>OX375866.1:59791207-59878492 GCA_947359475.1 Heligmosomoides polygyrus bakeri | reverse complement strand
ATGCAAGTCCTGGAATATAAGCTTCTCTAATAGCAAAAAGTTAGCTCCAGACATTTTTGACCACCCACTGCGAAAATGTTGTGGTTTGGCGAATTTGTATATATGACTGTGTAGATCTCGAGGAGACGAATCGAACGGTACCAACCGTTTATCAAAAAACCTCAAATTAGAGGAATTGTGAGCCTGCAGCGGTCTTCGACGCCTTGCGGCCGACAGCTCGTCCGCGGCCGGCCTTCTCGATGGAGCGCAAGTTTTCCATTTTGGCCATTTTTGATCTTTCACATGAAATGTATATACCAAACGATAGAGCTCGCTCTCCTGAGCTCAAATGTACTCCTGCTTTTTCAAACGGATGCCATTTGGGGGAGTTATAACAAAAAGACGCAAAACCGCAAAAGTGCGGTTTTTTCAGCGTCTATTCAAAAGACGCGTCCGGTACTGTAGAAGTCCCTGAGTCCCTTGTAAAAAACGTTCTGTCCACGAATAGCCCGGATTCGAACTCCGGAACAATTATGCTTGGAACGTAGTCAAAAGAGTTGCTAACAAGTCGAGGCGCCTTAATGGCGCATCTTGTCGCATCGCTATTGAAACAGCATTCACAAATATGGACAGCGCTCTTTTAAAGAGAGCGTGCGAGGGCTTCAAGCCATGGATGGAGGCGGCTGACAGAGGATATATTGAGTAATTTTGTTAATGAGATATCCCTCTACTTGAACGTAAAAGCATTTTCCATTTCATTTGTATTTTGTGTAAACAAATTTAATTGAAAAGAAAACGTTTAGTGCGTCCAGATTCAAACGCCGCATTCTGTAGCCGGCCGCTGTCATATGTGAAGCAGCATAAACGAAATCGAGAAATTTGTGGGCCCATTATTCCCTGACGATACTTCGCGTGAGCCGAAGCAAAGCCTGCACTGGAAATTTACTTCTGGGTACTTTATTTCATTACAACCGTACTTCAACACCGCCCAATTTCATTTTGAAAGCTTTAAAAAACTACTTTGTAAATAATTATAGACTAAGGTACACTGGACAACCTCTCTGGTGACTCTTCTAGTCGTAAGTAACGACTAGCATGCAGGTCACAAGATTACACACACAGGTCACAAAATTGTCTGAAGAAGTCACCTGTTGTTTCGTCACATTGGATGCACAAAAGCTCTCTTTAGTTTTTATTTTAGACATGTGGTACCAAGGCAAGCGCCAATGAAGGGATGCGAAGAAATATGCTCTTCTCCCGCAGGAAGATTCCTTAATAAACGAAATAAATTAATACATTGCTTGCTGTAACGATCCAAGAACACAACTTGCACTTTTCGAAGACCCACTCTGCATTCAACCCATCTCTTCCTTTTACGCCACTCTAATGAGATGCGATATTGGAAATTCGAAACGCCCAACCCCTAACATTTAACAAGCGATGTTCTCAAAAGATGCGGATCTACCAACCCGGTAATCGAACTTCGCTTCGACTGAGAAGAAATCACCTCGCCTGTTCAGAGCGATTGCTCCATGACACGATGCGTTTTCACAGGCGCACATCTGTGGAAAAGCGAAAGCATGTGGTGCATGATGGCGGAGTGGCGGGCTTGCTTTCTGGTTACCTTCTTTCCATCCTCTTCCCTTTCGTGGAAAAAAGCGATTCAGAATTTCTAAGAGAATTCGCAGAGGAGTCTCCACCTCCCGCAATTTGCTATTGCTTCCCACTTTTGGGTAGCGCGTTGTAGCCACCTCGGAGCGATCAAAGGGATTCTCTGCGAGTGCAACGGGTCTGATCTTCACTCCTAACTAAATTCCGTGAGAACAAACCACCTAATGGTATCGTGTTTCGACATCGAGTTATTTGACAAAACGTGCCGACCAACAAGGGGCATTCACCTACGCCTCATACACTGACGCTGGCGGCGGCAGTGCACAGCCGCAGCCGACAAAAAGCATGCTCAGCGATGACGCACACCTGTGCTATAGGTACTGCACTTGAACGTGACCTTGATTTCAGTACGGCGACAGAAGCGGAAGCCGAAGCGCCGAAAACACGAGCGGCGCTACCACCAGGCTCTAGCACAGTGCCTCTGCGACATCGACCCTTTGACGGCTGAGCGTAAGGGCTCATGCTTCGCCGCCTACAAGGGCAAGATCGCCGTCGACATGACGTTCTCGCCGAGAAGTCTGCACGCCTCGAGATGCCTCTGCCAACTGGACATGGTCTCGAAGACGCTATGGCCGTGTTTTCCATGTGAGACGCTTTTTTGCTTTTCGTTAAGCAGGTTGTGTGTGCCTTCACATTACGTAATCTCGTCTTTGGTGACGCCACTTCCGTCCTGAAAGTATCGGATGTGGTTCCAGAAAAACACTTTTGCTCTGCACTGATTAATTTGGCATGTTTGCGATCATCTAACAGCAGTTTCGTAGCTGAAGTTATCTGAATGTTGCCCCAGTGATTCGCCACAGCAAACTTTTCAGACAACTCCTGGAAGGAAAAGATATGCACGGAATGTGTCGACGGCACAGGCCACTGTCCGATGCGATTCTACCGAGGCAAGCAACCGTTCGACGTCATAAAAGATCGCGAGCATGTCGACCTTTGCCTCTGCCACAAGGAGTACAACCACTGTGTGTCGAACCGTGAGGATGGAGTGATTATCGAGATCGACCCGAACGACGAGTTGGACACGCTCAACATTACCGCGCGCTCGGAGTCGCAGATGCGGCTCAAGCAGAAGGTCACCACCACAACAACCACTGAAGCGCCACAGGTCACACAGGCCCTCGGATTCGAGGTAAGCAGCTGCGGATCGGCACAGTGGCAACAGTTGGTAGAGAATCCGTTTTCCAGAACCTCACCGACGAGATCGCTATCGTAACGCAGGCGCAGCAGAATCTGATGTTCGCTGTCGGTTCCATGACACCGGAACAGAAAGAGGGCATGTCCCACCAGCTGGATGAGTTCGTTCTCAAATGCTCCTTCAATCAGAAGGACTGCGACATGAAGAAGTAGGTGTACTTGAGGTTTTTTTTTTCCTCCCTAAACAAAAGTTTGTGCGACAACATAGGGAGAGATGCCTCGCCATCAGTTCTAGTCCGTCCACAACTTATTAGCGCTTAAATATTGGTGCAGTAGAACACATAAAACCGCATATTTCCCTTTCTCCACCCAACCGCTCTGAAGTTTTGGTATGAGTCCTCTTCTCCTGAGAAGTACGCTATCACTCAAAACGAAAGGGTCGGCGAGGCCAGGTCTTTTCCTACTTTTAGCTCAGCAATTTACGCAATGATCATAAAAATCGTGATCAGATAGCTAAAGGAATAGGAGGGCATTAATGTGCAGAGGGAGACCTTTCTAGGTTACTATATGCACTTAATTCACCATGAAATCTTCCAGCATAACGCTTATTTCACCAACGGCAACTGCCATTTAAATTGAACTGTGCGATCGTTGACTGTACGATTTTTGTGCTCCTCCGAGAAACTGATGCAACATAGGTGATCAATTACAGACCATTTGCAGAAACGAGCTCGACAATTGTGTTCACCTTAAGGCACAAGTTTCGATTAAAACCTTATAGTTCAACTTGGCGATCGAATCTGCCGCTTGAACTGAAGAATCATCAACGCAATTCATCATCAGAAAACGAACAACCCCCTGCACGTAAAATAGATAGCAGTAACCGGCGTAAAACAATGATATGGAGAGGATGAGAGTATCACGTCATCACATGCGACGTGTCAGACAATTTTCGCGTCATCGCAATTTCCTATAAACAATTCCCAGCAGCGATCAGTCTCATTATACGAAAAGCGTCCAGATTTTAAACATAATCCTTCTACCACCACGTAAAATGAGGCACATTGACTGGCAGAAGACGAAAATAGCACGTGCGAAAAGGAACAAAGCCTTTCCATCAGTTTTGAAAGCAACAATGCGACCGGCCCAGCTCGTATAGACAGTTATTTGAAGGGATTTCACGCTGTACTACGACAACACCTATGGAAACTGCTACACCTTCAATCACGGTGGAGCATCTTCTCACAGAGCAGGAGCGAACTACGGTACACCCTCATTTTCCAGAAAAGACTGGGCCGCTTGGCTAACACGCGTCATTTTCAGGTCTTAAGATTCTCCTCTATGCGAATGTGAGTGAATATCTGCCGACATCGGAGGCGGTGGGATTTCGAATAACGGTGCATGACAAGCATATCGTGCCCTTTCCGGATGCCTTCGGGTACAGCGCCCCTACAGGATTCATGTCTTCCTATGGAGTCAGGATGGTGTGTCTCCTTTCTCCTTCTCTCACGTAGGCGCACTATTGCATGGCCTGACTCCAGAAACAATTCATCCGCCTCGTTGCTCCTCATGGTCACTGTAAACAGGGTGGTGAAGACGATCCGAACTTCATATACAAGGGATTCAACTACTCTGTAGAGGTAATAGTCACGAGATCGTAATACCTCTTCGCCCGCAAGGTTCTGCCTTATTGTTAGATCAAAGAAAAAACGAACATTTTGCTGTCTTTTGTAGGCGTGGAGCAGCACAGAAGAATGATTATTTGAACAGCTGCCAAGAAATGCTTTCTATTTAAAATACTGTTCAACGGAGAATATCGCAACTTCTGTTTTGCTTCGGAAAACTTCACAGCGAATCTCACTACTGACTCGATTATAGCTACCCATAGAGCACGGATGCTGCTTCTATTCACGTTATCCGGTTACAAATGAAACGAATCATACTTCTTGTGATGACGTGAGGCCTTAAATCACAACAGCTGGCCGTCGCACTTTGAGGTGAGATGTGGAGAGTTGTGGACCATATTCAGTTTGTCTTTTTGCCCTCTCTCTGCAAGGAGATTCCAGCAGACCTTACACAAGTGATCAGCGCCTTAAATATTCTCTCTAGTCTATGTTTAGATGAAGAAAGTTTTACACCTCTGAAGTGGTCAAAGTACTATAGCTAGTACTTATAAATCAGCTTTCCTTTCTGGCGACCTTTTTCGTTGCAATTTTATATGGAGTGCTTTGGCTGATGGTGGTGGCTCTTTTTTAGAAAACGCAAGGATCTTGCACCGCGGGAGAGTTGAACCACAAACCACTCTGTCCACCAGTTCGCTCATCCATCCACTGCGCCACCACTGCTCGGTCGCCAGCGGGGCTGCTTCCCGCGTACGCGAGGTTCTCCTCTTGAGATTGGATGACTCTGTGCGCTGCAGAGGGATAGGGGAGCAAACTGAAAATGGTCCACAACTCCGTAAGCAGAAGCAGACATGGAACATATATTTGGAACCAGCGTTCGGCGCCGCATCCTGCGATATACATCTCATCCCAAAGTGGCATGGTCACCTGGGGCCAGATTCGTCAACGACTTATAGAAATTTAACGGATAAATTACAGCCGAAATTCCTAGTAATGCCAGCATTTCACGAATTCGCCTGTTGATAAGCTGCGTTAATTCGCGTTTTTCAGGAATTTCAGCTGCAATTTCTCCGTTGAATCTCTGTAAGTCGTTGATGAGACCGGCCCCTGGTATCCTTCCCATGTTAGTTCTTGAGGAATAATGATGAAGGATTACAGAAACGCCACATTTAATTAGAGCATATATGTCTTTAATTTCTTATTCTTATTTTTTATTCTTTAATTGGGCGCGTGTAACGCAGTCGGAGGAGGCGCGACTGTCGCGTGCACCCGATACCAGGTCCCTGGTTCAGATTTCCCACCCAGGCCGACCAAGCCATCCATCCCTCCGGGGTCGGTGAATTGGTACCAGACTTGTCTGGGAAGGATAAAGCGCTGACTTGTTCATCCGCTGGCCACGGCAAGTCATTGTATGGCCAAATACGCATTCATGTCGCCTCCACGACATCCCGTAGAAGTAGAATGCGCTGGCGCATCCCAGAAGGGATTGAATAACACCGTCCTTAACCTTTTTATCCTTTATGTCTTTAATTTGAGCCGTTGCTTTGCCTTCGAAACGCCGCTTTCTTCATAGCAGGTTAACAATATACGACATTTAAAAAAGCGCAATGTCAAGATGTTTCCCGTTTTGCTCTCAACCAGCAGGTGCGCGAGAAACGACGTAGGACGACATCCGAAAACGCGACTCACGCAAATTTCGCTTTGCGTTGGTATCGCCTAACTAGCCACTGAAGTTCCTTAAAGGGATTTCAAGTTCGCCAGGCCAGGATCCATGACAAAAACTTCCGAATTGAATCGCTATGGGACAACCAGTTGGCTACGAAAGCTGCTAGAGTGGACGATACATCGGTCTACCCACCGAATGCCCGCCGAAAGCCATTTCTTTGCCCAAGTTACACTAAGAGACCACCACGATATCAGTCAGAAGTCGAATGCATTGCGCATTAGGGAAGCTAATGATTTACACACACACACATTCATCATGTTGTTTGGATGTGGATTGTCACTGACCTACCACGTTATAGGCATCCTTGTGCAATTAAATATTAGGTTGGTGCATAAGTTCTCGGACATTTGGGGCATGAAATATTTAATATCACAACATACGAACAACAATATCAAATCATTTGAAGTAACCACCCTTTACGTAAGTCATGGATGCCTTTTCTCCAAAACGTGGCCGGTTGTGATTCGAAAAATGTGAGCAGTGCCTCCTTGACGTCCTCTCGGTTCCTAAATTGCTGGCCGTCCGAATAGCGTTGAAGGCTTGAAGACAAATGATAATCAGAAGGAGCGAGATCTGGTGAGTAAGGTGGATGTGGAAGAACGGTCCATCCGTAGTCCGCCAACTCAGCCGCCGTCGCTCTATCAATATGCGGTCTAGCGTTGTCGTGTTGAAAATACACCTTCACTTGCTCTCCTCGTGTGGTTTGAAGGTGGGCCCTCAACTTCCTCAGTTGGTTGACGTAAACCTCTGCCGTCACTGTTATCCCTCCGTCCAGCAGCTCCCAGTATTCTACGCCAAGAACGCTCCACCAAATGCTTAGCATCACCTTTTTCACGTGAAGGTCGGGTTTCGGAACGTCCTCTGCCTCTCCAGTTGCGTCAACCCACTGTGCACGCCGGTGATAATCAGAGTAGAGTATCCACTTCTCATCCCCGGTGACAAGGTTGTCCAGCCACCCGTGGGTATGTCTGAGGGTAAGGAGAGACAGAGCGACATCGGCTCTGCGATCCATGTCATGTTGTGTCAAGTCGTGAGGTACCCAGCGACCCAATTTTTGCACCTTGTCAATCGACTTCAATCGAACGACTGTTGAGTGACTAACACCACGAGTGCTTGATAGTTCGCGAGTGGTTTGGTATGGGTCCGCTTCCACTCTACTTCGGAGGCCATACAGATCCAGTGTCATCGGGCGCCCTTCTCATTATCTTCAACGGAGAATTCACCAACTGCAAACTTCGAGAACCACTGGTACACAGTACTTCGAGCAGGAGCTCTCTCGTTGTAAACATCTTCAGGCGACGATACGATTCGTTGGCATTGAGGCCAGATTGATGCAGGAATAACATGACGTGCCGAATATGCGTCTCAGTTGGGATGAACTGCTTAGCCATAATAGATGACGTTAACAACGCAGAAGTAAATGTTAGGAACTGTTTTGTAGCCCTTTCCTTTCTCTATCGATCGATCATTTACGCGTTGATACATGTGTGAAATTTGGCGGGAAAATGCGCTCTTTCAATTCAGGAGGGATCAAATGTCCGAGAACTTATGCACCAACCTAATAACTTTTGTCCGAAGAAAAACTGCTAATTTTCTGTGAAGGCGTCCGCACAACATAAGACAGCATGTGCGTGGCGCCACTTCGCGTCTCGTGCACCGAGAAATTCCTGTTTCCTTGTTCACCATGTCAAGGGACTTCGTGACTATTTTACAACCACTCAGCGAAAACATTTTCTTAAAGCACCTTTCTTGTTCGTAGAAAATACACAAATGTTTAGGCTTGCCATCGTAGCTGCGCCCAAAAATTCATAATGGATATGTGCAAGTGTGGAGATCCGATGTTCCCAATCCCGAACATTACGGGAATGGCCGCATGTCACGCAACAAATATGGAAGAACGTGACTGCCTTCGGAATGCTACACTCTACCTCGGAGAACTGTACTCGAAAGAAAAGCAGGGAGTTCCTGACTGCTTCTGCCATCAACCTTGCGAGTATGTTCAAATTAAATTAAAGTGATTAATTAAAAACAAACAGAAGAAAGTCGTAATTTTGATTGGATTTATCGAAAGTTTAGTTTTTTTTCATATTTTTGAAGTGAATCTACTTATACTGACAACAAAATCAATGATATGCCATCTTTCAGTAGGTTGAGAAATTCCACGTTCCAAAAAGCCTCGCTTTGTAGAAGCGTCTCTCCTTCGACAGCTTGATCGGAACCAAAAGCTTTACCATTCAAATGGTTCTGAAGGGAGTCAGACAAACGACAAACTGATTGTGATAAGTCAGTGCTATAGACTAGATGTGATATCAGTTCCAGTTGAGTTCTGTTAACTTTTGACGGATTACGACGTGTGGTATCTGCCGTTATCAATAGGACATAACGCATTTGCGATTGGCTAGTTCAGGGCGTTTTTTCTTCTTCGTTCAACTTCGACAGTTGACGACAGTAGACATGCAAATCAATAGTTTGGTTTCTTGGAAGCAACTCATAGTAGGCTACACCCTCGCATATCTTAATGCGTTTGCTGAGCTGGATTTCCTTCAGTTCGTGAGGAAGCCAGACAAGCGGTTTGTTTACGTAGCCAAGCTGTTGTGAGTGCAAGTAAACGGTTGAGTTCGATATGTCAGGCTTCTCTGTCATCTGTCGAGTTGCCATGCCCCGATTAGCTCCGAGTAACGCCTTTGTTTTCTCGCCATCAGTAGCGGTTGTAGGACCAGTATGCGCTGCATCTTGCACATTAAAATTCCCACAGCGAAAGCGAGCAAACCAACGCTGACACAGGCAATCAATTAGGCAGTCCTCACCATAAACTTCACATGATTTCTTCCGAGTTTGCAGCGCTTTTTTGCCCATTCGGAAGTAAAGCAATAAAATATGCCGATAATGCTCTCTTTGACTGTTCGTTTTCAACTTAATTTTTTACCAACTTGTTTTTGCCAATAACGCCCAGTTTTCGGTAGAAGGTATTCTAAGTCTGACCTTCAAAATAGTATGTTAATAATGTGAGCCACGTAATCACTACTAAATACACAAAAATATACAGTTCAGAGCCATCTGTGAAACAAAACGACATTAATAGTCAAGCAACCCAATATATCACATTGCGCAGCCCGACCTTTTATTGAGCTAATTGTGCACTATTTTCGCGTTATACTGTAGGAATTGGATCTATCCTGGTCCGGAGGAGGGGGGGGGGGGGGCACATAACTATTAGGTTGGCAACTAATTTCGTGGACTCTCAAGAATCTTCAGCAAAAGTATTTATTAACAAATAACTGATGACAATCTTTAATTAAAATAAGATCCCTCGGAACGCAGAAGTGCTTCCCATATATCAGGTAGCTGGTCTATCCCACGGCCATAGAATAGTTGTGCTTTTAAGGCCAAGAATCTTTGGAGGTGCATTTTGACCCGGTCCACATTATTGAATCGTCTTCCAACCAAGAAGTACTGTACCGAACTAAAAATGTGGTAGTCACTTGGCGCAAGGTCTGGGCTGTAAGGTGGACGAGTTTGACGCTCCCAATCAAGGTCTTCTATTTTTTGAGGCATCCGGTTCGCTTCGTTCCCTCCGTTTGGTGGTGTCAAGAAGGTATTAACTTCTGCGAGCTCGTCAAGGACGGTTCCAGCATTAATGCTGTAATCTACTCTTCTCAACCTGGCCGCGCGCAGGCTGGACTCCTCTGGAATCGGTTCAGGCAGATTTTCAGGAGCGGAATTATCTATCAGCAAGACAACGCCAGATCACACGTCACGAATCGGGAGCTTCAAAAAATCGAAGACCTCAGCTGGGAGCGTCTAACTCACCCACCTTACAGCACAGGCTGTGCTCCAAATGACCAGCACCTTCATAGCTCGCTGCAGCACTTCCTGGTTGGAGAGCGACTTACTAATGTGGACCATGTCAAAATGCACATCCAAGGATTCTTGGCTTCAAAAGTACAAGAATTCTACAGCTGTGGGATGGGCCAGGTAGCTGATAAATGCGAAGCAGTCCCGCGTCCCAAAAGATCTTACCTTGATTGAAAACCGTTATTTGTTATTTGTTTATGAACACTTTTGTTGAAGGCGCTTGAGAGTCCACGAAATTAGTTGCCAACCTAATAAAAAGTAGGCAACAAAATGAATTGAAACTTACAGACCGGCTCCTAGAGAACGAGCTGGAACCTAGAAGAAACCGAAAACGAGCGAATAAACGAAAAAAAATCGCCGCGGTTTACAACCGTCTCGGCGGACAAAGAGCGACGGAATGGAGGCATACCGCGTGCTGGCCACCGGTTGACATGTTCACAACTTTGCCTGCTTACAACCGCAACAAATGTAATTTTTTCGTTTTTTTTTTCTCCATGACTTTTCTTGTTTAGGTCTCATGTTGTTCTGTAGGAGCCGCTCGGTAAGTGTCAAACGTATTTGTTACATATAATACCTTTTAGTTATGTGGCTCCCCGGACTAGGAATTTCTTGGTCAAGTCGTCGCCAAGAATCGTAAGACTCGAGAAAATGAGGATGTCACGCAGGCGTAACACTCTAAGAATACATCAGAAGTGGAATATAACGAATGTCAAGGAGCTCCGTACTTCCCCTAACTCCAACACGTTCCCTAACAAAGAGAATTGGGTGGATCTTATGGTGCCTAACGAAACCTAGTGCCCACAACATGTTCTCGCCATACGTAGCGTAACCATATGACCAGTGAAGCTACTAAAAGTCCGTCCGGATCAGTGGCTACCTGCCTCCCTAGTCTTGTTAGAATAGAATCTATCCGAAGTGATCAATATTTTGACATTTTACTGGGATCTGAAGCGAGCTCATTCGAGTCTGAGACCGCCACTCGACCTGAGCCCGACGCCTCTCGTTGGGTCACCAACCTTCCTTCCTCGCACCGTGGTGTGAGGCCCAGCGGAAATGCGCCGTTGCTACGAAGCAATAGAGCATCGGCGAGCTGGGAATCGATATAATGATGGTTTCTTTAGCATCGGCATCACATTCATGATTTTTTATTGTTTTCAATATTTTTTCCCGAGTGCACGTTCTTCACCTCTTCCTGGAATGTCACTTGTTATGAGGGTCTTTATACCATTTTCACGTCGAACTGGATTTTTTTTTCAAATCAAATTCGACGTTTTTCAAATCAAATTGGACACCCTACTAAGCTAGTTTTAAGTTTTTTTTAAGACTTCTAAAATCAAAGCGAACCCTTCGAAGTCGAAATGACCTTTAGGCAGATTAACTACAAACACAATAAGGTGGTTAGAACAGTTTTTTATTCGAGGAACTTTTTTGAAATTTTTAGTTTACCTTTTTAAACAGAAATTCTGCTTCCAATCGAATAAACATCATGACGTCTCGCAAAAGAGCATTGCGTAATCTCTTTCTTTCCGCACTAAAAATAGTCACCTCTATGTTTTTTAAAACAAGCTTTTAACCATTATTTTTCTTCAGAAATGAGAATTTTATAAAATTTCAAACAATGTGTTCACTTATTGGGTAGATGAATTAAAACTTGAAACGAAAATCATACTAAAATTTTTCTTGGACAAAAATTGTTCCAAACTTTTTGGAGAGTTTCTAGTTTAATGTAGAAGAAGCTCATTTCAATTTGGAATAGTTCGCTTTGCTTTCAAAACCTTAAGATACCTGGATCACTGAACGCTAATGGATAGTCGCCACGATGTGCTTTCGTAAGCGAGCCATAAAAGGCTTTCTTCGCGTGATGGATTCCACTTTGCTGTATAGAGGTCGTAACGGCTTAGGTGTACTCGCTTAGATCTAAACCTGCGGATGATCTGCCCTATGGAGCTAATCGAGATTTACAAGCAAATGATCAGGCTCAATTGGATAAAAATCTCCGATGACTTAAGAGCAGCGTCGAAATTTAACGTACGAGAATCGATAATTGGTATGGTCCCCTATGCGCATGAAAGCCGCGCTTCATGCATACTGCACCGCATACCTCCTTTTGTTAGAAAAAAATCTAGTGGTTACAAACTGTTAGCTCTGCGGAGTCATTGCTTGACCGTATGATCGTGGCGGAGATGAAGAAGAAAAGATGTCTGTTTAGAATGATGCTTCTACTTATAGCTTTAAAAGACTTTCTCTGACGCCTTCACTGCATCCTATCTGCTGCTTATGACGTGTTCGAATATTGAATGACACTCTTACATCTGCCGTTGGATCGCACAACCAAATCTGAGCATCATTATCTGTAGGAAAGGTGGTAGTGCATCGAAGTCATCTAAAACCGTGCGCTACTTAATGCGGACATATTTTCCAGCCGAACGGGCGAACGACATTTGATTGAGGGTCATATCATGTGGGACACTGCGCTTTGTACAACTTCGTCATGAATACACCTTACGTCGCTCTGACAAATCGTAAGCATAAGGAGTGAAGGCAAATTCATGTTTTGGAGATATGTATCACGAGTGAACTATTGAACTTTCAGAGCAGCACATATTAAGCGCCGTGGTTAGCAACAATTCATACCTATTAGGTTTTTATTAGGTTTTTACTTCTAGATCAAGGCATAATCCGAGGCTATACAGCGTAGTCCTTTAGAAATCAATCATCAACAAGAAGTAAGGTTAGGTTTGAGCGTAAATAAACTGCTCCTTTAGATACGCCACGCAATCATCTCCTACAGGCCATCGCGGGGTGGTTCGGGTAGCAGTTGGAACCATACGATCACTTCCAGAGGCCAGCCGTCGAAAGCCGACTTTTCGATAGGCAAGAGTCTAACTTTCGATACGCGTCAAAAATCCTTGGTCAAAAGAGAAAATTTTCGCACCTACAAACTTTTTAAAGTTTTGAAAAATAATAATCCTGATCTCTTTGGTACTGCTTGAAAACTTCCCCCCCCCCCCCCAAGGGATGGAAGGTGGCTCAGTTGGAACGACCGACGCGCCAGCCTTTAACCCCTGATACGGTATGCATGCGACAATCTGCGCCATCTCCATCTGCACAAAAGACGCCTCCAAAGCAAGAAATAGAAATAGAAATGATTTTTAATTTGGAAATAAACAGCATTGCTGAAAATAAAACTTCAGCATTCAGATGCTAGCCAGCTCGACATTCCAGGAAGAGGTGAAGAACGTGCACTCGGGAAAAAATATTGAAAACAATAAAAAATCATGAATGTGATGCCGATGCTAAAGAAACCATCATTATATCGATTCCCAGCTCGCCGATGCTCTATTGTTTCGTAGCAACGGCGCATTTCCGCTGGGCCTCACACCACGGTGCGAGGAAGGAAGGTTGGTGACCCAACGAGAGGCGTCGGGCTCAGGTCGAGTGGCGGTCTCAGACTCGAATGAGCTCGCTTCAGATCCCAGTAAAATGTCAAAATATCGATCACTTCGGATAGAGATAAGAATATATCGTTGAAAAGCTCCTTGTTTGAGAAAGATATCTACCGCATTAGTTTTTTGAAAAAAGGGTGACGCAAAGGAGCAAATGCGCAAAAACTAAACCCTTAAAATTTTTTGCGAAAAGTGTGCACTTGGGAGAGCCTTTTAACTTGACCCGAAACAACTCATTTTGTCCTATCGCCATTGTGACGAGCCCCTGCAAGCCTACTGTGGATCAGTGGAAGCCGGGCTTTCTACCTCTTACCACAAAGTGGTTTTAGTCGCTTCGAAAGTGAAGAAAATGCAACACAGCATATGAAACCCTGACATGGAGTGGATTCGAGGTGGCGAATTACGCCTGTTCTTCCAATATGCAAGCTCATGGCTTAGTCACAGTTCAAAGGAGCATTACTTCTATCAACTTTGTGGAATTTATTCCAGTAAGACACACTGCTAACAGAGAAACATGTGACTAAAGTCGCTAAAAAGTGCTCCTCAACTAGCTGAGATGTGTGATCAGCTTTCTAGGGATCTTAGTACACGATCTGCTCACTCCAAAAACAGATGCAAGAAGGAGTTCAGGTTACGTTTGTTTGAAAAAGTACAAAACCCCGAGTAGTATTGTAGTACTGGTTCAGTGCTGCCAAGGAGCGGGAATAGGCAAATGAAAACATTCGGCACAAACCAAATACTTTCATAGGTTATTCACGTTGGTCTTCCGAAGGCAGCCTTTCCTTTCCTTGGGTTTCGAACCGTGTTATCATTCTGTGGTTGGACTCCGCAGGCAAAGTGAAGTCCTGCTCGGAGCCCCAACTTCGAACCTTTTGAAGAAACTCCACTCCAGACTACTGACAGTCGTCTGGGAATGTTTGGGCTTACTACGGGTCTTCTGCCTAGTGTTGAATCCTGCGAAATCGTTTAAAAGACGTCTGTTGGGTGCTGACCACGATCAGTAGAGTTTGTGGAATACAGTAGAATCTTCCACCAGACTGCCCCCAAAGCAAAAAGGTCCTCAAGAGATAATTATCTCGAGGGAGCAGGGAGAGGCCGTAAACCGACCGTACTCCTCGGGCCAGTACAGTAACCATCAGTTTACACGACTTTCATCTAAAAATTAGACGTCTAGTTTGCACATCATCGAATAGGAAATCCGATCACCATTACGAATATGACATTCTTTTCAAAAATGGTTGCATTTGAAGCAAGTTATTATAAAGCGGCGCTTTCTCGCCCAAAACGGCGCAAAAAACGCAGTTTTGCGCCGAAAGGACAAAAGATAGGGCTGGTATTGTACCATGATTCTCTAGACATCCAATTGCCTACTAGCTGCTCTCTTGTTAGCCTTTGTTCCGCGTTGAACGAAGATTCAGATAACGACGAACTATAGAGAACAAGTTTCGCTTCCTTCTCAAAGCGAGGCCGTCGCATTGAAGCATAACCACCATGTTGAAGGCGTGGGATGTAGCACCGTGTCCCAGCAAGCATGGCGTCAACCCTTCTGATTGATATTCTTTTTCAAGCAAAAAAATGAAAATTAAAAGAAGATCTGGAGATGAGAGGAAGAAACTACACAACATAGGTTTGCTGTGAGAACAAAAACTAGGATTTCCTTTATCTGCGGTGAAACTAACCATAAGCTGCTTCGTGGCAAATTTGTATGTTTTCGTCAACCGTGGGGTGCAAGTCTAAAGAGAGATACGAAACAAAACTATTTTTATTTAAAAATACGAAAAGGAATTAAATGAGAACCTAAGCTAGCAAATGATGGCGTCGTGGGTAGTCCTATAAATGCAGACTTCGACCTATAACAGCGAAAGACTTCCGTAGTATTCGAAGTTGGTGCCCTATGGATTTATTAAGCAGAGTAAACACCTTGAAAAACTACTGACATGCGATAGTGATACTGACACTCCCATCTTTCAGAGAGACAAACTACGAGGTAACCTACTCAGCAGCTAGATGGCCTTCTGGCTCAGCTAAAGTTATGGACTGTGTCCCCGGAGACTTCCTGTGCCTTGAGAAATACCGGAAAAACGCGGCAATGATCCAAATATTCTATGAGGAACTGAACTACGAAACACTTCAAGAGACGCCCGCTTACACAGTAAGTTTGTTTTGTCTGAAACTGCCCTCGAAGCTCACGTTTAACCATGTCTTGCCCCTAACATACAACTTCAAATCGCTATCGCGTTTTGAATGACGCTAAACACCCGACTAACGTTGAACTGCCATGTCAGCGATCTAACAGCGCATTGACACTGACCGATGCCTCCGCCTACAGGAGCACTTTCGGCAGACAACGTCCGACAAACGCCGATCAAGGCCTTGTTCTCGACCCTTTGCGACCTTTCGCATTGTCAGCATAGGTGCCCAAAGTGTCGTGGTTAGGGTCAGCGATGAGCGGATAGCGAAATTTGGAAACCCGGATATCGGATTATTTCGCGCAAAAACGACCCAATGACGGAAAAACGGATAACGAACAAGTAAAAAAATAGATCTGGTCCTAAATTGCTCTAATTTCAACACCACGTCAAGAATTCAATCGCTTCTAATTGATAAGCCATAGCTAATCAATTTAGTAGCGTTCTTTTCAAACATTGTGCAGCCACTACATTAACGAGGCTCCATGGGATTATCTGCGGCGGTCTGTAGGGAGATGCTTTTTTTCTATCCGAATCGATCTGAAGTTTGGTTTGCGTCCAAGTAAACCAAAGCTCCTGCTTCTCCATGGTCGGTGAGATGTTACCAAGCTTATCGGGTAGAAACATTAGCAGACCGACAAGCTGTGAAACCAAGAACACTTTACAATGCAACACTGCAACTCTACTCGGCTGATGCTCCTACACAACTGCCTTCTTCAGCGCCTTAAGAAGATAGGCTTGGGGAGCTAGAGAAATTATTTGTCCAGAGGTCAACTCATACTACAGTTTACAGTCTGCAATTTTCAACTCTTTTACAGTCTAAAATACTGGGAGAAAACGAGACGAAGGATGCGTAAAACAACCTAACTGATCGCACGGAAACAGTCGAAATGCTGATAAGTCACCTTGGAGGGAGACAAATGTGAGGTTCTTCCACTTCTTATTCACCCGCATTTATCTTTACCCGTAGACGACCAGAGCGATTTTCGCGCGTCTGTCGTGTGGGACCAAGTCCCTCACGACACGACATCCCGTAACCCTTCCTAAGCGTTATTTGGGATGCTGAACACGAATCCGATATTCGTTTCACCTAGTACAGCCGAAGATCACCCATATTGACAACTAAAGTGGTCGGGTCAAAATCACCGACTTGGCTCAAACATCGCCCAGTGTGGCTGCGTAGGGCGTTGATTATAAGTGAGAAGTCTGTCTTCAGTTCGTTTATCATTGATAACATGCGTGATTTTCACGTGTCCTGCATGTTGTAGCACGCGCGAGAAAGTGAGATACGACATCGCACCTCAAAATTAATCAGTAACATAATAAAACTATTTTTGTATTGTTGAACAGGTATTACCACCCACCATTATGAAAATCAGAAATTTGATGTGAGTGTACTTCATTTATTACCTGTTACTTCGAGAATCAGATGACTGATCACCCTCATTTACCTGTGCCTACCCCAGCGTGCCGTATTTGGTGAAGCGGACATCCGAATCGCGTTCAGCATCCCAAGTAACCCCCTAAGCGAGGTTTGAGCCAAATCGTTGATTCTGACCCGACCACCCTCGTTGTCGGTTTGGGTGGTCCCGGCCGTATTTGGTGAAGCGGGCGTCGGATTCGTGTTCAGCGTCCAAAAAAATCCTAGGCTAAGTTTGAGCCAAATCGGTGGTTTCGAAATAATTTTATTAGAGATGCGCCCTAAACTGAAACGCATTGTCCGACGCGAACAAAAAAGTGCGTCCCAATTTGGGATGTATTGTCGTCTACGTGTTAATCCGTCAGGAGTAACTTGGCATTCGCCTGTTTCCACAGGGTCGGTTGAGTTGTTTTAGTCAGCAACCGCCTGGTCTCTTTTCGCAGCAGAACCGCTGTCAAAAAGAAAGATCCCATAAAGGCGCCGGTTGCATCAAAGCGTCAACCGAATAAAATCTACATAAAATCATGGTTCCGCAACTTGATGAGAACCACCACAGTTGTTCGATAGTATCCCAAGATCCAAGTCAGACGAACGTGGAGCTATCGGAGATGGATAAAGTAGTTGCTTTCTGCCAGCTGCACACTGCAAGCCCTTCTGCAGTCCAACTACACATTCAAAGAGATATGAGACCCAGAAAGGTAGAAGGTGCCGATCATGGGATTTTTGCATTGCATCCCTAAATGGGAACAGTTCCCTATACAATAGACAAGCTTCAAGAGAAAACTCACACAGCAAAGTAAATGAGACGTCACGCGCGATGAGAGAGTATGACTCATAGAAGTATGGCGTAACTTTAGCGCCCTGGTGGGATGGAAGTTAGGCCCACTACCAACTACGTCACACGGTGCCCATGCTGAATTTATGTGCCTCCTGTTTTTGCTCACAATCGCTCTTATGATTCTCTAGGGGTCTTGCACGCAGACCATCCAACACAACGTCCACACCTGAGCACTGCTAATTTGTTGTTCGTTGTCCAGCTCAAAAATCGCCGGATAGCGAGCAACAAAACGGATAAGTTAAAGCCCCTCGAAAACCGGATAAAGGATAGCGGTACGTCCGCTGATTATGGTTAGGATCTCAACATACCTGAACAAGAGGAATGAATTCCGGAACTTGTCAAGTGGACCATGAAAAGACCAGACACACAATACTTCCACATGCATTAGATTAGATTAATGATAGAAACCGTTTAAAGAAAGAGTGCACGTTATGTGTTTATTATACAAGTTTCAATAAAAACAGAAATCGAACGTGATGCCAAAAAAATCGAATTTCCCTTTGTCGAGGGGAGAAAGTGAGAGCAACAGAGCTGCAGGGAAGTTGAGACGCTCGCCTTGCAGCCCAGCTTCACTGAATCCCACGCCTCTAAACCAAGTAACTAGAAGCCATCTCATGCCCCTGAGCATCCAAGGCATCAGAGACCGCAGGATGCCCGCATTAATCTGCGTGCAGCGAAGGAACTACTGGAACAACAAGTAACGGTACTCGACAGTCATCCCGCCCACATCTCCTGCCGATAAGTGGAGCATGGTCTGATCTTCCGATCTTCCAATCTTCTAGAAATCAACATGGACACTTCCCTAAGCAAGGTGCAAGACTTTTTGAAATCAAAACGAACGCTTCCTAATCGAAATGATCTTCAGGCAGGTTAAACTACAGACTCGATAAGATAGTAGAATAAATTCTTGTTCAAGGAAAATTTGGTATAATATTCTTTGAAATTTTTTCGTTCACCTGCCCCAATAAGTGTAGTAATTTTATAAAATTTTTATTTTTAGAGGAAAACAATAAATTAAATTTTGTCTTGTAGCACAGCAAAGACGCAAGCACGCATTAGAAGATTAAAAGATCAGACTACGCCGTGCACTCAAAAAGTTTGCCTCTATTTTATTTGATTGATAGCGTAAATGCCGCATACATGAGCTATCAAAGGCGACGTCTTGCACAAGGGCATTTCTTGTTGGCACTAAAAAATCTATTTTCGGCACAAAAAATGGCCGCCTTCCTGCCATTTAAAACAAGCTTTACGCCATTACATTTCTCAAAAAGATTATGAAATATCAAACTATGTATTCACCTATTGGGTAGGTGAATTAAGACGTCAAAGAAAGTTATACTAAAATTTTCCTTGAGCAAAAAATTGCTCTAGCATTTTTAGAGAGCCTCTAGTTCAATGTAGAAAATGCTCATTTCGCTTTGATTTCAAAAGTCTTAGGCTGGTTTAAAAGAGTGTTCAACTCGACGCGAAAATGGAATATATATTTTTTGCTTTATAAGTCGGAGCCCGGGTGGCAAACTTTGTCGCGCGGTCGCAGCGCGGCTGCAGCAAGTCGCGGAGAGACCGACATCGCCATGGCTTCTAGCTCTTATAGGCTGTTGCGAGTTATGCACTACATCGCAAACCATTTGAAGCGCATTTGACATGAGGAACACTATCACGACATACGGATAAAGCAGCATGTTGGTAAAGGTATTGTTTCGCAATGAATTTCAAATAGAGGCCACTGTTCCACAACAGATGGCCAGGGCGGTAGCAAACTGCTAAAGTCAGGAAACGGTATAATTAGCGTCACTATCTAGCTTTACTACATATTCAAAAGGGTGTGGTTATGTGCAGTAGTTTTGACTAATCTAAAGTACGCTAGTTAGTATTCAGAGTTGTTTCTTATTTTTACCTTGTATCTTTATACTGTGATACTTTGTCTACCGACAATAGGATAATAGACTCTGATAAAATAATAGGCAAAAGGAGCGACCTAGGCGCAAATAGTTTTTTGTTGTTGTCTTAGGCGCACTTCTGGTGCGAGAATAAATAAAAAAATAGGCTCGTATGTGTGTGTGTGTGGGGGGGGGGGTAAGTCACCATGTAGGAAACCCAATACGTTTTATGTTGTATGAAATTAAAAATTTTAAGCAGCACCGGTGTGCTCTAGCGCAATGGTGAACCGGTGAAAGGCGAATATCCACTGAAGGCAATGTGACCCCTCTCCGAGCCTATTCGCGCCGTAATCTATCTCTTGACATTTCTGTTCGAATCTTCAAGATTGACACTCCCCTCCGTGTGAAAATCGGACGAAAGTGTGAAAATCCTAAGCGACTGCGAAGTCTCCATCACCACCACTTCACAAACAATGAAACCAATGACGTTCTTAGCTCACCGCTGATCTAACTGCACAACTCTTCCTCTAGCTCACGAGCGTGCTTGCCGACCTCGGTGGTTTGACTGGACTGTGGATTGGAGCGTCGGTAGTCAGTCTACTCGAGATTTTCTCGCTGGTTGTGTTCGCTGCTCAAGCGTACGTCCGCAAAAGAAAAGGATCAATGTGAGTACACACCTTCATTTTCCTTTAAAGTGTCATCGCTTCGTTCCTATCTTTTCAGTTCTACGACAAAGTACTTCCATAATGACGATATTACAGTTCTTCGTCAGTATCGCAACTGGCGATAAGGAAACAATCTCGCTCTTCCTCACACGCCCTTCCCAAGGCCAGCCTTAACACCAGGTTATCAGTACAAGACATACGATCGTTGCACTCTAATCATTCGTCACGATCGAAACAGTCGATCGTGATCGAAGATCTGCCATCACCCATCCAAGTATGTTCCGAGATATACTGGCCCACTCCTCTAAGTCAGTTTAGACCGCCCAAAACGCTTCAGGAGCAATCGGATGACGAGACGTCGTCTGAGGAGACAAACGGGACCATTTCAAGTTGCCGGTACCTTGCTCCCGGCGAGGAACTCCCATGCCTCTGTAAGTACGATGCCGATGGCAACATTCGGGTGATGAAAGCGCTGTGTCCTGTCCATGGCTTTATGGTTCGAAGAGGATATGACTACAGGTAAGTCCCGCTTTGGTCTGCATCCACTACACTAGAATGTCACACAGGTCAAGAACATCCTCCAAAGATCACCTAGGCAACCTTTTCCAAAGCAAGAAGTTGCATAAAACTTCACAAATGTTTTTACTGCCGACATTTTCGCATCTGCTTTCGTCTGCGATGAGAGCGATAAAAACGGGTGGGCCCTTGTTGTCATGATAGGGAGGATTACAAACGATAACAAAGGTTCGTCAGGATACAATGGCGAAACTAACATTTTCACTTAATCTTTACTGTTCTGTTTTTAGGACAGCGAAGTGTCATCGTTACACTTGAAGCCGAAAAAACTCCGTAACAGATACCGCCACTGATTAAGGAAGATATCCTATATATGTATATCATTTTCATCCTAACTGGTCACTTCATTTCAAACCGGACCCTTCATTTCGAAATAAAAAGGACATTTTGCATACTACAGGGTGCGTAAAAAGTATTGACGCAGTAAATGGTGGTTGTAGAAATAGCAATCTCTCGACATCCCCATTTTTGGAAAAAGGGAGTCGCTAATCTGCCCACTAGGTGGATCACCTCGGTGGCCAACTATGGTGACTATATTGTTGATTGATCTGCATTGTGTGAAGAGTGAATAAAGAAATAAAGAAGAAAAATGAAAACCCTACCAATACTTTCCGATCAACCTAATATTTATTTATTTATTTGACCAACATAAATAATGGCACGCATAGGTAAACAGGGAGAATTTCAGATAATGGTTGGTACTTCGCAAAAAGCATAGAGAAGCTGAGAAAATGAGAGAAAAAAAGAAAAAAGGGACAGAAAACGGAGAGCAATGCGCCTGGCCGCTGCGAGATTGCATACAAGAGTGAGTCGTGACGAAAATACTAAAATACGAGCTTGAGTGGAGCACCTGGTGTGTCATGACGGAGGTGCGCTGACCATGAGTATGTACATTAGCAGATGCCTCACGATACTACTACCAGTAGGCAGAGTACACAATTAACCTTTGGGGCGGGCCCTGTATCTCAAAGGCCTAATATCTTCTATAGCCTTTGTTATAAAGTGTTGTTTTGACTTTCGACCTCCTTTTCTGACAATGAGTTGTTGATTCTTGGCCTAGGTTTATCCGCAATGATTAACTTGGTAATCACAGTTAATCCTTGGTGTGTTTCTGTCACGGAATTTCTTCTTCGCTTGCACATGTAATGACGGCAATAGAAAAGAATATCTCCACAGGAAACATTTCATTTGTTTCCTGCACACGCCACAGTCCAGAGTAAATAATGGGTTTTCTGTTCTACTCGTAATTTCTCTATATATGTAGTACCCCATCCCACTATATATAAAACTCCAACAATAACAGCTTTGCTGTTGTTATTGTTAGAGGTTAATATGAGTGCTATTCCTGAAACGTGTCCCTACGTTACTCTGAATTCCGTTGTGCACTGAACGTTGACGCACACTTCATTTCTAGTGTGGAAGCGGGAGCAGCGGAAGTTAATCTTTGAAATTCTAAATTATGTCACTATGTTGCCATTGCAAAGCTGCGCGCCTATATTCGACTTATACTAGCTATACTTACTCGCGCAGCACAAGGAGAATCTCGACTGGAACAACGGATATTAACATAGAACATTGAGTATTAATTGCTGTTTGTATTATAATTTGCTGCAGTTACCACAGCATCAAATACATACTACCGACATACGAGATGGCCTGATAAAAGAAAACAGATTAGCCGTGAAGGATTGTGCAAGTCTTACCCAACACTGAGCTTCGGAAAGTATTTACGATATGAGAGCGATGTTCACGACCTGTGTGCAGCCCTTTTAGCGGCAGAAGCATTTCTGTAATCTAAATCTAACTTATTTCAGTGTCTCTAATAGTGAAGAAGACGCGGAGGATGACGAGGTACATAAAGAGGAACCTTACTATGCCGAACCATACGTTCCTAGAAAGTCAGTTACATAGAGGTCCATTATCAGAACGTCAGGCCAGATCAGTCCTTCCTGTGTGTCTGCAACACGTGCACTGTTCTGTACAGCCGGAGTAAACCTTATTATTCAACGAACGTTCTGCACCAAAAGGAGAGCTTGAACGCAGCTGGACTAACTTTTGTCCAAATTCTGTTACTCACTTCTTCGCATATGTTTTCCCGTTTGTTTTAGCACTGCATCTTTCCGAATCTTGCAGATTTGGATGATTTTCAGGAGTACGAAGAAGAAGAAGAGTAAGCGTAAAAAGGGTCCAAACGGTCAATTGTCTGAGCAGAACACACCTGCAAGGTCGTCAACAGAACCATGAAGGCGGATCTGAAGAAATCACAGCCCGCGGCTTAATTCTTATACATATCTCTCATCAAATGAAGTTTCCATTGTACCTCATTATTGTCAAAGCAGCGAATGATCGAGTAAATGAAAGACGAGCGGGTACCTTGATAAGGTTCTCCATCGTTTCGCCACCCATCACAGTAAAATGCAACTTGTGAAGACCATCGTCCTGTAGCAAGTACATAGCAACGATTGGCTGATTGAAGTCACGTTCCCATATTATCGCTCCTGAAAACGAGAACTTGCTAATTCTTAGCAGCATAAGTCTCCATTTATACTTTGCCGAAAAACGATATTCTTCAGCTAAAGTGAACAGATCTCTTGGAAATAAAACATTTTTTTAACAACACCAGTAGCCTATCATCTCTACTCCTTCACGCTGGTTTGATATTCAATGTCGATCTCTATTGACCTCGTTACGAGCAAAAACATCCGATTCATAGTAGCAAACTCCACGTACAACAAACGGGACGAGAGCCAAGCAGTTTGGATTGAAATGAATTGAAATACATATCCGTACTGTTGTTGTCGTCTTGTTTTATGCTCCTGGCCGGAAGCAGTTTGACGGCATGCTGCTATGCCGCGATGAACCCGGCGGCTTTTGATAGCAGCGAGACACCGCAGCGGGTGCCGTGAAAATATGCTTAAAAATTTCACGGATTTTTTTTTCAGTGTATTAGTTTTTTGATGTGGTTTCCAATAGCAATAGCAGTTTCTTTTGTCTAAGTAAGAATAATGTGTTGTTCCACCGCAAGTACTAGATGCTCTCAATGTTACTACGTTAGTGAACATTATACTGCTTCCATTGTTTACAGGTTTGTGGAAGAGCAGTAGGTCATTTCTCGTTCTTCTAAACTCAAGAGTGGCTATCCCGAAATCACAATTCCTGACTCTGCTTGACGGAATTTGATCATATGCAAACCCCAAGCCACTTATCATAAGCACTCAATTGAAACTGTTGTAATGTCCAAGTTCGACTTTCTTGAAACCTGGGCATTTGGTAACTATGTATTGCTCTTCTTTGCCTGACAGGTTTGGTATAAATTTCTTTATCGCGACCGACGTTTCGACGAACTCGTCTTTTTCAAGGTCTGAAAGAAGCTCGAAATGTTTGATCCTGCAGAGTTCATTGGGTCAGAAACGTCGCGTCTACCCTTATACGAACAACATGTCCTTAGGAGTGTTAAGAAGAAAGACCACATCCGCCCCCAACTAACTCACCGATATCCCACCAGCGCCAAGAAACCGACTCAACTGGTCGCCATGGAGCAAGTGAGACATACTGGTCCGGTCATATATACTGCTCCGGGCACGGTGGTATTGAGAATGTATGCGAAGCAGTATACGACATCTCATAGCTCACACAAAGGGATAAAAGGCAAGAATTCACTGGTGATGGAGATGCAGTCGTTCCTATTCTTCATGGATGGAATACGTCTGCGAATCCAGAAGGCCTCAAGAGCCTTTCTGGTCCCTATTTCGCTCTCATGATACAACACTGTGCACTTCACATTAAAATCGTCACCGGAGTGAGCTTCCTTTCGGTGTTTTCCAAGCGAGGTTAACAAGCTTTGCTTCTTCTTTCCAGCAAGATGTTCCTTAACGCGGATGCCCAGCAGCCTCTCAGTTTCCCCAATATATAATTCACCGCAGGTTAAACACTCTATCTGGTAAATGACGCCTTTCTGTGCGCAGTCTCCTGTTTTTCCATAAGGACAAATCACGCAGTCTTGCGTTATACATACGCGGTCGTACAACCGATTGCGAACAAGTTGGCGTTTAATGTTGTCTCTCGGAATGTTTACCAGTACAACATCCGCATCCAAGCTCGCTCGCAATGAAACCGTTGTGATCTCGTTCTATTACATTGCTAGCTCTTCGGGTGTGACGGTTAAAAACTGGCGTAACATACTTCAGTATTGGTCTGACAAAAATCCTATACGCTTGGAGAAGTTAACTCATTTGAAGTCAACGCTCCAAACAGACTAAACATGACATTCATAGCTTTGTTGATTACCGTTGCGCAGTGCTTAGCGACTACTCGAACCTAGAAACCGAAGGTCTTTTATTCCTTCGACTTCATAAGTGGTATACAATTAAAAGTGTAGTGAGGCACGTTGATGTTTCCAGTACCAATGTGGAGCACTCTGACTTTTCTTCCGAAACCGGTAAACTCCATGCGAGGGACCACTTCCGGACATTATTATAAGCATTTTGGAGAAGTTCTACATCAGAATCACTTGCAATTGGTCGGTAATTCTTCAGGTTGACATCGAAAGCGCGATATGCTACCCCACTATCTTTCAGATGTGTCGACTAGGTCGAATGTGTAAATATTGAATAGAGGACAGAACCCCTCCTCGAACCACACTACTACTGACAGATCTAGAACTGGAAAACGGGGGCTTCACACGAACAACGAATTTTCTATCAGTCAAGAACGACTTCATCCATGCAGTTACACATGGAAGTATGCCATCCCACCTTATACGGCAGCTTGGTGCGTGATACTCTGTCAAAGGCTCTACTGAAATCGAAATATACGACATCCACTTTTCTTTCATCAATGAATTTGGTCCGACAATTGAGAGTCTGAATCATTACCGACCTCACCCTCCATTAAAATAGTTATAAAGGAAGGAACATAAACTCCATCCTTGACAGTGTTTATTAGTAACACTGTGAAGGAAGGAACCTATGTTCATGACATCACTTTGTAAATCAATAACACGAGCAAAGAGCCACTCAATACGGTAAATGAGTTACCTCCTAGCTAAGTCAAAGAATAAAGAGGTCACACAAAATACTCAGATCACGCTGCTCTGGTTTATCGTAATTTTGACAGAGAAGGAGAGACGCAGGCGTACAAAGCTAGTCATCCCATATGGAGACAATTGGAACGGCCACCCTACGGAAACTTAAAACTTTGAGAAGTACTCCGTTTTTACAAACATAATCAAGGAAAAGCACATCTGCAGTTTGTGAATACACAGGGTAGCTTATGACAGACTTGTAGTAAACTGAAAAAAATAACACTGGACACAAAAACAATTATCAAGAAAACTGTGACGGAAGCGTCCATGACTAACCTCCAGATCCAACAGTGACTATGTTCCCATGCGATACATAGTGGCGGTAAGGGTAGTCGTTATTGGCTGAAAACGGTGGGGTATAGAATGCATCAACACAATAAGGAGCGGAGCTTTCGACGCAGAAGATCAACCGAACCGTTCCTTTATCCAGACACCACTAGAAGCTGTATCGTATATGCTACTTTCTAACGTGCTTTTCGTTACCTTCAGAAAATAATGCTCCAGAGTTCCGCTCCAAAACAAAACTGATGCAGCCAGCTACTCTAATGCTTTATAAGCACTCAGTTTTGCAGAAACAGAAGCTCTAGTTTCACTGATTCGAAGTAACAGTCTTTAATACGTCAATCCTCTCTTAAGTGAGACGCGCAACTTTCTGTTTGTAGAGCGTGTAGGCAAGTTTTGCCTAATGCATATACAACAGCATTTCTAGCACTATTTATTTATCCTACATACCTTCGACGAAAGGAAAATTTAATCACAGAATGAAACCTTGACTGCTTAAAGCACTAACTTCCCGGTTACCAATAAGGGTCTGACCAACTCAATGCATTGAAAACCACGTAATATCCACCACTACTATTTGATCAAATCTCTAAACAGGACGACACATATATTAGTGTATTAAAGTTTACAAGGCAAACGAAGCTTGCAGTTCCAAGATCGCTATGATAAGGAGCAAAATTTTTGGTAAGTTTCCTCTCATCTTTGCATTTATGCTGAATGAGAGCGATCAATGGAGCCAGCCTTAAGGCCGCCACAGACTTCTGCGGCGCCGCTGCCCTATGCTTAACCATAGGGCAGAGACGCAGAGCTCGCCTCCAGCGGCGCCGCCGAGCGGCGCCGCAGAAGTAGTGGCGGCCTTTAGTCAAGCCATTCCCGCTGTTCTACGCGATCTTCAGCGCTATGTGTATTGGGGGGGGGGGGTGCATTCATGTGACCAGGCGATAACTTTTGACTTGACTTTGTTACTAAGGCTGACTATTCCAATAGCATAGTGATGCATGAGTGAGCCAGTGCTGAGAAAGTTTAACTGGCTGACCTATCGTAGGTTTTAAACAGAAAATATCAATGCCTAGGAAAAAGTCCACCCCTCTAGGTGATTACAAGAAGACTGGGTCCGCACCGCGCTCAATCTTTTTGTGAGTGGCATAATACAGGCGCTTTGAATGTAAAATGGCTCTTGAAACAACTTTCGTTGACCAGCCGATGGGTAAGTCCGTTTTCTACCCAAGGACAAGCCATATTTACGTACCCCAATGTCCTTCTGAAATTCCACACAGTGCGTCGTAAAATCAGATGTTTCTGTCCAATGAGCCAGAGTATTAAGCCACACAAAACCATCCCAGGGATACAACTTGATGTATTTCGAAAGCAGCGTTTGCGAAAAAGTGCTGCAAAGAACAGGAGGAGAGAGATGTCGCGAAAAGAAATTACTTCGTCAGCTCCACGACGGATTATTATTGAAGACATTGACAGTAAGTAACGGCAGGACACTCCCTGTTGTCAACAATTGGTTTTGTAAGTGGAAGAATTCATATTAAAAAGCAAAATCTACGAAAAACAAATATTTTGGGCAGAGTTTGGACGTGCCAATCATAATTTTTGAGAGGCCTCGTCTCGCCTTTAAATACGCGACAGCTACCTATAGTTCATACTGTTCACGAACTGCGAAAAGGCATGTTTGCTGCCAGATTACACATCACACAAATGAGTGGCCATTTAGAACATCGATTAGAACATGGCCCGTCCTTCACCCTGAACGCAATTTGAAAGGACGCATTTTTGCTGATAGTCCTGCTTCACTTCGCCAAATGGCTAGGTGACAACGGGGTGACTAAGTCAGTAGCGAGTAAAGCAGGAAATTGAAGCAGTGCGCTAGCAGCAGCTAACGGATGCGGGGACACTTCACCACCTACTATGCATATATAGCGAAAACAACTGTAGTGCTACTCCCAATTTCCTTCACCAAACCGTGTGTTGATGACGAACATATAATTTTGTCCCGGGCTACAGCACATTCTCCCAGCTAGGAGCGAATCAGTTATATTCCCATGGTATAGCATGAGATTGGACCCTTGCGGAAAACGCGAGGAAAGCAACACGAAGCATCACGATGGTGCTGGTCTGCCGTCTGATCAAACACATTCTTACCCCACTTATTAGTAAGGTTTAACCGCGTCTTTCGCATAGCTCAAGGTAACGTATGCAAGCGAGACTTTATAGCATAGCACTCGACGAAATTCATTGGTGCTGCTTTGATATTTGAATACTCTTATTCTAATATCAACAGAATACAACACAAATGCAATACTATTTAAAAAACGTTACGGAATACAACCAAAGATGAAAGAACGTCCCAAAAAGTAACCTGGAAGCAGATGAGCGGAGTAGTCAGAAAACGTAGTGTTCCACGTTTTGGCGCGGTTTTTTGTGTCAAACATGCTTATCTGAAAAAACCACACTCAACGCCACCTAATATGTTGCAGAGCGTGAAAATGCACCAAATGAAGTGTAGGAAAGCAATATGAGGACAAATGCAACGTCGTCCAAGACCACTACAGTAGCAATCAATACGAATGTAAGCGCATTCATTCTCAGGCATATCCTCTAGCATTACAGCATTACTTGGTTTGCTGGGACGACAAACCATAGCAAGCGGGAAAAATAGAAGAACTGAGAAGGGGAATACAAACCCGGTATTCGGTCCTTCCAACGAATATTCCGTTGTGATGTTTCACAGGGCAAACCTTGTCGTTCGCAACTGACATCGTCTCCACCTGACAAGGTACAAGTTCATGAATCGATGCTTTCAAAAGTAGAAAATCGTACCTTAGCGCCTGTTAGTGGGTCAATCTCCAGCCAAACATCCTTTTTACTGCCTGCAAAAAAGCAATGTTCCACAGTAGCTTGAGAACCTACTCATACAATGATCTTAACAACTACGCTAAAACGAGTTAGCTCACAAATAGAAGAACGACAAGTGATGGTTGATGTACAAAGATGTCGAATCTGAGTGAAAGGTGAACTTGAGCTGTTGAAAATGTCTGACCAGCATATAAAACACCGTCTGCGCTCCTCAACGGCGAGGCATGCACTAGAGCAGGGATATTGAGTGGAAGCCTCTTCAGAATTCCTTCCTTGAGCGTATAAAGTGAGCCATCCTGTGGATTAGGAAGAAACGTAAATCCCTGCTTGACAGTGGTTGGTGCACGGAGGACCGGATCTGAAGAGTTTTGACTTCATTATCAGCAAGTAACAGGGAGAAGGAAGAAAGCCACACCTTCCTGCAGAGTCCATCTTGTGGTTCCGCTTTCCGTATTCAGAGCCCGTAGTTGGCCATCAATTGTACTAACCAAAATAGTGTCAAAGGAAGATCCAATCTGCGGTACCACATCCTAAAACAGCCATGATCAGCAGAGCAAGAAGGCCAACTAGTGATTCAAAAAAACATCGGTGTTCCAAAAAAATCTCCATCCGCAACTGAGGAATTCCTACGTGTGCCTCGAATACGATACCCTGGCGCAAATAGGGTCGGGTGAGATCACCCCCTACTCATTTGTTGTACGCCTTGGTAAGACGGCACGTGTATGCGTAATTACACTGGAAATAGCCTATCTCAGTTCACCGTAGGGGTAAACACACCAGTGCTCTAAAAAAAAAATCCGGTTTCAAAAAGCACACATGGCTGTCCGACCCCCCCCCCCCCGACCCTATTTGCGCCGATACCTTCCCTAGTTCTGGCCTTGCGTTCGTGAATTAAAGTGGAAAACCTCGGTCCAAATCAATGCAATCCTTTCTACTCCTATGTCCGTCTGTTCTTATGCAACAAGCAACTCATTTCAAAAGAAAGCGAAATCCTTAACATTACTATAAAGAATAAACTACGGCCTTAATCACTCCTTGTGAGTCACGCGTTTCATTCTGCTGCATATCTTGCAACTTGAACTTGTATTTGCCCAATACAATGATTTGCGTGGCCATCTGATGGAGTGTGAAGTAGTGACAAAAACTTTGGAATCAATTCACACACGCGGAACCATGGGAGGCTTTGTTTGACCTAGCGCAACTCCCCACAAATTATCCAGTACAATCTGATAAGATCTTCTGACTTCGAAGAAATCTGAGAAATCCAACATCAGGAATTATTGATTATCGAGCCAACATCGAGCAAACACTTACGATTTGTGTGCTGTGTTTTTAACATGTGAAAGGTAAAATTGAAGAACATAATTATGCTAAAACTCCACTTATATTATAAAACCTCGGTAACAGGGGTGGAGCTGATCTTTATGGCTTGAACGACTCCCTTTTGCATTCTATTCCATCACGTCATGTGCCCTTTCAGGAGCTCCGTTTATTTACTTATTTAAGCAACACTTAAACAACTAGTTGACTGAAGAAAAAAGAACTTACGTCGAGATCGTCCGATGTGCTCTCATGATAAAGCAATAGGAGAATTACGCTGAATAACAGCATAAATCGCGTAGAGCCTGCACGACTTTGACGAGCAGCAAACCTTCGACCGGCTTACTAGCTATCTGAAACGACTACATGTAAAGTCTCCTCTAAGAGTTACAGCGTCAAGCGATGCTCGACAACGGAACTCCATCCGTCCACTCCGAGCTAATCAACGACAGCACTTACGATCCACTGAAGTCCTGCTTCAAGTCGGCGACAAGCGACCCTCGCACCTCACTATAACTACACGAAATAGATGGCAAACTCGCTGCTCTTTCTGTTCCTAGCGGAGTGAGAACGGTGACAGCAGTGAAACGGACAGCCTTCCGCGACAGTTTGAAATTGCACACAGATCGGAGCTGGACGCGATATTGCAGAATTTGGAAGTTGGCAACTCGGTACAATCGGGAACTAGAGGTTCTCCTCGCATTGCCCCACGTCTCTTCTCGCCCGCGCCAGAGTGTGAGATAGAGCACCCTATGGGACCGGACCTGGGTCAGTGGCCAGCACTTCATTGGCACTCATTTCTCGAAGGAAGAACGTGTTCTGGCATTTCGCCAGGACTGTCGGCTCCCCCTGTTCTGGCATTCCGCCAGAACTGTCGGCCCCCTCTCTTCATCCTAGTCCAGAGGTACTTATCTCTTCTCCACGGATGCTTATCTGACACTCCATGACGAGAAGTCCTCCATAAGTGTTTGTTTGGCGTGACCTCGCATGATAGAAAGAGGCCACGCCTGTGCCTGGGTCGACTGGTATAGATCAACATATTCCACCACTGACCACTACGGTCCTGTAATAAACCTCTTGTGTAGCCATCATACTCACAGAGGTAAGCACAAAGGAGCCATAATACTCCTAGTGCATCAGAGCGCCACCATACGCTCTTAACCAGGACACCCCCCTTCATCCTTCTGCGGGTGCTTATCTGCTACTCCATGACGAGAAGTCCGCCATAAGTGTTTACGTTGGCGTGACCTCGCATGATAGAAAGAGGCCGGCTGCGGGACATTATGTACGAATGGTCGCCGCGGACGCGGCGACTCGCGCGGCGAGCGCGTCAGAAGACGTCGCAAATGGGTGACTTCAGCTTCCAGTGTATCTAGACCTGCATCAAAACTTGCACATCAAGTGTTAGAAAGTGTATACAAACTCAGCTTCACTGCGATAATGTGTCATATTTTCAGCTTTTCCTGAAGAAGCATCATATAAAATTGAGCATTAGAACGTTGTTTAGTTTTATAACTCGAACTCAATTTCTGAACCAGAGCATGTTTTCCCGCAGCTCCTGCAACAGCAGAAAGGGATATCAATAATTCAAACCTAGCGTCTGCAGCAAGTCATGAGGCACAGCTCTCACGACCGCAACTGAGCTCATCGCGCACGCGACAGTCGTCGTCGCGGGCGCGGCGACCATTCGTACATAAAGACCGCCCCTCAAAGAGGCCGCGCCTGTGTCTGTGTCGACTGGGCTCATATCAACATGTTTCTACCACTGACCACTACGATCCCAATAAACCTTCTTGTGGAGCCATCATACTCACAGAGGTGAGCACAAAGGAGCCAGCATACTCATACTCATACTCATAATCTAGTGTTGCTATGCCCAGAATGTTAAGTTCATTCTCTGGGGTGTTTAGTGCTGAAGGCTTGTTATCTAATATATTAGTTTTTTTATTGAGTTATATTATCCTATTTCTATTTCATTACGCTTCCTATGGCAGCTGTCTGCCTGGCGTTGATGAATCTCTTGGCTTATGAATTATTTTGAACCCACGTGCTAGGTAAATTACATACGGCGCTCCATGGGGCCACAGGTGTCATGTTCCAATATATTCTATAGTCCGCTTGGAATCGTTCACATACCATTAGAAGCCTCTTCTATAGGACTATCTAGGGGACATGCTCTTCGTTGGCCCTCGCCGACATGTACGCTGCCCGTGTAGGCTGGTTTGCCTAATCTATTTAAACCAGCAGTCTACAAATTTTTAACGGTGGCCTTAAATCCACCGTCAGGTCTTTCAAAAATTAGGTTTTTCTTTTTCTTAAACTCCTACATATCCATCCTTCCGCACTAGGCACCTCGTACTCACCCCGTTTTTTTCCTCGGCTTTTGGAGTTTTGTTGTCAGTGTTTACAATACTGATATGTGGACGACGCTTGCTTGCATGGAAAATCTGCCTAGATTGCTTGAGAGTGTTCTTCGGCTTTTTTTTTATATGGCGCGTCTTATGACGTATTCAATAAATAAATAAATAAATACTCCTAGTGCACGTCAGAGCGCCATCATACGCTCATAAGCCGGGACATAACGTCTGCTGGAGGATCAGGCCCATCAGCAACATCGATGAGATGAGATTTCTCTTTTTCTGGCACAAGCTGGGTGAAAAATTTGGCCTGGAGGAAATGACATGTTAGTCGACAACAAGAATTGCCATCATGTGAGACAGATGGATCCTGCGTTGTGTTGGGCTTTTGAGCCGCCATGTGCTGGGTAGAACACAGCAGCAGTAGACTTTGTTGTTTATGGAGACATTGGATCCGATACTGATTCGGATAGTTCGAAATTTGTCGTTTTTTCAAATCCGGTTAAAAAGAATATGCGAATAATAGGGCAGGGGGACGTTCTGCCTGAAAGCGGCGCGGACAAAGACGCGGGACAGTGCCTGCGGAGACAATTAGCGTCGACTCGCGCAGTGACACCCGCCGCTTCGCGGTGAGGTCTGCCACCCCTGACAGGAGGCCATGATGACCTGGCCGACCACGGGAGCCCGCAGGTCGACCAGATCTGGTGTTATTACAATCGATAGAGAGCTAAGAGGCTCAGACGGCTTGTAGTAGCGGACCAAGAATTCGGACTGAAGTGAATCCTACCATCCTCTATATTAGAATTTCGAACTCCATCGAATGAGGCAGGAAAGAATCTTGCCTCAATGACCCTTACAATAATTATTCTCAGGCGCTGTTAAACTCCCCCTAAATATCAGTTTTTATTTATATCAAAATTAACTGCGAGACATGCTTCCAGGCTGAAATTGCTCGAGGAATATAACTAGACAGACGAGAGACCTTCTAAGAGCACCCCAAGTGCTCAACCTTTTTGAAGGCGACATTTTGATCCTTCAGTGCGTAGAGCACGTTTCCAGTTTGAAATTGCATGGAGTTCGATTTGATAGTCGGTAGACCTCTAAGAACACCGAAGTACTTTAGTTTTCTCAAGGAATCTCGTGAGTGTTTCCTAACTCGTTAATTGGTGGAGGAAACTTTGGCTATGCAGGTACATTGCCTGTGGAACGCGAGGTCAGAATATTTCTAGAAGCTACAAACGACTGGACGAGCAATTTGAAGTATTTTGTAAAGCAATTTATTCTCGGTGAACATTAGATTTGATGAACCACCTATCCGGTCTTAGTCCCGACATATATGATGTGTGCATTACAAAATTCCATAGAAAAATCAGTTACGAAATGCTGAAGAGATGTCGTGTTGAGGTTAATGCTTTGAACTTCTGTTAAAAGATCTCTCGTCTATCTAATTGGAATCCTCGTACAATTTTAGCCTGGAAGCATGCTTCGCATTTAATTCTGATATATGTGAAAAAACCGATATTTAGCAAGAAATAAACAGCTCCTGAAAAAAAATCGCTTTAAGGGTTATTGAGGCAGGATTCTTTTCTGGATATTCGACAAGCTCGAAATTCTAGTACAAGAGATGGCACGGTATACATCGGTAATATGGAAACATGCCTCACATTAATTCTGAAATAAATAAACACTGATATTTAACGAAAATAAACAACGTATAAAAGCCGCCTTAAGGTTATTTAGACAGGATAATTTCTACCTCATTCGATAGAGATCGAAATTCTAATACAGGAGATGGTAGAGTTCACATCAGTAGCCTGGAAGCATTCCTCGCAGTTAATTCTGATATAAATAAAAACTGATATTTAACGAAAGTTACACAGCGCCTGAAAAAAAATTGTGGGAAGGGTTAATGAGGCAAGATTCTTTCCTATATCATTCGATAGAGCCTGAAATTCTCATATAGGAGATGCTAGGGTTCAGATCAGTCCCATATTCTGACTGCCAATGCAAGCCGTCTGAGCCTCCTATCCCTCTATCGATCGTAATCACACCAAATCTGTACGACCTACAGGCTCCCGTGGTTGGCTGGGTCAGCATCGCCTCTGCGACAAGGGCTGTCTGGCTGAGTGCGAAGCGGCGGATGTCGCGGCGCGAGTCGACGCTAATTGGCTCCGCAGGCACTGTCCCGCGCCTTTGCCGACGCCGCTTTCAGGCAGAACGTCCCTCACCCGAATAATAGCATTGTTGAGAGGCTCCGGATCTTGGAATGATTAAGATAAGAGTTGCCTTAAAAGGAAAGACTTTTAGACGATCCAGTAACTGTTTTATCTTCTGATTTCACATCGGATATCCGAATCCGATAGGATATCAGTTTTCCTATCAGAAATCAGGTATCTGAATTTTCTGAAAATTCATCTGCTGAAAATGGTCCCTATCCGAATCGCCCTAGGATCCAAACTTTTCAAAGATGCCATTATTCGCACAATCCTTTTAGTCAAGGTTTGAAAAAAATGACGAATCCGAATTATCCGAATCGGCGTCGGATCCAATGTCTACTGTACATAGACCAGTCGGTCTCTCAATAAAGATTGTCTCATCTCTTGTACTCCCCATCACATTCACTGAACCAGCGCATTATTAGGGCGTATAAGTCCTTCGCCGTATCGTCGTATACATTTGGTGCAACACCCTAACACGACTAGGTCTCCCGTGTGAAGGTGGACCAGCTTTGGGAGCTGTAGCATAAAGTCGGTCGAATATAAAATTGCATTCTCTGAATCCAAGAGAATAAGTCTCCCGTTAAATACCTGGATCACAAAGTCGATTCTAAATACTCACGATCGATCTTTCTAAATAAGAAAGTTAAGTCTCCCGTACGCTAAAAGTACCTCGAGCAGCCTTTTCCCTTCGTAGCTAACAACACTGAAGGAGAATTTTTTCAAAAATGGCATTCCGTTCAAGGAAATCAGCAATCATATTGAGCTCAATCGCGCATCGTGACTTAGTAAGACGCTATAAAGAGCATACAGTTAGCCTAAACTGACCAATTCAAAGTGACTCTATGAGAAATGCAAGTCTACCATAGATCGTTTGGAAGAGTACATGTGCGAATTAAGAGGGTGAACAAAGCCTTCATAAACCTTTTATCGAGTTAAGGGATGAGTGCATGAACTGCAAAGATAAAGCAGAGAAAAAAGAGTTAATGATTGAATTAGAGGAAATTGAGCGAGAATCTCAACTGCACAAGGTTACTGCGGAAGCCGTCGACCTTAAATATGTTTTAAGGGCACGTGCTGACGAATTAAGGTGCAGCAAAGAAAGGAAAAGAGTTCAATTTGGGCACTGTTTTCAAAATAACAGTGTAGTTGCTGCCGCAGTTCCAACACCCTCAGTGTTTCAAAGTAGCCAATTGAATTACGAAAATATTGAAGCTAATAACAGCCCCGTAACAGTGCAGGTAGCGAAAAGGAGGTGCCCTTACTAAAAAATTTTGGTAATTTGTTGAGGAAAGAATGATCACATGTTACAGTGCCAATGATAGTTGATATGGAATGCCATTGTTGTTGATCTGTGACTATCAAACTAATCAATCAGACGACCCTGTGGGCCCTATATAAGGCTGTCGTTTCTCACATCGGTAGTTCAGTGTTCTTCTGTCTAATAAACCTGTCTTCACGCCGTCGAATTTCTACAGTGAGATCAGGACCTGCAATCGACTCCGCGATGCCGTCAACACCAACAGGTTGGTCGTCAACAGTCATCCCTCCAACTTCCACGTCCTCAGAAACCGCCCCTCCGCCATGGTTGGCAGCAATGCTGTCGGTACTTCAACAGCAGAACCAGCAGATGGTTTCCATGATGGAGAAGCTGCTGGAAAACAAAGCTGCTCCAACCACACCGCCTGTCGTACCCCTCCCCGTACCCAACCCATACGGCGACCTCGTATGAGACCTACCCACCTTCTGTTACGACGACGACGACGATACCACCTTCAAGGACTGGTTCAGGCGATATGGACCAGTCATCAATGATCGAGGTTCGTCGCTGCCTGACGAACGCAAACGCAACCTGTTGCTGGACAAGCTCGACAGACACGCGTATAAAACCTATTCCGACTACGTTCTACCACAAGAGCCACGACATATCGACCTGGCTGCTACTGTGGACAAACTGACCAAGCTATTCGGACCGAAACAGACGTTGGTTCGACGACGTTTCGAGTTCCTGCAGTCAACATGCGAGCCGTTGACTACGTCACACGTCCCCTATCGAGACCTCAGCAACAAAATAAAGAAGAAGTTCGAGGATGCTTCAATGAAAGACGTCGACGACGATTCTCTAAAATACCTAGTATTCTTATCAGGACTAACCGACCCGTCCCACTCTGACGTCCGGCTCCGACTACTGAATCGTCTCAATTGCTTGAAGGAATGCGTTGCATCACCCTCCCTAGACGACTTCGTAAACGACTGCGAAACCTTCGTCGTCCTCAGATCCGACAATCGCACGATGGAATCCAAAGAGGTGAATGCTGCACATTACATCAAGCCAAGCGGAATGCATAGACGGCGTCCATCTCGGAACGTGATGTTCCGCCACCGATCGATAACACGAGAGCCACGCTAGGAGCCAACTTTGACTTCTACCACCAAAAGGACACGTTTTTCTTCAAAGAAGTCGAGATTCCGACAACGAAATATTCGTTGCAACAACGCGTCATCAGCGACACAGAATGCACGCACCTACCTGAAAGTGGAAATAAACGGATTTTCCACTAGGCTCCAGCTCGACACTTGGTCCGATGTAACCATGATTTCGCGTCGAACATGGAGCAAGATGGGGTCCCCAACCATCAGTCGTGCTGCTGTACCGGTCAAGACAGCCGACGGATCACCAATGCACCATTGGACTATTCAAGGCAAACTTCACCATACTTGACCGTCACCAGAGAGTCACAACGGGACAAGGAAACTGCTACGTCAGCGAGGTAACTGACCTGCCCGGACTAGAATGGTGCGTCGAAATGGAGCAGTATCGCCAGCTTAAGGAGCAGTTCCACTGTCGACTAGCCACAGCCGCACTCAATAACATCCGAAACGAAACGGTCGCCTTCATAAAACGTAGTTTCGCTGAAGTATTCCTGCCTGGCCTTGGACACTACACAAAGGCAAAAGCAAAGCTATTTCTTAGACCTGACGCCCAGCCTGTCTATCGTCAGAGGCGTCCTGTAACCTTTGCTTCCCAGTCCAGCGTCGATATGGAAATCGACAGAATTCTCGTTGAAAATGTTCTGTCGCCAGTTGAGCACTCCAATTGGACAGCTCCTGTAGTGGTCGTGAAGAAGAGCAATGGATCAATTCGTCTCTGTGCAGACTTCTCCACTGGACTCAACAACGCTTTGATGCTCCATCTGCACCCGTTGCCTACGACTGAAGAAATATTCACGAAACTCAACGGTGGTGAGCTTTTTTTCTCAAATCGATCTAGCCGATGCTTATCTTCAGATCGAAGTGGAAGACGAATCGAAGGAGCTACTCACCATAAACACACATCGCGGTCTGTTCCGCTACAACCGCTTGCCGTTCGGGGTGAAGTCGGCGCCCGGAATCTTTGAACGGATTATCGACTCAGTGATATCCGGACTTCATGGAGTGGCAGCTTACCTGGACGACATCATCGTGACCGGAAGGACAATGGAAGAACATCGCAGAAACTTGGAAGCACTATTCAAACGAATCCACGATTACGGATTCCGTATTCGACTGCAGAAGTGTCATTTTATGATGCCAGAAATCAATTATCTCGGCGTCATCATCGACAAGAATGGACGTCGCCCTGACCCGGAGAAAATCAGGTCCATCACTGAACTGCCACGGCCCCAAAACGTGGCACATCTCCGATCATTCTTAGGAATGATAAACTACTACGGCACGTTCGTCAATGAAATGCACAATCTACGTGCCCCACTGGACGTACTGCTCAAGAAAGATGCAGAATTCAAGTGGTCATTTGAACAAGAAGAAACCTTCAAGCGAGCCAAGGAAGTTATTGCCTCGCCTCTACTCCTCACCCACTACGATCCCAAGTTGGAAATCGTGGTAGCAGCTGATGCATCCGACTACGGCATTGGAGTAGTAATCGCACACCGGTTCAAGGACGGCACAGAAAAAGCTATATGTCATGCTAGCCGACGTCTGAACGAATCGGAGAAAAAGTACGGCCAAATAGAAAAAGGACTTGCACTGGTCTTCGCCGTACGCAAGTTCCACCGCTACCTGATGGGACGACACTTCACACTGCTGACGGACCACAAGCCACTATTGACTTTTTTCGGAAGCAAGCAAGGTGTTCCGACTTACACCGCTAATCGACTTCTGCGGTGGTGACTGATTCTGATGGGCTACGATTTCCAGATCGAGTACAGACGGACAGTGGACTTCGGTCAAGCGGATGCGTTGTCCCGACTGATCGCGGAACAATCACAGTCCACAGAGGACCTTGTCATCGCCACGGCAACAAGAGAAGCGGAAGCAACCTGTCGTTCCGTGCACAAAATCCTGCCCGTCGATATGGATAAGGTTGCTGGAGAAAGCGCACAGGATGAAACACTTCGCAAGGTGATGGACTGCGTGCGAGCGGATTCTTGGCCACCAAGGTCATCTCCTGAAATAGCACGTTACGCCAGCCTTTGCCAATCACTATCGTTGGACAGCGATTGCCTTTTCTTTGGACCCCGAGTCGTCATCCCGAAGAGTTTCCAGTGTCGAGTATTGAATCTGTTGCATGACGGACATCCCGGAATCACAAAGATGAAGATGCTCGCCAGATCTTGTGTATACTGGACTAATATCACAAATGATATTGAAAACTGCGTGCGAGGATGTCGAAGCTGTCAAAAAGCAGCAAAGGAGCCTATAAAGGCGACTCCTTTCTCTTGGTCAATGGAAACGGAACCGTGGGCAAGAATTCACATCGACTTTGCTGGACCAGTAAACGGGAAGATCTTCCTCATTGTGGTCGATGCCTTCTCTAAATGGCCTGAAGTAATCAAAATGAAATCGACAACGGCTAAGGCCACAATTCGCCAGCTTTCCCGACTCTTCGCTCAGTTCGGGAATCCGAAAACACTAGTGTCTGACAATGGAAGTCAGTTCACCTCAAGGGAGTTTGCCGACTTCTGCGAAATCAACGACATCGAACATGTCCGATCGCCGCCGTTTCACCCTCAATCGAATGGACAGGTCGAGCGCTTCGTAGACACTTTCAAGAGAACGATGCGGAAGTTGGAGAGCCCAGAAATGGGCGCGGAAGCACTTCAAAAATTCTTGGCAGTGTATCGGAGAACGCCGTGTCCATGATCACCAAACGGCAGCCGAAAGCTTTCTGCAGAGGAAGATTTGATCACCATTGTTCTGCTGACCACACCAACAACTCGGAACACGGCGAGAAACTACCCCATGGAAGAGCAATTCAACCGCCACTACGGGGCTAGACCCAAAACCTTCGCTCCAGGCGAAGTAGTATGGGTGCGCGAGTACGGAAGGCACCAAAGCAAATGGACACCAGGAAGGATCGTTTCCCGTCATAGCAACGCTGTATATGCTGTACTTGTGGATAGCACTATTCAGAGACGCCACACAAATCAACTGCGTCACAATATCCAGCAAGACGTCGGTGAAACAGCAGCCAATTTGGACGACCTACTCATGGGCATGTTCACAACTACGTCATCGCCTACGACAGCCACTACAACGGAGCAGCCGGCAGCGTCGGAACCGGGGAATGGATCGGAGCCGGAGACGACGGTACAAACAGAACAGCGACCTCAACGCGAGCGACGACCACCATGTCGGCTACAAGTGGACCCATCATTGCGATCATATACATAGGTTATCAGATGAATCAGTTGTGTTGTTTCAACTTTACAATGTTCATCTTAGGAGTGAGGTGTTGAGGAAAGAATGATCTCATGTTACAGTGCCAATGATAGTTGATATGGAATGCCTTTGTTGTTGATCTGTGACTATCAAACTAATCAATCAGACGGCCCTGTGGGCCCTATATAAGGCTGTCGTTTCTCACATCGGTAGTTCAGTGTTCTTCTGTCTAATAAACCTGTCTTCACGCCGTCGGATCTTCTACAAATTTTCAGAGTATTGGGCAGTTTTTGAGACTCTGGTTCATAAAAACGTTGAACTTCACGTCATTAAAAAGATACTCCTCTTGAGGTAAAGCCTAAAAGGTAAGGCAAAATCCGCCATACAGGCATCCAGCCACTGCCGCATAAGTATGAATGGATGATACAAACGATGCAGGATACTTTCTCCGATTATTCAATAAATAGGTCACGAATTGCACGAAAGCTGCTAAATTTAAGGTCAGCTAGTGATTTTGTGAATAGCTACTCTTTAGTACTCGGAAAAATTCAGGTTTTCATTAACCAGATGGTATCCGTAGGATATGACGTTAGGTCTACATGCGATCCAATTTGGATCGAAACCATATTGTCCAAGTTTCCTCATAGTATTGTTAAGCCTGTGCTCATAGCTAGCAGAGCAGTGCACAATCAATCAATCGATGAACTCATGAGTGACCTCAAGAAGGAGATTGCCGTTAGGGTCTACATCGAGAACAGAGTGGGCAATACAATCAACAGCGAGGTCATCTCAACACCACGTGGATATGACGCTCCGCGACCTCAACTAAATGGGGATGTATCTTTTTCAGCACTGGTAAGCATGCGTCTTTGTCATGCAAAACTGTTATTGACAAATCAACCCGCAGAAGAATTTTAAATGAGCAAAATAGATGCTGGAAATGTTGCTCCTCATAGCATGAAAGCTTCAGCTGCTAAAAGCCGAACTGTGCAGGATGTGGAAAAATGCATCACGCATCAGTGTGCTTTAAAAAGGATCCCAAGGAGCGCAGAAAAGGTACTCGATGGAATTCATTGCCAATAAACCACCAAAACTACCATGATCAGACAACAACTAGTAATAGTCACCTAGAAAAAATACCTTATCGTAGAAGAAATTTGACAAATTTAAGCACTGTTTTCGCTAAAAACCAAGCCCTAATCATTCTTCGGCCACCAATTCGCAAGCGTTCACGACAGCCGAGGGGAGTATATGGAATTGCAGGACGGTAGAGGTGAAAACCATCTTCGGACCTTCAGTATTTGGCAGCAGCAAGGTCACGTCAACACTCACAGAAAACCTGTAGTGTCACCAACTAACAAAATAATTTTTGCAAACAAAAGAGTGTTCAAATTAACAATAGCTAATAGCAATAACAATAGCTAACGATGTACAGAACCAGTCACTGAAGCAAAGACCACCCACATTAAAACGTGAGCAGGGCGTTGCGCCTATCAGACAACCGCGCGTGCCCTGGGACTTGCCCTTTCGCATGGACATTGATCAGATCACTGCTTTATTAGCTGGGATCAATAAGAATATACTTTCAGTTGTGCAAAAACAGCGCCGCAAAAAATCAATATTGAAAAAAGAAGTGATGGGTTATGGTAGCGGAGTTCCTGGACCTACGTTGGAAAAGCTAAACAGGGAAACTCTCGCAAAACCGCCGGAACATCCACATATTCAGTGAATTATACTATTTCAACAATGACCGATTGAAGTTTAAGATATGTCATGTTTCCTTTTCTTCCATATCGCCGTCGCCGTCTACAACTCTCATCTAGCTGTTCAACTTGCCCGTCGTGCTGTCTTCAACATTCAACAAGCAGTATGCAGCCTCAGCCTCAACCAGTCAAGAGCCGTTCTTATCGAGTAACCTACACGTCCGGTCCCTATGGTCTGCAAGAGTTGTCTATCAATCAAGCGAATCGCCGCCGACATCGTTATGCCAAACTTTTCATGTCCGGCGTGAATTACATTTTTATGCAATTCAACGATTTCGTTTTGGCCTCTCCGGGAATGTCATCGCCTGCGATGATGCTCAAACTCTGGCAAGTCAGGAGGCGTGACGCTGCCATACAGTGAACCCACCCAGTTCTCGCTCCACCTGTACATAGACCAGTTGGTCTCTCAATAAACTCTGTCTCATCTCTTGTACTCGCCATCACACCCACTGAACACCACATTATTAGGGCGTATAAGTCCTTCGCCGTATCGTCGTGTACATCATGGAGTTTCACGCTTCACTGACCAACTAACACAAAGTGCGCCTACGGTGTCATTTGACTTGCGGGTGAGCAACGGTTTTCCCTTGCGTTCACGGTGAGCGATCGTGCCTCCTCCGCTTCCCTGTCAATTTCCCTGTCGAGCTTCCCTGTCGAGTTCCTTTTATCCGTTCAGGATGGAATTACTCCAACCCAACCCACCGTGGACGGCTATACTTGAGACTAGAAAAAAATGAGAGGTTATAAAGACACTGAAGTGTGTCTTCCTAATCTACATCTAGGTCTGACCTGTCCATAAGCACTGACGTTCTGGTGAAGGAAGGCGGATAATACAGGGGATCTGATGATTAACTGCTTTACGCCCTCATTACTTGGAACCATCATATTTGTTCTGTAGAAGGCTCCAGTTTCTGTATATCTTGGTTCTGACTCGCAGGAAGTCCTACTCTTTTGGAACACACCCTTCTCCTTAAAATTCTGTCTCCATCTACAGCAAGTCTCCACAACGAGCCCTGGAGACGCAGGCGACCTGCGTGTTCTCTCACCCGGGCGCTGGGTCAGCTCGATTGCTCGTAGCGCACCTGGAGTGTCTCTTTCACTGCACTCTCGCCGTTTCACTGCTTTAGCTGACCTTTGCTCGTAAACGCAATTTTTATGGTGGGGAGAACAGCTAATTTCACGACAGCTGCTTCTGTAACACCACCGCTAGAAGACGGATTAAGGACCACAATTCCTACATCACAATCACACTGCACCGCTATCAGCTTTGTTGAAACAGGATGGGACTCTCACCAACTAAATTGTAAAAATCAGCCATAATTTGCTGCCAACACAATCCAGTGTATGATTGGGACGAGTTCCTAGCTCCAGCTTTACATGCAAGCTCGGGTGTGTTGTTGTGTACTAAGCGTGCTGGTGCCCGCTGCACTGGCAAAGCACCTTAAAAGGGGTAAGCAATCTCGGAGCGGACAACAGCCCGCTAAGTACCGTTGTTGTAACTGACAAAAAATCCTAAAATATAGGCTTTCAAGTTTAGATTTTCTCGTTCAGGAAGAAGCGCGCATCACTGACGGAAAAGGCAGTTGAGCCAGTGGTCGCTCACCTAAGTAGCATTATATGTTGTCCCTAACATTACACTACTGTGGAAATCAAATGTACTTGAACACGAAAGGTAAAGGAATATTGGAAGGAGCGCTAAAATAGAGGAGAGCAAGCTATGCCGAGTTAATACTGTTAAAGTAAGGAGGTTTGGGGTGTAATGCCCACGACAAACGAATTAGACCGCGCGATTTATGCAAAAACCGGAACTTCTTCTTCTTCTTTAGCGTCTGTCCCGCTTCGTAGCGGGGTCCGCTATTCTGGTGTCATGACGCCCGCCACCTCTCCCGATCCAGCGCTAGATCAGGGTGGACACCAGCAACCTTCAAGTCCATATGTAACGTGACAGACCAGCGCTGCTTCGGACGCCCTCTAGGCCACTTTCCTACCACCTCGAACTTAAGGTCTATCTTGCGGACGCTATCTTTCTTTCCACGCAGAATGTGGCCGTACCATCGTAAGCGAGCTTCGCACATCTTGTCCGCTATCGGCGCGACACCGAACTTCTGCCGAATAGCATCATTTCTGATGCGGTCCATGCGGGTGACTCCAGCCGTCCAGCGCAGCATCTTCGTCTCCATGACGCTGAGGCGCGTTTCAACCTCCTTGGTCGCAGGCCAACACTCAGCACCGTACATCGCTACCGGCCGGACGACAGTTCTATATATTTTGACTTCAAGCGCTCTGGTATCTTCCTATCGCAGAGTCCGACAGTCAACGAGCGCCACTTGGACCAAGCTGCACTCACGCGTGAGTTCACTTCAATCATCAGATTGCCATCAGATGTTACTGCTGATCACAGGTACTTAAAAACCGAAGTGCGTGGGAGCTCGGTGCCGTTAACCTTGATGGAGCTGGACTCATTAAGGTCCGTCGTTTGATACTCGGTCTTCTTCACATTCAATCTGAGTCCAAAACACACCAAGTGATCACACCAAGCTTGCACCTCTCGCTCGATTCACCTTTATTTTCGCTAGCGAGCATTACGTCATCAGCATAAAGCATGAAGCAGGGACTGGCTTCTGAAAATCTCGTGTAATGGCGTGCATCACGACAACAAAAAGGAGTGGGGAAAGCGCAGAACCTTGGCGCACCCCGACAGAGATGGGGAACTCCATCGAGGTTCCTGCTGCAGCTCGAACTCGACTCTTTGGGGAAGAGTTGAGGATTCGCACCCACTCTATGAGCTCTTCAGCAACTCCATGTCGTCGCAGGGCGTACCATATCACTTCACGCAGTACGCGGTCAAAGGACTTCTCCAAGTCGAGGAAGGCGACATACACTGGCTCCTGTTTCTCGCGATGCTTCTCTAAAAGGAGACGGGCGGCATGTATGGCATCAATGGTGCCACAGCCAGCTACGAAACCGCACTGATTGCTGGAAAGCTGGACGATATCACGAATTCGCCCATCGACAATTCGCTCAAAGATCTTCATGCTGTGCGAGAGCAAGCGAATCGGACGGTAATTGGAGCAGTCTGCAGGTCTGCCCTTCTTCTTCCAAATCGGAATCGTCGTACTTTGGCTCCAACAGTCAGGTACTTTCTTCTCTGCTACGACTTGATTAAAGAATTTCGCCAACCACTCAGCCGGATACCAAAACTTTGACTTCCTCAACTCAGCCGCCACGTCGTCGGGCCCAGTCGCTTTGCCTGGTCCATCTTCTTTAGAGCCGCTTCTGTCTCCTCCACGGTGGTCTTCTTGATGGGGCCGTGGGTTGAAGCCGTTGAAGGGATGGCTGGATGAGGAAATTCTACCGTAGAAATTTCCTCGAAGTAATCGCGCCATCGCTTCAATGCTCTCTTGCGGTCCATAAGAAGATGTCCATTCTCATCATTGATGCCGAAAAACTTTTCAATGTCCTCGGTCTGCCGATGGCGATTCTTAGCAAGCCGGTACAGGTACCGCTCGCCACTGACTCGAGCTTCTCGATGACATCTCCATAATGAGTGGCTTTTGCAACAGCCACAGCCTTCTTTGCACCTTTCCTCGCTTCCTGGTACTTCCTCCAGTTATCGGCGGTCTTTTCGCCGAGAAACACGTAATAGAGCGACTTCATCTCTCGAACTTTTGCTTTCACGTTGTTTGTCCACAACCATGCCTGCTTGTCGACCTTTCGTCGCCCAGGCTTCGAAATGCCAAGTTCCGACTGTGCAGCTTGATGAATCGCGTCGGTCGCCATCTTCCACGTTTCGTGGACAGTTGTGACCGTCGGTAACCGCACGCGAGCTGCTTCACAGCTGCTTCCTTCTCTCTCATTCGCCACCACTTGATTCTAGGTGCACCGCATCGCTCGTCCTGCTTCTGCCTTGGAAGGGCGATCTTTAGGGTGCAGATCAGCGGTCGATGCCCGATGCTGGGGGCGATCGTCTCATACGGCACGATCTTCGCATCTGTGACAAGACCTCGGTCGCGACTTTTCACAAGAGCAAAGTCTATCTGAGACTTGGAGCTCCCACTATAGTATGAGATGAGGTGGGAGTCGCGTTTTCGGAAGACGGTGTTCACAATGGTGAGGCTATGCGATTCCGCGTGAACAAGAATGCACTCACCATCGGCGTTACGTGATCCGTATCCGAAACCACCACGACAGTTGTACCCGTCTTTCTTAGCACCTACGTGCCCATTAAGGTCACCAGCGACTATGATGACATCTTTCGGCGGTACCTCTGCTGTCTTCTGATCAAGCAGGCCCCAAAAGTCATCCTTGGTTTGCTCCGAGCAGCCGGTCTGCGGAGCATACGCAGAGAAGGAGTGATAGAGTCGCTCCCTAGCGGCGACAATGATTTTCATCAACCGATCGTCAAAGTGTTCGACGCTTACAATCGAGTCACTGGTGGTCCTAGGACTTCCACATAGAACGGCCTTGAAACCACTTCCTATGTCCTGGCTTAGGACGTGGCCTCAAGGCCGTTCTATGTTGGCTATGGCTAGAGTAGTAGAGGAAAACAAATCTAGGGACTATCTCACAATTTCTCATGACTTCAGCATGCAGTTTTCCACTGCTTGCATATCTAGTTCCGACTACAGATTTTTCGCTGACTCTTTGTTGCTGCATTTTTTAGCAGTGGAGTTAACCACTTGAAATTACTTGCAAAGCCATGTTTTAAAAAAACTGACTCGGGTTAAGGCTAAATCTGGAGCAACCACCTAGGTCATTTTCCAACCAGGAATGAGATTCCCCGGCTTGAATGGTCTCAACATTTTAACAAATGTGTGGCATCATGGACGACGTGCTGACTGCACAGATAGTTGCATACATTAGAAGTTTCATTACAATCTCCAGAACTAGTACTCGGAGTAGTGTTTGTACTCGTCGGGCCCATCATGATTCCACTGCTGGAGAGATCTGAGGAAAGAGGAGCGAGTATTCTACAGGCGCAGTTTTGTCGGTGGAAGTCTCATGGTTTGAGCTGCGTTTTCTGGATACGGATTTGTTGCCTTGGAGTTCGCCTTGCGTAGCGTGAACAGCGAGGACTACCAGAAATTGCTCGGAGATCACACTCTGCCATATTTTAGAAGATTTCATAAATGGAACCGCTTACACTTCGGTTACTGATCTGAACAACACCATACTTGATGCATGGACCATTTTAGAGCCAACTGCTATTGACAACCATATCAGAAGTGTGCTCAATAGAATCTTCGATGTTGTTTACAACAAAGCTGATGTGACGAAGTACTAGTCTTATCGTTAGGCATCTGGCATACCTCCGAGTCGCTCTAGGTCTTTGTCATACCATCGCTCACCCCGAGCGACGCCTAATGATATGCACCCATATCGATTCCATCGCGCCGCCCGATCGATATGGGAGCATATCATTAGGCGGCGCTCGGGGTGAACGATGGTATGACAAAGGCCCTAGCGACTGTCGCGCGAGCGATTTGAATCGCTACCCATTGCACAGCGGCAGTTGTGTCGGTTACAGGGTACGGGTCAACCATGACTCATCTTTCGGCGGTTTCGTCGTGCCGTCGGCGCCCTCTCGATTAGAGATCCCGCTCTCCTGCCTCGCTGCATCTCTCCACCATTGCGCTAGAGTCCAGACAACGGAGCACCACCGAGCTTCTCTACCTCAGGCGAGATAGGGTAGCTCGAGGAATTCATAAACCATTATTTCGTATACGAAAGATGTCGGTTAGGCGATATCTTATTAAAAACGTTGATGCGATGGGATAGTCTTGGCCTACCTTTTCGACGTTTTTAAGGAATATCACGACAAGGACATTGGTGTTAGTACTCGCAACCAGTGTTCCGGCTCAAAGGTGAGATCCGATGCCTGCCGTGTCGCGAGTTTGGGGCGCGCCGTATACTTGCCAGAACGTCACAGTGGTGTGTTTGATTGGTTACACAAGGTCACACGCAAAGTACTGAGCGGCTTGGAATAGGTTATATCGCTTTTCTTGTGTAGACCAATGGGATTTCAAGCGAGTTACTTCTTAAAACCTGGCTTCAGAACGCTTCGGAGATCAGTTACTGCAGGGCTGTGTGAACACAGATTGGTTTTTATCTCAAATCGATGGCCTTTTTTCAGAAGTTTATCCTAAGATTCATTGCTTCTTGCCGTCTGCAAATGAGTATATTCCATTACTATCGTGTGTAAAAAGAAACAGATCTAAGGCTTCTAGAAAAAAGGAAGCTTAAGGGTCAGAGATCGGCCTTAAGGATTGCCATCTGTTCATAAACGCAAATGTTCTGCCCAAGGAAGACGAATAATAGAATACCATGAGTATGATCCACTTAAGTTTGTTGCTTCCTGTCTTCCACTGGCATGTGCTTCCATGAAAACCTTGTCATTATGTAAGCAGGACCCAAACGTTGTCTCCACCAATTTCTTTTTACAAATCCAGTTTTGCCAGTCCTGCGTACCTTCACTAATTGATGTCTGTCGTGCCACCAAAACGTAGCAGCTTCCAGACGACTGTTTCGTGACCTTTAGGAAGTCTGTAAGCTGCGAAGGTTGCAATTCTCCTCCTTGGAACTCAGTCTTCTTGCACTGTGCGCCTCCGCGACCGCTAGCGGTTATGAAGAAGCAGGCGACGAGAGGGTACTCTCACCCCTGCGCTGAGTCAGCTCATTCGGCCGGCAGCTGTCGGATCGCAGGCGGAGTGTCTGTTTCTCTGCGCTCTCGCCTTTCCGCTCGTCTGGTTGACCCGTGTCCTTAGACGGTTGTGTCGGTCTGCGGGCGGCGGGCGTGGGGGGAGGGCGCGCTTGGCCAGGGAGGGATCCCGCCGCGATTCCCGCTCTGTTCAAATCGCTCCCGCAACAATCGCTGGAGCGACTCAGAGGTATGCCAGATGCTTTAAGGCCCCCGCACACTTCTGCGACGTTGCCGCTGCCCCATCCTTAACTATAGGGCCGGGACGCAGAGCTCGCCGCCGGCGATGTCCTTGCCCTATCCTTAACCATTGCGGCGAGCGGCGTTGCCGCAGAAGTGTGTGGGGGCCTTTACCTTGTCTGAAGGTACTTTGTGATTAATCAGGTTTTTCATGAAGTGAACTTACATTTTGCACCGGCCTCCATTCGCTAAACTTTCAATGAAAATTCGCGCTATCCTGCACTGATGAGATACTGGTTAGAATTCCTATATGGATGTTTCCGACAGTAAGGAATACGATGGAAACATCATTGAGCCTCGTCAGCGGGTTCTTCGGGTACTAATGGACAAATCGGGGGTGAACCTATAATTTTGCACCGGGGTGTACTTATATCGAACATACGACTTCTTCAAGGCTTCAAAAATTAGTGATACTCGGGCTCGCCTGCGTACTAAAAGTGCGGTGTTAGACCCATTATGGAATTCTGCGTTTCCCCTTTTAACCCCTGTCTAAAGAATCCCATTCAGTTACTCAAAAGCTTTTAAAATAACTACACACGTAAACTTGAGATGTTTCAGGCTATGATATGCCAACATTCCAAACGGAGCTGAAAGGGCAACTTGGCCTACCCTCTCGACGAGGCAGAAGGAAAAGGGCTAACCTAATCACTTGCTTTTTAAAATGCTCACAAAGAGAATTTCCATCGAAGCCATAGAGTTTTTTGATGTCTCACTAAGGGAAAGTAGAGGAATAAGAGTTAGGTTGCATCCCAAGTGCCAAGGTCACAAATTAAGTCTAACTTCCCCACCGCAACCGGTTCTCAACTTGCTTACGTATTGGCGAATTTGAAGGTTTGGTAATGTGTTTGCGTATCAGCTTAAGCATTTTTAGTCATAAAAGTACGCTGTTTTTTCGCGGTCTCCTAAAACCCACGTGATCAACTAAGCACGTCGTTTAAGAAAGTCATTGATGCCCTCGTACTTTTGAAATCTACAGAAATCGCATCTCCTCAACGCTTAGGTTTTCAAATTACATTTTACTTGACCGATTCCATAGAAGACATTCATTTACATTCAAAAAATTTCAGCCAATTTTCGCTGCACACATTGAAAATCGCAGCATTTTATCTCACACCGTCTACTTAGTTGGGAGCTTCGCTCGAAGCCTGAGAATAGAATTCCGCTACCGCCGTTTTTCTTCTTTATGACTTTCTACTCTTTACTTTTTACCGCAAAAAATAGGGTCTACTATATAGGAGAGTACAAGAGGACATGGTAGGGCAGTATCTTCATGACTGAAGCCTATCCAGTCGATCTCCGACGGTGTGCTTTCGAAAACAGTAGTCACCGGAATAAACATCCCTTACAAAAACCAGCATTATGCCACATTCGAAACAACCACGTAAATTTGGTTGCTTCGAATGTGGCATAATGTCGGGAATTCGAAATTCGGGTATTATCCGAATTTGCGACCAGTCTATTAACCAAATAATTCAAAATCGAAAAATTCGAATAAATTGTTGGAAAAATTGATCGAATTCGATCATTCGAGGACAAGTATACTAGGTGGCTCAAGGTAGTTCTCCATAGCCAAAGGGCAAGGTGTTTGGCACCCATGCCTTGCCGAATTATTGCATTTTTTAGTGAGTGTTCCTTGTTTGGTATTACCCCTCCCAACATTTCATAGGTGTATATTCCGCAATAGGTTCCCAAAGGCGTGTACACTGCACTTTCACAGAAGAGGTTGATTGGGGTGCCGATCACGAATCTGACGTCTGTTTTTGAAATTTTGGGTGATTACGGTGGGTGCGGGAGGTAAAGTTATCGCGGTCGCGATCCTCTCACCCGCGCGGACTCATCTGCATCTACCGTAACCTACCGCACCTCACCGTAACACTATAAAAGGTTTTCAGATTCGTGATCAGCACTCCAAATAACGACCTTTGGGGTAGTGTAGGTGCAGTAGTGCCGCCGCAATACTTATCCATGATAATCGCATAGTTAGGAGAGCGTACATCCATGTCATGGCGAATCATTGTGATCAAATTTTTGTCAAATATCTCCCCACCGCTATCCTTAGCACAAGACCCATAAGCAACAATTTAAGAAGGGACGACTCACCACAAAAAACAATGTGCCGTCGTGCGGTATGCAAGAAGATAAGTTATTGTTGCTGACCTACTGGGATTGTAGTAGCTACGTGCCTGTCATCATAAATCTATCTAGTTGTATAACTTCGAGGGCAGTAGAGTACCGCTGTAGTTGCAACGCGTGCAGCAATCGGCTGGCCTTCCTTGAGCATGTGCGGCAGCATGTGTGCCAGCTGAAGACGATTGTACGCTCAACCTCTACTTTTGGACTGTGCCATCAGATGTTGCTCGTAATTGCTGCTGCTTCATTTACGCCGATAGCAGGAATGGTTCACACCTCATCTAGACAACATTCTTCCCAAAAATCTACAGCAAAGTGGAGCGCCGTTTGTAGGGGAGGAGAAGGGAGTAACTAAAGCTTTTGGGAGCCTGTAGTGGAGTTTACACATATGAAATGTTGGGATGATCATAAATACCAAAAAAAGAACGAACTTTAAAAAATGCAATAACTTTGCAAGGCGCGGGAGTCGAGCACCTTGCCCTCTGGCTTGCTTCGTTATACTTCCCCACTTCTCTTATCTCCACGTAGGACAAGTAAGTATACTGACAGTACTATCCAATGGTTAACTTTCAGGGCCCATAGCTTGTCGGGATCAACGACGTTGCAAAAATAGAACACACAGAACACAACTGTTTGAAGGGTGGAGATTCTCGCAGTGCTATTCGTTTTCGCTGTTCAGACACATGTCTGAGAAAGTTGCTTGTAGTCCCTTTCAATCTGAACAAGCCACACTATGAGGAGAGAACGCTACGGGCTTGGGCCACATGGGCACGACAAGAAGAGCTCTACGGTCAAAACGTAACGCCTCCTGACCACTCTGACACATAACTGTGTACAGCACAGTAGTTGGGAGGGTGCGATCTACAAGGTGCGCATTAATTATGGGCCTTAAATAATCGGAGTTTCGTAGTAACACAAACCATTTAAAACGGAGAAAAACACTTCGCAAGCTTTACTAAGGTCCTTTGCAAACAGAAATTACAATTTTCATTCAAAGTAACATCCTCTTGCACGTATGCAGCTTCTCAGACGAGTTACGATGGCATGACAGGTGGCACGCACCTGTGCATCGTTTTCAGCGACGAGAAAATTTTCACATTAGAATCTTTTATGAATCCACAAAACGATCGGACGCTCGCAGCACGTAAGAAATGGGCCATTTCTAGAGGAAAAGTCATCGGGAAAACTGCACATAGGAGTTCTGCACATATTATTAATACAACCAATGAGCGAGACGAACTAATAAAACAGGAGAACACTCGGTGGACGTCGTTGGCGGCAGGTCCCGAGGAGAGGGCTACCCGCGGAGATAGTGAATGAGCCCTGAAAAGTGATGGCGCCCCTTATACTCGGAAAATTTTGAACAAGTTACTTGCAAGCTGCATGCGGGCCATAGATTGCCTCAAACTAGTCATTCATAAGCTGCTGCAAGCTAGCAGAAACGTCGCAAGTAAGTTTCACGAAGACCCATGCTAGTCATTCGTAAGCTGCTGCAAGCTAGCACAACATGTCGCATGTAATCTAGATTATTGTGGCGCTGAAAATGTGGAGAACAATAGTTCTTTCTGACCAACCGTAATTGTTGTTTGGTAAGTGGGAGATCGAGAAGAAAGCGTAGCTCCTGTATGGACATAGGTGAACGTTTCGAAGTTCGCCATGGTTCCTCCAACACGGTTTTTGGAACATATCGAAGGCAAAGGCCATGTTGGTAGAACTATGGCGAACCTCGAAACTTACAGACTTAGGCCAAAATCTCAGCGTATAATAGACACAGATGATGATCTTGAAATCTGCTGCTCTAATTTACTTCAATGATTCGAGATATATAATACCTAAATGATCCTTCTCTGTAAGATCTGCGATTTAAGGTCTAGAGAACCAATGATGTTAAAGGAAATAGGTACTTGATTACAACTGGATCAGACACCTCGCCAAGGTCATAGCATTCAAATGATGTGTTCAATGACAACGCCAATGACAATGATACGTTAATATACGGAATGTATAGGTAGTTTATATGGAAAAAGAGAAGAACTGAAAGGTCTTGGAGCTGGGATTTAAATGAAAATGCTTGCGTGATGTAGTGAATAATTTTTCAAAATTCGCATCGATTAGTGGAATTGAATAACCGGCGACGATTATTTGGGTCCAGAAGTGCTGGTTTGAAACGATTTTCACCCATCACTCCTTTCGGGAAGTCTAGAAAGATGGTTCCACAGATTCATCTCTGAAAAATCCGGCGATTTCACTCAACAACAAAGAAAAGGTAAGTAATTATACATAGACTCCTTTATATGTAGTGGGACATAGATAGATAAAAACTCCAGCTGGACATAATACAAACCTACTTTAGCCGCGTAAAACTGTCAAAGTGAAACAAAAACGAGATGGACTTTCTCCCTAGACTTGGATCCCATTCTTTTTGGGAAAAGGCTGTGAGATACTTTCCACCAATTCGGAAATGGATTTACAAATGCAAACAGCCAAAAGAGATGAGGGAGGAAACAAGGAAGATGACAGAAAGAATGGCAAGACTATCCGGGACGGTAGAGCAGCTCCGATTTCGAAACATATACTGCACGACCGACTGCGCATGTGAGGACGCTACCGAATGACCGCGTGCGCGCGTGATGACGCAACTTACTGTGCAAGCTTGCACGAAAGCTTCTTGCAAGCTTGCGATACAGTTAGTTGCGTGCAAATTTAAAATTTCTGGGTGCAAGCTTACAAGTTAGTTGACCGCGAGCAATAAGTCGCAAGTAACTTTTTTTCGAGGTCTAAAAGCGCAAGCAACTTGTTTTGGAGCTCATAAGGCGCAAGTAACTTGTTCAAAATTTTCTGAGTATGCGGACCGGAGATCGTTTCCGCGCCGATCACCTACGCGCCTGATCGATTCATTACTGATCTAACTCCTCGCCTAGTACGCGCGACGCTTAGGTTCCCATGTTGGTCCTGGCATGTCCTCCAATTAGGAAGACATCGCCCTCGATGTCTGTCTCTCATTAACCATTAGGGGTGATCTAGCTCCAACAGCCTTATTTCTCACTGCCTCCTACACGTACTTTGGCAAGGCTGTTCCTACATACCTATAGTAGAACTGCTCAGCACCTTCAGGCGCTCCTGTCTCTATGAATAATTTTCCTTCTGTCAGGCAGTTACTAGCTGCGGTGAAGCCATGGTTTCTCAAAGGATTTCCAAACATCGACCATGCCGAGAAAATTTCCTTGATTCTTGAATGTTATCGATGGGCATGCTGTCGTGATCTCCCTCCTTCTTCCAAGAAAGTCTTCGCAGCTCCAACCAGCTTGCCTGGGACGTCGTGCTTGAAAACGGAATCTAGCGGCCACAATTACCCATAAGCGGAAACTGCGCCACTCCTCCAAGATCTCAGCGAGTCTGTTAAAATTGGTGACAACTCTCGTCGCAACTTCTCGAAGTCCATCTCTTTCCTTTGTGTTGGCTCCTTCAAGTGCCGCGAAACCCACGGGTCCTTCTTTCCTCGGCTTGCCCATTTTATCTTGATCCTCTATTTCTTCTTTCACTTTCCGAAACGGCTCACTGTACGAGCGGTGAACCTCGTAGTTCTCGACTGACGTATGCTCTGCGATTTTGCAGGTGATACATATAAAATCAGTTCATTCAATGCATTTACTGTACGCAAACCTCAGCACAACCCTGAGAGAATCCGCATCGAAGCACATATGGCCCTGTCGGTGGTACTTTATCCTCATACCCAAATCGATGCCATTACAACGAAAGATACTACGGTCACGCGGTCCACAAATTTCCGAGCTACTCCTTAGCTACCGCTCTGGGGAACGACACTCTTTGTATATCTTCCAGACGCGAAGCCTCGAAACATCCGTCTGCACACTTGAACCGGAGGTGTTCCTTCTCGAGCGCGCCATTCCTCCTTGGACTCATTACCTCGCGTTATCAATGTTTCTCCTATTACCTCATGCAACTTTATATCAGTACCACTACAGGCTATCAACCCTTTCATGGGACTGCATACTTTATCAACTTGGTCACTTAGCATTTGGTCATGCTTTTCTTTACAGCGAGCTGATATTCTATGCTCCCTCAGCTCCTCTTTTATTTTGGCGGGGATCTCCCTAATACTTTTCATCTCTTGCAGCCGACCTGAAAACTCACCGCAGCAGTGATTTTTATCCACATTCTCGTCCGACCTCATCTCTACATCAGCCATCTCCGGCTTCTAAAAAATATCGGATCTTGATTCGCCGATTCAACTCACTCGCGGTGTATGGCCCACGCGAGTACGACACGTGCGAACAACACGGATATTAACGATGACGGATCAATGATGTCTATACACTTCCCGCACTCATGAACGTTCGAATGATGTCAAAAGACGATCAATCAATACGCTCTATACGGTTGTGCAATTGCACCCAAATGACCTCGTCCTTTAGGAGCTCCTGTATTAATCACTCAAAAGCCTACTCTCGACTCATCTCTTCCCTCCACCCTAACTCTCGGTGGGGCTTCTTTTCTCGTACTGGGCGCCATTAGCACTCTGGGGTCGGATTCGTCAGCGACTTACAGAAATTTAGTGAAATTACAGTGGAAACTTCTGATATTACTAACATTTCACCATATCGCTTGTTGATAAATTGCGTTATATCGCGTTTTTTCAGGATTTTCCGCTGTAATTTCTCAGTCAAATCTATGCAAGCCGTTGCTAAATCCAAGCAAGCGTTTATTGTCAATACAACCAAAGAGCGAGACGAACTATTAAAACAGAAGAACACACGGTGGACGTCGTTGGCGACGGGTCCCGAGAAGTGAATGAACCCTGAAAAGTGATGGCGCCCCCTTTATGCCGATCGGAGATCGTTTTCGCGCCGATAACCTACGCGCCTGATCGACTCATCACTGTTCAACTCGTCGCCTTGTACGCGCGACGCTTAGGTGCCCATGTTGGCCCTGTCAAATCACGTTTGGACTAGTAGTGTTGCAAGCGTTTTAACTTTTTCTAGCTCTGAATTATGAGAAGTCACCTAGACGTAAGGCGTCATGCAGCCGTTAACAAAATGATCAACAACTTATTGTTTGGCTGCAAGAATAGATTTATAGTTGATGCTAATCTTCCGACCACTTTCCAAGTGAATAATGGCCCGGTGCTCGAGATCTCTCGCTAATAAAGCGCTACAAAGTGAAACGTTTCACAACAGTAATCTGTTGTCAGTCATGGAGGGAAAAGCAAAACATACTTAAAAGCAGAGGAAACCTTGGCATTAATCGCGTCAAGTCAAATGGGTCTTGACGATCAGAACGGGATTTCGTAGTAATCTCCGAAAACTTGGATCTTATGTTTTCTTCAAACTTCCAGAACTTACAGGAGAAAGGCTAATCACAAGCAGCAAAAGACAGCATGTAAAGGTCAAAAGTGGTCGAAAAGGGGCACAGAAACGGAATCGTGCCTTTTACGGTCTCAAACGGACCGTCTCCACATTTCCTTCGCTGTCACTCTTTGCACGAGATGTGTTACATAATGTCAGCCTTTGAATACTCTTATCTGTGAGTATTGGCTTCAGTTGTTGCTTCTATCAGTGGACTTGGCTTCATTCAGTCACCCATTTATGTTTACGCTATAGAGCCGAGGGCATCGAAATCTGGCAGTGCTGAATAATTCCCTGCTCTTGTCCAAAGAGTAGTGTTCAAGCTGCATCAGGAACCTGGATGGAGTTTCTCGTCTCTATCGGAGTGCACCAGGGTTCTGCGCTCTCACCACTCCTTTTTGTTGTCGTAATGGTACTCGGCATTTTATAACAAGAGTAAATATAAAAAAGCGGCAACGATAAACTAGGAGTAAATATTTTTAGAAAATTGAAGAAAATGAACACTTGACAATTGAAATACGGTTTTCTTCCTAGCATCAAGGTTGGTCGTAAGTTTCATTTTGGATCAAGGCCGCATAGCTAAAGAATTACATGGGGGAATAAATAACATGCCTGGGAAAAATATACATAGAAGAAAACATCTAGGAATGGTTAAAGAGCACAATAACGCAGTACAGGAGGTACAAAATTACCAGTGATTGCCTAGCAGTAATGGTGCGACTCCTTTCTTGGATGCTGTTTGAGGAAGATTTGGTCGTACAAAAATGCTTCGCTTTCGAGCCCCTCTCTGAATCACAGCACAAAAATCATGGATCTGCAACATGTATCGGGTACAAAGCTTGATGTCGTGCAATAATTGGAATGGTTGTTCCGCAAAAAAAAACATCCGCTACTGCTGCAGACACGAAACTGCACTTCTGAGGTTTCACTGTCTAGCCCAGATCATGCAACTCTAAATCATTGATGAAGGACACAACGCTTTCCGTTCTTCTCCACTTTACTGAAATTGAATACATTGTGCTTCCGAGAGCAGTGGGTTTGACCACGACACTGCGCCTCAAAGTACCCCTCTGCAAGTTATCTCTTTGGAAGGGCACTAAATATGCTTTTTTTGCTTCTGCGCCGGGCCGCCGGTTAGTGGTAGTGGTCTGTTTAGTGAGCGTCTTAAGGTCCTGGCCTATTCGTTTGCTCCAGAGTGTGAGTTTGAAGTCGCTGTCTATTAAGAATGTTCGAAAACCACTTCACACCCTGTCTAACAAAATGTTGTTTTATGTGTAAACTTTCACTTACCGCTCGTTTGCTAACAACAATGATAGCGACATCGTTTGACATCAAAGGTGGATCAGCTGGTGAGTTTATCTCTGTCCTAGTGGAATTTCTGTCTTTTTTGCATCTGCAAAATAGATAGATAGCAGGCTGTGAACACTGAAATCCAGCGGTTCTATTAGGTAGGCATAAATTGACCGCGTTTCTTTTCAGAATCAGACTCGAAATGGGTGATCATAAAGCGCTTCTCGCTGATACATATTACTCGCACTTTTACAACCACTCTATCAGCTGATGAGGTCGACAGGTTCGATCAAACAGCTGTCACTGCACGACGCGAGGTCACGATGTCGGAATCCATTCAGTTGCTAACGATCCTCGTACCTTGGATTTCTCTTGCTTTCAGCCCGTCACCAATTCTTTACTCATTAATAACAGCCACGTTTTCTGGAACACTTTTATGCGGATGTACGCAAGTACGGTGCGTGCCCATCTTCCGAGCCAGTGCCGATTGCTTTTGCTCGGTATAAATATCCATTTCCCTCAGAAGCATTCCTCAGAAGTTCATAGCCTATAGGTGAACACGTTGAACTTTGGACCTCCTAACTGAACTAATACTAACACTACTAATTAACTCGTACCTCCCCTGCTCATTCCCACCTATAATTTGTACACTGCTGGTATAGAAGAACCTTTCAGATTACAGTAACACTGCCTTTGTTAGCAATCCTTCTGCTAGCAGAAATCTTTGTAACGTTTTAACTGAAAGACATTTATTTTTATGGACAATTTAGTCTTTCCACGGCGAAATTGTGCACACACAAGTACAACGAGCTCGAAACGACACTTCGTGAAAAATCTGAACGCAATGCCATAACGATTGTTGGAGATGATATTAAGGATGTTACCCTCCAGACCATTATGCATGCCGTGGCAATAGCCTTCAAATTAGGATTAGGATTGGTAGGCATTTGACCAAGGTGATATCTCTTAAAAACAAATTGGCTTAATTCATCAGAAATTTGAATTTCATGAAAGGAGTTAGAAATATAAAGGAAAGGAACACCATTCCTGCAGTATTTTTTAGTGCCGTCTTCTACAAGGGGCAAGCTATATGTATTTACGGATCTGCCTTCCACTAGGAAAACCGCCGAAATCTAGTTACATTCAGGTTGCTACAGAAGCAGGAGCTGTGAATTGAATGATCAAGTTGGGTGTCTGACAGGAACACTATTCCTGCAATATGCGCTTAAAAGCCACTTGACGTACAATAGACTTCATGATAGGGGTGACAATATTACCCAATTCGAATAATGATCCACCCACATGATCCAGCACCTCACTTCTGTTGACACTCGGATGTTTAGATTTCAAAACCTTGAAGAGGTATATGCGGTAAATCGAATTCGTCACCAAGAGCCTGCATGCGTAGAAAAGCATAACTCACTAGTTATGGTGTACCTCATCGAGTTTTTCAGAGCCTGACTATTAGCTTTATATTCTGGTGAATGAGCCAATCGTCAGAAAAGATCTGCAAGTGTCAATTTTTTGATCTGCAAGTAGCAAGTTTTTTTGGGTTGGGCTCACTTGCCTACTCTATCCGTGCTGTTCACGGTGCACGTGAAGGCATGACCGGCGGATGCATCATTTGCGTGTTGGTTTGTGTTCACTATAACAAAATTGCTTTCTAAGCTCTAACAGCCACAAATTGTCATTTCTCCGACCTACAACTGATGAAATCAATTGCTGGTTGGACTGGCTGAGAATCTTCCACATCAGTAACTGTGTTGTAAATCTTTACATCATAGGCAAACATTTTGCACGTGATACTAATCGTAAGATTTCTGATGCAGGTTGTGACTTCTTAGGTGAACAACAGGACTAGAATTGAGGATAACACACCACCTTGCGGAACACCACTAAAGCAGGGATATTGATTGGAGAAATGATCCTTCACCTAACTTGATATGCTTTCATGGATAAGGGCTCCCGAATCCGTTTGACGACCATGGCATGAAGTTCTATTACATGCATTTTTACTACTAATTCTTCAACCGGAACTTTGTTAAATGCCTTTGAATAATGTTGAATGGCTTTGAATAATCAACTACACTACTCACGTCCATTTGTCTTCTGTCCTCGACCCGCGGCCAGTCATTTACGGAAGTTGGAACGTTTGTTTCTACGGATCTGCTCTCTGTAAAACCGTACTGATCCTTCGGTGCTATCGTTTTGATTCAAGATGTTTCATTAAATGTTCTTAAGGATCTTTTCAAAGGTTCTTGCAAAAGTTGATGTGGAGCTAACTGGTCGATAGTTCTTAGGGTCACTGACACTGGGAGGAGTAGCACGGGCCCTTTTTTCCGTGACAAAAGCATAAGATATTGTAATCGAGGAGCGTTTTCTTCAGCTTGACCAAGATTGGTATAACACTTCATTGCGGCTCACGTTTCGGCGTTGTTGCCTTCTTCAGAGCCTGGAAAAGTCGAAGTGATTTGAGCAACTACCCTCTCTCATAGTGAGGGTTTACAAACCTTTATTATTAGTCTATATTATATACAACAACCATGTAGCAAGAATGCAGTTAGGGAGACTGCCAACCTTTCAACCCATGTAGGGGCGTGGCTTACAGAGACGTTGTCCACTATACCGTGACAGCGTTTTCTTCAGCTTGACCAAGATTGGTATAACATTTATTACGGCTCACGTTTCGGCGTTGTCGCCTTCTTCAGAGCCTGGAAAAGTCGAAGTCAATTGAGAAACTACCCTCCCAAATGTCATTTCATTCTGCAGGAACCCAACCAAATGGCTAAAAGACTACGAAAACGATGCCGTAAGAAGCCAAAATCGTGGCTAATCTTAGATGTGGACAGAGGAGTCCACCGTCACTCTAGCTGGACTAAAGATCGGTGAATGAGCTTAGAGCCCTTGGGACCACTCGCCCTCGAGACCTAATGGGTCATGACCCAGAGGTCAAAAATCGCAGAGGGTGACGAACGGCGCCAGCTCTTGGGTCACAGCCAAGCACTCGTCCTTCCTATTGATTTGGGGGAACCTCGCCGCAATGTACAGCACTTCGAGAGTTCGGCACGCCGAAATCTCATCTTCACGCGCAAGGATCTTGACCTCCACGCCGAAACAGCTGTTTGCGTGCCGCCGCACCCTGATGCTCGCCCAAGTGTGTAGAGATATGGGACCTGCGCAATCCATCCAAGTGCTCCTTGATTCTGACGTGCAAGGGTCGACCTGTTTCCCCCACATACTCTTCCTGGCACTCCGTACACGTACACCACATCAGATGCTAGACAGTCACCAGCTTCCCAAAAGCACAAGCAACAGATGATGATGTTGTGCACAGGCGATCTTACAAACGGTTTCGGACTAGCTGCTTTTTAAGATTGCTAGGGGGTACTTCCACTACCCTCGCATCGTCTTGCAGCCCACTCTTCCTAACGCAGCCACGTATGGCTGCACTCAGAGTGTCCGAAAGGAACGGGACACAGAATGTCACTTTTGACCATTCTCGGTGCAATCCTTCAACGGTTGTTGGCTGTCGTCTCTGCCCACTAGCCCTGCCAGTGAGAGCATATCCATTCTGAATCGCGATGTGGCGCGCCATGTCTATAGAGTAGGACCTTTCCACGACATCAGATGAAACCGCCCGAGCAGTACGGAGCATGTTCTAAACAACGGCTCTTTTCATTTTGAATGGATGAGCCGATGCGCAGTGAACAATGATGTTCTAGCTAGCCGGCTTCCGAGTATCACCTGGTTCGGAAAACCCCCTCAGAACGATGGACTTGCACATTAAGAAAAGTGAGCCTGTTCTCTTTTGGTTTCTCCCGAGTAAATCTAATGCGCGCTGACTGCCGGTTCAGTATCTCAAAGCAAGTGTCCATCTCAAGTTGAGTGGGACAGACGATAAAGCAATCGTCAATATACCGGCAATAGATTGGTGGGATGTGATCTAACACACGAGCTTTCACTTTCGAGATGAAAGCAACCGCGAGAACTGGAGCTAGTCTTTGGCCCATGGCAACGCCTCTTATCTGCTTGTGCTCACCTGACCACCTAAACACGTTGCATTGCAGACACTCGTTGGCGAACCTCGCCACTTACAGTACAGATAGACCGTAGTTTGCGCTTGTGTGGTGTTCGCTGAGAATTTCCAGAACTGCTTCTAGTGCGCATTTGTTTTAGGCGTTAATGTAGAGCGACGTTACGTCAAACGACTCCATCACTCATTCCTTCTGCAGTCTAGCTTCTATGAGGTTTTCGACGGAATTACTCGTGCTAGGTAGGTGACTGGTATAAATTGGAATAGCTGCACAAACACAAGGTTGAGGAGCCAGGCAATACGATCTGTGGGACCACCAACATTGCTGATGATGGGTCTGACTTTTAATACTGAAGGGTCGCCACAGTAGCAATATCTGGGGGGGGGGGTCTCCATCCGAAACTCCTACAACGTAAACGACTGTTCGGCGCATGCGACCATCCAAAGGACGACAAAATCTCCTTTATCCACATGTACATTTTGAAAACATGCATTTCTTTTTTAAGAGAGATCACATGCATTTCATGCTGGAGGATTGTGTCGCGACGGAGGCATGTTGTGAAAAGCACGTGCCGAGTCGTCTTTGGAGGAGGATCGTGGGTGAGTCGAAGAGCATTTGCGATTCTATCCCCTCTAATGCCACGTGGAAGAAACTGCGGGAAAGATCCACTAGGCTATTAGATTCAAAACGATACCGTAACCACTTCTCTATGGCTAATCAATTAGAACATAACAACCCGGATGCTGGGGAAAAGTGGGAATACCTACGTAGCCCACGGGTCACCGTCACAGGTGACCTTACACTGCCCTTAGGCGCGCTGTCGTATAGGACTTGGGTTCTATTTTCATATCTGCTCGTTCTTTGTGCCCCGCTACGGCACGTACGGTTGTGGGGAGTCTGCAGATACTGCAGGATCGCCTGCGACGTGAGGCGACAATCGATGCGCAGGATACAGGGTCGGATCCAATAGCTGCTACAGCTATACCACCGCCTCCGATCCCGTCTGCTTAGCTGAGGCCAGGAGCCGTGTACCTAATCTCGTGTACGGAGTGCCAAGAGGAGTATGTGGGAGAAACAGGTCGACCCTTCTGCGCTAGAATCAAGGAGCACTTGGGCGAGCACAGGGTGCGGCGGAACGCGAACAGCTGCTTTGGCGTGGAGGACAAGATCCTTGCGTGTGAAGATGAGATTTCGGCGCGCCGCACTCTGGAAGCGCTGTACATTGCGGTGAGGTCTCCCCAAATCAATGGGAAGGACGAGTGCTTGGCGGTGACCCAAGAGCTGGCGCCGTACGTCACCCTTTGCGGGTTTTGACCTCTGGGTCATGACCCATCAAGTCTCTAGGGCGGGTGGTCTCAAGGGCTCTAAGTTTATTCACCGATCTTTAGTCCAGCTAGAGTGACGGTGGACTCCTCTGTCCACATCTAAGATTAGTCACGTTTTTGACTTCTTACGGCATCGTTTTCGTAGTCTTTTAGCCACTTGAATGGGTTCCTGCAGAATAAAATGACATTTGGGAGGGTAGTTTCTCAAATGACTTCGACTTTTTTCCAGGCTCTGAAGAAGGCGACAACGCCGAAACCTAAGCCGCAATAAGGTGTTATACCAATCATGGTCACTGTCATGGTATAGTGGACAACGTCTTTGTAAGCCACGCCCCTACATGGGTTTAAAGGTTGGCAATCTCCCTAACTGCATTCTTGCTACATGGTTGTTGTATATAATATAGACTAATAATAAAGGTTTGTAAACACTCACTCCCAGACAGGAGCATGACATGGAGGTCCCGGCGAGATCCTTTTAGACGTTTGCTCCAAATTTCTAAAAGAAGTTAGCAGTAGGGGAGACTCCGTTTTGGCGGCCATCAAAATGTATTTATATCTCGAGATATACACAACACACCGTATGTACATTGCACATTTCTCAAGAAGCATGCTGGCACGATTTTTTTGTACTGACCACGATTTTTTATCACCTCTATTTTTTCATTTGTCTTTATCGTGGCGCATGAATGAGGCAGGGCATGTAACTAATTTTTAAAGGATTACTATTACTATTTTCAACAAATTTGAGTCCGTTTACTGTATGCTTATTTTTTAAACTCTAATTATCGATTGCGAAAAACACGATTTTCGCTATTCGCTTTAGCGATTTCAAGCGAACATCGTATTTTCCGACCTGGCGTCTTCAAAAACACTAACTGTGCGGAAAGCACGTTCTTCACATGAGTGCAAACTACCTCCCTTGTGAACCTAGTGCTTTTCCGATTTTACTTTTGGCGCAGGTCTTAGATGACTTCTTTGCATTCATGTTTTCGTTATCATGTTAATAGCTTAATCAAATCTTTCACTATTAGCTTATTAAAACGATGAAATTATAGCTCATGTTGTTAATCTTTGATTTTTAACCTATCAATTCACTTGCTACAGTTCACTCTGCCATTCATGTCACCGCGAGGTTGTATATAATCTGTACATAGAACGTCCAAAAAATCGGAAAGAGAACAAAAAATTATTTTTTTGGATTTATTTTTATTCGATGTTAATAGAACTTCGCCCATTGGTACCGTTTACTAGGTAACGCCAGCATTAAAATGGAGCCGAAACGTGACTTCGAGCATACACTCGAGGGCGTCGACCAGAGCTCACGTAAGTGCCCACTCAAAAATAGCGGCGTCAACAAGGCTATGATAATCCCACTCGAAGAGAAAAGAGAGCGGTAACCCATACTGAGGTCATCTAATGGTAAGAGGCATTATGTCTTTGTTACTGCAGTTGGACGGTTGGTTTCAACGGCGTTCTTTGCTTACTGCTTCTTTAGCTCTCTGCCTGTCCCCTATTTCTTCATCTTAATAGCGACTCATCAACATAACGTGTAATTACTCGGTACCGAACAGCTCACCAGCTGAGAAACGGTTTGCTAGCACCGAGCGAAGGAATCAAGCGAAACTAACGAGTCGACTTATTGACGAATCAGGGAAAATAATAGAACGGCTGCTCATTTCGAACATTGCGAGAAATGATAACGGACCAATCGGGGGGCTTGTCCAGATTTCAGAAAGGCCTCTTGATGTTAGGATTAACAATGCCGATTTGTTCCTTCCCTCATTGCAGTGCTGGCCGAATTATAACGGAACTAACATGTCAGCGGTGAAGCTTGTTAGAGAGATGAACGAAAAAACCAATGCAGCGGGATTGACGAGCAGAAACTGGCGAGGCTCCTTCCTCTGCAATTAAGCGGAGCAGCCAAAATAAAATATGAAAACTATGATAAGGATGCTAAGCTGGATGACGGAAAGGTTGTTGACCAGTTGAAAAAAGACTTTCGTTGCCCTAAGTATGTCAAAATAGCGAAAGCAAAAATTGATCACGTGAAGCAGGAATCTGATGAAAATGTGATCATTTATGGTCAACGGGTGAGAGATTTCGTTGCCGACGCTTTTGCCGAGAGCAATCCTACCGCCATCGAAGAAATAATGTGCGAAACATTTGTGCGCAGCCTTACTACGAATCTTGAAATTGCGATAATGAAAAAAGGCAGTCATCACAGATTTTCAAGGATCTGCAACAAATTGCAGAAAACGAGTCGGTCATCTTCTGGAAATTGTGAAGCGTGAAAGCGGAACAATTGGTAGCGCTCTTGTAAATGCAATTACGGAAGGCGTTCAAAATGCACACATTAAAGAATGCTGTCCAAATAAAGTTGCAAAAATCAGGGGAACTACCAGCATCAACTGTGGAATTATGTTTAGTTCATCGCGAAATTTTTCTCAAGGTATTGTTGAATAATATGGAATATCACGAATGCGATCCTATAACGGTTATAAAGATAACGGTTACTACAGTTAAAGAGGAAATCGGAACCAGAGTGGATATCACTGACGCGGATCTCAAACCCCTGGAAATAAGGCGTCACACAATTACGTGAGAAATTATGGTCAATGTGATGAACACCGATATCAGGATCCATGTTCGACTCTCTGTGAACCTCGGCATCGTAGATCTTGTAGAGTTGTTTTGACTGAGCTCCACATGAGGCAATACAGATCTTTATTTGCTAACGTTTCGGCGGTATCGCCTTCTTCAGAGCTTGAAAGGAGGGATCAAGTGAAGGTGTGGTTACCGCGTCAAACGTCGCCTCAACCTTAGAAACTCAAGACTACCTTTCGACCACTAGAGAGATCGAGACCCTTACCTTACAGGAAGCCAGACGGGCCAATCGGTCGCTAGCAGGGCCCTTTTCGAGATACAGGCGCCCCAATCAGAATGCCAACCTGACGTAGGGTCTGAGCTCCCGCGTTATATAGAGGCACTCTTCCTTCCGGTTTAGCTTGGGATCTTTGGCATGAAGCCAAAATGCCTCCAGAGCCTTGCGGGCGGCAGTTTGGTCCTCGACTGCTAGTAGCTTGACCCTGACCTCAAAGTCCTCCCCGTATGTCCGTGGACTCTATGGAGACCCATTGCAGTGGACGTCCTGGGTTTGGCCTTGCCGTCAAGGTGTTCCTTGAGACTAACATGTAGGGGTCGCGCCGTCTCACCGATACATTCCTTGCCACAGCTCTGGCAGATAATGAGGTATACCACACCAGATAAGACGCAGTCCCCTTCCCTGCCATGTGGGCAGCGGCGCAACCAGGGGTGACACAAAGGCGATTCCGAACTAGCTGCCGCCTTGGGTTGTCTGTTGGCACCTCCACAACAGTTACCTCAATCTCCAGCCCGGCTCTTTTCACACACTTCCGAATGGAAGTGCTTACATCATCGCAGATGAAGCACTTTGAATGGTACCTTTCCAGACATGGCGGGGCTGCTTTGTTCCTGGAAGGACCTCCGTAACGATATAACGTGGTGCTTATATCCGTTGCTAGCTGCAATTTCTTGTGCCAGCCTCTTTGATTCTTTACGCTCCTCAACCCCATTGGATACGAGAGCTGCGGTTCGGAACATGTTTTTCACAATTCGCTTCATGTGGTTAGGGTGCGAGGAAAAGCAGTGAACTATGATGTTCTTGCTGGTAGGTTTTCTATACCATTTTGTTACGGTACCCCCTCTTTCACTGGACTTGTACGTTCAGGTACGGAAGCCAGTCATCCTGAGGTTTTTCGCGAGTGAGCTTGATATAAGGGGACTGGTTGTTAAGCAGGCTAAAGCACAGGTCCATTTCTTCCTGCGTTGAGCAGATAAGAAAGCAGTCGTCGATGAAACGACAATAGAGCAATGGAAACCTTTGTAGCACCAGGATTTCAATTGTGGCTATGAAGGCAATAGCGAGTGTAGATGCTATTCGTTGCCCATCGCCAGTCCCCTTATCTGAGAGAAATAGTGGCCCGACCATCTGAAGATGTTGCAACCAAGGCATTCTTTAAGAAAGACCATTAGTTGTCTTATAAAGAATCCATATGTGTCTACAGCCTCTTGGTGCTGCGCGAGAAGCTCGAATATATATTAGGGGGGCCAAAAGTAATGAGACAAAATGAAAAAATTTTATCTCCTTATAACTCAATTACAACTCAACGATGCTGAGGAATGTATTTGCCATTAAGGGCAATGACCTTGCTATCATCGCTCAGTCAACTTCCTGACCCCATCCTTACAGAACTGCTTGAGCCTGGTGTTGATCAACTGCTCGATATGGTTGTCAAGGACTGTTCTTGTGTCCCTTCCGACTAGGAAGTCCTGTAGGCTCAAGTAGTAGTGGTAGTCGCATGGAGAGATGTCCAGCAAATACGGTGGGTGAGGCATGTGAACGTAACCCAGCTGGCCAAGCTTATCCGTGCTTACTTGTTCCCGATGGGGTGCGGCGTTGTCGAAGAGGAGAACCTTCTTGAAGCGCTGCGAATGAATAAGAGCGAGTCGCCGGCCCATCTCCTCTATTTCGTTCACCATGGCCTTGGAGTTCATCGCGGTGCTCTTGGGAAACAGCCTCCGGTAAACCGATCCATGGGCCCCGGTATTGAGCCCAGGCTGCTCGAGGTTGGGAATTGGGGGAGATTTGCGCGACACAGGTCGACTCGTCAGACGGGGTTTCGGCATGAGACAGGCTAGGGTTTTTGGCATGCTTCTGGAAAGGGCGGAAGTGGTAACTTTTCAGATGGGCTTCAGTAAGTAGCATACAAACATACAAATACAACAAGTACGAATCCAGACTCCAGCCACGAGATATATGGACAGGCATGGGGTGTCTCATTACTTTTGCCCCCCCCCCCCTAATAATAGCTTCCATGGCACATTCGTTGCTGACATTGGTATACAAGGCTGCCGCATCAAAGGATTCCATGACGCAAGTGGGGTCCGTTCTTGCAGAATGCAGATGTTCCAGGAACATCTGGGTGTTGCTCAAATGAGCCGGTATGAACCTGAGAAATTCTGCCAAAATCAGATTTATGAACCACGCTATTCTATCGGTAGGTCCCCCAACGCACCTATTTATTGGACGCACCTTGATATTGGAGGGTGTCAGCGATTCTATACTGCTCGATCATGGAAGCTTGTGCGTCTTTATGAGCAAACAAAGGACTGGGCACTGCGGGGATTCAATTTTAAGGCGCGTTATTGTTTGTGATCTAATCCCAGCTGCTTTTGCCAATGATATCCACGTTCTATTTAACCTTCGGCACTGGCCTTGAAACTCCTTTGCGGAGGATGGACAATAGAGAGACCCATCCCGAAGGTGGTGTTCCGTTATTGAAACATCTGTGTGTCTGGGAATGACGACGAATCCCCCACCCTTGTCGCTAATCGACGGTCTTATTGTTTTCGACCTTACAAGGTCGCGAACCTCCTTTATTCCGCAGATCTGTGCCTTAGTAAGGTTGTTTTTTGTACGCTGTAGTCGATAGCGACTAAATACCTTGAACACCTCAACTGCGAAAAGGCGAAAATTAATGTCAGCCTGGGCATTATGCTCTTGCTGCCTGAAGTAGGTGTTAGGGAAGGGGATACACGGCATTGCTCCGCTTTGGTTAAAAACTCCACCTACGCCCTCAGTTCGTGCCCTACAGCGCAGCCTGTCTTGAAGTTCATGTAGGCTACATATGACCCTGCGCATAACCAATGTGGATATGGACTGAGATGGAGAGAAGCTAGGCCTCATTTGAAGAACCGAAGTCGCGTTTGGCGACAAGGAAAAGTTTCCCAATACGGTGACTCTAGATGTGCTAGAAAAAAGACCTGGACTACTAACTCCTCGGTCGCTGGGTTAACGGCAAGATATGGAATCTACTGATCTACTCTCATGGCTACGTGATGTATTAAGAATGTCATTGAATTTTTTGTCATTGAAAGTTGTCTTAACATTTGACCGAATAGCGAACAAATTTATCTCGACCCACCTTCTATTCTCCTCCATAGGCGATCCTCCAAGAATTGGGCACAATAGGCCTCTTTCGACATACACTTATTCATCAATGAAAAAGATGATCTTTCTCGCTCCGCAGAGAAATACGTAGTCGCAGCTCAATGTCCAAGACTTGTCGATCGCCTTCCGGTCTGCCACAGGGTTCATGTAGTTTCTTGCATCGAATGAACATAGGAATAGCCTGGTGTTGGAGGCAGCGTCAGACAAAGTGAATAGACTGTCTAGCTTTGTGCTGGTCCTCACAGAATTGTTTACAAAATTTTATTAACAATGGAATACGAGCACACTGGACAACGTATAGAGACCCTTCCGTCCGGTAGGAGCTTCACTTTCCAGACTGACTATCTAAGTGGGTGGCACTTACAGGGCAAAAGACGCCGCCCATGTCGAGAAAGGTCGCGGCGCTGACGCATGCCGCGACATTCCCCGGCCCAGAATTTTTGAAAAAAGGAAAATACAAAGTATGACATCGGGAAGTTAATGTACGTGGTAGCTGAAACATGGATAATGTAAGCATAGATTGTAAGGTGTGCACAAAATTATATTCACTGAATGTGTATTTTTTGTTTTTGTTTTTGATACTCTCACAATAGCTTGCAGAACTGCCAGCTTCGGCTCCTATCCTGCGGATGGTGTAAAAGATTGCGTGTGTATTAAGCCGAATGATGTAAGAGCGATGTAATTTTGAGATATAGACTGCGTAGCTTTCGCTACTGCAGGATAATCCTAGACTTTATGAGTTCTGCTGGTTTTGTGAGAGACATTGTTGGGCATTAGTGCCCTGGTGAGGCGTGACTTGTAATTTTGCGCTTACAGTCGGTAATGAGGTATTGCATTTCAATTGAGGATAATGCAAAATACAGACGCTGGACAACAAAGTAAATGAGTACAGATAATGCGCATACATGTAGGGAACATTACATTACAACAGTGGAGAGTAAGAATAAGACACAAAGAGGAACAAAAGTTTAGGAGAGGCAGTCACAATATAGTGAGGATGAGCCATTGTTTAAAAAAGTGCAATTACTACGGCACTGGGTATACATGGAAACGTGGAAGAACGAATTAGGGTGGAGAATTACAAGTCGGATCTGTGGCGTTTGGGCGGTGGTCCAGTTCTTGTTCTCTCGTTGCACAGAATGACGTGGTGTTGTCCTCCACAGGAGCGACATTTTTGCTGACAAGTCCCGTGAGCAGGAGCAAGACAAGTAATACACTTGTAGAGCTCTCTCAAGCGGAACGATCTGGCGATAGTATCAGTGAATGTAGGGCAGTTGGAAGAGCGATGGTTGTCGTCATTATCATTTCACAGAAATTGCATGGAAGACGTGGAGTGGTGTGGGATAGAATAGTGTCGAGTTTCCTGTCGATACAAGTGATCATATTTTTGAGATCTTGGACGGATGTCGATAGAAGATTCAAAGTGAGTCGAGTGGATACTTCGAAAGTATCAGGATGGTGTGTTGACAAGACGCCGGTTGCAGCTGCGTGATCAGTGTTTGCGGGGTCTTTTTCGGGAGCCAGCTGCTTCGGCATGTCGAATGGGTCGCTCGGCGTAAACTGACTACAATAGGGTACCAAAGGGTGTGGTCTTGTTTGTCTCACTCTGAGTGACATGCGTCATCGGTGGATGTGGAAGACCAGTGGAAATGGCCTCAATGGCAGCGTTTTGAACGGAGAACTTTCAGAAGTTCGCTAAAGCATGCGAACACTGCTTCAGTATTGCTTCTATAATTACAGTGAAGATCTTAATGATGGCTGTTATGACTGCTGGGCCACACAGGTAGAGTGAAAGGCCGATTATGCTTAAACCTGCAGTTGAGGCCAGAATAAGTTTCCAGTGGTTTGCAAGTGTGGAAAAGAGAGGATTGAAGTCTGGAAAAGAAAGATCTTTCCACCAGTTGTCATATTTGCTTCTGATCTCTTTTCCGTTGAATATTTCGTGGTCCGGTATCGATTTATGGTAGAAAAGAGTGCCCACTACAAGGACCTTTGTTGTCTGCCCGCCGCACTGGTAGGTGCACTCGTCTTTTACGAGAGCATGATCATACTGTTGGTTTCATTATGTTGTGAGCATGTAATGAGATATTATTGTCTCTTGCAGTCAAGAGTGACTTCACGTGGTTTCTCAGAACAGCAGAATGCCGTCGATTTTGCTGTATCTAAGCAGCTGTAGCATCCTGATACGGGTAAGATTTGTACCGAGCATTGTGGATCGAAGACTAGTTGCGCAAATTGGATCTGTCTCTTGGATGCTACGAAAACGGTGACTTCTGCGTCTCAGTTACGACGGTGTTGGTCGTCGTGATGTTGAAGTGAGGTGTGATAAGCAGTAGCAGGACAGTACCATTCTTCAGCTCTACAAATGTATTTTGTAGACATACACATTGCACATTATCAACGTTCGTAGTGCATGCACAGATTTTTTCATTTTTGCATATGTTGAAATATTGAGCAGCGGTTTTCGCGTCTGGACAACTGGCGGCAACTTTAAAATCATCACTTAGTGCGAACTGTCTTTGTGTTGACAGGGCAAAGCGACGACTGAGAAAGGGACTGGGAGTGTATTGTGCGGAGATTGCTTTCAAGTCCCAGCCGTGAATATTCGTTTGAACATAAGGGTGCATATAGAGAGAGCTACTTGCTGTAGTGTTTGCGGGAACAAATTTAAGGATTATTTCAGCATCGAGGCTCCAAGAAGTGCATTTGAAGATGTGGTAAACGTCTTCATTGATAGGCACTTGAGCGACACGGTAGAAAAGGCACGATGGCAGTGGAGTTAGACATCCGCATGGTAGGCCGCCGCAGATTGAAGAGCACATTGAGTATCCGGGGGTATTTGTTTGCTTCCCAGAGTTCTGGTACCGTACTATTTTGTAATGATGCACATCCATCTGCAAAACATGACCCCATGAAGTGGCATCATTTTTCATAGAATACCTCTGTAAACGTATCTCTTGCGTAGAACAGAGAATGTTTATTGCAACTCAGACGAACTTTGTTCAGAGTTAGTTGGAGCGTTCCTATGGATTGGTTGCGGTATCGCAGAAGTATGCATGTTTTTCGGTTCAGTTTATTGAAAAGAAGTTCCTGTTCATATTCGATCGTACAAGTCCCGGACTCGTCGCAAACGACTTCTGTGCTGTGACGCATGGATGTATGTTCACATCCTGATGTTGTAACTACTGCGAGTATGGCAATTATTATTCCAGCGCTTACGTTAAATGATGCGGCTTCGTTGTTGTGATTTGTTGCTTTTCGTTGCGAATACCTGACAACTTTTTTCATTGGCCATGCAACAATTAAAGCAGTGGCTAGAATGGAGATCGCGATAAATACCATTGCTGTTGTGATTGCTCCAACTGGCGAGCAGTGCGGGTTTCCGAGGAGTGTCAATGTGAACATGTTTTTCTTGGCACAAAATGATTGTCTAGCGCATGTTTTAGAGTGATAGACAGTCGTTTGTGGAAGGTGGGAAGACACTGAAATGTTGATGTAGTCCTCGTGAGGCGAGGGTGGTAACGCAAATGTAAAGGTTTCAGTAGAGGCTCTGTTTTGACATGCGTCGTTGAAGCACAGGGTATGGTTTACGGATAATGGTGTAATTGTAGCAACTCCATTTTGACATGATATGGGTTGAGCATTAGTTACGACTGTGATAAGATATAACACTAGCGGGTAGAGGATGCTTTTTTAGTAAAGAACTGATGTTGAAGCTCTTGCTGAAGGAAAGGTGGCTCTCCTGATATCGCACATTTTCCATAGCTTTTCTGGGGGCGTTACTCTCCGTGAGGGTTTTGCTTCCTTTTCATGATCTAGTTCGTTATTTGCGGTATTAGTGACGTCCTTTTTACTTCGAATTTCGAGCGGGATTAGCTTGGTGATTGGACGTCGGCATATGTTCCCTGACTGTGTCAGGACTTCTGCTGTTCGAACTAGCCCATCAGAGCTTTCAACCAGTTGAGTAACGCGTGCGAGAGGCCAATAACCGCAAGGGACACACTCATCTTGTTGTACAATGACGATCTCACCAACTCTCGGTACTGAACGTGAGATGTGTGCCTTGTTTGTATTTGGTTTTATGAAGGTCACGGAGTTCGGTCAAATATTCGTTATGCCACCTGTTCCAAAAGTGGTCAGCCATTTCTTCGGCAAATTTTAGAGCCTCTTTGGCCTGCTCGGCTGTGGTGATAACGGTGTCTTCGTAGGTGGGATCAGCACTTTCACCTTCATCAGCACATCTAGGAAGGGAAAATTTTAGATTGCCTTGTAGAAAGTCTACAGGTCTTAGCGGAAGTGAGGTCAAATCGCCGGGGTCGAGGAGTGTTGACCACCGCTTCTATACATGTTGTTACAGTGGTTAGTTTTCTGAGTGAAAGGCGTTTACGGCGAATAGTGTTATTAAGACATTTCTTGACTGTTCCTACAAGACGTTCCCATACTCCCCCATCCAGGGAGCCGCAGGCGGGTTGAATACCCACTTTATGTTTTTTGTGGCTGAGTGCGGCATTACTGAGTGTCCTGAGTTTTGATCTTTTTCAAAAAGGTAGTTGATTATTTTGGCTCCAAGTACGAAGTTTGTGCCGCAGTCCGATCTGATAATGGATGGGACTCCTCGGCGACTTATGAAGCGTAAGAAGCTATCGAGCAATGCCGAGGTTGAAAGACTGTCCACCATTTCGAGGTGGATTGCTCGTGTTGTCAAGCATGTGTAAAGAGCGATGTAAACTTTCTCGCTGCTGTCGGTTGTGAATGGGCCTATGTAATCGCAGCCGACATGCTGAAAAGGTTTACATGCTACAACCCTATCTTTCGGAAGTGGAGCCATTCCCCGATGTGGGAACGGTAAGCCCTGTTCTTTTTTGCAGATCGTACATTGAGCGAGAATCTTGCGAACTGTGGCCGACGGCTGCGAGGCCCAAAATCTGATCCTCAATAGTGATAGAGTATGATGGCGTCCACAGTGCATGTTGGTTTCATGTATTTCGTTGACTATAAGTCGTACAAGTTCGGATTTCTTCGGTAAGAAGATGGGCTCTCTTGTATCGCGTGGGAATGCGGCATTATTTAGTCGTGATTTGGCTGTTATTATGTTGTTCTCATCGAGAAAGAGCATTTCGTCTTTGTGCTTTGACTGTATTTCCTTTATATCAATTTGGTTGGCTTCCGCTCGCAGCAAAATGGATTCACTGAGTTTGATTTCCTCCTCAGTTGGTTCGCCGCGTGCGGAAAAGCGGCGCAGTACCTTTGTGTCAATGTGTTTGTTTGTACGTGCGGCGAATGTCGATGTCCATTGCGGCGCCTTCATAGCGCGCGTGAGAACCCTCAGTGCCTGCGAGTAACGTCGGAAGCGTGTCAAATCGATTATGGTACCTTGTTGTGGTGGTGCGATTCGAACAGCAGATGCGCAGCTCGCAGTGTCTTTGTTTTGAGCGCAATCGTCAGTATGAGTGGTCACAGGGTCGCGATCGATTGATTCGATTCGCCAATATTTTATTGGAAGTCCCAGCCAGCGTGGTCCTTTTAGCCACACACTACTTTCGAATTGCTCTCGGGTTGTTGGCCGAGTAGCCAAGTCTGCTTGGTTGTGATCAGATTCTATGTAGCCAAATTGAAGAACTACTCCTGTGTTTTGAATTTGCTGACGTATTTTGTTAATACGATCAACCTGGTTGGCTACGAAGACGGGGAGCTGGCGTGAAGATAGTATCCATGCCAGAGCAATTTTGCTATCGCTAACAATGTGCAGCGAGCTTATTCGCTTTTGGTACCAACGTAGTATTGTTTTCGCTAATCGAACAGAAAGTAGAATAGCGAGTAATTCCAGTCGTGGAATAGACAAATTTCTTTTTAGAGGTGCAAGCCTTGCTTTTTTTTTCATAGTAAGCCTCCAGTGTGATAATATGGAGGATGTGTTAGGTAACTGCAACAGCCGATAGCTATTTGGCTCACCGAAAACCCATAACGTCGATCCTTGGTTGTCCGCGTTAGGTGGGCCTATGTTGCGAGGGATCTTGATGAGCGTATCATTTATGTCTGCGCAGATTTCGTTCCATTTGTCTACCTGAGACTTGCGCAGGCTATGATTCCATGAGGTCTTTTGTGTGACGACCTCTCTCATAAGCAATTTGGACTCCAGCAAAAGAGGTATTGCGAGACCGAGCGGATCATATATTTTGTGGATTTCACTGACTAGCTCTCTTTTAGTCAGTCGTTGTCTTGGTGACGGCGCAATACGAAGAGAAAGTTCGTCTCGAACTGTATCATATGCAACGCCCAGTAGTTTCGTGACGCCTGTTTTTCCTTTAGCGACTTCAGGGATAGAGTCGCTGACTTTTAGGGAATTACTGCTAAATTCTCTGAGGTTCATTCCTATGCGGCTGAACAGATGTCTAGATTCCTGCATTTTACTCAGAGCTTCTTCGTCGGTTTCTGCTTGTAAGAAAACATTGTCAACGTAAATGCTGTCAAGAATTTCCTTTGAAAGATCCGTATTCTCTCTGGCGAGAAACGTGGCTAGCGTCATGTTTAGAATGCTTGGTGATGCTTTTGTCCCGAATAGGAGGCGTTTGAAACGATGGTGAACTAAGTTCTTCGGAAATGGAGGTTGATTCGGGTCTTTGAGCCATAAAAATCGCAGCAAATCTCGATGTTCCCTAGTTACTCTTATTTGAGTAAAAGCCGCTTGTATGTCACCGGTGACTAGTATTTTGCACCAACGGCTTGCGGTTAGTATGTCCTGAATTTTGTTGACAAAACTTTCTCCTGTATGCATCACATCATTGAGAGAAAGTCTGCCTTTGGCTTTTGCTGATGCATCAAAGATTATCCTCAGTGGTGTGGCTTTTTCGCTCCTCCATACCCCCGAATGAGGAAAATAGAAGATAGGTTTGTGGTCGTCGTTTGACTCTACGAGAGGAATTTCCTCGATTATGTCATCTTTTTTATAGTCGTCGAGGACCCTCACATACCAATCTTTCTGCCCTTTGTGAGTTGTGTGAAACTTGTAAAGGGCATTAAGTCTCGATAAAGCAACTTTGTAATTGTTATCCAGGTCTATAACACTGTCCTTCAGTGGAAAAGGTGCTGTTATTTCGCCATGTTCAATGGTAATGCGTTTGCTGAAGTTGTTCATATAGTCGTATGCGGTGTCTTCGGCTTGATATTCGTCAGTTGATATGCCCATGCCCTCTAATTCGTACATGTCTCGCAGTTCTTTCCTGACGTCCGTAATAATTTCTGGACAGGCGACTGTAATCGGGTGGGATAAATTGGTGACGGCTTTAGGTAACTTCGATGTACCGAACAATGCCTGTCCGAATGCCGTATTTTGAACAAGAAGACCTGAAGGTAATTTGGTAGGCGGTGAGTTGAGGAACAAGATTTGCTCGTAAGACTCTACTCCAATCAGTACGGAAGGTTTTACGAATTCTCCGCGAGTAGCGGTATTCGATAAGAAGATTTGATTTTGTTGTAGGAATTGTACGTCCTGTTCCGATAAAGTGGCTGCTGGAAATGGGTCGGTCAGCAGCGGTTTGGTGCTAAGATTAATTAATATGTCATCACCAAACCTTGTTCGGAACACACCTGTAACCTGTTGAGCTTCATATGTTTCTATATTGCCTCCGATCCCGTGCATGGTGCACTGATATGATTCACTTTTTTCTAGACCAAGCATATCGGCCAGGTGTGCATCAATTAAGTTGCACTGAGCTCCTGAATCTAGAAAAATCAACACGTTTTCGAATGAATTCGTGCGATTGTTCCGTATTTGGGCCACTGCCGTCACGAGAACAAGCTGCTTTTTGGTGTTCGAACCATCACCTCGATGAGAAAAACTGCGTACTGTACTTTCTTCTATTTTTTGTTGCGGTGTGCTCATGACCATACAGCTAGACTGGTTACGGTATGTGTCCTTCACTGTGGCTGTTTTTGAGTTCGACCCGGGAGACGAGGGTGATTCATTGCTTTGTTGGAGCTTCCCGTCTGAACTGTGGTTTTGTTCCCTAGTACAAAGGGAGATGTGGTGCTCTCCTTTGCACTTGTAGCATTCTGTTGAGTGCTTCTGCGAATTCTATGATCTTGCGCGAAGCACTTCCAACATACAACCAGTCCTTTTAGTGCAGTTCTGCGCTCAATGGGTGTTTTGACAGTCCGGCAGTCTACGGTGTGATGATTGGTTTGATGGCAAAAGAGGCATCCCTGTGCTTTTGGCGGCGTCGGACGGCGTACTTCTTGAGACGAATCCTTTCTTATGCCAGACAAAGAAGCGTGTCTGTTTTTGAAAAGCGCCCTCGAAGAAATTTCCTCGTTAAGGTCGTCGAGTAGAACACCAACCGTTAGTTGATCTCCCTCTGAGTTTCTTTTCATGATATCTTTGATGATATCATAGAGGAATTTTGAAAGGATTGTGTCGATCCAGAACGGCTCGTGCTTCTTTCTGGCATCATAGCCGGTGGCAACCATTTGGAATACAAGATCACCAACCTTTTCTAGTGTCTCTGCGCAATATTTCGCTGTGGCGCTCTGTGGCAGCCTCAACAACCGCTGAACTATTTGAGACCTATTGCTGCCTTTGTCTCCGTATTTTCTGTGTAAAACTTCAACGATAAGCCCGTAATTTGACGCTTGCATTGGGATGCTTTTTATAGCAACAATTCAAATCAGTTTCCTTAAGCCTCAAGTGGCTGGTATCGAGGTAGTAAGCTGACACAACGATGTTTTGTTGCGATCAAAACTTCTAGCGCCAGGCGGGACTCGAGCCCGCACCTCCCTCTGACCGGGCGGGAATGCTCTACGCCTTTACACCACCGGCGCCGTTTGGTCGAACGCAACATCCACACCTCGTGGGACCGATCAGCAGTCACCCGTATCCGGGATGACCTGGCCGCTGATATCAGCATGGAACCAGTCAAGCTGATGGTCTTGATAGAAACCATTCAAATCAGTTTCCTTAAGCCTCAAGTGGCTGGTATCGAGGTAGTAAGCTGTCACAACGATGTTTTGTTGCGATCAAAACTTCTAGCGCCAGGCGGGACTCGAACCCGCACCCCCCTCTGACCGTGCGCTAGAAGTTTCGATCGCAACAAAACATTGTTGTGACAGCTTACTACCTCGATACCAGCCACTTGAGGCTTAAGGAAACTGATTTGAATTGTTTCTATCAAGACCATCAGCTTGACTGGTTCCATGCTGATATCAGCGGCCAGGTCATCCCGGATACGGGTGACTGCTGATCGGTCCCACGAGGTGTGGATGTTGCGTTCGATCAAACGGCGCCGGTGGTGTAAAGGTGTAGAGCATTCCCGCCCGGTCAGAGGGAGGTGCGGGTTCGAGTCCCGCCTGGCGCTAGAAGTTTTGATCCCAACAAAACATCGTTGTGACAGCTTTTTATAGCGTTATATGCTTTCCCTCGTATTGCGTCCTTGAGGTAAAGAATTTTTTCCAAGTCTCCCAGCTGGGTGTTTTGATCTATTATCAGAGAGTATGTTTCCCAGAACTCATCCCAAGAGGTGTTTTCTCCGTCAAAGTGTGACAGTTTCACTCTGGTTACTTTATTTTCTGTGTTGGCGTGAGTTCTACTCGATCTGATTCATGGTCATGTACCTCTGAGTTTCTGCATTCCGTTGGGTGGAATTATGTTCTGTTACTGTGATTTTGTTGGAGGAGACCGCAAGGGTCACCAAATTTGTTTTCACTATTGCGTTCATCTTGCTCTGGGCTTTTCACTTTTCGCCGAACTCTGTTCAGGTCAAGAGTTGATTCTTGTGTGTGAATTTCTCGTATCCTGGTCTTTAGTGCCATGGTGACGTTTTCGGCTTCTTGTTTCAAAGCATGAAAATCGTTTTTCTGCTTGAGCTCTTCTATTTCTGAGAGCATGTCCTTTTTCTCTGCTTTTGCGCATCTGTGTAGGTCTGGATGATGGTTTGGTAGATTTCTTGTAATTTTGCAATTTTGATTTGAACATTGTCCAGTGCAGCTTGAAGTTCACACAACCTTTTCTGGCAGTATACTCGTATTTCTGATTCCTCAGCTGGAGGCTCATTTGGCTCAATGGCCGGTTTGTAGAAGTCAACTATGCTTCGTAAGCTGCAGTACTCATCTTCTAGACATTGAAGAAGAAGAGTTATTTTGCTCATTTTGTTCCACTGTGGGAGTAAAAAGTGTTATCAGATGACTAGCGGTTCTTTGCCTTTGGAGGGAGAACGGGCTGATCCTGTGCTGCCACGCGGGACTGAGAACGTGGTGGCCGATGCACCAGAAATTCTGTGCTGGCCCTCACAGAATTGTTTACAAAATTTTATTAACAATGGAATACGAGCACACTGGACAACGTATAGAACCCCTTCCGTCCGGTAGGAGCTTCACTTTCCAGACTGACTATCTAAGTGGGTGGCGCTTACAGGGCAAAAGACGCCGCCCATGTCGAGAAAGGTCGCGGCGCTGACGCATGCCGCGACAAGCTTAGACTGACAAAAGAGGTCTTAGTGACAGGGCCTCGTCAGGGAGGCCCTGTCACTAAGACCTCTTTTGTCTTAGTGACAGGACCTCCCTGACGAGTCGTAGATGTTGAGCTGGCACGTTGCGAAGATGTCGCCTTGTACGACTCTCTATGAACCTCGGCATCGTAGATCTTGTAGCGTTGTTTTGACTGAGCTCCACACGAGCTAATACAGGTCTTCATTGGCTAACGTTTCGGCGGTATCGCCTTCATCAGAGCCTGAAAGGAGGGATCAAGTCAAGATGTGGCTACCGCGTCAAACGTCGCCTCAACCTTAGAAATTCAAGACTACCTTTCGATCACGTAGTCAATAGAGATCGAGACCCTTACCTTACAGGAGGCCGAAGTCGTGTGGAACTCAGTCGAAACTACGCTACAAGATATCAGGATCATTCTAATGAATTTCGGCACAACTGAGAAGTCAGAGTGACGACATATAAATCTTTTACATTCAAAATAATGTCCCTTTATTATAAAGAGGGAAAAGTTATTCGGTTAGTTGGTTATTTAAAGCAGACGAGGGTCAGCAAAAAGAGATTTTGCAGCACCATCACGAAAACCCTATTGACGGAGGTCACCTTGGCGGCAAAGCTATTTTAGAAGATTCCTGCACAATTTTACTGGAGGAATATGAACAGCGAAATAGCGACCTTTGTTCTAAGCAGGGTCATTTGCCAGAAGGTCAGTCATTACGATTTCGAAATTTTTTGGTATTTTACAGTATATAACGATGTCCGTAGATCTGATAAAGACACCGGGAAATTCCTACTATGATTATGGCAGTGAATACACTTCCGAAAAAAATCACTTCGAGGTAACTTTAAACATTTCCACCAGAAGGTCGAAGAACAAGTAACTATTAGTAGAATAACGATTTAACATAAGCCAAATTCATAACGATCTTTGAAGTAGCTTTGCGAGGATACCAGTTTCGAACTGATATCTTGGAAGAAGAGGTACGAGAACTCCGACAAGCCCTCTAGACTTGTCAGGAGCAAGTTGATGCGATGGCAAAGATGGCGAACAAGGACTTAAACCTGCTCGCCAATGTGGGCCACGCCGATAAAACGTGCCCTAGAGATGCGATGGTCGACGGCTATAGAGATGCGGTGGCTCCAAGCAAGCCGGTGGCAGTATGCGGGCAGCGATTCGAGCAATGCCTCGAAGGCACATGTTTCGGAGGCCCTATGACCTAGCCCTAGGCTTATGCACAAAATTTCGTCCTGTGCGTACTGAAAGCAATCCTCCCATAATCATTTCTATGCCTATCGATCCATCATTTTATTTCATCATTGGAGTGAATATTTGTTTTTTGTTGTTATTTAAAAATTGTTGTGTTGTATATTTTTGTCGAGGCCGACAAATTCGATAGGAAGGGCATGTCACGGTACAGTGGCCACCGCCTCTGTAAGCCACGTCCCTAGGTTGGAAGGTTGGCAGTCTCCCTAAATGCATTCTTGCTACATGGTTGTTGTATATAATACAAGTGCTCCGTCACGCCTATCGGCGCTCCTCGCACTTCGCGCGATGTTACAGTATCACCAAGCTAAGGAGAATCACATCATGTTAGCTGCTCTACTTGCACGGCTTTCTTCCCAACCTAGGAGTACAAAAGGCTCGCAGTACGTATAGTATATGGTGTGATAGGGCGATCTATTGGTTCCCCACTACTGGTCTTCCCCTATTGAAACGGCCCCCATTACTGCTACTGGTCCCCTCACTGATTCACCCTCAGCGGACGACGTTTTCGGCACGTCTATCTGAATCCTCAAACACGCTGAGCGAAGCCTTTGGCACGTCCTTTGAGTCCCAGGCACGTCACGCGACGTATTCCGCACGTCTTCTAAATCCCTGGCACGTAGAAGACGTCTGGGTATTTTTCGTTATTTTCGCGCTCGGTAACTTGATCAGTATCGATTGATAGTAATCAATACTTCAAAAACGAATTTCAGATTCGTGTTGAGTGACCTCGACTGCCTCCACGTTTTAAACCGCCTCGACGACATCCACAAAAAATCTATAGCTTGATCAATATCCATTGATGGCGATCGATAGTTCAAAAGCGAATTTCAGATTTGTGTTTAGAGATTTCGACCACCTCCAGGGCTGAAGTTCCCAGGCAGGTAGAAGACGTCTGAGTATTTTCCGCTATTTTCGTGTTTTCGTGCATGTTATTCACCCCCCCCCCCCATTTACCCCCGTCCACTATGTTATGACTAAATCCACACAAAAATCAATAATATGGCCCAAATGGATCAATGGTGATAGACACCTCAAATGTGGACTTCTCGCTCGCCTTCAGCGACATCGACTACCCCAGGACGGAAGTACCGGACCGCAAGAAAGATATCCACAAAAAAATCGATATTCAGCCATGTTTTTCGAAACTTCACGCACCAATTCGGCGCGTTATTCAAACCTGGATTTTGGTAGGGTAACAGCGCCCTTGCTACACAAAAATCGGTAATACCGGTTGATATCGATTGATAGCGACCGACACTTCAAAAATGAACCTCAGATTCGAGTTCAGTGACGTGGATTAGCCCAGGGGCGGGGAGTTCGGACCGCAAGAAAGATATCCACAAAAAAATCGATAATACGGCTCAATCTGGATTGATGGTGCTCGACACTTCAATAACGGGATTCAGAGTCGGGCGCACCAACCACGACACCCCTAGGACTGAAATTTCCGATCGCCAGAACGACATCCACAAACAAATTGATAAAACGGCTCAATCTGGACTGATGGCGATCGACCTTCAGAAAGGGACTTTGCCCTCGCGTTCAGCGACCTCGACTACCCCGGGAGGGAAGTTTCGGACCGAAAGAAAGATATCCACAAAAAATCGATAATACGGGTCGATATCGATTGATAGCGACCGATACTTCAAAAATGAACTTCAGATTCGAGTTCAGTGACGTCGATTAGCCCAAGGACGGGGAGATCGGACCGCAGAAAAGACACCCACAAACAAATCGTAAATGCGGCTCAAAATGGAATGAAGGCACTCTACACTTCAATAACGGGACTCAGAGTCGTATTCACCAACCACGATACTCCTAGGACTGAAACTTCCGATCGCTTGAACGACATCTTCTTCTTCTTCTTCTTCAGCGTTTATCCCGCATCGTAGCGGGGTCCGCTATTCTGGTGTTATGACGCCACCTTTCCCAATCCAACGCTAGATCAGGGTGAACACCAGTAATCTTCAAGTCCGTATGTAACGTATCTAACCAGCGCTGCTTCGAGCGCCCTCAAGGCCGCTTTCCAATTACGTCTAAGTTAAGGCCTATCTTGCGGACGCTGTCTTCCTTTCCACGCAGAACGTGGCCGTACCATCGTAAGCGAGCTTCGCGCATCATGTCAGCTATCGGCGCGACACCAAACTTTTGCCGAATAGCATCATTGCGGATGCGATCCAGGCGCGTAACTCCTGCCGTCCATCGTAGCATCTTCGTTTCCATTACGCTGAGGCGACTTTCCGTTTCCTTTGTCGCAGGCCAACACTCAGCTCCTTACATCGCTACCGACCGGACGACGGCTCTATACATTTTCGACTTCAAGCGCTCGGGTATCTTCCTATCACAGAGCAGGCCAGTCAACGAGGGCCACTTGGACCAAGCTGCACTGACGCGTAAGTTCACTTCAGCCATCAGTTTGCCATCAGACGCGACTGCTGGTCCCAGATACTTAAAGACCGAGGTGCGTGGGAGCTCGATGCCGTTAACCTTGATGGAGGTGGACTCAGTAACGTCCGTCGTTAGATATTCGGTCTTCTTCACGTTCAATTTGAGTCCAAACCGCTCCAAGCGACCACCCCAAGCTTGCACCACTCGCTTGAGTTCACCTTTATTTTCGCTAGCATTACGTCATCAGCATAAAGCAGTGTCCAGGGGACTGACTTCTAAAGATCTCGTGTAATGACGTCCATCACGACAACAAAAAGGAGTGGTGAAAGCGCAGAAACCTGGTGCACCCCGACAGAGCTGGGGACCTCCATCGAGGTTCCTGCTGCAGCTTGAACTCGACTCTTTGGACAAGAGTAGAGAATTCGCACCCACTCTAAGAGCTCTTCGGGAACTACATGATGTCGCAAGGCGTACCATATCACTTCACGCGGTAAGCGATCAAAGGCCTTCTCCAAGTCGAGAAAGGCGATATGCACTGGCTTCTGTTCCTCGCGGTTCTTCTCTAACAGGAGGCGGGCGGCGTGTATGGCATCAATGGTGCCACAGCCAGCTACGAAGCCGATCTGATTGCTGGAAAGCTGTACGATGTCACGAGTTCGTCCGTCGACAATTCGCTCAAAGATCTTCATGCTGTGCGAAAGCAAACGAATTGGACGGTAGCTGGAGCAGTCTGCAGGACTGCCCTTCTTCTTCCAAATTGGAATCGTCGTGCTTTGGCGCCAACACTCAGGCACCTTCTTCTCCGCCACAACCTGGTTAAAGAACTTTGCCAACCACTCAGCAGGGTACCAAAACTTCGACTTCCACAGTTCTGCTGCCACGTCGTCGGGCCAAGTCGCTTTGCATGGCCTCATCTTCTTTAAAGCCGCTTCAGTCTCCTCCATGGTGATTTTCTGGACGGGGCCGTGGATTGGAGCCGTTGAAGGGATGGCTGGATGAGGAAATTCTACTGTAGAGATTTCCTCAAAGTAGTCGCGCCATCGGTTCAATGCCTTCTTGCGGTCCGTAAGAAGACGGCCGTTCTCATCATTGATGCCACAAAACTTTTCAATATCCTCGGTCTGCCGATGGCGATACTTTGCAAGTCGGTACAGATACCGCTCGCCATCGCGTGACTCAAGCTTCTCGTTGACATCTCCGTAATAAGTGGCTTTTGCAACAGCCGCGGCCTTCTTTGCAGCTTTCTTCGCTTCTTGGTACTTCCGCCAGTTATCGGCCGTCTTTTCGCCGAGAAACACGTGATAGAGCGTCTTCTTCTCTCGAACTTTGACTTTCATGTCATCTGTCCACAGCCATTTCTGCTTGTCGACCTTTCGTCGCCCAGAGCTTCGTAATGCCGAGTTCCGACTGTGCAGCTTGACGTATCGCGTCGGTCGCCTTCTTCCAAGTTTCGTCGACAGTCGTGACTGTCGGTAACCGCACGCGAGAAATTACAGCTGCTTCCTTCTCTCTCATTCGCCACCACTTGATTCTTGGTACACCGCATCGCTCGACCTACTTCAGCCTCGGAGGGCGATCTTAAAGGTACAGATCAGCGGTCGATTGCTTTCACGCCATCTGTCCACAGCCACGCCTGCTTTTCGACCTTTCGTCCAGGCACCGTGAGGGCGGTCGATGCTGTAGGGCGACCGTCTCATACGGCACGATCTTCGCGTCTGTGACGAGACTTCGGTCACGATCCTTCACAAGGACAAAGTCTACCTGCGTCCTGGAGCTTCCGCTATAGAACGAGATAAGGTGGGAGTCGTGTTTTCGGAAGACGGTGTTCACTATGGTGAGGTTATGCGATGCCGCATAATCAAGGATAAGCTCACTATCTGCGTTACGCGACCCATAGCCGAATCCACCTTGACAGCTATACCCGTCTTTCGTCGCGCCGACGTGCCCGTTAAGGTCACCAGCGACTACGATGACATCTTTCGACGGTACCTCTGCTGTCTTCTCACCGAGCAGGTTCCAAAACTTATCCTTGGCTTGATCGGAGCAGACGGTCTGCGGAGTATACGCAGAGAAGAAGTGATAGAGTTGCTCCTTAGCGGCGACAATGATCTTCATCGATCGTCAAAGGGCTCGACGCTTATAATCGAGTCACGAAATTGTTCGGAGACGATGACTCCAACTCCACTGGTGCTCCTGGAACTTCCATATAAAACGGCCTTGAAGCCACGTCCAATGTCCCTTGACTTGCGGCAGGCCCACCTCTTCTCATGCACCGCACAGAAATCAACTCCCCTTCGCTCAGTGCTTCAACCAACTCGCACGAGCGGCCCGTCAGCGTACCCACATTCAGCGTAGCCACGCGGGTCCTGCTTACGTTACGGGACTTTCGGACTAGCTCAGTTGCCCCCCGATGCCGTCCTCGCATCAGGGACCCTCGCATACTTCTCACACTCGCCGGGCTCTGCGAGTGCGCGTCGGCTCCCGCGGACGCCGTAGCACTATCTCGAAATACGTGAGCTGACATACACCATGTGATGTGACATGGGTCTTCGTAGGCCAGCCTGTCACAAGGGCCTGTCGCCTGCAATCGAGAGTCCGTGATCGGCTTAGCTCCCAGAGCGAACAGTTTCCAGTGGCACCACGTGGAGGAACGGACATCGCCACCGATCGCCAGAACGACATCCACAAACAAATTGATAAAACGGCTCAACCTGAATTGACGGCGATCGACACTTCAAAAAGGGGCTTCGCCCTCGCGTGCAGCGACCTCGACTACCCCGGGAGGGATGTTTCGTACCGAAAGAAAGATATCCACAAAAAATCGATAATACGGCCGAAATGGATTGATGGCGCTCGACACTTCAATAACGGGATTCAGAGTCGCGTTCACCAACCACGACACCCCTAAGACTAAAATTTCCGATCGCCAAATCCACAATAAATCGACATTATCGATCGATATCGATTGGTCGACTTCAGATTCGTGTTCAGCGACCTCGATTACCCCAGGGCTGATGTTTCAGGGCGCTTGCACGACATCCACAGAAAAATCGATAATATCGATCGATATCGAATGCCTCCTCCTGCTGTGAACGCCTCCCGTCGATGATCATCTAAATGCCCTGGCACGGTCGCCGACGTGTTCGGCACGTCTACGACTCGCCATGCAGGGCTGCCGACGTGTTCGGCACGTCCACGGCATCGCCAGGCACGTAGAAGGCGTCTGGGTATTTTCTGCTATTTTCGCGCCCCTGATGTTTCCGCCCCTATTTTTTGACGTGCTCCATGGCTAATCGCTTAGCCCGTTATTATAGACTATGGTAGACTAATAATAAAGGGTTGCAAACCCTCAGTCCCAGACAGAAGCATGACATCACGCTGAAGAAAACGATCGTCGATTACAACGTTGAAGATGCCAAGATTCATCAATAGTCGGACGTGAAATGTAAAAGCAAAGATAGTTCATTCGTCTGAGACGTATCCTTGTCCTTCGGTA
>OX375866.1:59750394-59791007 GCA_947359475.1 Heligmosomoides polygyrus bakeri | reverse complement strand
CTCCAGGTGGCGAGCAAAAGTATTTTGGGACAAGCAGCGTCAAGTGGGCGTATCTTACGAGGGGGCCAGATCAGTAACTTGTGGTTAGTGAATTCGTTGACGTGCTTGGCGGTTCGGCGAGGAACTTTTACAGCTCCCAAATGGATAGCTTCCAAAAATTCAAATACGCCATGAGAGGTATGAAAAATATCATGGAAATAGAAGTAAAAAAGAATTCGCTGCCTGACGTCACGGTGCAAGCCGGTAGGTCAAATAAAATCAGATTGTCACTGGAGCACAATATTCTCTCGCCATTTACAGCTATGCTAAAACATGTTGTTTCTGCTTCATTCTGGCTGATTCGAGCAGTTCTAACAATCCCCTTGAGGGAGGGGGGAGAGGGGGGAGGTGAGGCCTGCAATACTGGTAAAGACTAGATGGAAAATTGATAATCTTATTGACAAAACGGTCCGTCAGAAATTTCGTTAGAATTCTAGAAATTTCCGTTAAGTCGTTAAGGCAGATTGTAGCAGAAAATGTCGTTAATTCGTTAAATCGTGAACCGTTAAATGTGCATCCCTGGGACCGTATTCATCAATGACGATTCTCAGCAATTTAACGGAGAAAATGCAGCCGGAATCCCTGATATCGCGGCTTATCAAGTGATATGGTGAAGCATTTTGGCGCGGTATCAGGGATTTCGGCTGTATTTACTTTGTTAGACTTCTCTAACTCATTGATGAATCCTGTGAAGACCAATGTGATGATAGTGAGGATAGTTGGTGCTACACTCTGGAAATCTGGGGCCAGATTCGTCAACGACACCGCCGGTATCATCTCACGGCAGATTCACCATATACGTCGTAAGTGGTAGAGATACAGAGATACAGACACGATGACCGATATACCTTCACCAGCCGGTAAGCGGTTCATGAATCATGCTCCGCAACATTCGGGAGATTTCAATCTGCGCGAATGGCAAGGATGGAGCATGTCAATCAAATGCATAGTTGGAATCAGGGGTGTGCCTTAAATTTTTTCGGTGAATTTTTAACGACTATTTTTAACGAAAAATTTTGATGTTAAAGTCGGTAAATTCGGTAATTTTGTTAAATAAAACTGACTAATGACTTGACTTCAGCTAAAGTCAGTTTGGCTTATTCTAGTTTGTGGAATGCGATATGCATTCTTCTGAACTTTTGCGTTTTACACTCGATTGATTGCCTTCCGCTTGAATACTTGTTATTATTTCCTCACAAAGTGGCCGTATCGATTGTTTTGTGCTTCTTTTAAGGTTTTAAACTTAAATACGCACTACGGCTTGCTAAAAATTCAAGGTATCCTAAAAGGATCTGGTACTATTTGAAAGGTTCTAAAATTGCTTCTGATGAAGCCTTCGAAGATGATTGAGTGTTATGCTTTTTTATGAAAGCACAGGGTAGCGAGAGTTCTGTGGTGTGTGAATATTCAACATTGCGTCATGCTTGCGCCCATAACCTTGCATTTCAGACTCGACTGATAGCGCATGGCTGATTGTTACAATCTTGTTACTATTTGGTCAGATTAACCTTTGTTGTGCTTCTTGTAACCCACTGGCTGTAATTATGCCGATTTACCTCTCCTTTCAGATTGAATGTTGCTTCTTCAGTCCACAGAATCCGTCTTGGAAAGTGGGGCTCCTCTTCTTCTTCTTCTTCAGCGTCTGTCCCGCTTCGTAGAGGGGGACCGCTATACTGGTGTCATGGCGCCATCTCTCCCGATCCAGCGCTAGATCAGGGTGGACACCAGCAACCTTCAAGTCCATATGTAACGTGTCAGACCAGCGCTGCTTCGGACGCCCTCTAGGCCGCTTTCCTACCACCTCGAACTTAAGGCCTATCCGGGCCACGCTAGGAACGTAGCCCGAACAAAGTTTGGGATGCTTCTTTAGCCAGCGTCCGTCGCCGGCTTCGCCGGCGCCGTACGCTGGACATGCGGGCCACGCCAGGCTTGCCGGCTTCGTGTGTGGCGGGCCACGCTAGGAACGTAGCCCTAACAAAGTTTGGGATGCTTGTTCAGCCAGCGTCCGTCGCCGGCTTCGCCGGCGCCGTACGCTGGACATGCGGGCCACGCCAGGCTTGCCGGCTTCGTGTGTGGCGGGCCACGCTAGGAACGTAGCCCGAACAAAGTTTGGGATGCTTCTCTAGCCAAGGTCTCTCGACGGCTTCGCCGGCGCCGTACGCTGGACATGCGGGCCACGCCAGGCTTGCCGGCTTCGCCGGCTTCGTGTGTGGCGGGCCACGCTAGGAACGTAGCCCTAACAAAGCTTGGGATGCTTGTTCAGCCAGCGTCTCTTGCCGGCTTCGCCGGTGCCGTACGCTGGACGTGCGGGCCACGCCAGGCTTGCCGGTTTCGGGTATGGAGGGCCACGCTAGGAACGTAGTCCAAGCGTAGCTAGGGATGATTCCTCAGCCAGCGTCCGTCGCCGGCTTCGCCGGCGCCGTACGCTGGACATGCGGGCCACGCCAGGCTTGCCGGCTTCGCCGGCTTCGTGTGTGGCGGGCCACGCTAGGAACGTAGCCCGAACAAAGTTTGGGATGCTTCTTTAGCCAGCGTCCGTCGCCGGCTTCGCCGGCGCCGTACGCTGGACATGCGGGCCACGCCAGGCTTGCCGGCTTCGTGTGTGGCGGGCCACGCTAGGAACGTAGCCCGAACAAAGTTTGGGATGCTTCTTTAGCCAAGGTCTCTCGACGGCTTCGCCGGCGCCGTACGCAGGACATGCGGGCCACGCCTGGCTTGCCGGTTTCGGGTATGGAGGGCCACGCTAGGAACGTAGTCCAAGCGTAGCTAGGGATGATTCCTCAGCCAGCGTCCGTCGCCGGCTTCGCCGGCGCCGTACGCTGGACATGCGGGCCACGCCAGGCTTGCCGGCTTCGTGTGTGGCGGGGCACGCTAGGAACGTAGCCCGAACAAAGTTTGGGATGCTTCTTTAGCCAAGGTCTCTCGACGGCTTCGCCGGCGCCGTACGCTGGACATGCGGGCCACGCCAGGCTTGCCGGCTTCGCCGGCTTCGTGTGTGGCGGGCCACGCTAGGAACGTAGCCCTAACAAAGTTTGGGATGCTTGTTCAGCCAGCGTCCGTCGCCGGCTTCGCCGGCGCCGTACGCTGGACATGCGGGCCACGCCAGGCTTGCCGGCTTCGTGTGTGGCGGGCCACGCTAGGAACGTAGCCCGAACAAAGTTTGGGATGCTTCTCTAGCCAAGGTCTCTCGACGGCTTCGCCGGCGCCGTACGCTGGACATGCGGGCCACGCCAGGCTTGCCGGCTTCGCCGGCTTCGTGTGTGGCGGGCCACGCTAGGAACGTAGCCCTAACAAAGTTTGGGATGCTTGTTCAGCCAGCGTCTCTTGCCGGCTTCGCCGGTGCCGTACGCTGGACGTGCGGGCCACGCCAGGCTTGCCGGTTTCGGGTATGGAGGGCCACGCTAGGAACGTAGTCCAAGCGTAGCTAGGGATGATTCCTCAGCCAGCGTCCGTCGCCGGCTTCGCCGGCGCCGTACGCTGGACATGCGGGCCACGCCAGGCTTGCCGGCTTCGCCGGCTTCGTGTGTGGCGGGCCACGCTAGGAACGTAGCCCGAACAAAGTTTGGGATGCTTCTTTAGCCAGGGTCTCTCGACGGCTTCGCCGGCGCCGTACGCTGGACATGCGGGCCACGCCAGGCTTGCCGGCTTCGGGTATGGCGGGCCACGCTAGGAACGTAGCCCTAACAAAGTTTGGGATGCTTCTTTAGCCAAGGTCTCTCGACGGCTTCGCCGGTGCCGTACGCTGGACGTGCGGGCCACGCCAGGCTTGCCGGCTTCGGGTATGGCGGGCCACGCTAGGAACGTAGCCCAAACGTAGTTTGGGATGCTTGTTCAGCCAGCGTCTCTTGCCGGCTTCGCCGGTGCCGTACGCTGGACGTGCGGGCCACGCCAGGCTTGCCGGCTTCGGGTATGGCGGGCCACGCTAGGAACGTAGCCCGAACAAAGTTTGGGATGCTTCTTTAGCCAGCGTCCGTCGCCGGCTTCGCCGGCGCCGTACGCTGGACATGCGGGCCACGCCAGGCTTGCCGGCTTCGTGTGTGGCGGGCCACGCTAGGAACGTAGCCCAAACAAAGTTTGGGATGCTTCTTTAGCCAGGGTCTCTCGACTGCTTCGCCGGCGCCGTACGCTGGACATGCGGGCCACGCCAGGCTTGCCGGCTTCGCCGGCTTCGGGTGTGGCGGGTCACGTTAGGAACGTAGCCCTAACAAAGTTTGGGATGCTTGTTCAGCCAGCGTCCGTCGCCGGCTTCGCCGGCGCCGTACGCTGGACATGCGGGCCACCCCAGGCTTGCCGGCTTCGGGTATGGCGGGCCACGCTAGGAACGTAGCCCTAACAAAGTTTGGGATGCTTGTTCAGCCAGCGTCTCTTGCCGGCTTCGCCGGTGCCGTACGCTGGACGTGCGGGCCACGCCAGGCTTGCCGGTTTCGGGTATGGAGGGCCACGCTAGGAACGTAGTCCAAGCGTAGCTAGGGATGATTCCTCAGCCAGCGTCCGTCGCCGGCTTCGCCGGCGCCGTACGCTGGACATGCGGGCCACGCCAGGCTTGCCGGCTTCGCCGGCTTCGTGTGTGGCGGGCCACGCTAGGAACGTAGCCCGAACAAAGTTTGGGATGCTTCTTTAGCCAGCGTCCGTCGCCGGCTTCGCTGGCGCCGTACGCTGGACATGCGGGCCACGCCAGGCTTGCCGGCTTCGTGTGTGGCGGGCCACGCTAGGAACGTAGCCCGAACAAAGTTTGGGATGCTTCTTTAGCCAAGGTCTCTCGACGGCTTCGCCGGCGCCGTACGCTGGACATGCGGGCCACGCCAGGCTTGCCGGTTTCGGGTATGGAGGGCCACGCTAGGAACGTAGTCCAAGCGTAGCTAGGGATGATTCCTCAGCCAGTGTCCGTCGCCGGCTTCGCCGGCGCCGTACGCTGGACATGCGGGCCACGCCAGGCTTGCCGGCTTCGTGTGTGGCGGGCCACGCTAGGAACGTAGCCCGAACAAAGTTTGGGATGCTTCTTTAGCCAAGGTCTCTCGACGGCTTCGCCGGCGCCGTACGCTGGACATGCGGGCCACGCCAGGCTTGCCGGCTTCGCCGGCTTCGTGTGTGGCGGGCCACGCTAGGAACGTAGCCCTAACAAAGTTTGGGATGCTTGTTCAGCCAGCGTCCGTCGCCGGCTTCGCCGGCGCCGTACGCTGGACATGCGGGCCACGCCAGGCTTGCCGGCTTCGTGTGTGGCGGGCCACGCTAGGAACGTAGCCCGAACAAAGTTTGGGATGCTTCTCTAGCCAAGGTCTCTCGACGGCTTCGCCGGTGCCGTACGCTGGACATGCGGGCCACGCCATGCTTGCCGGCTTGGCCGGCTTCGTGTGTGGCGGGCCACGCTAGGAACGTAGCCCTAACAAAGTTTGGGATGCTTGTTCAGCCAGCGTCTCTTGCCGGCTTCGCCGGTGCCGTACGCTGGACGTGCGGGCCACGCCAGGCTTGCCGGTTTCGGGTATGGAGGGCCACGCTAGGAACGTAGTCCAAGCGTAGCTAGGGATGATTCCTCAGCCAGCGTCCGTCGCCGGCTTCGCCGGCGCCGTACGCTGGACATTCGGGCCACGCCAGGCTTGCCGGCTTCGCCGGCTTCGTGTGTGGCGGGCCACGCTAGGAACGTAGCCCGAACAAAGTTTGGGATGCTTCTTTAGCCAGCGTCCGTCGCCGGCTTCGCCGGCGCCGTACGCTGGACATGCGGGCCACGCCAGGCTTGCCGGCTTCGTGTGTGGCGGGCCACGCTAGGAACGTAGCCCGAACAAAGTTTGGGATGCTTCTTTAGCCAAGGTCTCTCGACGGCTTCGCCGGCGCCGTACGCTGGACATGCGGGCCACGCCAGGCTTGCCGGCTTCGCCGGCTTCGTGTGTGGCGGGCCACGCTAGGAACGTAGCCCGAACAAAGTTTGGGATGCTTCTTTAGCCAGGGTCTCTCGACGGCTTCGCCGGCGCCGTACGCTGGACATGCGGGCCACGCCAGGCTTGCCGGCTTCGGGTATGGCGGGCCACGCTAGGAACGTAGCCCTAACAAAGTTTGGGATGCTTCTTTAGCCAAGGTCTCTCGACGGCTTCGCCGGTGCCGTACGCTGGACGTGCGGGCCACGCCAGGCTTGCCGGCTTCGGGTATGGCGGGCCACGCTAGGAACGTAGCCCAAACGTAGTTTGGGATGCTTGTTCAGCCAGCGTCTCTTGCCGGCTTCGCCGGTGCCGTACGCTGGACGTGCGGGCCACGCCAGGCTTGCCGGCTTCGGGTATGGCGGGCCACGCTAGGAACGTAGCCCGAACAAAGTTTGGGATGCTTCTTTAGCCAGCGTCCGTCGCCGGCTTCGCCGGCGCCGTACGCTGGACATGCGGGCCACGCCAGGCTTGCCGGCTTCGTGTGTGGCGGGCCACGCTAGGAACGTAGCCCAAACAAAGTTTGGGATGCTTCTTTAGCCAGGGTCTCTCGACTGCTTCGCCGGCGCCGTACGCTGGACATGCGGGCCACGCCAGGCTTGCCGGCTTCGCCGGCTTCGGGTGTGGCGGGTCACGTTAGGAACGTAGCCCTAACAAAGTTTGGGATGCTTGTTCAGCCAGCGTCCGTCGCCGGCTTCGCCGGCGCCGTACGCTGGACATGCGGGCCACCCCAGGCTTGCCGGCTTCGGGTATGGCGGGCCACGCTAGGAACGTAGCCCTAACAAAGTTTGGGATGCTTGTTCAGCCAGCGTCTCTTGCCGGCTTCGCCGGTGCCGTACGCTGGACGTGCGGGCCACGCCAGGCTTGCCGGCTTCGTGTGTGGCGGGCCACGCTAGGAACGTAGTCCAAACGTAGTTTGGTATGCTTCTTCAGCCAGGGTCTCTCGCCGGCTTCGCCGTCGCCGTACGCTAGACGTGCGCCACGCCAGGCTTGCCGGCTTCGCCGGCTTCGTGTGTGGCGGGCCACGCTAGGAACGTAGCCCTAACAAAGTTTGGGATGCTTGTTCAGCCAGCGTCCGTCGCCGGCTTCGCCGGCGCCGTACGCTGGACATGCGGGCCACGCCAGGCTTGCCGGCTTCGTGTGTGGCGGGCCACGCTAGGAACGTAGCCCGAACAAAGTTTGGGATGCTTCTCTAGCCAAGGTCTCTCGACGGCTTCGCCGGTGCCGTACGCTGGACATGCGGGCCACGCCATGCTTGCCGGCTTCGCCGGCTTCGTGTGTGGCGGGCCACGCTAGGAACGTAGCCCTAACAAAGTTTGGGATGCTTGTTCAGCCAGCGTCTCTTGCCGGCTTCGCCGGTGCCGTACGCTGGACGTGCGGGCCACGCCAGGCTTGCCGGCTTCGCCGGCTTCGTGTGTGGCGGGCCACGCTAGGAACGTAGCCCGAACAAAGTTTGGGATGCTTCTTTAGCCAGGGTCTCTCGACGGCTTCGCCGGCGCCGTACGCTGGACATGCGGGCCACGCCAGGCTTGCCGGCTTCGTGTGTGGCGGGCCACGCTAGGAACGTAGCCCGAACAAAGTTTGGGATGCTTCTTTAGCCAAGGTCTCTCGACGGCTTCGCCGGCGCCGTACGCTGGACATGCGGGCCACGCCAGGCTTGCCGGCTTCGCCGGCTTCGTGTGTGGCGGGCCACGCTAGGAACGTAGCCCGAACAAAGTTTGGGATGCTTCTTTAGCCAGGGTCTCTCGACGGCTTCGCCGGCGCCGTACGCTGGACATGCGGGCCACGCCAGGCTTGCCGGCTTCGGGTATGGCGGGCCACGCTAGGAACGTAGCCCTAACAAAGTTTGGGATGCTTCTTTAGCCAAGGTCTCTCGACGGCTTCGCCGGTGCCGTACGCTGGACGTGCGGGCCACGCCAGGCTTGCCGGCTTCGGGTATGGCGGGCCACGCTAGGAACGTAGCCCAAACGTAGTTTGGGATGCTTGTTCAGCCAGCGTCTCTTGCCGGCTTCGCCGGTGCCGTACGCTGGACGTGCGGGCCACGCCAGGCTTGCCGGCTTCGGGTATGGCGGGCCACGCTAGGAACGTAGCCCGAACAAAGTTTGGGATGCTTCTTTAGCCAGCGTCCGTCGCCGGCTTCGCCGGCGCCGTACGCTGGACATGCGGGCCACGCCAGGCTTGCCGGCTTCGTGTGTGGCGGGCCACGCTAGGAACGTAGCCCAAACAAAGTTTGGGATGCTTCTTTAGCCAGGGTCTCTCGACTGCTTCGCCGGCGCCGTACGCTGGACATGCGGGCCACGCCAGGCTTGCCGGCTTCGCCGGCTTCGGGTGTGGCGGGTCACGTTAGGAACGTAGCCCTAACAAAGTTTGGGATGCTTGTTCAGCCAGCGTCCGTCGCCGGCTTCGCCGGCGCCGTACGCTGGACATGCGGGCCACCCCAGGCTTGCCGGCTTCGGGTATGGCGGGCCACGCTAGGAACGTAGCCCTAACAAAGTTTGGGATGCTTGTTCAGCCAGCGTCTCTTGCCGGCTTCGCCGGTGCCGTACGCTGGACGTGCGGGCCACGCCAGGCTTGCCGGCTTCGTGTGTGGCGGGCCACGCTAGGAACGTAGTCCAAACGTAGTTTGGTATGCTTCTTCAGCCAGGGTCTCTCGCCGGCTTCGCCGTCGCCGTACGCTAGACGTGCGCCACGCCAGGCTTGCCGGCTTCGGGTATGGCGGGCCACGCTAGGAACGTAGCCCAAACATAGTTTGAGATGCTTCTTCAGCCAGGGTCTCTCGCCGGCTTCGCCGGCGCCGTACGCTAGACGTGCGCCACGCCAGGCTTGCCGGCTTCGGGTATGGCGGGCCACGCTAGGAACGTAGCCCAAACATAGTTTGAGATGCTTCTTCAGCCAGGGTCTCTCGCCGGCTTTGCCGTCGCTGTACGCTAGACGTGCGCCACGCCAGGCTTGCCGGCTTCGCCGGCTTCGGGTATGGCGGGCCACGCTAGGAACGTAGCCCTAACAAAGTTTGGGATGCTTGTTCAGCCAGCGTCTCTTGCCGGCTTCGCCGGCGCCGTACGCTGGACATGCGGGCCACGCCAGGCTTGCCGGCTTCGTGTGTGGCGGGCCACGCTAGGAACGTAGCCCGAACAAAGTTTGGGATGCTTCTTTAGCCAAGGTCTCTCGACGGCTTTGCCGGCGCCGTACGCTGGACGTGCGGGCCACGCCAGGCTTGCCGGCTTCGGGTATGGCGGGCCACGCTAGGAACGTAGCCCAAACATAGTTTGGTATGCTTCTTCAGCCAGGGTCTCTCGCCGGCTTCGCCGGCGCCGTACGCTGGACGTGCGGGCCACGCCAGGCTTGCCGGCTTCGGGTATGGCGGGCCACGCTAGGAACGTAGTCCAAACGTGGCTAGGGATGATTCCTCAGCCAGCGTCCGTCGGCCGTACGCTGGACATGCGGGCCACGCCAGGCTTGCCGGCTTCGTGTGTGGCGGGCCACGCTAGGAACGTAGCCCAAACAAAGTTTGGGATGCTTCTTTAGCCAGGGTCTCTCGACGGCTTCGCCGGCGCCGTACGCTGGACATGCGGGCCACGCCAGGCTTGCCGGCTTCGGGTATGGCGGGCCACGCTAGGAACGTAGCCCTAACAAAGTTTGGGATGCTTGTTCAGCCAGCGTCTCTTGCCGGCTTCGCCGGTGCCGTACGCTGGACGTGCGGGCCACGCCAGGCTTGCCGGCTTCGGGTATGGCGGGCCACGCTAGGAACGTAGCCCAAACATAGTTCGAGATGCTTCCTCAGCCAGCGTCCGTCGCCGGCTTCGCCGTCGCCGTACGCTAGACGTGCGCCACGCCAGGCTTGCCGGCTTCGGGTATGGCGGGCCACGCTAGGAACGTAGCCCAAACATAGTTTGGGATGCTTCTTTAGCCAGGGTCTCTCGACGGCTTCGCCGGCGCCGTACGCTGGACATGCGGGCCACGCCAGGCTTGCCGGCTTCGGGTATGGCGGGCCACGCTAGGAACGTAGCCCAAACATAGTTTGAGATGCTTCCTCAGCTAGCGTCCGTCGCCGGCTTCGCCGTCGCCGTACGCTAGACGTGCGCCACGCCAGGCTTGCCGGCTTCGCCGGCTTCGGGTATGGCGGGCCACGCTAGGAACGTAGCCCTAACAAAGTTTGGGATGCTTGTTCAGCCAGCGTCTCTTGCCGGCTTCGTCGGCGCCGTACGCTGGACATGCGGGCCACGCCAGGCTTGCCGGCTTCGTGTGTGGCGGGCCACGCTAGGAACGTAGCCCGAACAAAGTTTGGGATGCTTCTTTAGCCAAGGTCTCTCGACGGCTTTGCCGGCGCCGTACGCTGGACGTGCGGGCCACGCCAGACTTGCCGGCTTCGGGTATGGCGGGCCACGCTAGGAACGTAGCCCAAACATAGTTTGGTATGCTTCTTCAGCCAGGGTCTCTCGCCGGCTTCGCCGGCGCCGTACGCTGGACGTGCGGGCCACGCCAGGCTTGCCGGCTTCGGGTATGGCGGGCCACGCTAGGAACGTAGTCCAAACGTGGCTAGGGATGATTCCTCAGCCAGCGTCCGTCGGCCGTACGCTGGACATGCGGGCCACACCAGGCTTGCCGGCTTCGTGTGTGGCGGGCCACGCTAGGAACGTAGCCCAAACAAAGTTTGGGATGCTTCTTTAGCCAGGGTCTCTCGACGGCTTCGCCGGCGCCGTACGCTGGACATGCGGGCCACGCCAGGCTTGCCGGCTTCGGGTATGGCGGGCCACGCTAGGAACGTAGCCCTAACAAAGTTTGGGATGCTTGTTCAGCCAGCGTCTCTTGCCGGCTTCGCCGGCGCCGTACGCTGGACATGCGGGCCACGCCAGGCTTGCCGGCTTCGTGTGTGGCGGGCCACGCTAGGAACGTAGCCCGAACAAAGTTTGGGATGCTTCTTTAGCCAAGGTCTCTCGACGGCTTTGCCGGCGCCGTACGCTGGACGTGCGGGCCACGCCAGGCTTGCCGGCTTCGGGTATGGCGGGCCACGCTAGGAACGTAGCCCAAACATAGTTTGGTATGCTTCTTCAGCCAGGGTCTCTCGCCGGCTTCGCCGGCGCCGTACGCTGGACGTGCGGGCCACGCCAGGCTTGCCGGCTTCGGGTATGGCGGGCCACGCTAGGAACGTAGTCCAAACGTGGCTAGGGATGATTCCTCAGCCAGCGTCCGTCGGCCGTACGCTGGACATGCGGGCCACGCCAGGCTTGCCGGCTTCGTGTGTGGCGGGCCACGCTAGGAACGTAGCCCGAACAAAGTTTGGGATGCTTCTTTAGCCAAGGTCTCTCGACGGCTTTGCCGGCGCCGTACGCTGGACGTGCGGGCCACGCCAGGCTTGCCGGCTTCGGGTATGGCGGGCCACGCTAGGAACGTAGCCCAAACATAATTTGAGATGCTTCCTCAGCCAGCGTCCGTCGCCGGCTTCGCCGTCGCCGTACGCTAGACGTGCGCCACGCCAGGCTTGCCGGCTTCGGGTATGGCGGGCCACGTTAGGAACGTAGCCCGAACAAAGTTTGGGATGCTTCTTTAGCCAAGGTCTCTCGACGGCTTCGCCGCCGCCGTACGCTGGACATGCGGGCCACGCCAGGCTTGCCGGCTTCGGGTATGGCGGGCCACGCTAGGAACGTAGCCCAAACATAGTTTGGTATGCTTCTTCAGCCAGGGTCTCTCGCCGGCTTCGCCGGCGCCGTACGCTGGACGTGCGGGCCACGCCAGGCTTGCCGGCTTCGGGTATGGCGGGCCACGCTAGGAACGTAGCCCAAACATAGTTTGAGATGCCTCCTCAGCCAGCGTCCGTCGCCGGCTTCGCCGTCGCCGTACGCTAGACGTGCGCCACGCCAGGCTTGCCGGCTTCGGGTATGGCGGGCCACGCTAGGAACGTAGCCCAAACATAGTTTGAGATGCTTCCTCAGCCAGCGTCCGTCGCCGGCTTCGCCGGCGCCGTACGCTGGACATGCGGGCCACGCCAGGCTTGCCGGCTTCGTGTGTGGCGGGCCACGCTAGGAACGTAGCCCGAACAAAGTTTGGGATGCTTCTTTAGCCAAGGTCTCTCGACGGCTTCGCCGCCGCCGTACGCTGGACATGCGGGCCACGCCAGGCTTGCCGGCTTCGGGTATGGCGGGCCACGCTAGGAACGTAGCCCAAACATAGTTTGAGATGCTTCCTCAGCTAGCGTCCGTCGCCGGCTTCGCCGTCGCCGTACGCTAGACGTGCGCCACGCCAGGCTTGCCGGCTTCGCCGGCTTCGGGTATGGCGGGCCACGCTAGGAACGTAGCCCTAACAAAGTTTGGGATGCTTGTTCAGCCAGCGTCTCTTGCCGGCTTCGCCGGCGCCGTACGCTGGACATGCGGGCCACGCCAGGCTTGCCGGCTTCGTGTGTGGCGGGCCACGCTAGGAACGTAGCCCGAACAAAGTTTGGGATGCTTCTTTAGCCAAGGTCTCTCGACGGCTTTGCCGGCGCCGTACGCTGGACGTGCGGGCCACGCCAGGCTTGCCGGCTTCGGGTATGGCGGGCCACGCTAGGAACGTAGCCCAAACATAGTTTGGTATGCTTCTTCAGCCAGGGTCTCTCGCCGGCTTCGCCGGCGCCGTACGCTGGACGTGCGGGCCACGCCAGGCTTGCCGGCTTCGGGTATGGCGGGCCACGCTAGGAACGTAGTCCAAACGTGGCTAGGGATGATTCCTCAGCCAGCGTCCGTCGGCCGTACGCTGGACATGCGGGCCACGCCAGGCTTGCCGGCTTCGTGTGTGGCGGGCCACGCTAGGAACGTAGCCCAAACAAAGTTTGGGATGCTTCTTTAGCCAGGGTCTCTCGACGGCTTCGCCGGCGCCGTACGCTGGACATGCGGGCCACGCCAGGCTTGCCGGCTTCGGGTATGGCGGGCCACGCTAGGAACGTAGCCCTAACAAAGTTTGGGATGCTTCCTCAGCCAGCGTCCGTCGCCGGCTTCGCCGTCGCCGTACGCTAGACGTGCGCCACGCCAGGCTTGCCGGCTTCGGGTATGGCGGGCCACGCTAGGAACGTAGCCCAAACATAGTTTGAGATGCTTCCTCAGCCAGCGTCCGTCGCCGGCTTCGCCGGCGCCGTACGCTGGACATGCGGGCCACACCAGGCTTGCCGGCTTCGTGTGTGGCGGGCCACGCTAGGAACGTAGCCCGAACAAAGTTTGGGATGCTTCTTTAGCCAAGGTCTCTCGACGGCTTCGCCGCCGCCGTACGCTGGACATGCGGGCCACGCCAGGCTTGCCGGCTTCGGGTATGGCGGGCCACGCTAGGAACGTAGCCCAAACATAGTTTGGTATGCTTCTTCAGCCAGGGTCTCTCGCCGGCTTCGCCGGCGCCGTACGCTGGACGTGCGGGCCACGCCAGGCTTGCCGGCTTCGGGTATGGCGGGCCACGCTAGGAACGTAGTCCAAACGTGGCTAGAGATGATTCCTCAGCCAGCGTCCGTCGCCGGCTTCGCCGGCGCCCTACGCTGGACATGCGGGCCACGCCAGGCTTGCCGGCTTCGCCGGCTTCGTGTGTGGCGGGCCACGCTAGGAACGTAGCCCAAACAAAGTTTGGGATGCTTCTTTAGCCAGGGTCTCTCGACGGCTTCGCCGGTGCCGTACGCTGGACATGCGGGCCACGCCAGGCTTGCCGGCTTCGGGTATGGCGGGCCACGCTAGGAACGTGGCCCTAACAAAGTTTGGGATGCTTGTTCAGCCAGCGTCTCTTGCCGGCTTCGCCGGTGCCGTACGCTGGACGTGCGGGCCACGCCAGGCTTGCCGGCTTCGGGTATGGCGGGCCACGCTAGGAACGTAGTCCAAACGTAGTTTGGTATGCTTCTTCAGCCAGGGTCTCTCGCCGGCTTCGCCGGCGCCGTACGCTGGACATGCGGGCCACGCCAGGCTTGCCGGCTTCGGGTATGGCGGGCCATGCTAGGAACGTAGTCCAAACGTAGTTTGGTATGCTTCTTCAGCCAGGGTCTCTCGCCGGCTTCGCCGGCGCCGTACGCTGGACATGCGGGCCACGCCAGGCTTGCCGGCTTCGGGTATGGCGGGCCACGCTAGGAACGTAGCCCAAACATAGTTTGAGATGCTTCTTCAGCCAGGGTCTCTCGCCGGCTTCGCCGTCGCCGTACGCTAGACGTGCGCCACGCCAGGCTTGCCGGCTTCGGGTATGGCGGGCCACGCTAGGAACGTAGCCCAAACATAGTTTGAGATGCTTCTTCAGCCAGGGTCTCTCGCCGGCTTCGCCGGCGCCGTACGCTGGACATGCGGTCCACGCCAGGCTTGCCGGCTTCGCCGGCTTCGGGTATGGCGGGCCACGCTAGGAACGTAGCCCAAACATAGTTTGAGATGCTTCTTCAGCCAGGGTCTCTCGCCGGCTTCGCCGGCGCCGTACGCTGGACATGCGGGCCACGCCAGGCTTGCCGGCTTCGCCGGCTTCGGGTATGGCGGGCCACGCTAGGAACGTAGCCCAAACATAGTTTGAGATGCTTCCTCAGCCAGCGTCCGTCGCCGGCTTCGCCGTCGCCGTACGCTGGACGTGCGGGCCACGCCAGGCTTGCCGGCTTCGTGTGTGGCGGGCCACGCTAGGAACGTAGTCCAAACGTAGTTTGGTATGCTTCTTCAGCCAGGGTCTCTCGCCGGCTTCGCCGGCGCCGTACGCTGGACGTGCGGGCCACGCCAGGCTTGCCGGCTTCGGGTATGGCGGGCCACGCTAGGAACGTAGTCCAAACGTAGTTTGGTATGCTTCTTCAGCCAGGGTCTCTCGCCGGCTTCGCCGGCGCCGTACGCTGGACATGCGGGCCACGCCAGGCTTGCCGGCTTCGCCGGCTTCGGGTATGGCGGGCCACGCTAGGAACGTAGCCCAAACATAGTTTGAGATGCTTCCTCAGCCAGCGTCCGTCGCCGGCTTCGCCGTCGCCGTACGCTAGACGTGCGCCACGCCAGGCTTGCCGGCTTCGGGTATGGCGGGCCACGCTAGGAACGTAGCCCGAACAAAGTTTGGGATGCTTCTTTAGCCAAGGTCTCTCGACGGCTTCGCCGCCGCCGTACGCTGGACATGCGGGCCACGCCAGGCTTGCCGGCTTCGGGTATGGCGGGCCACGCTAGGAACGTAGCCCAAACATAGTTTGGTATGCTTCTTCAGCCAGGGTCTCTCGACGGCTTTGCCGGCGCCGTACGCTGGACGTGCGGGCCACGCCAGGCTTGCCGGCTTCGGGTATGGCGGGCCACGCTAGGAACGTAGCCCAAACATAGTTTGGTATGCTTCTTCAGCCAGGGTCTCTCGCCGGCTTCGCCGGCGCCGTACGCTGGACGTGCGGGCCACGCCAGGCTTGCCGGCTTCGGGTATGGCGGGCCACGCTAGGAACGTAGTCCAAACGTGGCTAGGGATGATTCCTCAGCCAGCGTCCGTCGGCCGTACGCTGGACATGCGGGCCACGCCAGGCTTGCCGGCTTCGTGTGTGGCGGGCCACGCTAGGAACGTAGCCCAAACAAAGTTTGGGATGCTTCTTTAGCCAGGGTCTCTCGACGGCTTCGCCGGCGCCGTACGCTGGACATGCGGGCCACGCCAGGCTTGCCGGCTTCGGGTATGGCGGGCCACGCTAGGAACGTAGCCCTAACAAAGTTTGGGATGCTTCCTCAGCCAGCGTCCGTCGCCGGCTTCGCCGTCGCCGTACGCTAGACGTGCGCCACGCCAGGCTTGCCGGCTTCGGGTATGGCGGGCCACGCTAGGAACGTAGCCCAAACATAGTTTGAGATGCTTCCTCAGCCAGCGTCCGTCGCCGGCTTCGCCGGCGCCGTACGCTGGACATGCGGGCCACACCAGGCTTGCCGGCTTCGTGTGTGGCGGGCCACGCTAGGAACGTAGCCCGAACAAAGTTTGGGATGCTTCTTTAGCCAAGGTCTTTCGACGGCTTCGCCGCCGCCGTACGCTGGACATGCGGGCCACGCCAGGCTTGCCGGCTTCGGGTATGGCGGGCCACGCTAGGAACGTAGCCCAAACATAGTTTGGTATGCTTCTTCAGCCAGGGTCTCTCGCCGGCTTCGCCGGCGCCGTACGCTGGACGTGCGGGCCACGCCAGGCTTGCCGGCTTCGGGTATGGCGGGCCACGCTAGGAACGTAGTCCAAACGTGGCTAGAGATGATTCCTCAGCCAGCGTCCGTCGCCGGCTTCGCCGGCGCCGTACGCTGGACATGCGGGCCACGCCAGGCTTGCCGGCTTCGCCGGCTTCGTGTGTGGCGGGCCACGCTAGGAACGTAGCCCAAACAAAGTTTGGGATGCTTCTTTAGCCAGGGTCTCTCGACGGCTTCGCCGGTGCCGTACGCTGGACATGCGGGCCACGCCAGGCTTGCCGGCTTCGGGTATGGCGGGCCACGCTAGGAACGTAGCCCTAACAAAGTTTGGGATGCTTGTTCAGCCAGCGTCTCTTGCCGGCTTCGCCGGTGCCGTACGCTGGACGTGCGGGCCACGCCAGGCTTGCCGGCTTCGGGTATGGCGGGCCACGCTAGGAACGTAGTCCAAACGTAGTTTGGTATGCTTCTTCAGCCAGGGTCTCTCGCCGGCTTCGCCGGCGCCGTACGCTGGACATGCGGGCCACGCCAGGCTTGCCGGCTTCGGGTATGGCGGGCCACGCTAGGAACGTAGTCCAAACGTAGTTTGGTATGCTTCTTCAGCCAGGGTCTCTCGCCGGCTTCGCCGGCGCCGTACGCTGGACATGCGGGCCACGCCAGGCTTGCCGGCTTCGGGTATGGCGGGCCACGCTAGGAACGTAGCCCAAACATAGTTTGAGATGCTTCTTCAGCCAGGGTCTCTCGCCGGCTTCGCCGTCGCCGTACGCTAGACGTGCGCCACGCCAGGCTTGCCGGCTTCGGGTATGGCGGGCCACGCTAGGAACGTAGCCCAAACATAGTTTGAGATGCTTCTTCAGCCAGGGTCTCTCGCCGGCTTCGCCGGCGCCGTACGCTGGACATGCGGTCCACGCCAGGCTTGCCGGCTTCGCCGGCTTCGGGTATGGCGGGCCACGCTAGGAACGTAGCCCAAACATAGTTTGAGATGCTTCTTCAGCCAGGGTCTCTCGCCGGCTTCGCCGGCGCCGTACGCTGGACATGCGGGCCACGCCAGGCTTGCCGGCTTCGCCGGCTTCGGGTATGGCGGGCCACGCTAGGAACGTAGCCCAAACATAGTTTGAGATGCTTCCTCAGCCAGCGTCCGTCGCCGGCTTCGCCGTCGCCGTACGCTGGACGTGCGGGCCACGCCAGGCTTGCCGGCTTCGTGTGTGGCGGGCCACGCTAGGAACGTAGTCCAAACGTAGTTTGGTATGCTTCTTCAGCCAGGGTCTCTCGCCGGCTTCGCCGGCGCCGTACGCTGGACGTGCGGGCCACGCCAGGCTTGCCGGCTTCGGGTATGGCGGGCCACGCTAGGAACGTAGTCCAAACGTAGTTTGGTATGCTTCTTCAGCCAGGGTCTCTCGCCGGCTTCGCCGGCGCCGTACGCTGGACATGCGGGCCACGCCAGGCTTGCCGGCTTCGCCGGCTTCGGGTATGGCGGGCCACGCTAGGAACGTAGCCCAAACATAGTTTGAGATGCTTCCTCAGCCAGCGTCCGTCGCCGGCTTCGCCGTCGCCGTACGCTAGACGTGCGCCACGCCAGGCTTGCCGGCTTCGCCGGCTTCGGGTATGGCGGGCCACGCTAGGAACGTAGCCCAAACATAGTTTGAGATGCTTCCTCAGCCAGCGTCCGTCGCCGGCTTCGCCGTCGCCGTACGCTGGACGTGCGGGCCACGCCAGGCTTGCCGGCTTCGTGTGTGGCGGGCCACGCTAGGAACGTAGTCCAAACGTAGTTTGGTATGCTTCTTCAGCCAGGGTCTCTCGCCGGCTTCGCCGGCGCCGTACGCTGGACGTGCGGGCCACGCCAGGCTTGCCGGCTTCGGGTATGGCGGGCCACGCTAGGAACGTAGCCCTAACAAAGTTTGGGATGCTTGTTCAGCCAGCGTCTCTTGCCGGCTTCGCCGGTGCCGTACGCTGGACGTGCGGGCCACGCCAGGCTTGCCGGCTTCGGGTATGGCGGGCCACGCTAGGAACGTAGCCCAAACATAGTTTGAGATGCTTCCTCAGCCAGCGTCCGTCGCCGGCTTCGCCGTCGCCGTACGCTAGACGTGCGCCACGCCAGGCTCGCCGGCTTCGGGTGTGGCGGGTCACGTTAGGAACGTAGCCCAAACAAAGTTTGGGATGCTTCTTTAGCGAGGGTCTCTCGACGGCTTCGCCGGCGCCGTACGCTGGACATGCGGGCCACGCCAGGCTTGCCGGCTTCGGGTATGGCGGGCCACGCTAGGAACGTAGCCCTAACAAAGTTTGGGATGCTTGTTCAGCCAGCGTCTCTTGCCGGCTTCGCCGGTGCCGTACGCTGGACGTGCGGGCCACGCCAGGCTTGCCGGCTTCGGGTATGGCGGGCCACGCTAGGAACGTAGCCCAAACATAGTTTGAGATGCTTCCTCAGCCAGCGTCCGTCGCCGGCTTCGCCGTCGCCGTACGCTGGACGTGGGGGCCACGCCAGGCTTGCCGGCTTCGGGTATGGCGGGCCACGCTAGGAAAGTAGCCCAAACGTAGCTTGGTATGCTTCTTCAGCCAGGGTCTCTCGCCGGCTTCGCCGGCGCCGTACGCTGGACATGCGGGCCACGCCAGGCTTGCCGGCTTCGCCGGCTTCGGGTATGGCGGGCCACGCTAGGAACGTAGCCCAAACATAGTTTGAGATGCTTCCTCAGCCAGCGTCCGTCGCCGGCTTCGCCGTCGCCGTACGCTGGACGTGCGGGCCACGCCAGGCTTGCCGGCTTCGTGTGTGGCGGGCCACGCTAGGAACGTAGTCCAAACGTAGTTTGGTATGCTTCTTCAGCCAGGGTCTCTCGCCGGCTTCGCCGGCGCCGTACGCTGGACGTGCGGGCCACGCCAGGCTTGCCGGCTTCGGGTATGGCGGGCCACGCTAGGAACGTAGTCCAAACGTAGTTTGGTATGCTTCTTCAGCCAGGGTCTCTCGCCGGCTTCGCCGGCGCCGTACGCTGGACATGCGGGCCACGCCAGGCTTGCCGGCTTCGCCGGCTTCGGGTATGGCGGGCCACGCTAGGAACGTAGCCCAAACATAGTTTGAGATGCTTCCTCAGCCAGCGTCCGTCGCCGGCTTCGCCGTCGCCGTACGCTAGACGTGCGCCACGCCAGGCTTGCCGGTTTCGTGTGTGGCGGGCCACGCTAGGAACGTAGCCCGAACAAAGTTTGGGATGCTTCTTTAGCCAAGGTCTCTCGACGGCTTCGCCGGCGCCGTACGCTGGACATGCGGGCCACGCCAGGCTTGCCGGCTTCGGGTATGGCGGGCCACGCTAGGAACGTAGCCCAAACATAGTTTGGTATGCTTCTTCAGCCAGGGTCTCTCGCCGGCTTTGCCGGCGCCGTACGCTGGACGTGCGGGCCACGCCAGGCTTGCCGGTTTCGGGTATGGCGGGCCACGCTAGGAACGTAGCCCAAACATAGTTTGAGATGCTTCCTCAGCCAGCGTCCGTCGCCGGCTTCGCCGTCGCCGTACGCTAGATGTGCGCCACGCCAGGCTCGCCGGCTTCGGGTGTGGCGGGTCACGTTAGGAACGTAGTCCATAGCATGTGCATAGATTGAAACAGAAATGAAAATGGGTGAGGAAAAGGTAAGCGGCAGTGTGAAAATACATTAATGCAGACGAAAATGGAGTAAGGGACGGATGTAGAAATGAAGTGAAAATGGAGGGTGAAGGTGAATGAACCCGTACCGAGAGCAAACGCACAATGTTCTCGGCTCTGCATCCCTTTGGCAGTCTGTTCATAAACACACCAGCGTCCGTCGCCGGCTCCGCCGGCGACTGACGCTGGATGTGCGGGCCACGCCAGGCTTGCCGGCTTCGGGTATGGCGGGCCACGCTAGGAACGTAGCCCAAACATAGTTTGAGATGCTTCCTCAGCCAGCGTCCGTCGCCGGCTTCGCCGGCGCCGTACGCTGGACATGCGGGCCACGCCAGGCTTGCCGGCTTCGGGTATGGCGGGCCACGCTAGGAACGTAGCCCTAACAAAGTTTGGGATGCTTGTTCAGCCAGCGTCTCTTGCCGGCTTCGCCGGTGCCGTACGCTGGACGTGCGGGCCACGCCAGGCTTGCCGGCTTCGGGTATGGCGGGCCACGCTAGGAACGTAGCCCAAACATAGTTTGAGATGCTTCCTCAGCCAGCGTCCGTCGCCGGCTTCGCCGTCGCCGTACGCTGGATGTGCGGGCCACGCCAGGCTTGCCGGCTTCGGGTATGGCGGGCCACGCTAGGAGCGTAGCCCGAACAAAGTTTGGGATGCTTCTTTAGCCAAGGTCTCTCGGCGGCTTCGCCGGCGCCGTACGCTGGACATGAGGGCCACGCCAGGCTTGCCGGCTTCGGGTATGGCGGGCCACGCTAGGAACGTAGCCCTAACAAAGTTTGGGATGCTTGTTCAGCCAGCGTCTCTTGCCGGCTTCGCCGGTGCCGTACGCTGGACGTGCGGGCCACGCCAGGCTTGCCGGCTTCGGGTATGGCGGGCCACGCTAGGAACGTAGCCCAAACATAGTTTGAGATGCTTCCTCAGCCAGCGTCCGTCGCCGGCTTCGCCGTCGCCGTACGCTGGACGTGGGGGCCACGCCAGGCTTGCCGGCTTCGGGTATGGCGGGCCACGCTAGGAAAGTAGCCCAAACGTAGCTTGGTATGCTTCTTCAGCCAGGGTCTCTCGCCGGCTTCGCCGGCGCCGTACGCTGGACATGCGGGCCACGCCAGGCTTGCCGGCTTCGCCGGCTTCGGGTATGGCGGGCCACGCTAGGAACGTAGCCCAAACATAGTTTGAGATGCTTCCTCAGCCAGCGTCCGTCGCCGGCTTCGCCGTCGCCGTACGCTGGACGTGCGGGCCACGCCAGGCTTGCCGGCTTCGTGTGTGGCGGGCCACGCTAGGAACGTAGTCCAAACGTAGTTTGGTATGCTTCTTCAGCCAGGGTCTCTCGCCGGCTTCGCCGGCGCCGTACGCTGGACGTGCGGGCCACGCCAGGCTTGCCGGCTTCGGGTATGGCGGGCCACGCTAGGAACGTAGTCCAAACGTAGTTTGGTATGCTTCTTCAGCCAGGGTCTCTCGCCGGCTTCGCCGGCGCCGTACGCTGGACATGCGGGCCACGCCAGGCTTGCCGGCTTCGCCGGCTTCGGGTATGGCGGGCCACGCTAGGAACGTAGCCCAAACATAGTTTGAGATGCTTCCTCAGCCAGCGTCCGTCGCCGGCTTCGCCGTCGCCGTACGCTAGACGTGCGCCACGCCAGGCTTGCCGGTTTCGTGTGTGGCGGGCCACGCTAGGAACGTAGCCCGAACAAAGTTTGGGATGCTTCTTTAGCCAAGGTCTCTCGACGGCTTCGCCGGCGCCGTACGCTGGACATGCGGGCCACGCCAGGCTTGCCGGCTTCGGGTATGGCGGGCCACGCTAGGAACGTAGCCCAAACATAGTTTGGTATGCTTCTTCAGCCAGGGTCTCTCGCCGGCTTCGCCGGCGCCGTACGCTGGACGTGCGGGCCACGCCAGGCTTGCCGGTTTCGGGTATGGCGGGCCACGCTAGGAACGTAGCCCAAACATAGTTTGAGATGCTTCCTCAGCCAGCGTCCGTCGCCGGCTTCGCCGTCGCCGTACGCTAGATGTGCGCCACGCCAGGCTCGCCGGCTTCGGGTGTGGCGGGTCACGTTAGGAACGTAGTCCATAGCATGTGCATAGATTGAAACAGAAATGAAAATGGGTGAGGAAAAGGTAAGCGGCAGTGTGAAAATACATTAATGCAGACGAAAATGGAGTAAGGGACGGATGTAGAAATGAAGTGAAAATGGAGGGTGAAGGTGAATGAACCCGTACCGAGAGCAAACGCACAATGTTCTCGGCTCTGCATCCCTTTGGCAGTCTGTTCATAAACACACCAGCGTCCGTCGCCGGCTCCGCCGGCGACTGACGCTGGATGTGCGGGCCACGCCAGGCTTGCCGGCTTCGGGTATGGCGGGCCACGCTAGGAACGTAGCCCAAACATAGTTTGAGATGCTTCCTCAGCCAGCGTCCGTCGCCGGCTTCGCCGGCGCCGTACGCTGGACGTGCGGGCCACGCCAGGCTTGCCGGCTTCGTGTGTGGCGGGCCACGCTAGGAACGTAGCCCGAACAAAGTTTGGGATGCTTCTTTAGCCAAGGTCTCTCGGCGGCTTCGCCGGCGCCGTACGCTGGACGTGCGGGCCACGCCAGGCTTGCCGGCTTCGTGTGTGGCGGGCCACGCTAGGAACGTAGCCCGAACAAAGTTTGGGATGCTTCTTTAGCCAAGGTCTCTCGGCGGCTTCGCCGGCGCCGTACGCTGGACATGAGGGCCACGCCAGGCTTGCCGGCTTCGGGTATGGCGGGCCACGCTAGGAACGTAGCCCAAACATAGTTTGAGATGCTTCCTCAGCCAGCGTCCGTCGCCGGCTTCGCCGTCGCCGTACGCTGGACGTGGGGGCCACGCCAGGCTTGCCGGCTTCGGGTATGGCGGGCCACGCTAGGAAAGTAGCCCAAACGTAGCTTGGTATGCTTCTTCAGCCAGGGTCTCTCGCCGGCTTCGCCGGCGCCGTACGCTGGACATGCGGGCCACGCCAGGCTTGCCGGCTTCGCCGGCTTCGGGTATGGCGGGCCACGCTAGGAACGTAGCCCAAACATAGTTTGAGATGCTTCCTCAGCCAGCGTCCGTCGCCGGCTTCGCCGTCGCCGTACGCTGGACGTGCGGGCCACGCCAGGCTTGCCGGCTTCGTGTGTGGCGGGCCACGCTAGGAACGTAGTCCAAACGTAGTTTGGTATGCTTCTTCAGCCAGGGTCTCTCGCCGGCTTCGCCGGCGCCGTACGCTGGACGTGCGGGCCACGCCAGGCTTGCCGGCTTCGGGTATGGCGGGCCACGCTAGGAACGTAGTCCAAACGTAGTTTGGTATGCTTCTTCAGCCAGGGTCTCTCGCCGGCTTCGCCGGCGCCGTACGCTGGACATGCGGGCCACGCCAGGCTTGCCGGCTTCGTGTGTGGCGGGCCACGCTAGGAACGTAGCCCTAACAAAGTTTGGGATGCTTCCTCAGCCAGCGTCCGTCGCCGGCTTCGCCGTCGCCGTACGCTAGACGTGCGCCACGCCAGGCTTGCCGGCTTCGGGTATGGCGGGCCACGCTAGGAACGTAGCCCAAACATAGTTTGAGATGCTTCCTCAGCCAGCGTCCGTCGCCGGCTTCGCCGGCGCCGTACGCTGGACATGCGGGCCACACCAGGCTTGCCGGCTTCGTGTGTGGCGGGCCACGCTAGGAACGTAGCCCGAACAAAGTTTGGGATGCTTCTTTAGCCAAGGTCTCTCGACGGCTTCGCCGGCGCCGTACGCTGGACATGCGGGCCACGCCAGGCTTGCCGGCTTCGGGTATGGCGGGCCACGCTAGGAACGTAGCCCAAACATAGTTTGGTATGCTTCTTCAGCCAGGGTCTCTCGCCGGCTTCGCCGGCGCCGTACGCTGGACGTGCGGGCCACGCCAGGTTTGCCGGCTTCGGGTATGGCGGGCCACGCTAGGAACGTAGTCCAAACGTGGCTAGAGATGATTCCTCAGCCAGCGTCCGTCGCCGGCTTCGCCGGCGCCGTACGCTGGACATGCGGGCCACGCCATGCTTGCCGGCTTCGCCGGCTTCGTGTGTGGCGGGCCACGCTAGGAACGTAGCCCAAACAAAGTTTGGGATGCTTCTTTAGCCAGGGTCTCTCGACGGCTTCGCCGGTGCCGTACGCTGGACATGCGGGCCACGCCAGGCTTGCCGGCTTCGGGTATGGCGGGCCACGCTAGGAACGTAGCCCTAACAAAGTTTGGGATGCTTGTTCAGCCAGCGTCTCTTGCCGGCTTCGGGTATGGCGGGCCACGCTAGGAACGTAGTCCAAACGTAGTTTGGTATGCTTCTTCAGCCAGGGTCTCTCGCCGGCTTCGCCGGCGCCGTACGCTGGACATGCGGGCCACGCCAGGCTTGCCGGCTTCGGGTATGGCGGGCCACGCTAGGAACGTAGTCCAAACGTAGTTTGGTATGCTTCTTCAGCCAGGGTCTCTCGCCGGCTTCGCCGGCGCCGTACGCTGGACATGCGGGCCACGCCAGGCTTGCCGACTTCGGGTATGGCGGGCCACGCTAGGAACGTAGCCCAAACATAGTTTGAGATGCTTCTTCAGCCAGGGTCTCTCGCCGGCTTCGCCGTCGCCGTACGCTAGACGTGCGCCACGCCAGGCTTGCCGGCTTCGGGTATGGCGGGCCACGCTAGGAACGTAGCCCAAACATAGTTTGAGATGCTTCTTCAGCCAGGGTCTCTCGCCGGCTTCGCCGGCGCCGTACGCTGGACATGCGGTCCACGCCAGGCTTGCCGGCTTCGCCGGCTTCGGGTATGGCGGGCCACGCTAGGAACGTAGCCCAAACATAGTTTGAGATGCTTCTTCAGCCAGGGTCTCTCGCCGGCTTCGCCGGCGCCGTACGCTGGACATGCGGGCCACGCCAGGCTTGCCGGCTTCGCCGGCTTCGGGTATGGCGGGCCACGCTAGGAACGTAGCCCAAACATAGTTTGAGATGCTTCCTCAGCCAGCGTCCGTCGCCGGCTTCGCCGTCGCCGTACGCTGGACGTGCGGGCCACGCCAGGCTTGCCGGCTTCGTGTGTGGCGGGCCACGCTAGGAACGTAGTCCAAACGTAGTTTGGTATGCTTCTTCAGCCAGGGTCTCTCGCCGGCTTCGCCGGCGCCGTACGCTGGACGTGCGGGCCACGCCAGGCTTGCCGGCTTCGGGTATGGCGGGCCACGCTAGGAACGTAGTCCAAACGTAGTTTGGTATGCTTCTTCAGCCAGGGTCTCTCGCCGGCTTCGCCGGCGCCGTACGCTGGACATGCGGGCCACGCCAGGCTTGCCGGCTTCGCCGGCTTCGGGTATGGCGGGCCACGCTAGGAACGTAGCCCAAACATAGTTTGAGATGCTTCCTCAGCCAGCGTCCGTCGCCGGCTTCGCCGTCGCCGTACGCTGGACGTGCGGGCCACGCCAGGCTTGCCGGCTTCGTGTGTGGCGGGCCACGCTAGGAACGTAGTCCAAACGTAGTTTGGTATGCTTCTTCAGCCAGGGTCTCTCGCCGGCTTCGCCGGCGCCGTACGCTGGACGTGCGGGCCACGCCAGGCTTGCCGGCTTCGGGTATGGCGGGCCACGCTAGGAACGTAGTCCAAACGTAGTTTGGTATGCTTCTTCAGCCAGGGTCTCTCGCCGGCTTCGCCGGCGCCGTACGCTGGACATGCGGGCCACGCCAGGCTTGCCGGCTTCGCCGGCTTCGGGTATGGCGGGCCACGCTAGGAACGTAGCCCAAACATAGTTTGAGATGCTTCCTCAGCCAGCGTCCGTCGCCGGCTTCGCCGTCGCCGTACGCTAGACGTGCGCCACGCCAGGCTTGCCGGCTTCGCCGGCTTCGGGTATGGCGGGCCACGCTAGGAACGTAGCCCAAACATAGTTTGAGATGCTTCCTCAGCCAGCGTCCGTCGCCGGCTTCGCCGTCGCCGTACGCTGGACGTGCGGGCCACGCCAGGCTCGCCGGCTTCGTGTGTGGCGGGCCACGCTAGGAACGTAGTCCAAACGTAGTTTGGTATGCTTCTTCAGCCAGGGTCTCTCGCCGGCTTCGCCGGCGCCGTACGCTGGACGTGCGGGCCACGCCAGGCTTGCCGGCTTCGGGTATGGCGGGCCACGCTAGGAACGTAGCCCTAACAAAGTTTGGGATGCTTGTTCAGCCAGCGTCTCTTGCCGGCTTCGCCGGTGCCGTACGCTGGACGTGCGGGCCACGCCAGGCTTGCCGGCTTCGGGTATGGCGGGCCACGCTAGGAACGTAGCCCAAACATAGTTTGAGATGCTTCCTCAGCCAGCGTCCGTCGCCGGCTTCGCCGTCGCCGTACGCTAGACGTGCGCCACGCCAGGCTCGCCGGCTTCGGGTGTGGCGGGTCACGTTAGGAACGTAGCCCAAACAAAGTTTGGGATGCTTCTTTAGCGAGGGTCTCTCGACGGCTTCGCCGGCGCCGTACGCTGGACATGCGGGCCACGCCAGGCTTGCCGGCTTCGGGTATGGCGGGCCACGCTAGGAACGTAGCCCTAACAAAGTTTGGGATGCTTGTTCAGCCAGCGTCTCTTGCCGGCTTCGCCGGTGCCGTACGCTGGACGTGCGGGCCACGCCAGGCTTGCCGGCTTCGGGTATGGCGGGCCACGCTAGGAACGTAGCCCAAACATAGTTTGAGATGCTTCCTCAGCCAGCGTCCGTCGCCGGCTTCGCCGTCGCCGTACGCTGGACGTGGGGGCCACGCCAGGCTTGCCGGCTTCGGGTATGGCGGGCCACGCTAGGAAAGTAGCCCAAACGTAGCTTGGTATGCTTCTTCAGCCAGGGTCTCTCGCCGGCTTCGCCGGCGCCGTACGCTGGACATGCGGGCCACGCCAGGCTTGCCGGCTTCGCCGGCTTCGGGTATGGCGGGCCACGCTAGGAACGTAGCCCAAACATAGTTTGAGATGCTTCCTCAGCCAGCGTCCGTCGCCGGCTTCGCCGTCGCCGTACGCTGGACGTGCGGGCCACGCCAGGCTTGCCGGCTTCGTGTGTGGCGGGCCACGCTAGGAACGTAGTCCAAACGTAGTTTGGTATGCTTCTTCAGCCAGGGTCTCTCGCCGGCTTCGCCGGCGCCGTACGCTGGACGTGCGGGCCACGCCAGGCTTGCCGGCTTCGGGTATGGCGGGCCACGCTAGGAACGTAGTCCAAACGTAGTTTGGTATGCTTCTTCAGCCAGGGTCTCTCGCCGGCTTCGCCGGCGCCGTACGCTGGACATGCGGGCCACGCCAGGCTTGCCGGCTTCGCCGGCTTCGGGTATGGCGGGCCACGCTAGGAACGTAGCCCAAACATAGTTTGAGATGCTTCCTCAGCCAGCGTCCGTCGCCGGCTTCGCCGTCGCCGTACGCTAGACGTGCGCCACGCCAGGCTTGCCGGTTTCGTGTGTGGCGGGCCACGCTAGGAACGTAGCCCGAACAAAGTTTGGGATGCTTCTTTAGCCAAGGTCTCTCGACGGCTTCGCCGGCGCCGTACGCTGGACATGCGGGCCACGCCAGGCTTGCCGGCTTCGGGTATGGCGGGCCACGCTAGGAACGTAGCCCAAACATAGTTTGGTATGCTTCTTCAGCCAGGGTCTCTCGCCGGCTTCGCCGGCGCCGTACGCTGGACGTGCGGGCCACGCCAGGCTTGCCGGTTTCGGGTATGGCGGGCCACGCTAGGAACGTAGCCCAAACATAGTTTGAGATGCTTCCTCAGCCAGCGTCCGTCGCCGGCTTCGCCGTCGCCGTACGCTAGATGTGCGCCACGCCAGGCTCGCCGGCTTCGGGTGTGGCGGGTCACGTTAGGAACGTAGTCCATAGCATGTGCATAGATTGAAACAGAAATGAAAATGGGTGAGGAAAAGGTAAGCGGCAGTGTGAAAATACATTAATGCAGACGAAAATGGAGTAAGGGACGGATGTAGAAATGAAGTGAAAATGGAGGGTGAAGGTGAATGAACCCGTACCGAGAGCAAACGCACAATGTTCTCGGCTCTGCATCCCTTTGGCAGTCTGTTCATAAACACACCAGCGTCCGTCGCCGGCTCCGCCGGCGACTGACGCTGGATGTGCGGGCCACGCCAGGCTTGCCGGCTTCGGGTATGGCGGGCCACGCTAGGAACGTAGCCCAAACATAGTTTGAGATGCTTCCTCAGCCAGCGTCCGTCGCCGGCTTCGCCGGCGCCGTACGCTGGACGTGCGGGCCACGCCAGGCTTGCCGGCTTCGTGTGTGGCGGGCCACGCTAGGAACGTAGCCCGAACAAAGTTTGGGATGCTTCTTTAGCCAAGGTCTCTCGGCGGCTTCGCCGGCGCCGTACGCTGGACGTGCGGGCCACGCCAGGCTTGCCGGCTTCGTGTGTGGCGGGCCACGCTAGGAACGTAGCCCGAACAAAGTTTGGGATGCTTCTTTAGCCAAGGTCTCTCGGCGGCTTCGCCGGCGCCGTACGCTGGACATGAGGGCCACGCCAGGCTTGCCGGCTTCGGGTATGGCGGGCCACGCTAGGAACGTAGCCCAAACATAGTTTGAGATGCTTCCTCAGCCAGCGTCCGTCGCCGGCTTCGCCGTCGCCGTACGCTGGACGTGGGGGCCACGCCAGGCTTGCCGGCTTCGGGTATGGCGGGCCACGCTAGGAAAGTAGCCCAAACGTAGCTTGGTATGCTTCTTCAGCCAGGGTCTCTCGCCGGCTTCGCCGGCGCCGTACGCTGGACATGCGGGCCACGCCAGGCTTGCCGGCTTCGCCGGCTTCGGGTATGGCGGGCCACGCTAGGAACGTAGCCCAAACATAGTTTGAGATGCTTCCTCAGCCAGCGTCCGTCGCCGGCTTCGCCGTCGCCGTACGCTGGACGTGCGGGCCACGCCAGGCTTGCCGGCTTCGTGTGTGGCGGGCCACGCTAGGAACGTAGTCCAAACGTAGTTTGGTATGCTTCTTCAGCCAGGGTCTCTCGCCGGCTTCGCCGGCGCCGTACGCTGGACGTGCGGGCCACGCCAGGCTTGCCGGCTTCGGGTATGGCGGGCCACGCTAGGAACGTAGTCCAAACGTAGTTTGGTATGCTTCTTCAGCCAGGGTCTCTCGCCGGCTTCGCCGGCGCCGTACGCTGGACATGCGGGCCACGCCAGGCTTGCCGGCTTCGTGTGTGGCGGGCCACGCTAGGAACGTAGCCCTAACAAAGTTTGGGATGCTTCCTCAGCCAGCGTCCGTCGCCGGCTTCGCCGTCGCCGTACGCTAGACGTGCGCCACGCCAGGCTTGCCGGCTTCGGGTATGGCGGGCCACGCTAGGAACGTAGCCCAAACATAGTTTGAGATGCTTCCTCAGCCAGCGTCCGTCGCCGGCTTCGCCGGCGCCGTACGCTGGACATGCGGGCCACACCAGGCTTGCCGGCTTCGTGTGTGGCGGGCCACGCTAGGAACGTAGCCCGAACAAAGTTTGGGATGCTTCTTTAGCCAAGGTCTCTCGACGGCTTCGCCGGCGCCGTACGCTGGACATGCGGGCCACGCCAGGCTTGCCGGCTTCGGGTATGGCGGGCCACGCTAGGAACGTAGCCCAAACATAGTTTGGTATGCTTCTTCAGCCAGGGTCTCTCGCCGGCTTCGCCGGCGCCGTACGCTGGACGTGCGGGCCACGCCAGGTTTGCCGGCTTCGGGTATGGCGGGCCACGCTAGGAACGTAGTCCAAACGTGGCTAGAGATGATTCCTCAGCCAGCGTCCGTCGCCGGCTTCGCCGGCGCCGTACGCTGGACATGCGGGCCACGCCATGCTTGCCGGCTTCGCCGGCTTCGTGTGTGGCGGGCCACGCTAGGAACGTAGCCCAAACAAAGTTTGGGATGCTTCTTTAGCCAGGGTCTCTCGACGGCTTCGCCGGTGCCGTACGCTGGACATGCGGGCCACGCCAGGCTTGCCGGCTTCGGGTATGGCGGGCCACGCTAGGAACGTAGCCCTAACAAAGTTTGGGATGCTTGTTCAGCCAGCGTCTCTTGCCGGCTTCGCCGGTGCCGTACGCTGGACGTGCGGGCCACGCCAGGCTTGCCGGCTTCGGGTATGGCGGGCCACGCTAGGAACGTAGTCCAAACGTAGTTTGGTATGCTTCTTCAGCCAGGGTCTCTCGCCGGCTTCGCCGGCGCCGTACGCTGGACATGCGGGCCACGCCAGGCTTGCCGGCTTCGGGTATGGCGGGCCACGCTAGGAACGTAGTCCAAACGTAGTTTGGTATGCTTCTTCAGCCAGGGTCTCTCGCCGGCTTCGCCGGCGCCGTACGCTGGACATGCGGGCCACGCCAGGCTTGCCGACTTCGGGTATGGCGGGCCACGCTAGGAACGTAGCCCAAACATAGTTTGAGATGCTTCTTCAGCCAGGGTCTCTCGCCGGCTTCGCCGTCGCCGTACGCTAGACGTGCGCCACGCCAGGCTTGCCGGCTTCGGGTATGGCGGGCCACGCTAGGAACGTAGCCCAAACATAGTTTGAGATGCTTCTTCAGCCAGGGTCTCTCGCCGGCTTCGCCGGCGCCGTACGCTGGACATGCGGTCCACGCCAGGCTTGCCGGCTTCGCCGGCTTCGGGTATGGCGGGCCACGCTAGGAACGTAGCCCAAACATAGTTTGAGATGCTTCTTCAGCCAGGGTCTCTCGCCGGCTTCGCCGGCGCCGTACGCTGGACATGCGGGCCACGCCAGGCTTGCCGGCTTCGCCGGCTTCGGGTATGGCGGGCCACGCTAGGAACGTAGCCCAAACATAGTTTGAGATGCTTCCTCAGCCAGCGTCCGTCGCCGGCTTCGCCGTCGCCGTACGCTGGACGTGCGGGCCACGCCAGGCTTGCCGGCTTCGTGTGTGGCGGGCCACGCTAGGAACGTAGTCCAAACGTAGTTTGGTATGCTTCTTCAGCCAGGGTCTCTCGCCGGCTTCGCCGGCGCCGTACGCTGGACGTGCGGGCCACGCCAGGCTTGCCGGCTTCGGGTATGGCGGGCCACGCTAGGAACGTAGTCCAAACGTAGTTTGGTATGCTTCTTCAGCCAGGGTCTCTCGCCGGCTTCGCCGGCGCCGTACGCTGGACATGCGGGCCACGCCAGGCTTGCCGGCTTCGCCGGCTTCGGGTATGGCGGGCCACGCTAGGAACGTAGCCCAAACATAGTTTGAGATGCTTCCTCAGCCAGCGTCCGTCGCCGGCTTCGCCGTCGCCGTACGCTAGACGTGCGCCACGCCAGGCTTGCCGGCTTCGCCGGCTTCGGGTATGGCGGGCCACGCTAGGAACGTAGCCCAAACATAGTTTGAGATGCTTCCTCAGCCAGCGTCCGTCGCCGGCTTCGCCGTCGCCGTACGCTGGACGTGCGGGCCACGCCAGGCTCGCCGGCTTCGTGTGTGGCGGGCCACGCTAGGAACGTAGTCCAAACGTAGTTTGGTATGCTTCTTCAGCCAGGGTCTCTCGCCGGCTTCGCCGGCGCCGTACGCTGGACGTGCGGGCCACGCCAGGCTTGCCGGCTTCGGGTATGGCGGGCCACGCTAGGAACGTAGCCCTAACAAAGTTTGGGATGCTTGTTCAGCCAGCGTCTCTTGCCGGCTTCGCCGGTGCCGTACGCTGGACGTGCGGGCCACGCCAGGCTTGCCGGCTTCGGGTATGGCGGGCCACGCTAGGAACGTAGCCCAAACATAGTTTGAGATGCTTCCTCAGCCAGCGTCCGTCGCCGGCTTCGCCGTCGCCGTACGCTAGACGTGCGCCACGCCAGGCTCGCCGGCTTCTGGTGTGGCGGGTCACGTTAGGAACGTAGCCCAAACAAAGTTTGGGATGCTTCTTTAGCGAGGGTCTCTCGACGGCTTCGCCGGCGCCGTACGCTGGACATGCGGGCCACGCCAGGCTTGCCGGCTTCGGGTATGGCGGGCCACGCTAGGAACGTAGCCCTAACAAAGTTTGGGATGCTTGTTCAGCCAGCGTCTCTTGCCGGCTTCGCCGGTGCCGTACGCTGGACGTGCGGGCCACGCCAGGCTTGCCGGCTTCGGGTATGGCGGGCCACGCTAGGAACGTAGCCCAAACATAGTTTGAGATGCTTCCTCAGCCAGCGTCCGTCGCCGGCTTCGCCGTCGCCGTACGCTGGACGTGGGGGCCACGCCAGGCTTGCCGGCTTCGGGTATGGCGGGCCACGCTAGGAAAGTAGCCCAAACGTAGCTTGGTATGCTTCTTCAGCCAGGGTCTCTCGCCGGCTTCGCCGGCGCCGTACGCTGGACATGCGGGCCACGCCAGGCTTGCCGGCTTCGCCGGCTTCGGGTATGGCGGGCCACGCTAGGAACGTAGCCCAAACATAGTTTGAGATGCTTCCTCAGCCAGCGTCCGTCGCCGGCTTCGCCGTCGCCGTACGCTGGACGTGCGGGCCACGCCAGGCTTGCCGGCTTCGTGTGTGGCGGGCCACGCTAGGAACGTAGTCCAAACGTAGTTTGGTATGCTTCTTCAGCCAGGGTCTCTCGCCGGCTTCGCCGGCGCCGTACGCTGGACGTGCGGGCCACGCCAGGCTTGCCGGCTTCGGGTATGGCGGGCCACGCTAGGAACGTAGTCCAAACGTAGTTTGGTATGCTTCTTCAGCCAGGGTCTCTCGCCGGCTTCGCCGGCGCCGTACGCTGGACATGCGGGCCACGCCAGGCTTGCCGGCTTCGCCGGCTTCGGGTATGGCGGGCCACGCTAGGAACGTAGCCCAAACATAGTTTGAGATGCTTCCTCAGCCAGCGTCCGTCGCCGGCTTCGCCGTCGCCGTACGCTAGACGTGCGCCACGCCAGGCTTGCCGGTTTCGTGTGTGGCGGGCCACGCTAGGAACGTAGCCCGAACAAAGTTTGGGATGCTTCTTTAGCCAAGGTCTCTCGACGGCTTCGCCGGCGCCGTACGCTGGACATGCGGGCCACGCCAGGCTTGCCGGCTTCGGGTATGGCGGGCCACGCTAGGAACGTAGCCCAAACATAGTTTGGTATGCTTCTTCAGCCAGGGTCTCTCGCCGGCTTCGCCGGCGCCGTACGCTGGACGTGCGGGCCACGCCAGGCTTGCCGGTTTCGGGTATGGCGGGCCACGCTAGGAACGTAGCCCAAACATAGTTTGAGATGCTTCCTCAGCCAGCGTCCGTCGCCGGCTTCGCCGTCGCCGTACGCTAGATGTGCGCCACGCCAGGCTCGCCGGCTTCGGGTGTGGCGGGTCACGTTAGGAACGTAGTCCATAGCATGTGCATAGATTGAAACAGAAATGAAAATGGGTGAGGAAAAGGTAAGCGGCAGTGTGAAAATACATTAATGCAGACGAAAATGGAGTAAGGGACGGATGTAGAAATGAAGTGAAAATGGAGGGTGAAGGTGAATGAACCCGTACCGAGAGCAAACGCACAATGTTCTCGGCTCTGCATCCCTTTGGCAGTCTGTTCATAAACACACCAGCGTCCGTCGCCGGCTCCGCCGGCGACTGACGCTGGATGTGCGGGCCACGCCAGGCTTGCCGGCTTCGGGTATGGCGGGCCACGCTAGGAACGTAGCCCAAACATAGTTTGAGATGCTTCCTCAGCCAGCGTCCGTCGCCGGCTTCGCCGGCGCCGTACGCTGGACGTGCGGGCCACGCCAGGCTTGCCGGCTTCGTGTGTGGCGGGCCACGCTAGGAACGTAGCCCGAACAAAGTTTGGGATGCTTCTTTAGCCAAGGTCTCTCGGCGGCTTCGCCGGCGCCGTACGCTGGACATGAGGGCCACGCCAGGCTTGCCGGCTTCGGGTATGGCGGGCCACGCTAGGAACGTAGCCCTAACAAAGTTTGGGATGCTTGTTCAGCCAGCGTCTCTTGCCGGCTTCGCCGGTGCCGTACGCTGGACGTGCGGGCCACGCCAGGCTTGCCGGCTTCGGGTATGGCGGGCCACGCTAGGAACGTAGCCCAAACATAGTTTGAGATGCTTCCTCAGCCAGCGTCCGTCGCCGGCTTCGCCGTCGCCGTACGCTGGACGTGGGGGCCACGCCAGGCTTGCCGGCTTCGGGTATGGCGGGCCACGCTAGGAAAGTAGCCCAAACGTAGCTTGGTATGCTTCTTCAGCCAGGGTCTCTCGCCGGCTTCGCCGGCGCCGTACGCTGGACATGCGGGCCACGCCAGGCTTGCCGGCTTCGCCGGCTTCGGGTATGGCGGGCCACGCTAGGAACGTAGCCCAAACATAGTTTGAGATGCTTCCTCAGCCAGCGTCCGTCGCCGGCTTCGCCGTCGCCGTACGCTGGACGTGCGGGCCACGCCAGGCTTGCCGGCTTCGTGTGTGGCGGGCCACGCTAGGAACGTAGTCCAAACGTAGTTTGGTATGCTTCTTCAGCCAGGGTCTCTCGCCGGCTTCGCCGGCGCCGTACGCTGGACGTGCGGGCCACGCCAGGCTTGCCGGCTTCGGGTATGGCGGGCCACGCTAGGAACGTAGTCCAAACGTAGTTTGGTATGCTTCTTCAGCCAGGGTCTCTCGCCGGCTTCGCCGGCGCCGTACGCTGGACATGCGGGCCACGCCAGGCTTGCCGGCTTCGCCGGCTTCGGGTATGGCGGGCCACGCTAGGAACGTAGCCCAAACATAGTTTGAGATGCTTCCTCAGCCAGCGTCCGTCGCCGGCTTCGCCGTCGCCGTACGCTAGACGTGCGCCACGCCAGGCTTGCCGGTTTCGTGTGTGGCGGGCCACGCTAGGAACGTAGCCCGAACAAAGTTTGGGATGCTTCTTTAGCCAAGGTCTCTCGACGGCTTCGCCGGCGCCGTACGCTGGACATGCGGGCCACGCCAGGCTTGCCGGCTTCGGGTATGGCGGGCCACGCTAGGAACGTAGCCCAAACATAGTTTGGTATGCTTCTTCAGCCAGGGTCTCTCGCCGGCTTCGCCGGCGCCGTACGCTGGACGTGCGGGCCACGCCAGGCTTGCCGGTTTCGGGTATGGCGGGCCACGCTAGGAACGTAGCCCAAACATAGTTTGAGATGCTTCCTCAGCCAGCGTCCGTCGCCGGCTTCGCCGTCGCCGTACGCTGGACGTGCGGGCCACGCCAGGCTTGCCGGCTTCGGGTATGGCGGGCCACGCTAGGAACGTAGTCCAAACGTAGTTTGGTATGCTTCTTCAGCCAGGGTCTCTCGCCGGCTTCGCCGGCGCCGTACGCTGGACGTGCGGGCCACGCCAGGCTTGCCGGTTTCGGGTATGGCGGGCCACGCTAGGAACGTAGCCCAAACATAGTTTGAGATGCTTCCTCAGCCAGCGTCCGTCGCCGGCTTCGCCGTCGCCGTACGCTAGATGTGCGCCACGCCAGGCTCGCCGGCTTCGGGTGTGGCGGGTCACGTTAGGAACGTAGTCCATAGCATGTGCATAGATTGAAACAGAAATGAAAATGGGTGAGGAAAAGGTAAGCGGCAGTGTGAAAATACATTAATGCAGACGAAAATGGAGTAAGGGACGGATGTAGAAATGAAGTGAAAATGGAGGGTGAAGGTGAATGAACCCGTACCGAGAGCAAACGCACAATGTTCTCGGCTCTGCATCCCTTTGGCAGTCTGTTCATAAACACACCAGCGTCCGTCGCCGGCTCCGCCGGCGACTGACGCTGGATGTGCGGGCCACGCCAGGCTTGCCGGCTTCGGGTATGGCGGGCCACGCTAGGAACGTAGCCCAAACATAGTTTGAGATGCTTCCTCAGCCAGCGTCCGTCGCCGGCTTCGCCGGCGCCGTACGCTGGACGTGCGGGCCACGCCAGGCTTGCCGGCTTCGTGTGTGGCGGGCCACGCTAGGAACGTAGCCCGAACAAAGTTTGGGATGCTTCTTTAGCCAAGGTCTCTCGGCGGCTTCGCCGGCGCCGTACGCTGGACGTGCGGGCCACGCCAGGCTTGCCGGCTTCGTGTGTGGCGGGCCACGCTAGGAACGTAGCCCGAACAAAGTTTGGGATGCTTCTTTAGCCAAGGTCTCTCGGCGGCTTCGCCGGCGCCGTACGCTGGACATGAGGGCCACGCCAGGCTTGCCGGCTTCGGGTATGGCGGGCCACGCTAGGAACGTAGCCCTAACAAAGTTTGGGATGCTTGTTCAGCCAGCGTCTCTTGCCGGCTTCGCCGGTGCCGTACGCTGGACGTGCGGGCCACGCCAGGCTTGCCGGCTTCGGGTATGGCGGGCCACGCTAGGAACGTAGCCCAAACATAGTTTGAGATGCTTCCTCAGCCAGCGTCCGTCGCCGGCTTCGCCGTCGCCGTACGCTGGACGTGGGGGCCACGCCAGGCTTGCCGGCTTCGGGTATGGCGGGCCACGCTAGGAAAGTAGCCCAAACGTAGCTTGGTATGCTTCTTCAGCCAGGGTCTCTCGCCGGCTTCGCCGGCGCCGTACGCTGGACATGCGGGCCACGCCAGGCTTGCCGGCTTCGCCGGCTTCGGGTATGGCGGGCCACGCTAGGAACGTAGCCCAAACATAGTTTGAGATGCTTCCTCAGCCAGCGTCCGTCGCCGGCTTCGCCGTCGCCGTACGCTGGACGTGCGGGCCACGCCAGGCTTGCCGGCTTCGTGTGTGGCGGGCCACGCTAGGAACGTAGTCCAAACGTAGTTTGGTATGCTTCTTCAGCCAGGGTCTCTCGCCGGCTTCGCCGGCGCCGTACGCTGGACGTGCGGGCCACGCCAGGCTTGCCGGCTTCGGGTATGGCGGGCCACGCTAGGAACGTAGTCCAAACGTAGTTTGGTATGCTTCTTCAGCCAGGGTCTCTCGCCGGCTTCGCCGGCGCCGTACGCTGGACATGCGGGCCACGCCAGGCTTGCCGGCTTCGCCGGCTTCGGGTATGGCGGGCCACGCTAGGAACGTAGCCCAAACATAGTTTGAGATGCTTCCTCAGCCAGCGTCCGTCGCCGGCTTCGCCGTCGCCGTACGCTAGACGTGCGCCACGCCAGGCTTGCCGGTTTCGTGTGTGGCGGGCCACGCTAGGAACGTAGCCCGAACAAAGTTTGGGATGCTTCTTTAGCCAAGGTCTCTCGACGGCTTCGCCGGCGCCGTACGCTGGACATGCGGGCCACGCCAGGCTTGCCGGCTTCGGGTATGGCGGGCCACGCGAGGAACGTAGCCCAAACATAGTTTGGTATGCTTCTTCAGCCAGGGTCTCTCGCCGGCTTCGCCGGCGCCGTACGCTGGACGTGCGGGCCACGCCAGGCTTGCCGGTTTCGGGTATGGCGGGCCACGCTAGGAACGTAGCCCAAACATAGTTTGAGATGCTTCCTCAGCCAGCGTCCGTCGCCGGCTTCGCCGTCGCCGTACGCTAGATGTGCGCCACGCCAGGCTCGCCGGCTTCGGGTGTGGCGGGTCACGTTAGGAACGTAGTCCATAGCATGTGCATAGATTGAAACAGAAATGAAAATGGGTGAGGAAAAGGTAAGCGGCAGTGTGAAAATACATTAATGCAGACGAAAATGGAGTAAGGGACGGATGTAGAAATGAAGTGAAAATGGAGGGTGAAGGTGAATGAACCCGTACCGAGAGCAAACGCACAATGTTCTCGGCTCTGCATCCCTTTGGCAGTCTGTTCATAAACACACCAGCGTCCGTCGCCGGCTCGGCCGGCGACTGACGCTGGATGTGCGGGCCACGCCAGGCTTGCCGGCTTCGGGTATGGCGGGCCACGCTAGGAACGTAGCCCAAACATAGTTTGAGATGCTTCCTCAGCCAGCGTCCGTCGCCGGCTTCGCCGGCGCCGTACGCTGGACGTGCGGGCCACGCCAGGCTTGCCGGCTTCGTGTGTGGCGGGCCACGCTAGGAACGTAGCCCGAACAAAGTTTGGGATGCTTCTTTAGCCAAGGTCTCTCGGCGGCTTCGCCGGCGCCGTACGCTGGACATGAGGGCCACGCCAGGCTTGCCGGCTTCGGGTATGGCGGGCCACGCTAGGAACGTAGCCCTAACAAAGTTTGGGATGCTTGTTCAGCCAGCGTCTCTTGCCGGCTTCGCCGGTGCCGTACGCTGGACGTGCGGGCCACGCCAGGCTTGCCGGCTTCGGGTATGGCGGGCCACGCTAGGAACGTAGCCCAAACATAGTTTGAGATGCTTCCTCAGCCAGCGTCCGTCGCCGGCTTCGCCGTCGCCGTACGCTAGACGTGCGCCACGCCAGGCTCGCCGGCTTCGGGTGTGGCGGGTCACGTTAGGAACGTAGCCCAAACAAAGTTTGGGATGCTTCTTTAGCGAGGGTCTCTCGACGGCTTCGCCGGCGCCGTACGCTGGACATGCGGGCCACGCCAGGCTTGCCGGCTTCGGGTATGGCGGGCCACGCTAGGAACGTAGCCCTAACAAAGTTTGGGATGCTTGTTCAGCCAGCGTCTCTTGCCGGCTTCGCCGGTGCCGTACGCTGGACGTGCGGGCCACGCCAGGCTTGCCGGCTTCGGGTATGGCGGGCCACGCTAGGAACGTAGCCCAAACATAGTTTGAGATGCTTCCTCAGCCAGCGTCCGTCGCCGGCTTCGCCGTCGCCGTACGCTGGACGTGGGGGCCACGCCAGGCTTGCCGGCTTCGGGTATGGCGGGCCACGCTAGGAAAGTAGCCCAAACGTAGCTTGGTATGCTTCTTCAGCCAGGGTCTCTCGCCGGCTTCGCCGGCGCCGTACGCTGGACATGCGGGCCACGCCAGGCTTGCCGGCTTCGCCGGCTTCGGGTATGGCGGGCCACGCTAGGAACGTAGCCCAAACATAGTTTGAGATGCTTCCTCAGCCAGCGTCCGTCGCCGGCTTCGCCGTCGCCGTACGCTGGACGTGCGGGCCACGCCAGGCTTGCCGGCTTCGTGTGTGGCGGGCCACGCTAGGAACGTAGTCCAAACGTAGTTTGGTATGCTTCTTCAGCCAGGGTCTCTCGCCGGCTTCGCCGGCGCCGTACGCTGGACGTGCGGGCCACGCCAGGCTTGCCGGCTTCGGGTATGGCGGGCCACGCTAGGAACGTAGTCCAAACGTAGTTTGGTATGCTTCTTCAGCCAGGGTCTCTCGCCGGCTTCGCCGGCGCCGTACGCTGGACATGCGGGCCACGCCAGGCTTGCCGGCTTCGCCGGCTTCGGGTATGGCGGGCCACGCTAGGAACGTAGCCCAAACATAGTTTGAGATGCTTCCTCAGCCAGCGTCCGTCGCCGGCTTCGCCGTCGCCGTACGCTAGACGTGCGCCACGCCAGGCTTGCCGGTTTCGTGTGTGGCGGGCCACGCTAGGAACGTAGCCCGAACAAAGTTTGGGATGCTTCTTTAGCCAAGGTCTCTCGACGGCTTCGCCGGCGCCGTACGCTGGACATGCGGGCCACGCCAGGCTTGCCGGCTTCGGGTATGGCGGGCCACGCTAGGAACGTAGCCCAAACATAGTTTGGTATGCTTCTTCAGCCAGGGTCTCTCGCCGGCTTCGCCGGCGCCGTACGCTGGACGTGCGGGCCACGCCAGGCTTGCCGGTTTCGGGTATGGCGGGCCACGCTAGGAACGTAGCCCAAACATAGTTTGAGATGCTTCCTCAGCCAGCGTCCGTCGCCGGCTTCGCCGTCGCCGTACGCTGGACATGCGGGCCACGCCAGGCTTGCCGGCTTCGGGTATGGCGGGCCACGCTAGGAACGTAGCCCAAACATAGTTTGGTATGCTTCTTCAGCCAGGGTCTCTCGCCGGCTTCGCCGGCGCCGTACGCTGGACATGCGGGCCACGCCAGGCTTTCCGGCTTCGGGTATTTCGGGCCACGCTAGGAACGTAGTCCAAACGTAGTTTGGTATGTCAGTTTGTATACTGTGCCACACGAGGTTTTTAGGTGGATCTTTATTCGCAGGGCCTGACGCGTTTCGACTTCACGTCGTCTTCGGAGGCCTGAACGTGGTGCATAGGTTAGAATTGCGCTCTACCCCACCAAGCGCCTTAACTGCCCTAGCATTTTCAACCTACTCCCACGACCACAACCAGAGTCCAAATGGTAGAAACGAACCCACCAATTGGATCCACCGCAGGGGCTGATTCGCCCACGTAAGTTGACCAGTAGAGGCGAATGAGGCACACTGTGCATCACTGCCACGACCGGTCGTCTACAGTTCACAATGAAGCATAAATGGTAAGAAGTCACTCGTCACAGAAAGGCACTCATTTCGGTTGTTCATCACTGGATTTCTTGCGAAAATCCAGAATGCCTCTAACGCTTTTCTCGCGGAAATATCTCTCTCAATGGCCAAAATTGAGCATTTCACCTCGTAGTCATTACCGTTATGCGCCTCAATCCTATGTTTTCCAAGTGGGTTGGTGAGCAATCCACGTCGTTTCCCAGATAGATGTTCCCTTAGTCGTATTCCTAGTGCCCTTCCCGTCTCTCCGATATATTTTGCGTTACATGCCAGACACTCAATCTGATAAATTGCTCCTATTTTTGAGCAATCCCCTAAACTACCATTTGAGCATATAGCGCAGTCTTCTGAAATGCACTGCTGATCATAGAGTCTATTTCGTACCAACTGCCGTCTAAAGTTGTCATTAGGAATATTCACTAAGACAACGTCGTCCTGCAGTTGTGCTCTTACAATAACCCTTTGAATTTCAGCAGTGACTCTATCGGAGATGAAAGGTAGAACGAGAGGCACCTTATTTATACGGGATCTATCGTGAGAGTTAGCGTGAGCTCTCCGATGGCGAGTTGACGCCACATAGCCATTTGAAACGGCTATATCCGAAGCCAATCGTAATGATTCCTGATATTCGTTCGCGCCCGTACACATCCTCGTTGCCGTGCGGAACATGTTGCTAACAACAGCACGTTTCATAGCAGCGGGGTGCGCGGATTTGGCGTGAATCAGGATATTCTTGGAGCTTGGTTTCCGGTACCACTTCACGCTAACTGTCCCGCCGGACACTCTAACTTGTGTGTTCAAGTAGGCGAGCCAACCATTGCTCGGAGTTTCTCGAGTAAGTCTAATGTACTGAGACTGCTCGTTCAGCGGTCTGAAACACTCGTCCATTTCGGACTGTGTTGATGTTACGATAATGCAGTCATCTATGTATCTACAGTACATTAACGGTGAGCGACGTAGCACCGGTTGTCCAATCCTACTCATAAAGCAG
>OX375866.1:59696138-59750194 GCA_947359475.1 Heligmosomoides polygyrus bakeri | reverse complement strand
AAATGAGTGCCTTTCTGTGACGAGTGACTTCTTACCATTTATGCCTCATTGTGAACTGTAGACGACCGGTCGTGGCAGTGATGCACAGTGTGCCTCATTCGCCTCTACTGGTCAACTTACGTGGGCGAATCAGCCCCTGCGGTGGATCCAATTGGTGGGTTCGTTTCTACCATTTGGACTCTGGTTGTGGTCGTGGGAGTAGGTTGAAAATGCTAGGGCAGTTAAGGCGCTTGGTGGGGTAGAGCGCAATTCTAACCTATGCACCACGTTCAGGCCTCCGAAGACGACGTGAGGTCGAAACGCGTCAGGCCCTGCGAATAAAGATCCACCTAAAAACCTCGTGTGGCACAGTATACAAACTGACAACTCACAACAATGCCGAGGTTTCAAGAAGAGAGAAGTTTGAGATTACTGGTAGTTTGGTATGCTTCTTCAGCCAGGGTCTCTCGCCGGCTTCGCCGGCGCCGTACGCTGGACATGCGGGCCACGCCAGGCTTGCCGGCTTCGGGTATGGCGGGCCACGCTAGGAACGTAGTCCAAACGTAGTTTGGTATGCTTCTTCAGCCAGGGTCTCTCGCCGGCTTCGCCGGCGCCGTACGCTGGACGTGCGGGCCACGCCAGGCTTGCCGACTTCGCCGGCTTCGGGTATGGCGGGCCACGCTAGGAACGTAGCCCAAACATAGTTTGAGATGCTTCCTCGGCCAGCGTCCGTCGCCGGCTTCGCCGTCGCCGTACGCTAGACGTGCGCCACGCTAGGCTTGCCGGCTTCGGGTATGGCGGGCCACGCTAGGAACGTAGCCCAAACATAGTTTGAGATGCTTCCTCAGCCAGCGTCCGTCGCCGGCTTCGCCGTCGCCGTACGCTGGGTAAGGAAGCATCCCTAGCGTCGAAGTCGAACACGTAGAAACCCACGCCTGCTACAGATTGATGCCTTTCTGCGCATCACTCACATCCCTGTATAGCATTCAAGAAAACGCCCACAGCACTCCTGCTTCGTCTGGAGTCGTGTTCACAACCTATTGCAGGTCGTCAGGCCTAATCGAACGCCTGACCGTTTCCGTCCAGCCGCCGTGCCTTATGCGACGACGTGTGACGATCTTCGGAACAGGTGACTTCGGACAAAAATACTGTCCTCCTCTGCATACAGTGCTAATGGAAATTGGTCAATGTACTGCAGAAGATTGGGACCTAGCGGCAAGACTTGGTTGAAAGCGTAGACGAACCATGCATAGGTCCGACGAACTTCCTTCGCTGAGCTATCCTGGTCCACCGCATAAAATTCGAGGACCTGGGCAGGTATAAATACCCCAGGGTACCGGAGTACCCCAGGGTGGCGTGCTATCGCCTTTACTGTTTCTTATCTACACGTATGACTTACCTTCAAAATTAAAAACACACCCGTCAGTTAAAGTACAGTTATATGCTGACGACATTAAGGTTTATGGAATCTACAATCATCACAACAACACAGAAATCCGCTATGCTTTATCGCAGTCTATCAAACGAATGATGGAATGGGCTTCCGTCTGGCAGATTCCCGTGAACATCTCGAAATCACTAGTTCTCCATATTGGGAAAGATGCAAGCGTTTCGTACATGTATAAAGACATTCTTTTTAAAACCGTCACTGAGGTGCGCGATCTAGGGATCTACATAGATCGTCAACTAAACTTCAAATCGCACGTTGACAGAATTGCTAAAAAGGCATTCTCCACTCTTTTCTGCATCCTTAGAAATGTTCAATGCAATGAGCCGTTTATTTTAATCAAATTGTACAAATCATATATCCTGCCAATCCTTGAATATGGGTCGCAGATTTGGAGCCCATTCACCAGAAAAATGCTAACGAAACTTGAAAAAGTTCAGCAGGTTTTCACTAAAGTGTTAATATGGAGATGCTCATCACCTGCGGTTCCATCTTCGATGCCTAGTTATAGGGAAAGGCTAAATTTATTTTGTCTAAAAAGCCTACTTTACAGGCGCACCCTATTCGATGTTACTTTCTGTTTTAAAGTTCTCAAAGGTAAACTGAAAATAAAACCTTCAAAATACTGGATATTTAGGCCCTGTAATGGACGTGTTGGTAGGCTTTCCATCCAGCTTTCAGCAGTACGCCGGATTCGTCGCATGCATATGTTAGACTCTTTGTTTTATAGGGGAGCTCGCTGGCTCCAGATGTTACCACGTGACATATTGGAGTCGTCAAATATTTCTGTTTTTAAAAAAAAGGCTGAAGCAAAGAGATTTTCTTTCAGATCTGCAAATCGCCGACTTCTGAAGTACTTCTGTATATTATGGCCATTGAGAAGTTCATATATTACTATAATATTAAAACGTCTTTCCCTGAAAAGACAATGGGAAGCAATATCTTATTATCTCTCGCAGACGACTATGACGACATGAAGATTATTATTCTATTAATGGATGGAGTATTTTCAATTTCATATTTTGACTTACTATTAAAAGTATAATGCAGTACTTCAATCATCTGTTGGGTACTTTCATATTGTCTCTGATCTATACTATGTTCTATATTTCCTATGTGCTCTACAGACTACTAGACGCTACATACTACTCTCTATATATCTATATCTGAATTATTCATGGATTGATATTCATGACTAAGTCTTTTTGCTTTCCGGTTTTTACTTACCTCTAAAATAAAGTATATTGCAGCACTTAAACTGTCTACTGCGTCCATTACATGCTGGCTGTGTTATATACTGAGTGCTACCGTGTCTATATTCTCCTTGTGAACTACTACACTCTACGAACTACTACATGTTCACTACATATATCTCTATATACATATATCTATATATACATATTTATATATTCTACCATCTCTCTATATATATCGGTGGCTAACACCGTATCCGACGACATTATCGACGTTCCAGAACTGCATCCGTTCATACGGATAAATAAATAAATAAATAAATAAATAAATAAATAGCTTAGTAACCCAGCCCGCGAAGTTAGTATGCATCAAAGTGGATCTTGGAGGGAAGCAAAAGCGAAAGGTGGGTACATCGACGTGTTCCATCAGAGATCATGGGGTCTGAGTAGCGCCGCGTCGCAGACCTTTTCCGCAACGCTGCACGTGTTGTCTGAACCCGGCAGCGGCGGCTCTCGTCATAGCCGCGATGACGCCTTGCGAAACCTCATCAAGTGGGTGTTCTTTGGTGACCACCCGGCAGTGGCAGCGTCGTGATAGTCAACAGCGGCGGTCATGGCTGCCTGGGTAGTAAACACCGGCGGTCATGGCTGCCTGCCATGCTGCCATGTTGTGGTGTTTACGGTTGGCGGCGGCGATACGACGAACGACTGGGTCTAGCGACGGCTGTCGGCAGAAATGTCGGCAGAAAGCGACAGAAGTCTCCCGTCAGTGATTCATGCCTCTCTGCTTTATATAATAGGATTAGATGGGATCAACATGCCACCATCGACAGTTCATGCGCCGTCAGCAGTAAACATCCTCGGAAGCGGTGGGCGCAGCGGACGCGGCGGACTTAGCGCGGCGGGCGCAGCTGACGCGGCGGACTTAGCGCGGCGGGCGCAGCTGACGCGGCGGACTTATCGCGGCGGACGCGGCGAGCGCGGCTGGCTTGAGCGCGCCGGACGTGGCAAGCTTCAGCGCAGCCGACGCAGCCGACGCAGCGGACACAGCGAACGCAGCGGATGCGGCGGACGCAGCGAACGCAGCGGACCCAGCGAACGCAGCGGACGCGGCGGGCTTCATCGCAGCGTGCGCGGCCGGCTTCACATAAGAGTGCATGTTGGCTTCACTTAAGAGTGCATGTTGGCTTCACTTAAGAGTGCATGCTGGCTTCACATAAGAGTGCAAACATGTCGTCGGACAGTGACTCATGCCTCTCCCGATTATATATGGTAATGATGATGATTGCAGCACGGAGAATTGCGTTCGCTGAGCTTTAGCTGTTGATCTGTCAAAGTTGAAGCATAATTCGCCTTTCCTTATTTATCTTTATTTGAGTTAATAGTTCGCAGCCAATTATGTTTTAACGACAATTTAAACCTTTACTGGATAGATGAAAATTTTCCGTTAAAAATCGTTACAAAAATTTAGCACCCAGGACTTTGTGTACACTCCTGGGGCCAGATTCATCAACGACTTACGTAACTTTGACGGAGAATTGTAGGCGAAAAGCTCAGATAACGCGGCTTATCAAGCGATATGGTGAGCGAGAAGCCGCGTTATCTGAGCTTTTCGCTTACGATTCTCCGTTAAAGTTACGTAAGCCGTTGATGAATCCGGCCCCTGGTGGTACCCATAAAGCGCTATCTCAACGGACCGTAGTCTTTCGCTATCGTCCGAGGTCATCCCAACCATCTTCATGGTTATTTACGAACGCAATTAACGACCGCACGTGTCCGCAATTGTCATGCTCTGCCAGAGGGCCTAAGCCATAGGAGTCCTTCGATGAAACCAAGTGATGCATGATTTCTACCATTCGTTCATCTCTCCTTGTTTTGTACACGTGATGTCCGGACGAAATGTACGTTGATACGTCGATGTAGCTTCCGGCACCTTTAGCGATGGATAGGGAGGACGGCAATTGTCTGTATTCCTTCTATCTTCAGAGCAACGTTTGTGCTCTCCTATTCGCAGACCTTCACAAATGTAAACGTCGTCGACGAAAATTTCAAAGTTTCACTAAACGGCACACCACTACCGGCACGGCTTTCGCGTGACCGTCGCTGGTCGAGGCTGTCGCACAAGAATACGCATCATCTGTCCTACCATATATAATAGAGGAGGGTTTTTTGTCTCAACGTGACCGTGGGAAACAGAGGTGTGCGTTGAATTTTTCTCGGTAAATTCTTAACGACAATTTTTTGAAGAAAAATTCTTGCGTTAAAATCGGTAAATTCAGTAAAATCCTCAAATAATATATCTCTTAGCTGAGTCAGTTTGACTGTGTTTTACTAGGTAAAATGCCAGATTTTTCTTCACTGATTTTCCCAGTCTTCTACATGACCATTATATGTATGAGTATGTCTTCACCTTCAGAAAAGTAACGGCAGTCTCATCAAAAATTGCTAAACGAGAAAAATCACAAGATTTCAAAACCAAACAGTAACAGCAATACTTCTAAAATAGCAAATTTCTTACTATGCATAGTACCCTTAGCATTCGGTCAAGCTTGTGGAAATATTCGAAGTGCTATGAACTATAGCATCGTTCAACGATTTTGAACATTCTCACTTGTCCTGACTATATTTTTCTTAAGATTTTGCGCTCGCTATGTAGACTCTTACGGTCCATCATTTTTTCTATACCTTCCACAATTGTCTCGGAGAACTACAGAACTACAACGGTTTTAAAGAAGAACTCAGGTCAAGCAGTTACGACAGCGACTTCCTTGGTGCACTCGGCAAAATATTTACGAAATCCAGATATGTCTGTTTCACAGAATGGCTCCTTCCGTCCCACAAGGTCCCGCTCTCAATGCAGACGACAACAGAAAATGAAATAAACGGTCACTGACCGTTGGCAGAAATTTAACGGAATCAAATTCTACTGCATTGAGTATTCTTGTCTTTCTCACTGGACAGAATTGTTAGCTTTTCCTCCTCTTTCCACCGAAGAGACTGCATAAGGGACACACGTATTTGAAAGGCCGTTTCTCCTCTTTGAAAACATCAGTCAACACCCTTTCCTATTCCTCTATATATAGTTTTCCACTGTTTGTCACTCTTTTACGACCTCCAAGCAACTGAACACCCTGATTTCCCTCTTGAAGAACCTGGTACCATGCTGTGCAATTTATTTCCTTGAGGTTCGAATGTGTTTTGGGTTTCTCAGTTTCTTTACAGTTTTGGAGCAAATTTTGGTTTGGTGAACGGTACTATAGTAAATTCACAAACTAGACGAAAAAATTAAAGTAAATTTCCTGTTAGAGATAGACCTGCACCTTCAAGCATGTATTATTTTCTTTGAACTTTTAAAAAAATCTGCGTGGAAGGTGCTAGTTTTTGGACGACCATCACATATAATAACTGACGAAGAGTGTTCATCACTTCTCTTTTTATTTAATTTTATTGCTTTCACGTACACTTGCTCACCGTTTCACGAGTATATGGTTGTAGTTCTACCAAAGAAAACTGTCAGGAGAGCCCTCGTAGAAGGCAAAAAGCAAATTCGTCACATGCACGGCATGAAATTCAATAAAAGCGAAGCAGTAACAGTTACAGCAGCCACGCTCTACCAGTTAGGCGGGGCTTCACGTTGTCCCAACGTAGTCCTACAATCATTGCCTGGCAAAGAACCCATCCAACTTTCCGGAAAACTCTGGGAGAAAGGGGAAAAAGCCTTTGCCTTCCTTCGTTTCGTTTCTTGCACTTTCTTTCGCATTAATTGTGCTTTGTAGTTTTCTTTGCGTCTTCTATGCTTTTTCTACCGACACTGATGTGATAAGTACCAAAAACAGTGAAAAAAGGTACACATTGGGAAGTATATATAAAAATTTTTGTGTAGAAATCAAGTGAGGAAATCGGTCCAGGGAGTCCAAAAGATACACAACAGCTGCATGGAAAAGTGAGGGCTCGTACGAATAAATTGGTAAAGGAGCAAGAAAAACGCCAGCAATTCTCAAAATATAAACTCGAAATCGACTGCCTATTTCCACTGATTCAAGTAAGTAAAGGGTTTCCTCGGTATCGCAATGATACTACATCGAAAAATCATCTACATCAGAAGTGAATTTTCATGAAGAAGAAGTAAAAATTCAAAAATGGCGCGTAAAATGTCGTTAATGCAATTTAATGGAAATTTTCGTCGTTAAAGTTCGTTAAAAAGTTTTAACGAAAAATGCCGGTAAATCCGGTAAATCGGTAAATCGTTAAACGTTAAACGCACATCCCTGGTGGGAAACTTCGTAAACTTTGCGGGCTTGATGGTTTAATCACCCAAATTTGAGGCACGTTTTCGACTTCTCTCTCCGAAGGGGAGCGCCGGGAGGCGAGCAATCGCCGCTGCCGAGGAGGACACGTGAGGCATTGCGGAACAGGCCGGCGCCGTGGCTATGTCCGCGCACGTGTTGGGTGGCTACTGCCTCGAACTGACCCCCTTGAAGGCTCCCGTCCTTCCTACCGGTCAATTAGTGCTTGCAGTTAGGTGCTGCTACAGTTGTGTTACCGCAGGGTACGACTCTGCCGCCTGTGTGCATGGCCGAGGTCACTGCTCATTCCTGTTGTTGCTACCTTCTCTGTTGTAACGGGTGTAAGGAAAGTATAGTTGGATTAAGGGATGAAGGGATAGAATCCGTTCCGATCTTCACCGCGCCTTGTCAGCCTGACCCAACAGCCGTGACATGTATAGCGCGATATCGTAGGGAATACAACGGCGGCCCAAGGTCAAGCGGATTAGACATCTGCCGATAAGCTCCATCTGTTATCAGATCACCCGCGCGAGGCCGGATAGAAAACACCGCCCACGGAACACACACAGAGAGGGAGCTACACCACCGCCCTGGCCACTTGGCCTGCCTTCTCTTCTTGGGTTGCTCTGGGATTGGGGTTCGTCCACCTTCCTTTCCCTTCTCCTCCTATGCCGCATCCTTTATAATTAATAAACTGTATGTTACCACTTGTTTTGTTATGTATTTGAATGCTAGAATAAATGAATAGGGAAAGGAACGGCTTATATCCAGTTTCCTCAGGTGCCGCTACACGAAACCTCGGTACACAAAACCCTGAGGGGACTGAGATATAACATGGAGGTCCCGGCGAACTTTCAATAATCCGTAAAGTAACATATAACATGGAGGCCCCGCTCGAACTTTTCTTTATAAAAAAAACGGTAAACTAATTTCCTTATTTCCCACTTTTGCTTGTTATGTTGTAGGAATTGATCACTTTTACAACTTAGTACTGCATCAGTTCTCATAATGTTAATCGTTCTGGTAGAAACCACTTGAAAATTAAATTTAAAATTTTAATAGTAACTATTTTTTTCATTCTACGACATTTCCTTCTTTACCATATTACCAACAGGAGGTTCTTAAATATAAAATTGTGCACATTTTATGTTCATACCTCCTTTCCTTCTCTGACGTTTAAATATCAATAGGAAATTTTTTTCAGATCCATATCATAGTTTTGCCTGACGCTAGTCGTCGTTTTGAAAACTCACCGCCTTATTATTTTGAATACTCTGAGTCACTTCTCGGATAAGAAAAGGGAACAACCTAAAACAGCAACTCTGAATCCTTTCTCGGATAAAAAAAAGGAACTAGCTAAAGACAAAAAGAAGTGCGCTAGAATTATGAAACACAGAAGAGACGTACGCAAAGCGACGTACTCATACTCAGAAGAATCGTACGAAGTCATTGCGCCACAAATCTGTAAAGTAAGCGCCGGCCTATTGCAAAAGCGCCACGAAAAATAAAGGGCAAAACACCAAATACGATGCTGGAATAAATCTGATAAAACACTTCCATCCTCTGTTTTCCTCATATCTCTTCCATGTTCCGCAAGGATAGATCGTCTTCTATCCTGCACTTGTAATAACCTTTAGAGCTAGGTACAAAAGTACCCTCACCATCATCAGCCAAGGACGTCAGATCTCAACAACCGAACCACAAGGAACGAAAACAATAACCGGAAACACCGTACCCAACCAAATCCGTACCAACCAACAATCATCATCGTCTCAACCACAACCACTCATCCACCTACACCTCCGCAGCCGACACCAATGCTGACAACTCAACATCGACACCATCAAATGATCTCAGCTCTTACTCTGGTCTCCACTTACTCCACCCAGGAAACCTTAGTGTCCCGGGGACCGGGACTTTTAAACGGTGGCGGATGTAACGGGTGTAAGGAAAGTATAGTTGGATTAAGGGATGAAGGGATAGAATCCGTTCCGATCTTCACCGCGCCTTGTCAGCCTGACCCAACAGCCGTGACATGTATAGCGCGATATCGTAGGGAATACAACGGCGGCCCAAGGTCAAGCGGATTAGACATCTGCCGATAAGCTCCATCTGTTATCAGATCACCCGCGCGAGGCCGGATAGAAAACACCGCCCACGGAACACACACAGAGAGGGAGCTACACCACCGCCCTGGCCACTTGGCCTGCCTTCTCTTCTTGGGTTGCTCTGGGATTGGGGTTCGTCCACCTTCCTTTCCCTTCTCCTCCTATGCCGCATCCTTTATAATTAATAAACTGTATGTTACCACTTGTTTTGTTATGTATTTGAATGCTAGAATAAATGAATAGGGAAAGGAACGGCTTATATCCAGTTTCCTCAGGTGCCGCTACACGAAACCTCGGTACACAAAACCCTGAGGGGACTGAGATATAACATGGAGGTCCCGGCGAACTTTCAATAATCCGTAAAGTAACATATAACATGGAGGCCCCGCTCGAACTTTTCTTTATAAAAAAACGGTAAACTAATTTCCTTATTTCCCACTTTTGCTTGTTATGTTGTAGGAATTGATCACTTTTACAACTTAGTACTGCATCAGTTCTCATAATGTTAATCGTTCTGGTAGAAACCACTTGAAAATTAAATTTAAAATTTTAATAGTAACTATTTTTTTCATTCTACGACATTTCCTTCTTTACCATATTACCAACAGGAGGTTCTTAAATATAAAATTGTGCACATTTTATGTTCATACCTCCTTTCCTTCTCTGACGTTTAAATATCAATAGGAAATTTTTTTCAGATCCATATCATAGTTTTGCCTGACGCTAGTCGTCGTTTTGAAAACTCACCGCCTTATTATTTTGAATACTCTGAGTCACTTCTCGGATAAGAAAAGGGAACAACCTAAAACAGCAACTCTGAATCCTTTCTCGGATAAAAAAAAGGAACTAGCTAAAGACAAAAAGAAGTGCGCTAGAATTATGAAACACAGAAGAGACGTACGCAAAGCGACGTACTCATACTCAGAAGAATCGTACGAAGTCATTGCGCCACAAATCTGTAAAGTAAGCGCCGGCCTATTGCAAAAGCGCCACGAAAAATGAAGGGCAAAACACCAAATACGATGCTGGAATAAATCTGATAAAACACTTCCATCCTCTGTTTTCCTCATATCTCTTCCATGTTCCGCAAGGATAGATCGTCTTCTATCCTGCACTTGTAATACCCTTTAGAGCTAGGTACAAAAGTACCCTCACCATCATCAGCCAAGGACGTCAGATCTCAACAACCGAACCACAAGGAACGAAAACAATAACCGGAAACACCGTACCCAACCAAATCCGTACCAACCAACAATCATCATCGTCTCAACCACAACCACTCATCCACCTACACCTCCGCAGCCGACACCAATGCTGACAACTCAACATCGACACCATCAAATGATCTCAGCTCTTACTCTGGTCTCCACTTACTCCACCCAGGAAACCTTAGTGTCCCGGGGACCGGGACTTTTAAACGGTGGCGGATGTAACGGGTGTAAGGAAAGTATAGTTGGATTAAGGGATGAAGGGATAGAATCCGTTCCGATCTTCACCGCGCCTTGTCAGCCTGACCCAACAGCCGTGACGTGTATAGCGCGATATCGTAGGGAATACAACGGCGGCCCAAGGTCAAGCGGATTAGACATCTGCCGATAAGCTCCATCTGTTATCAGATCACCCGCGCGAGGCCGGATAGAAAACACCGCCCACGGAACACACACAGAGAGGGAGCTACACCACCGCCCTGGCCACTTGGCCTGCCTTCTCTTCTTGGGTTGCTCTGGGATTGGGGTTCGTCCACCTTCCTTTCCCTTCTCCTCCTATGCCGCATCCTTTATAATTAATAAACTGTATGTTACCACTTGTTTTGTTATGTATTTGAATGCTAGAATAAATGAATAGGGAAAGGAACGGCTTATATCCAGTTTCCTCAGGTGCCGCTACACGAAACCTCGGTACACAAAACCCTGAGGGGACTGAGATATAACATGGAGGTCCCGGCGAACTTTCAATAATCCGTAAAGTAACATATAACATGGAGGCCCCGCTCGAACTTTTCTTTATAAAAAAAACGGTAAACTAATTTCCTTATTTCCCACTTTTGCTTGTTATGTTGTAGGAATTGATCACTTTTACAACTTAGTACTGCATCAGTTCTCATAATGTTAATCGTTCTGGTAGAAACCACTTGAAAATTAAATTTAAAATTTTAATAGTAACTATTTTTTTCATTCTACGACATTTCCTTCTTTACCATATTACCAACAGGAGGTTCTTAAATATAAAATTGTGCACATTTTATGTTCATACCTCCTTTCCTTCTCTGACGTTTAAATATCAATAGGAAATTTTTTTCAGATCCATATCATAGTTTTGCCTGACGCTAGTCGTCGTTTTGAAAACTCACCGCCTTATTATTTTGAATACTCTGAGTCACTTCTCGGATAAGAAAAGGGAACAACCTAAAACAGCAACTCTGAATCCTTTCTCGGATAAAAAAAAGGAACTAGCTAAAGACAAAAAGAAGTGCGCTAGAATTATGAAACACAGAAGAGACGTACGCAAAGCGACGTACTCATACTCAGAAGAATCGTACGAAGTCATTGCGCCACAAATCTGTAAAGTAAGCGCCGGCCTATTGCAAAAGCGCCACGAAAAATAAAGGGCAAAACACCAAATATGATGCTGGAATAAATCTGATAAAACACTTCCATCCTCTGTTTTCCTCATATCTCTTCCATGTTCCGCAAGGATAGATCGTCTTCTATCCTGCACTTGTAATAACCTTTAGAGCTAGGTACAAAAGTACCCTCACCATCATCAGCCAAGGACGTCAGATCTCAACAACCGAACCACAAGGAACGAAAACAATAACCGGAAACACCGTACCCAACCAAATCCGTACCAACCAACAATCATCATCGTCTCAACCACAACCACTCATCCACCTACACCTCCGCAGCCGACACCAATGCTGACAACTCAACATCGACACCATCAAATGATCTCAGCTCTTACTCTGGTCTCCACTTACTCCACCCAGGAAACCTTAGTGTCCCGGGGACCGGGACTTTTAAACGGTGGCGGATGTAACGGGTGTAAGGAAAGTATAGTTGGATTAAGGGATGAAGGGATAGAATCCGTTCCGATCTTCACCGCGCCTTGTCAGCCTGACCCAACAGCCGTGACGTGTATAGCGCGATATCGTAGGGAATACAACGGCGGCCCAAGGTCAAGCGGATTAGACATCTGCCGATAAGCTCCATCTGTTATCAGATGACCCGCGCGAGGCCGGATAGAAAACACCGCCCACGGAACACACACAGAGAGGGAGCTACACCACCGCCCTGGCCACTTGGCCTGCCTTCTCTTCTTGGGTTGCTCTGGGATTGGGGTTCGTCCACCTTCCTTTCCCTTCTCCTCCTATGCCGCATCCTTTATAATTAATAAACTGTATGTTACCACTTGTTTTGTTATGTATTTGAATGCTAGAATAAATGAATAGGGAAAGGAACGGCTTATATCCAGTTTCCTCAGGTGCCGCTACACGAAACCTCGGTACACAAAACCCTGAGGGGACTGAGATATAACACTGTGTTCGTTCATAACCTTCTGATGTGTGCGAGCTTCCGCCTTCACTTTTCTGAGAACAGCTCCTGCTGTGTTCATCCATACTGCCGCTCTTCGTTACTGCCCATACCACCGTTTCACTTTGTTTGTTTCTCTTCGAGAGCCTTTTAAGTTGATGTCAGTGTTGTTATGAGAATTTGCCGCGCTATTCTAGTGCGCGTTACTCTACACGATAGAGTATGTGCCTTGGTAGGAAGGCACATGTATTTATTTATTTATTAATACATCCATAGGGATGCGCCACTAATGATCGAGAACAGGCCACGAACAAATTGCCCGGAAAGAACATGAATAGGAAAAAAAAACTCAAAACTCAACTTACAATCAGTTTAAGCGCTAAAAAAGCTATCGAGAACATTGAGGAAAGGCCCACCATCTATGAACCTGCGCATCTATGAAGGACAAAATAGCCAGAGAAGGGTAGGACAGCCAACCCACAAGTAACATGATCACTACAGAAAACCAGACGAGCTTGCCCATGGTATACTATGGTGTCATTATGCACCTCAATAAGAAAAAAGCAACAGTAATAAGTGCTATATAGTGCCTACGAAGATGACTATCCATAGGCCAGTTGTATTTGTATGAGAGACAGCACTTTTGCCTGATGCATGTAACAAGCTGTCAGAACTGGTAGTATTATTATGATAGTGATCCTGAGGCACATGAAGATTTGGCAATAAATAAGCCATTTCAAAGTGATGGTGCTCCAGACCTCCAATAGGTTTTCATGTTTCACTACGTTTTCCTATCAGGCTCCTTGCTGTGATTCTAATACTATGGAGGTCTGGAGCACCATCACTTTGAAATGTCTATTTATGTATGCCTATTTACAGCAGAAGTGACCTAACTCGGTTCACCATAGGGCTAGAACGCACCAGTGCTGTTTAAAATTTTGAAGTTCGTACAACACAAAACGATGGATTGGGCGTTCCTACATCGTGAACCTTCCGCCCGAGCTTACTTGCGCCTAACACATTGGTAGTCGTAGTACTCATATCCACACTTGCGCGCTTCTTACCAAGGCTGACAATCACTTAACACGATGAGCCCTTTCCACCCGATCCGCTTTGCGCCTGATTCTGTACGCTGTAGGTAAGATTCCCCCATTCAAAGTTCGTTGGATTGTGCTCATCAGTTTCTCCCGCCCGCACCAACTCCCTACTTCCTACACTCTTCCAATCTGTCGCGATTTTTATTCGATTGATATCAGGAGTAGAACAACAAACAACGGTGAGGAACATACATATTCCACTTTTGTGGTCCATGTAAGTGGCTTTTACACTATCAGTCGAATAAAAGCGAACTAAAAGCGAAGGTGAACTTTTCGAGGGCGATCTTATCTTTTATTGCACTATATGCTTGCTTATTAGCTAGGCTGTAAGTAAGATTCTCCCATTCGAAGTTCGTTGTGTCGAGCGCATGCAACAGTTTCTCCCGAAAACTCATGATTCCTATTTATCGCTTAGACCCCTTCCAAGACGTTGTGATATTTATTCGACTGATAGCGTAAGCTTAACAACAAATACAACTATGAGGAGCACACATATTCCCACTTTTGGTGGATCAATTAGGCGGCATTTACACTATCAATCAAATAAAAACCGCGTTGAGCTTTTGGAGTGCATGGCGCGATCTCATCTTTTAGTGCGCTATATGTTTGCTTTTTAGCTGCGGGCTGTAAGATTCTTCCATTCGAAGTTATTTGGGCTGAACCATTTTTATTCGATTGATAGCAGAAGTTGAACAACAAATACAACAGTGAGGAACACACATGTCCCCACTTATGGTGGTTCCAGTAAGAGGCATTTACACTATCAATCAAATAATCAGTGGTGCTATCGGTTTTCTCTCGGACCTAACCGATCGGGATTGGAGTTTCCTGATTGCGTTGGCCGACGGGAACGTTCCACAGTAGATTTGGCGTTTTGATAAGGCTCTCGATATCGATCGATATTATCGATCATTTGAGTGGTGCCATCGTTTTTCTCTCAAAACGAGCCGATCGGGATTTCTCTCTGATGCATTGGACGTAGGGAAATCAGAGACAGAAAATCACACCATATATAAAGCAGGGAGGCATAGGTCACTGCGCAAGTTTCAACGTGCTCGACGCTACGGATGCTTCCTTACCCATCGTTGGTTGCAGGCGGAGCCGGCGACCGACGCTGGGTGAGGAAGCATCCGTAGCTAGGCTTGGGCTACGTCCATAGCGTAGCCGTCATACCCGACGCCGGCGGAGCCGGCTAGCCCGCGGATGCGATGCCAGCGAAGCCGGCTAGCTTGGCGTGGCCCGCACGCTCCAGCGTCGGCGCCGGTCCCTCCCATCCCGCTTGCTCACCCACCCCAACCCCTAGACTTCAGCAAAAGTCTAACGGCTGCCTTAGGAAACCTTTGACACGCAAAACAAAAGTTTGCGGCCCGCAGAACAGCAGCTGTACCTGTACCTCCTGTCGCGCTGCCGGCTGCTCCCACAATGCCCATCTCGCTTGTCCTTTCCACCTGCAGATGCTCTCGTCAGAAAGCTTTGGTGGTCCGGAAGTAGAGGAGGCTTAGGTGAGAGAAGAGAGATGACGGTCTAAGGAGTGGTGAGATTAACAAACGAGGATCAACTCGTCATCGTATCTTCCCCACAAGCTTCAAGCGGCCATTAACATCCTGTGCTCAAGGAGTGCGGAATTGAGCCGTACATTTGCTGAGCAAGGGGAGCAGCTTCATTGCGCCTGGAATCTTTAATGGAGATATCGGTAGGCTCAACGTTAAGCGCTCGCGCGAGGGAAACCGTGCTCTAATCCAGTTTCGCGCTCCAAAAGTTTGCTTCGTTGTTCTCCACGTAGGCATTGTCTACGTTAAGAAATACAATACAATACAATACAAAAATCTATCCCCTCTTCTCTCTAGTTTACCGAGCCCAACCCGATTACATGTGAACTGGTCCCCGAAAAATTCCGTCACGCGCGAGCGGCGAGAGTCAGATGAGCAGAGTGAGTCTCCAGATTGGGCTAGGGAAGGGACTCCGGGGTGTGGCGAACAGGGAGGCGTGGAGTGCACGAGACGACACGACGAAAAACCGCGCGCCGCCTCGGCACTATGCCAAGCGGACCAGTTCTCCGGCAACGTCCTTCGCACATCCCGCTTCGAACCCAGCCGCACACCTCTGGGTGCGTCGTCGACACCCGGCCCACCAGTGACTGGTACTCCCCCGCGGGGACGCCACGACTTCGTCCCGCAGCATCCCCGCAGTACCGTCTGTCGGCCCACCGACCGCATATCCAGCTCGTCGGACTGCGACCGGACCCCTCCGCGGCAAGGGCGCCCCCCCCCCGTGTGTGAACAGCCCGCGGCGCCGAGTGCAGCGCTTGCTCAGCTGTCGCCGGCTGGCAGCAGCGCGGCGTTCCCCGCGGGACCCTCGCCATCCATCGATTTTCCCTCCGCCTTCCCGCACTTTCACGTCTCCGTCGCCGACTCCAGCTCGACGGACCGCTATTGCTGCTGGCTTGTTCTGTCCTTTGTCGTTCGCAGTCGGTCAACCGCACACGTCCATCCTCTGACGTGCCACCGGAAACATTGTCTCCCCTCTTGATCCTCGTCTAGGGTACGCTGTGATGCTCACGAGTGGGCACCTTATCAGATTTTAGGGCGCAAAGCGGCTCGAGAGAGGGGGTGGGGTCACCTTGTACTGAGTGGTTACCATCCCTGCTAGGAACGCATATTAATGCCAATTTACATTGGAGATGGCCTAGCTTTTAATCTAAGTTGTAATTCCGTACAAGATAACGTTGCATACGGCTGTCCTACATGGTGCCCCGAGCCTGTTTGCGTCCTTATTATGCATTGATATAAGGGCAGCAACTGCACCACGTTGCGCAATCGTCCATCAGCGTGAGTCATCGGTTGTGCTGACGTCGCGTGTTCGTGTACGCCGAGTCTCAAGCTCGTCGTGGTGGCTCTGCAAGCGAAAGGGAAACTCGGCGTTGTGCGGGCTTCCGGTAACGCGAAGGGTAAGCATCTTGGTGCCGAAGTGGGATGTGATCGTCCAGACCTTGAGGCCGAACGCAAGCACTGCGAGCGATGTCCACCGCTGTCCGAAAAAAAAAGGGCCTTGATCGTGTTGGGCCGCTTGGGATGTCTGGTATCGATCTTCGGGACTCTGATGCGATGGCCAGATAGCGGGCGGTTAGCCTTAGTCGTGACCAAACGGTCGACAGTTGGTTTACGAACCGCTGGACACCGAGTCCTTTTTCACCCCGATAGTGTGGTCTAGCGTTGCAGGTAGAGAGTAGGCCTTCAGATGTAATTCGTTTGCGAAGAAAGGTGAATCCTCCCAGTAGTGATTGTGGTTGACCGTGTGTTGAATGATGGTTGTCGCTGCAATCGATTATTTTCCAGTTTTTACACGCAACCGCGTAACATTCCTTTTGCTCGAATGAGACTGGCGGCACTAGTGATATCTCCGCGCTTTCTCAGGTATCGCTCCCTGTGTGTACAAAGGGAGTTCACCGACAGACGACCTTTTGTTGCTTGTTAAAAGCCAGGTGATTAGATAGGGGACAATATTTGGCCGTTCGTCAACAACGCTTATAATTGTAATTTCAGGTCCTCTAAGTCTCCCTTATTTGAATTAAAAGTCAGAAAAACGTTCGACTGCTAAGGATTTCCGCTTTCCTCCGTTCTACGCTGCTTTTTGAACACGTGAAGGTGGGGGGTTTGCTAAACGGCGATTGAAGCGCGCCGTTCTCAGTGGCGCGCGTTACTCCTATCGAGTGCTCTTCCAAAGCTGTGCCTCCTTTCTGCATTTCTCACATGCTTGAAATCATCCTTGCTGTAGTAGGATGTTCATATGCTGGTTCTATTTGCTCGACATATCAATTGGTTTTGGATACTACATTTAAGCACGCACACATGAAAGTTTTTGCCGAATGCTGTATTTGCCTCAAAGACTCTCTCTCTCCCTCTCTCTCTCCTCTCTCTCCTCTCTCTCTCTACACACACATACACATACACACATACACACTGTATGCACGCAGAGGTACGCATGAAGGCACGAAGGAAAGGGGAGATGCCTGGAGAAGAAGAAGTCATGAAGGCTACGAAAATTTTCAGTACAAGCCAAATCCTTCTGCAACGCTGCTTCGTAGACGAATATATCGCTGAAATAGGGTGGTTAAGCTGCTCAAACGAACGAACGAACTGCAACGCTTCAACTCATCAGCAATGTAGGCTGCTCTATACGCAAGAATGCTTCATGGCAATATGAAGTTATTGATGACACACTAATTCGCCATGTTGCATGTTTTGTTGACTTTAAACAAGCAAACAAAGGCGCAATGCTACTATGAGGGGCCAGCCCACATTTCAACGAGTTTTTACCCGTTTCACCTAGGCCCCTCTCGCTGCAACTTGCATTACACGTATGTACGCGTCAGTTTGTGTACAATGTGGGAAATTCCACGTCACCATATCCGACTGCTACATTTAAGTCGGTCGAAGCCCATGGGCTGCCCCCCCCCCCCCCCCCCGTGGTATCAGTGCGCCCAAACAAACATAGGTTATGAGTTTCTACTGACTCAGTATGTAGTTGTAAAGCACTCCATAAATAAATACAGTGGGTAGAACAGTTTAAATTCTTCTGTGCTACGCAGGTTTGTTAAAATAGAGCTTTACTAAGCCTGACGTTTCGACGGCTTCGTCATTATCAAATGCCTGATGCTCGACTTTTGTGCGGACTCTGCACTCATATCGTCAACTGCTCACTCAAAAAGCCAATTGGAAGTCATTTCTTGACCTCCATTCCATTGTGTATGCCATAACTCCTCTAACCATGTGCTTATGGTCTTGTATACCAAAAGGCTTTCTATTGCTCAACGGTTGTCGTATAATTGGGCTGTCTTTCGGTACTAAAAGAGCAGCGATGAGTTGCATTCCTTCTAATTTCCTCTTGACACTTGGTATTCCAGTAGTGCTGCAGGGTTGCGAAAACTAGAGCAATTGAGCATATGAGTACAGTCCGCTAAAATCGAACTTATTTCAGGTCTTTGATGACGACGAAGCCGTTGAAATGTTAAGCTTAATAAGGCTGTAGTTTAACAAAGCGGCGTGGCACGGAACAATTTGATTTGAATTTGTTTTTCTACTTTGTATTCACCTTCGCATACACCTATAATTTTCTTCGTTTTGTCACAACTGCATAGTTGTGCTTTTGAGAAAATTTATCGAACGGATGAATGAACAAATAAATTCGATGTCGAAAATTTTCGAGCGAATGAGCGATCGAATTTGTTCGAATGATCGGATAAGCCCCATTTTTCGTTTATTCGTGTATTCGAACAGTCCGGCAATTTGTTCGAATCAGTTTATGTGCTTAAAATTTGAAAATTTATTCGATATTCAAATTAAGTCATTCAATTTTCGAATAATATTCGAAGATGGCTCCTTTTCGATGTTCGAATTCGAGCGAATATTCGCAAAATCTAGAAATATCGAGTATTCAACTATTCGAATAATTATTCGAAGATATTCGTTCGACACAACTGCACAACAGTCAGCGCAAATAGAGTCAGGGGAGGGTCACCATCAGGGATGTGCGGAAATTTTTTTCGAGAAAAGCGGAACACGGAGTACAGAACGAAGAGCTCAAAAATGGGCGAAAACCGGAATACGAAAAAGAAACGAAAGTAACTCGAAAGTTATTACTTCATTTAATTTTTAATTAATAAATAAATATATATGCATATATCAATAATGGTTGTGATAAATAAATTGCCATTAAGAATTTAGGAAACGGGCAAGGCAGTATGCGAATCTTTTCCAGTGACATATAACAACTTGTCTTGGTATCATTGCTAAGGTGAATTTTCAAACATTACTAGTGTGACAAAGGGAAGTTTATGCAAAATCTTTCTGTAAATAGGAAGAAAATGTTTTAATCACGATGATCTCAGCTGACGAGTAAGACGCCAGAGATTTCGCCACTCATGACACTTAACCGGTCTTACTGAATGTCCCGGATCTATTCTAATCGGAAGGGGCCAGCGCTAAGCTTAAAGTTGCGTTCAGCATACCTCGACAAGGCATCCACTCTCTGAGTTGGCGTGGGTACCATAGTATCATTTGGCAGTAGCTGAAACTCTTCGACACACTCAAAGGAGGGATTAGACAGCGCACACCGTCCTCCGATTAGGATAGGTGAAACGCAGTGTTAGCAAACTAAGAGTGCTTATAGGACCCTGATCTAGAACTGGTGCTCCAAGCCAGACTTAAGATTATTAGGTAAAAAAGATAAACATGCTCCGAATATGATGTTACAGGATGTTTTATTGCGATCAAAACTCTCGCACCAGGCGGGACTCGAACCCGCATCTTCTGCCTCCGGACAGCGATGTTCGCCTTACACCACCGGCGCTGTTTGACCGCACCGAATAATTAATTTGATTCTTGATTCAAACAATTCGTGAAACTTTGTGGCTTTATACTATTCGGTAGTATATCGTTTCAAGAAAAGAAATGTTTCAATCTCGCTAACCCACATGAAGATGCACCACCGGTCCTGAGAGCAACACAATCACAAAAAAAGGAAACACATAGTTGATCTCCTTCTTCAGCCCCCCCCCCCTAATGGTATGTTCAAGAGCTGAATGAAGGCAGTGCAAAATAATCAATGAGTGATGAATCACCATTTCCGTCTCGTCTTCCGGCCCAAAAGACAGCGTAACACGAAACGGAAGGGCTAAAACAGCCGAAAACCGGAATTCGGAACACGGAAACGGAAATTCCGCACAGCCCTGGTTGTTAAAACTTAACACTCTATTCCATGGCTTTAAATTCAACTTGACATTAGTGGAGCATCTATTCGGCGACCGCTCAAGGAGTTTTCGAAAAGCCATTTTTGAGGCGTCCTATACTCCTGCCTAGCGAGTTGCCCTTGGTACGCAGCAATTTGCTTTCTTGCTAATACTCCTAGCCCTGCTGTCAACGCTATAGGAATTGTGTGATTGTCAGCATTGTTTACTCAATGGGGTAACAACAGATATGCACTTGCTTTTCCAATGGAAACTGTAGCTAGCCGAAAGGCAGTACTTATTATGCCAGTTTTCATTTCAAAGCGTGAAAATTCAGCAGTAAAATCATCGTTAATTTATCAGTCTTTCCGCTCGCCAGTTCAGAAAATTGGGACAATAAACACGGAACTGTAGGAGTAGAAATGGCAGGAAGCCGGAATTCCTATCATGGAAACGCCAATTCTTCACATCCTCGCTCAGAGCCTTTCAAAGCTGTTGTCAGTGTTATCGTTTTGCTCATGTTCCATACTTGAAATAAAGCCTTCCATTTCTCGAAGTACAGGGAGCCAATAATCCCGAAATAGCTTTAAAAACCAGTCTACACTTCTGGCGTGGCAAAACACGGTCCCGTGGGTCACCGCGCAGCATAAATGATGCGTACGCGCCAGCCAGCCTAAAATTCGATTGTCCCACGCGCGCAGCACTGCGAAACACGCGTTGTCGTCAGGTGTTACGAAGGCGTACAACCACGGAGCGTGACCTCCCCGCTCCCCCCACTCACCGACCCTATTTGCGCACTGCAGTTACCAGTGCATTGTCGCAGCTTTCGTTCAGCGTTGTGTACGTCGTTGTTAAGTAGTTTCGAAATTACACTGTTTAGGTCCGTTACATGTCCTTTTCATAGCCCCACGAGAACTTACAATGGAAGTTTCGACACATCAAAATCCTTCTATACCGTCTTTTCGTGGCTACTCACAATGCGAAGGCGGATCTGGGGTGGACTTCGATGCCTACATGGACGACTACACGTTCCATGCGGATTTTATGAACTGTGGTATGTCCTGGAAAATTATTTGTGCCTCCTTTTATGAAAGGTAACTACATTAGAATCACAAGTAAACATGGGTCACGCTCATGCAGAATTGGTCGTCGAAGCATGGCAGGATCTAATTCTTCCTCCGGTGAACAGCTAGCCAACGCGCGCTGTTTTTCAAGATTTCTAATATCCGAGGGAGAGGTCATCACATGCTGCTGAAAATCCATGATTTTACTAGAATATGACTCCAAATGTCTGCCTTATTTGTGCAATGGTACCAATACGATGATTAATTTCTCTGGAAACCACGAGTCGAGAGAGGGAGTGAGAGCCATCCGAGTAATGTACAACTGAAACTTGTTGTACGCCGAATGATTGTGCAGAAAAATACGTTGGCCTGAAAGAACTAGGTCGTCGTGATTTTAGTAACGCTTCGCTTGAATGTCGGGGTGTCATATCTAATTCTTGTGGAAAAGGGATAAGCAAAGCCTTCACCTGGGTAAGCCCTAGTTTACACTTGCGTCGCTGCGCGGCGCGGCATCATGGTCGGGATAGATATCGACCGCGCGGTGCGATAAATCGATATCTATGGCAATCATGATGCCGCGCCGCGTGGCGGCACAAGTATAAATTAGGGCTAACGTTGGCCGATAATTGCCTATGGTCTCAAGCGCATTTACCTCTATGCACTACTTTCATTGGTTAGCTTTTGGTATCGTATTACTTACCGAGCCTATGGCCTTTTTTCCAGACGATGAATGTTCCTCGTTGGGTTCCTCTGCCGTTCCGTCTTACGAGAATGATTCTGAAGGATGCAGTGACGACTCCGATTTAATAGACGACGGATCAAACAGCTCCAGGTTGCGAGAGCGGGCGGATGTAGGTTTCGTTTTCTCCTAAAAAGACGCACCAAATTCACATCTTCACCCTAGATTAAGGGTCTTCAAAAAGAAAGGAAACGGTAAGCTATAACGTATCGATATTTGGACTGTGTTTAGGCGCACTACCTAAAACAGTCTTAGATTTCCCGCTGCAGTTATCATGTATACCTATCCGCGCTTAGCGTTTTTAATTCAGAGGTTTTGGGATAAATTCCTCGGATGTTCATTGTGGAGATAAATCAGGGTGAACCCCTTCGTTTTATCGTCAGCATGTTCCAGTTCAGAGATTTTTTTAATGGCATTCTTCGCTATTTGCTTTCAATTGAAAAGTGTAGTGTGTAGTTCCTCTTAGTTTTACTACATTTGGAACGTGTGCTCGTCAAAATTTATTGAGAGTTGTTTCAGAGTGTGGAGCTCACTGGGTCAACAGAGATGCTTCGAATACGGTTTCCCTTCCAGTCCATCAGCGTTCGGCTTTCGGATTTCTTATGTTTGCAGGATAACGTAAGTACACAACCTTCAAATAGATGCGACACAGTGTTGAGTATCGTGAAATCGCAACATCCCTTCTCGTTGTTTTAGGTTGCATATTTTGAAGGGGTGGGTATAGCAAAGAAGGGCTGGGTCTCGGTGGCATTGACCACCACTATCCACGGGGTATCTCCTGTTGTGGCGGTAAACGGATGAAGTATGATGTCTAAGGAGGTGGATGCAAGGTGACTGTATCACTTGAAGACCAACGTGCTGGGCAGACATTTCTTGTCGCCATGTTTATTGATCCACTGTAAGCGAGCAGGTGAAAATGCTTCTGGGAAGAATAATGAGGAGAAGAATGAAACATCTTCGCATTGGATGTATATGCACCGTTTGGATGGGATAAAAGTTCCTTTCGGAACCTAGATGTTTTGGTTCATTCATTTGTCACGCATATCTACAGCTAAAGTTTTGTTCTAATTATGCCTTGCTCGATGCTCTTCAAAAAGTGTTTTGCTCCAAACTCTGAAACCCCGTGGTTAAAAGGGATACATAATGTTGGCGCTAGGTCTCCTTAGATAAGCTACGTAATGTTAGAAAGGTGACTTTCAACTACAAGAGGCAAGGATAAATTTTAAAAAGGACAGTGCCGATATTGCTGTTACAGGATCTTCTTAACGACACAATTGTGGACTTCTATCTCAACCATGTTGTCGAGCACATTCTTCCCGACGAACCGTAGGTTTTTCGCTCCGAAAGCTTCTTGCATAATGGCGGCCGTACTTGCAGCTAGAGAAGGTGTGCGAAGAGTGCCGACCAAAGCATCGTTTTCAATAAAAATAAAAACGTTTTGTCAATCTGCAGTCTCTTTTTTAAGCACTGTTAGGGTTGACACGTGTTACTGCCAAAGGCTATTGGTATGAGCTGTTCTTGATGCTCTTCGTCCACGAACAAGTGAAGTGGCTGAAAAAACGAAGTCGTGTGAGGGGCTTTTGCTGCTTGATCTTTCGTGTCTTTGAGACTACCATTTCCGCAGATCTAAATTTGTAAAGAGTTGTATGGTACGGTTTGCCTTTTTAAGGATTATTAGTGAAATTTGATTATTAAGGATTATAAGTGCTTGTTTTGTCTAAATGGTCGCCATTATTCGGCACCGGCGGCTGCTGCGCTACGACCGCGCCGCGCTATGACTCAGCTGCTTCGAGCGCGCGATCCGCTGACACACCAATACTCTGACCCGCGAGCTGAGGATTGCACTATTCTACATTGATAGAACTTGTGCAGGAATGCATGGATTGCAGAGATATATTACGCATTTCCACCAAACGCTGTCAGAATTATGGCTACTGCCTTTCCTACTGACCGAAGGGGACGCCGAAAACTAGGTGTGAAATGACAGTCCAGCAGAGCTCCAACTATGGTGGGAAGTATATTGTGTTGAGGAAATATTTGCAGTAGAATTAAGGTAATAAGGGAATCTGGGTCTATCAGCCGATCACCTTTTTGAAACGTTCTACCGAGTTTGCTCGTACCCGTTAAACATGGGCAACGTCAGCGGATAAGACACGAGCCAGAGTGTGAACACCTATATTTCTACTAATGAGGGAAGCGTAATAGTGATACATCAGGTAATAGTGATATTTGGAGGCGAGATGTGTAGTTCGAATTTCCAAAGGGACGACAACATGCCAAAAATCCCTAGAATAAAAGCCGCGTGTACCGAAGTGGAAGGAAGTGCCGGCTATCGCATGTATTATATCCCAGTTTGATTCTAAATTTGGGACGCACCCAGGCAAGCCTGGCCCTTCATCGCTCCTGAGACGGTGCCTCGCTACCAAACTGGCCGCGGAAAAATAAAACACTCTTCAGTCGGCTGACTACCGCATGTATGGGATGAATACCCATCAGAATTGGCTTGATAATAGCCCACGAAAGTAAAATTTGTAACTACCTTGGCCAATCCTAGTTTCAGATAAGGAATATAGATCTAGTGTGGCCGAAGCTGCATCCACTGATAAGCATTTCTCAATGTTCCTTGGCCACCTGTTATCCTTTCCTTGTAAGACCGCTAGATTACAACGGAAATCAACTGTTGTTATTGAGTCGAGTTATTGCCATTGTGGCAGATAGACGCTCTGGAGCGGAGCTGCTGTTCGCATGGAATTTGCAGTGCGGCGAACTCAACGCCGCAATGCGACGCACGCGACGCCGCGGCGCGGCAGCCGCCGGTGCTTAATAATGGCGACCGGGAGGTATGCGATCTTCCTCTCACCCCCTTGCTCACCCACCTCAACCCCTAGGCTTCACGGAGAGTCTAACAACTGCCTTACGAAACGTTTGAGACGCAAAACAAAAGTGTGCGGTCCGCAGAACAGCGGCTGTACCTCCTGTCGCGCTGCCACTGTGAAATGACAACTGTGCGGGTTTCTGAAGTGCACGGCTGTTGCATGTGTGACCACTGGACAGTTTGTTGATATACTCTGCTTATGGTTGTTTGATTCAATGATTGAAGCGAGACAGTTTTCAGACTTTCAAGTAATGTTAGCGGAAAGCAATAGTGTTAGCACTCTGAACCGATTGCACACACTTCCGTTCCCATTAAAGACTATGTTGAAACTCCTTAGTGCTTTGGCAGAAAATGCGTGTAAACCTCCAGAAAGCAGCTGCTGGCTGCGGTGGTAGGGATTCGGAAGCACATGAAATCCATGTTCAGCAACAAGCGAGTCACCGTGCTCCCATCAGTGTTTTGGCACAACTTGTCTATTCTTCACTCTGGAGCGCTAGCAGATGAACGAGAAGCTAATCTCACTGAAGATCAGAAGGTACGCTTCTTTAATATTCACTGTCGTCCGGTGGTCATTAATTAGTGTGCTTTCCTTTAAGCTCGACGCTCGTTTTGGTGATGTTCTCGATTTTGTCGAGGATTTTGACTTTATCGATGTCGACTATATAGTTGTGCCAGTGAACGAGTGGGAGCACTGGTAAGTGTTTCAGTGTTGTCTTTAATGATCTGCTTTTTACATGATTCATTGTATCTTTAATGAGCTTCTTACGCTGCGGTAACACCAATCAGAGACTAGATGGAATCACCGAAAACACTTCGGAAGTCAAAAACATAAGTGTTCGTATGTTGTATAATGAACGTAGAACCACAATTTTGGCACTGTATTTCGGCGAAAATTATCGAATTTTGAACCGTGATGCCAATCCAAGGGAGGAACATTAGCAGCTGCAAGCAGCCGATTACTGCGCCGTAGACGCCCCGTGTTCATATCAATAACTGGAAGCTATGGTCCGTCAGAAAGTGCAGCAGTGCGTAAAAATGCCATTGGTTGTGTACATCTCCTTGGCTCGGTGTTCATTCCAGTTGTCGCGTGACCGGGACAGTGGGGGGGGGGGGGGGGCTGGCTATGGTTCTGAGCGCATAGTCGACAGGGACTTAGGACGACGAATACCTAGGAGTTGTTTGGTCGTCCTCCTGAAAGCCTTTTTGAGGAGCCTATTGAAGAGGAGGTACGAAAATACTTCAGCTGCAGAGAACGCGACGTCTATAGCTACCGCATTTCTATAAGGCACAATCTTCGTTACTACTAACTAGGGAAGGTTTTCAACCTCCCATGGAACTTCAAGTTGAGACCAGGATCATTAGAAAGAGCTCGGAATGCTGATTACGGATATGGGTGTCTACAATGCAAGATGAAATTCCTGAGCGAGTTATGACCTGCCGAAACCGGGGTCTCACCACAGGCTGACTGTGCGACACACCGGGCGCGAGAATGGTGATTCATCGGGGTAGTGCTCACACTCGTCGGGTGCGACGTCGTTGGTTCGGTTCCCGTTGCCGACTACTTCTTTGCAAATCATAGTTTATCCTCGGAATGACCTTTTGTTCTGAGTTATGACACGTGTCTGATTGAATAGACGGGTACCATACACGCTTGTAAAAATGCTTGAAGGGAAAAAATGCTACGGTGACATTTTTATTCACTATTTTACACAAATGGAGTCCAAATCATACATTGAATAACACTAGAGGTGTTTCTAACAATCTTGGCATTCATGGAACAAAGCAAAAGATGTGTGACACAAAGAGGTAATTAAAATGAGGGATGATGAAGAACAAAAATGTTGTTGATCTACTGCGTTTTCTTCGCTCACTATGTCCTTTTCACCAGCAATAATGGTGTCTATTCTTTTCGCTAAATTTGGGGTGCCAGACGACAACGATGCACCAACTCGTGAGGAGAAGAAGATCGCTAGAAGGTTTGCAGCTATTCTGCGTGACGGTGCTGCAGCTTCAGTTGATGTCGAAACGGATGAAAATTTGGGATCAGGTGTGTCTACTGACGGCAATTGGGACCATTGCGATGACGAGGCCGAAGAAAACTCGGGCATCACCCATGAGAATATCATCCCTTTGACACCACAGCTGTAACTGTCAATCAGGTATGCTCGCTGTTTCCAGTCGGACTCGTCATCAGTAGACACATCTGATCCCAAATTTTCATCCGTTTCGACATCAACTGAAGCTGCAGCACCGTCACGTAGAATAGCTGCGTACCTTCTAGCCACCTTTTCTCTCCACGAGTTGGTGCATCGTAGTCGTCTGGCGCCCCAAATTTAGTGAGAAGAATGGATACCACCTTTTCCGGTGAAAAGGACATAGTGAGTGAAGAAAAAACAGTAGAAAAAAAAAACATTCTGGGCTTCCATATCAATCAATAGTGCAGTGGATCAACAATATTTTGTCCTTCCTCATCATAAATTATACTTACCTTTTTGCTTCACACATTTTTTGCTTTGTTCCATGAATGCCAAGATTGTTAGAAACACCTCTAGTGTTATTCAATGTATGATTTGGACTCTATTTGTGTAAAATAGTGAATAAAACTGTCATCATAGCAGTTTTTTGCATTCAAGCATTTATGCAAACGTGTATGGCAGTCTCCCCGTCTATTCAATCAGACAGAATCACACTCAGAACAATAAATCATTTCGAAGATAAATTATGATTTGCAAAAAACCATCGGCAACGGGTACCGAACAAGCGACGTCGCGCCCGGTGCGTCGCACACCCGACCTGTGGTGAGGCCCCCCGATTTCGGCAGGCCATTACTCGCTCAGGAGTTCCGTTTTGCAATTTTGACGTCCATATCCGTAATCTAGGGCGCGTGTAGCGCAGTCGGAGGAGGCGCGACTGTCGCGTGCACCCGATACCAGGTTCCTGGTTCGAATTTCCCGCCCAGGCCAACCAAGCCTTCCATCCCTTCGGGGTCGGTGAATTGGTACCAGACTTGTCTGGGAAGGATAAAGCGCTGACTTGTTCATCGGCTGGCCACCGCAGGTCATTGTATGGCCAAATACGCATTCAAATCGCCTCCACGACATCCCGTAGAAGTAGAATGCGTGGCGCATGCCAAAAGGGATCGAGTAACGCCGTCCTTTATCCTTATCCGTAATCAGCATTCCTAGCTCCTTCTAATGATCCTTGTCTCAACTTGAAGTTCCATGGGAGGTCGAAACCCTTCCCTAGTAATGTCAAATACATGCGAAGTACTTCCTTGCGGGAACGACAGAATGCATGAACAAAGCTTAAGTCTATGATATACGGCTCTGGCACACTCGGCAGCAGCGGCAGCGGCGGTGGCCAATGCTTAAGTAAAGGGGCATCGGTTCTCGGCAAATCGATGCCGCTATGCTTAAGCATTGGCCGCCGCCGCTGGCACTGTCGCTGCTGCCGTATGTGCAAGGGCCTATATTGAGCAGGATGCATCCACGGACCATGACGTAATTAGGATAGCTCCTTTATACGGAGACTAGTCGAAGAAGCGGCTCCAGGTGGAGGAAAACTCATCCAGGGGCCGGATTCATCAACGGCTTACGTAACTTTAACGGAGAATTGTAAGCTTATCAAGCGATATGGTGAGCGATAAGCCGCGTTAAAAGCTCAGATAACGCGGCTTATCGCTCACCATATCGCTTGATAAGCTCCGTTAAAGTTACGTAAGTCGTTGATGAATCCGGCCCCTGGCGTAAAACTACAAGACCATTTCGAGATTCTTCCTGGGGCTTCCTAAAAGCGTACCGCAAGGCTCATTAGTGTCGCTGTCGTGGCGGAAATCCTCTCTACAAGTGGCGGGATACTACGAACTTTCATTGAAAAGTAGGCCGATACAAATTTTATTTATTTATTTATTCATGGCGTGGACCGAGGCCACACGTGAATATACAATGTTAGAAAAAATACCAACGAACTCAATCAAAGATAAAACACTGAGGGCATTCATTGTGCACCTAAAAGTAGTTTCTTGGAACCATGCAAAATAGACCAAAGACCTCATAATTTGCACTCAAGATGTTCTGTAGATGAAGCAGCTTGATCGGGCTCACGATTTTGCCACCAAAAGAAAGTCTGGGCGTTCCTCTTATGTTCTTTGTCAGTCTTAGGGTCAATAAAGTTGGCTGCGTTTATAGAAACCCTACCTCTGAGTATTTTAAACATCATGAGATCAGATCTTTCCCTTCTAATGAAAATGCTTGATAAGCCTAATGTTTCTCTCTCAGCACTACTTTGTGTCTTATAATAGTTAACCGCGAAGCACCTCATCAGCTTACGAGTGAAACTATTTTGAGTATTTTCTAAAAGGAGAATGCTTTTTCCCTTCGAAGGATTGAAAACTGTTCCATACTTTACCATGGGTCCCACATATGTCTTATACGCCCGCAGAAGGATTTGGGGATCTCTTCTCTTCAGCGCTTTAAAAAGTTGTAGATGCGGTAGTTAGCTTTTTTGAATAATGCTTTGTAACGGAAATCAGAACTTAGTTTTTACAAGGGAAGAGTCGGCCGGCAGAGGCATCGCGAGTGTACAAGACCCCCTAACTTGTTGTGCGCCGTATTCCCATGTAACTTCAAGCGGGGGGGGGGGGGCGAGTCATGTAGGGAGAATCCCCACCCTCCAATTAGCATAAAAATGTGTTTATTTTTGGCCAAGTTGTCAAACCCAATGAGTAGTGCTACCTTGAAGTTACAAGGTAGCACTAGTCATTGGGTTTGAATACGACGCAAACAAGTTAGGGGTCTTGTATGCCCGCGATGCCTCTGCCGGCGAGCGACTTGGAGCGCGGTGGATATTGACGTTGCTTCATGCGAGGAAGGCCGGGGGTTCGGTTCTTCTGCGCTACTGCACTTTTGCATTTCAACTGACTGATTGAGATTTGAGGGATTTAGACGTGTTCATCGCATTTTTTCCAGCTGTGGAGAGTACGCTGTGGATAGTACCTTTCTTGCGAATTGTTTATTACTGACCATTTTTACCCATAACGTCTTCGTCAACTTCAAGTTGACGTGCTTCGAAGTCCTTTAGTATGCTGACCATTCCCTTCGGCCAGCTTGATTTCATTTTTCGAAGGTTCCTTGTCTAAAGGTGGGCCACACTTCAGCGTGAACAGGTGGATCACCACTCGAGCATTGGTGGACATTGTTGGTGTCAGGCTCTAGAAACCTAACACCTGTCACCTGAAAATCAAGATTTCTGATTTTCAGGTGGAAGGCAAAGATGAGGGGAAAAGTGTATTGATGCCTTTTAGGTTAATTTGCGGGATCCACAAACGTCGTTTCTCATTTAAACCACCTCCGACGTCACAAATGGTCTCTTTTGAAAATCCGACCAGGATGTCTTTTCCCGAGGTCATTGGTCCGTGTATGGAAACAGACTTAATACGCCGCTCGTATTATGCCCAGTGCTGCTTCATGCACTTTGTACTTGTGTATCACTGATGTTGAACATTTATACATCATCATGTTGATTATCGTGCAGCTGGAAAATTAGGCAAAAGATGTCTGAAAATGGTATAGAGGTCAGAATCCCTCAAATCTCAACCAATCAATTGAAATGCAAAAATGCAGCAGCGCAGGAGAACCGAACCCCCGGCATTCCTCGCATGAGGCAACGTCATTATTCACTGCACTCCGAGCTGCTTGCCGGCGGAGGCATCGTGGGTGTGCAAAACCCCCAAACTAGTGATGCGTCGTATTCCATTGTAACTTCAGGGTCACTCCTTGGGTTTAACGACTTGGCAAAAATAAACACATTTTTGTACTAATTGAGGGGTGGGTATTCTCCCCAGATGACTCACTACCGCCGTTCAGACATACGCTTCAGACCCCTCCCTTGTTAGGTGTTAAGAAGCCAAGATCACGAACGTCAGCAACTGTCTCCAGTGTGATATCCTTTAGCTTGCAAGACAGATTTTTGATAGTGAGACTAGCTCCAACGACAGAGCATTTAGGTTTCCGCTGTTGGAGGGATTTCCCATTTACGAACCCAGGAATCTCTGTAGTTCACTGCCTAGTGAATTGAAAATAGATCGTTCGTACTTTCAATGGTTTCGAAGATCATAGTATCATCAGCGTACATTTTACTAACGACTCCAATGCGTGAAATAGAGTTTGGCAGTTCATGGGTATACAGCAGAAACAGCAGAGGAGAAATAACTCCTTCCTGCCTTACTCCGCTAAAAACTCAGAGATATCGGAAAACTGCCCATCTACCTTAACTTGACTGGTTCTTTCCGAAAGAAACTCACGTATCCAGTTCACTATGCGATGGACATCGACCATTTTCAATTTAGGAAAAAATTAGGAACAGGAACTGTCAAAAGCCAACGGCCAAAAGTCGAGTTGGATCAGAGCTATACGCTTCTTTTCCTCATTAGCTTTTGCCCAATTATTTAACGATGTAGGTGTAGCAATCTTAGTCGAGCTTCCCTTCAAGAAGCCATACTGATTATCAGAAATAATTTTCTTTCCATCAAGGTGTTTTACAACCTTACAATGTGCTTGCCAACAATTTTCTCAAAAACCTTTACAAATACAGACGTTAAGCTCACCGGTCTGTAGTTTATGGGGTCACGATGAAGGGATTTTTTAGGAGCAGGAGTAACGAGTGCATGCTTCCATCGGTAGGGGACCTCTGCTTTCATTCAACTCCTGTTAAAAATGTGTTTCGTTTCTAAGAGCGTATCATAAAAATGGTGGTTGATGCCAATTAGACATTGGATCCGACGCCAATTCGGATAGGTCGGATCCGTCATTTTTTCAAACTTCTTGTAGAAGGATTGCAGTTTTGAAAAGCTCGGATGTTTGGACGATTCACATCGGGATGATCACTGTGTACGGCGGGGCGTCTCGGCCGAGGTCTATCTTCGAAAGGTCACCTCCTTTGAGGCGAGCGCACATGCGCTTGACCAAAACTGGTGAAGGTGGTGTCCTGTCCTAGTGCGTTGTGATATTTAGAATGGCTGCCGTTGCTCCAGCACCCGGACGCCATTCAAAGAGGGCAATGGCTCGAGGGTAGCCTTGTGGAATTGATATTGTGATTAAAGCTGTGGAAGGCAACGTGGCTATACACACCTATCACGGAGAAACTTCAAGATTGATCTACAAGTGTTACGCGTTAGTTCATGTGTTCCGATCAGCGATGGAAAGTGAGAGGCGTTTTTCAGAAAATCATATTAAGACTTTCTTACCCCCTAATATATGTGTAATAAATGATAACAAAGGCATTCTACCTCAAGCGTGGAGATATTCTGACAAAAGAAACAGATTGGTGGTATTACTGGCCATTAGCAGTGCATTTTTACTCTAATTTCGGAAAAATCATCCATGTCCTTATAGTTTTGCACGATGTATTTTTCTGCAGCCATTCTAGTCACCAGAGCTAAGCGAAAACACTAAAGAGTACCCACAAATGTCCGGCACTGCAGTTCTACAACTATTTCGGAGTAGTGCTGTTGCGCGTGATCGACGTTGTCAGTTCTAATCCTGTTCAGGTCATTGGTGATTGTATGTCATCCGTTCACCGCGCGTGCAAGAATGCTTTGCTTCGATTCACAGCTCAGTGAAGATCCGAACAACATGCAGAACATTGCTGTGCTCTGTGACGACTTTCTAAAGGTACGCTGTTGTGTCCACCTCCGACTTGTACCTGCAGTACCTAGTACCGGTTGAATACATGTATTCAGTATGTGTGGTTGCGTCGCTGCCAAAAACCGCTTTGTTCGTCGGAAAGAATGCGGTGTATCATACCGGACCGTTTGCCACAGCAGAACAACAACTACGATTGTGGCTTATATATAGTCGAATTTTCTCGACGGTTCCTTCTGGCACCACCCGCTAATGTAAGTTTTTTTGCAGTTTAGAATTACGTCTTTTCCTGGTTTCCTTTTGATCTTACGGTTAAGCATGTATGAGCGTTATTTCTTTTTCAATCTTTCTTAAAATGCATTCCACAAGTGTAGGCATGAGTGTGGCACGTAAAAACACGTGCAATCGATTGGGTCAGCCTCTCGCGATGGGGCGCGCTCGCGCACCGTGCAGTGGAGACGATCACGCGGCATAGTCCACTGGCTTAGCAGCTTCGAGGGGAATAGAAGTTTACATTACGGAAGACAGTGCCGACTTAATGTAATTCGAAATTACATTCATGACCCGCCGTATTTCACAGTAAACGCTAAGGAAAAGGGCTTGGCAGCAGCTGTTACGAAACTGAGGCACGGTAGATGCTAAACAAATGCACTCTGGAACTGCTCTTACGATTCGTGGTTGTAAATGCAGTTGCTTACTGAGTGTATGCGTCACACACTCAGTTTTGCGCATACAGACCTCTTGAAATCCAAGTTTTTTAGAAGAATCGCGTCAGTTTCGACGTTATTATATGGGTTTGGTCCAAAATGCCTGATTTAAACAGTTACCCCTGCTCAGAATTAATCTTAATGAAAGCTGAAGGAATCTACATGCCCTTGGTGATAATGTCAAAGGTTGGAGTTCCACGGTTATCAAATGGAAGGCTTCCAGGGATGAAACGTGGTAGTTTGAGTTGGCTTCATAATTTTGGCCTTAGGTTTAGAGTCTCCCCTCTCCACTACTGGTCTTACATATGTTTTATATGCGTGCACTAAACGTTGTTTATCGTCTATTCCAAGACATCGAAGGATAAGGTACGTGAACTGCAACGCTTAACGAGCAGAGCACTCCGACCCTCTCAATCTCATGTATACATTTTTCTTGGAGGCAGAAGGGAACTTCCAGATTTGACCACCCATAAAACTTTTCCAATGCACGATGTATTCTCTCCGCTTTCAATTTTCCTATAGATCTTGATATCATTTGCAAACTGCTTACAAGAACGCCGCTTTCCTCAAGAATTAATATCAGCTCAGCTACGTATATAGCGACGAGAACTGAAGAAAGGACCCCTCCCTGGGGAACTCTGCTCTTCACTAGCTTACAGACTAAAAAGTAGCTCCTATCTTGACTTGAACACTACGTTCTGAAACTTAATTCTGTATCCATTTACACACTAAGGGGGTGGAACTTCAGATGTTCAGGGTTTTGCATAAGTCTAGAATGGTCGATCCTATCGCTTTAGAAAGATCAAATTAAATTACATCACTTGTATCAATGTACATGGACATGTGTATTATCAAAGTAAATTACATCACATACTACATGATACTACGCGTTATCCGTTGCTCGCACGTTGTGCGGATTACTCGGTCTCCAGTAGTAATGCCGTGTGCTCATAAATACTGCACCTAGTGTTGTTATCGTTTCCAGTTCCATCGAAGCTGCTAAGCCAGTGGACTATGCCGCGTCGTCGGCTCGCGCCCCATCGCGAAGGCCTGGCCCAATCGATTGCACGTGGGGGTGTTTTTACGTGCCATCCATGAGTATGGTATTGCTATAGCATTGAAATTGATGTTAGTTGATATTAGGAGCAGAGCGTTCTGAGATTCCTTAGCAGTTGTTGGGTGAAATGTTAGCGATGTCAAGGTGTTAAGTGTTACGGTTCTTATGGCTGACGACTTACCTTTATGCGAAACAGAAGCAAGACCTCCGGATTTTGTTGTTCGATACGATCAAGCAAATGAAATTCAGTTACATCGTGCTCGATTCTGTACTAGGCGCTTTTTGTTCTGTCGTTGGAGTAGCTCAATGATTAGACACGGCTGCATTGTTTTTATTTATTTATTTATTTATTGCATTAAAACTATTACGGCGTGATAAAGCAAATCCAAGGCCTAATCAAACTAGTTCTCTGTGATTCTTGCTACAGGGGTGTGCGTAGTTACGATTTACGAATTCACGATTTACGACCTTTTGGGTCGTAAATCGTAAATATGATCTTTGATCCACAAATCTGGCTTCTAACGACGTAATGCTGTCCGGGTTATAAAGATGTACCCAGATTGGGAGTCTCATCTTGTAAGCTCCATTCCGGGTTACAAAGATTAGAGTCCTCCTATACCCAGATTAAGAGTGCTCCTATACCCTCATTCCCACTTCTTTTGGCGTTGTTTTTCGATGTCTTCATGTGGCACTATGCCATGATGTCATTGTGGCGGCTTCTCGGTGCAACTTATAGCTTGGCTTAACTATTTTTTCACCTTCTTCCATTCTAAAGCCTGTTCTGCAGAAGAAAGAACTAACAACTTTCAATATATGCTCCTGACTAGGAGACTGGGTTTCGTTCCTTCCGACCGAGTGCTAGCAAGCAACTGACTATTCAAAGTGCGATAAAAACAAGCGTGTAACTTATCAAAGAAAAACCCGAAGTGGTCTTGGGTGTTCTGCTGTCACTTTTCAATGGTGTGATTGAGATTGTTGCATTGACCCTATGTAATCCATTTTGAATATGTAGAGTCTCGGAAAGTAATAGTTGGTTACGGAAACTGCGAGGGGTAGCCCGAGCATATGCTGGTAATTATCGAGCAGTAGTGGAATATTTTAACGCTTTCGAAATCGGGCATCAGTGGAGCGACGTGAATAGGGAACGCCATAGGCAGGTAGGTGGCTGATGTTATCGATCATGTTTCAGAAATTGTGAGTACTTTTAAAGTGTAGAACCCTCTTCGCTGCAATCTCTACTATTAGCAGAGATTATGAATTCGTGTGTCACGCGGTGGTTGTTGTTTGGTACCCCCTTATTGCACAATGGATGTATAACTACCTTCCTGTTGTGGTATATATACCGTTTTCTTTTGCCTTAAATGGATTTTTACAAATCAAACCTGAATCTCCTTGAATTTAAACTGTATTCTTCCCAACTCAAACTGGATTCCTTTCAAATCAAACCAAGCAGACTTTTTCAAGTTAAAGTGGACGTCTGGCAGTAAATCTGGAAATGCCATGAGAAAGCTATGCGTTATACTTTCCGTTTGAAAGCAACTACAAAGGGTACCCATGAAATATGGACACAATGTTCCAATGACCACAAGTTCCTATCAGTCTGCCTTGGTAATATTCTTGGACATATTTCAAAAAGTAGAAGAGTGGAGATTTCTCTTTGTGTCATGCGCTTGAGTTAAGTGATGCACTCGCTCAGTACGCGATTTTTGTTGGAATACATGCGCAATTGCTACCTTTGTAGAGATGGTTAGAGGTGAGCTAATTTTGTTAAAATTTTTAGCTTTGTCGGTAACTTTTCATATCGTTTCTGCTAAATCCTAGACTTATACGCAAGTCAAAGAATTGTTAAGAGGTTGAGAATTTACCGGTCACGCAAACAATGTAAGCTTTTGTTGTAACACCATGCATAGGTTAAAATGAAGTACTTGGATCGACAATTTCTTGGACTTTTTTTAAAATACGGGTTAGATTTGAGTTGAAAGGAGCCTGACTAGAGAAAAAATAGAAGTAAAATGGAAAAAGTTTGGCAAGGAAACTGTCGAGGGTGAGGTGAAAATAACACGATAAATAAGCAAATATTGGATCGCCTTTGGTTAACATTAGAGAAAAAACTAGAAAAGATTGCTTTTACTCCGCTACATGTTAGGTAACTCTTACGATTTACGGTTTACGATTTACGAGGATTTTTTCGTAATTACGATTCACTATTTACGAAATTTCGGATTTCATTTACGCACCCCTGTTCTTGCTAGTGTCATCATGATCAAGGGTACTTGATAATGATGATGCGAGCAAGAACAACGGAGACTCACAGAGTGTTGGTGCTTTTTGTGGTCTACTGAATGCCTTAGAAATTGCTAAAGTACAGCTGGTACTACTAGAAAGTAGTTTTGAAGGCTAGCAGGGTTCTGAGACTTTACCAGGCTGTCTTTACTCATTTTCCTATCACTGCAGAAATTGACAATACTTCGGTTCGCTTGGCTAATAGGGCACGGTTAGCTTGTCTTCAGACAGAACGCCGGACAACGAGGGGCCGGATTCATCAAAGACTTGCAGCAATTTAATAGAGGAAATAACAGTAGAAGTGCCTGATAGCGCGGCTTATTAAGCGATATGGTGAGCGATAAGCGACGTTATCTGAGTTTTTCGCTGTGAATTCTCTGTTAAAGTTATGTAAGTCGTTGATGGGCGCGTGTAGCGCAGTCGGAGGAGGCGCGACTGTCGCGTGCACCCGATGCCAGGTTCCTGGTTCGGATTTCCCGCCCAGGCCAACCAAGCCTTCCATCCCTCCGGGGTCGGTGAATTGGTACCAGACTTGTCTGGGAAGGATAAAGCGCTGACCTGTTCATCGGCTGGCCACCGCAAGTCATTGTATGGCCAAATACGCATTCATGTCGCCTCCACGACATCCCGTAGAAGTAGAATGCGCTGGCGCATCCCAGAAGGGATTGAGTAACGCCGTCCTTTATCCTTTATCCTAAGTCGTTGATGAATCCGACCCCAGGCAGACTGGATGTTTACCATAGAGTTTTGAGGGGACTCTAATCGTATTCGGTTGGTCCCCTGTCTGCCCAGTACAAGTTTTTGGCAGCACCGTGCACCTGCCGGGGCGCAAACACTTAGACACAAGCGTGCATGAAAGGTTCGTGCCTGCTTGGAATGGGCGGGCTCGTAATTAAAGCGGGGGGGGGGGGGGGGGGGGCACACCAGCGTCTTCATTTGGGTCTCTTGGAGGTACATTTGTTTCGTGATTTGCTCCCATTTTCGCATCCTGGGAAAGCATCACGTTCTACGCTCTGGTGTGTGATGTGATAAGACCAGCGAATGCACTTTTGCTACTGATGGAGATGTGATTGGAAGGTAGGATTGAGTGGAAGAAATCTAGGTTGATGGCAAAACGAAGTCTTGTGGTGGGAGCGTTTCGCTCTTTTAGAGAAAGATTTATGTGGATAGCACTTTAAATTTCTCATCTACAGTCTCCTGGTTTTGCTTCTGTCCTTCCAAACGTTTTCTTCAGCTGGACGCGTTCGACTTCGGTGCTGAATATCCAGACTTCACGGTGAAGAATAAGCGACGCGATATCCAAAAAGCGGTGTTGTCACTCTGTTCCAATCGTGAGCTGTGGAACCCTTTTATGGATCTTCAGGACAAAAAAATGTGAGCAGGATGACGACATCTCGCCAACTGTGGCTCCATGCCCTGCCAAGAACTGTTCTACGTCACGGTCGTATCCTCGTTTCTTCCCTATTATTCGGTGCGCGCGACTCTTGTTACTGTTGTGAGTCGCTGCACCTAGTTGTTGTTGTTTTCGATTTGGTGATGTAGAAAGATGTATGGATCCCTCAGTTTGAGCTGTCAATATTTCTGCGAACACAAGAGTGATTTCGATGGTCTTCTTGTCACGGCTACGTCTCTTTCATTTCATCGTTGCTCAACCAAAAGCCCTGGTGTCGCACCGTATCTTCGGCTTTTCCACTGTCCACGGCTGTTGTGCGCTTTATAGAGGAGATCGGAGACTCGTTTTTGTTATCTGTTGCGCTATCGCATGTTGTTACCTTGTTAGGTTAGAAGTTGCGGACCACTGATACCTGTTGTCCACCCGCTCCAAAATTTCCATTTTGTTGTTGTTCATTATCGATGCGGTGTCAGTGGTCCTATTCACGCACCCGGATGGTACAATATACTGGTTGTTAGATTTCTATATATTAGCCTATATACAATGATTTGGTATTACCGTCGCTCCTATGCTGAGCTCTACGACATTGTTACGTTATGAGTTTGCCGTTGCGTCGTTGTAGGTGATGATGCCAGTCATTCTGGAGTTTCTAGCATTCGAAGCTGTCCGTCTGATTCCATCTGCGTCTTGTCTGGGCACATCTGTTCGAATTTCGGGCCATTTGGGGTCGGTAGATTTCCGTGGTCGTGCGGTGAAGGTGTGTCTCGTCTCCTCTGCACCACTAGAACCTTCTGGCAAATGCTCTACCGTGGAATGTACCTCTCCACTCTTTCTGCATTTTGTGGCTGCCAATTGTTGATTTCTGTTATGCTCATGACATTGATGGAACGTTGTAGCGCCTGTTCCTGTGGGCTGCTTGTTAAATAAATTGTTACTCGATGTGTTCACCTTCACACACCACATGGCCGCCATCTCTAGAAGTGTTATTCGAAGGTGTTAAATTCGGCATAGAGGAAGACATGTGCGCTTAACTTGCCGTTGATGGGAGCACTTGCCTCTGAAAGAATCAGACCTGGACGCCTAACGCGGACGTGCATGACATCAGCAACTATCGCTTGATCTGTCTGCTGTGCGTATTCTTCAAGCTATTCAGTCGAGTGATCCTGAATAGTACTAGCAGAACGTTGGACGAAGGACAGCCATGCGAACAAGCAGGATTTCGGAGAGGATTCAGCACGGTCGACCGCATGCACACCACTGCGAATCTCATCGAAATATCGCTACAGTGCAAGTGCCTTGCGTTCGTCGACCTGAAGAAGGCATTCGACTCTGCCGAAACGGAAGCGGTCTGCTCACTCAGGGCGCTCCTGCTCAGTGCATCAGACTCCTTCGAGAGCTGTGCGGTGGATTCACGACCAAGATTTCACCATTCTACGACGACGTCGTCGAATGACGTGAAGAGAGGGGTCGTTATCTATTTATTTATTTATTGTGGGTGTCAATTGACACAGCGAAACACAAGAAACCAATCAGGAAGAAAGTAAGAAAAAGACCTAAACAATAATCCTGCTAACTAGCGACAAAAAGAAGTGAACACATACGTGAGATGAATAAAAGAGTAACTTAAAACACTAACCAGCAAATTTGGCAAAATGCTTCTTGAAGGTGGCATAACTTCGAGACCAAATGGTAGAGCGGAGAACACGATTGAAATTAGAGCAAGTTCTGAGACTGAAAATGTAGCATTTGCAGTAGCAAATTTTATATCTGATCCTCTGGTATGGGAGTGGTCTTAGTTGAAGAATTGAGAAATAGGTGGATTAGATAAGCCCTTAAACATCTTAAATGCGATTAAGAGGTCATTACTTTTCCTTCTCAATTTCAGACAAGGAAAACCCACCGATTCGTTTCTAACACCGAAATGTGGAATTTCGGAGTACGAGAGCATGTAACATTGACGAAATTATTTTACGCGTAAAAGAATTTTGGACCCTTTCTAACGCCAGAATGTGCTTCTTCTTATAGGTGCTGAAAATAGTAGTATTGGTCTCAAGGATAGGACCAACGTAGAGTTTATAAGCCTTGAGCAGGGTATTAAGATCCTTACAAGGAAAGGTTACCAACTCATGGTGAGCTTTTGCGATGCTATTTTGGCAGGATGTAGGGCTTTGTGAGTGGAGTCCAGAACCACAATCAGTTTTTGCTGAGCGCTTCTCTAAACACCTGAAAAGGAGGTCTGAAGGCGTGCGCGCACCTATTATCAACCCCTACGACACCTAATGAGATGTGCCTCGGTGGCGCAGCTGGTAACACTGCCGCCTCGAAGGAGCACACCGGGATGCTCTCCAGGTCGAGTCCGAGTGCTGATACTATTTTTGCACGGATGTTGTTATTACACTTTCTTATAATCACAGGAGTCAATTTTAGACCACCAATGCTTACAACAAACCAAGGCTCTCTATTTGCGCCTTCATATGTGCAAGTTTTTCAACTATGCATATCCGTACCATCACCATATCATACCGTATCACCAACGATACCGTAACTACACACAAATACGCCCATCTTACGGTTGAATATTATAAACCGGGCCATATTGGTACATAATTGCACTAAAAATGTCGTTCTCAACTGAACGTGTTGTTGGCCCACTACTTTCCACCTTTACGCCGTATTTCACTTCTCCGACAAGGAGGTTGCGAATGCCATATAAGGACTTTTCTAGGACGGTATTTATGGAGATGTCGACTGTCAGGAAGAAGAGTCGGAACAGGTTAGAGGGAGTGTAATGAAAATGGCACCTTCCTACACGTATCATCTAGGTGGTTTCATAAGTGCGTTTCGATGAGGAGGTGGATGTCGACTGAACATCTAATCATCTAATGATGCCTGTGAGGGGTAAGGCAACAGTGAGGTTACGTCGATGCTCACCCAGGAGCCTTCTTTACATCCACAGATTACGCGTTCAACGAAGAAGAAGTGGTCATTCCTTGCCAGGGAGAGGATCAACCTCACTGGCTTTTGTAAGATTGCTGCTGGTGTGACAAGCGCTTGTGTTTTACTTGTTCCATAGTTTTGTACCATAGCTGTTGACTGGAAGGGAAATAATGGATATAAGACTTTCAATTTAATAATGTATAAGACTTTTTATTTGCAGAGAAGTGATATGGTACTGATACGCATAGTTGAAAAACTACCATATAGAAAGGCGCATAGAGAGAGCCTTGGTCTGTTGTATGCATTTGTGGTCTTAAATTGACTCCTGTAATCATAAGAGAGTGAAATAACAACAAACTAATACGTGCAGAAATCATGGCAGCACTCGGACTCGAACTGGAAAGCCCGCCGGTGTGCTCCTATGAGGCGGCAGTGCTACAGGCAGCGCCACCGACGCACATTTCGTTGGGTGTTATAGGGGTTGATAATAGTTGCGCGCACGCTTTCAGGCCTCCTTTTCAGGTCTTTAGAGAAGTGTTCTGCAAAAACTAACTATGGTTCTGGACTCTACTCACAAGGCACTACATCCTGCCAAAATAGCATCGCAGAAGCTCACCATGAGTTGGAAACCTTTCCTTGTTAGTGTAAAGTGCCTCAAAAATGTTGTAAACTCTACGTAATCCCTTGTTCACTATCAATTTTTAGTGGGAACCAAAGTTCAACTTGCTATCATATCTAACATCTAAATCCTTGACATCACTAACTACCTTGAGAGGGGATCCCCTCAGAGTGTATGCGGGCATTCAAGAGCGTTGCCGGAGAACTGGTCCGCTTGGCATAGTGCCGAGGCGGCGCGCGGTTTTTCGTCGTGTCGTCTCGTGCACTCCACGCCTCCCTGTTCGCCACACCCCGGAGTCCCTTCCCTAGCCCAATCTGGAGACCACTCTGCTCATCTGACTCTCGCCGCTCGCGCGTGACGGAATTTTTCGGGGACCAGTTCACATGTAATCATTCAAGAGAGTCGCTCCCTACCCTCAGAAAGGGGCGGAGCAAAGAGCGCGCCAAGGGCGAGATGTCGGGGTCCGCGCCATCACAATGAGGCATCGCATTTCTAATCACTTCCATTGACCCGGTAGCTCTATCCTGACCAGATTTCGTTGTTGAGACAAGTGTCAGTATCGGGGCTATTTCAGATGGCGGGTCATCTTACAAAAAGTGTCACTGACAGAAAAAAGAAACGGTAACACACTGCTAGTAAAGAAAGCTGATAGTTATGCTAGGGTGACCCCCCCCCCCCTCCAACTACCATAGCGCCTTAGAATCTTGTACACCACATTTGGAGAAAAGGACTTTTCAGCTGCAGCGCCAAGTCCCGCCACGTTGCCCAGTACTAAGGCATCGTCCGCATATTTCGACAAGTATATCAAATGAGATATGTCATGACAACACCGCGATCATCCACTAGAATGTTCTTGAAAAACATAAGGAGAGTTGTTTGATCCTTTAAAATGAGAGGAGGGTGAGTCCGTTTTACGCACAATTTCAGACCTTCATGTAGAGACCACCAGCTCCTGACCGGAATCACAGATAGTCTCTAGTTAAAATTTAAAGAACCCAGAGAGAAGAGCGACGTTCTCCTTCCCCTAACTGCCTCACAACTGGACCGCCTGAAAAACGGAAAATCAGCTCCTCAAAAGATGCGCTTCCCAATCGTCTTCTATCAGCTGTTAGGTTTTTGGACGACATCGCGCCAATTAACGGTTTCGCACGCTGCAAACATGTCCAAATAGAGCGGCGCGGGTGGGGCGGAAAGTGGGCGGCGGGCGGGATCGTGTAGGGAACGAACACACCCCCCCCCCCCTCACCATTCACCAACTCTGTCTATCGCTGGCTGAATTATAGTATCAGGGCCAGTACCGCAAGTGGTCTTAAATATTTTGAAGTCACATACATACAACAAGTGACCTCAAGATTACGAAACGAGTGAGGTAGATCTGCTGTAAAGATGTTGAACAGTAAAGGTGAGGGCCCTCCGCCCTGTGGGACACGACTCTGACGGAATGAAACGAGGAAAGGGCATCGCCTTCAAGAACCTGGTAAGATCCATTGCTACTAAGTGATGCCAACCATCTAACAATGGAGGGGTGAAGAGCATATGGTTGGAGCTTGCAAACCAGAGGTCATACGGAGCTTTACCAAAAGCTTATCTGAAATGAAAGTAGACCACGTCAACAATACAGTTGGCGTCATAAGCATTCGTCCAATCATTAAAACAAGAAAGCAGTGCCGTCTCAACTGCTCTACCTGAGCAGAACCCACTGTAAAGTCGCAGCTTCAGGGCTCCGGATCGAAGAAATTTCAAGCGTGCAATATAACTCCGAATCTGCGCTTTAGCGTCGACGAAACCCCAAAGTTATCATCTTCACGACTACGTGTGATCGACGGGCAAATGCTTGATACGAGCGATCTAACCTCAGCAGAATGGGAGTGGAAGACTACGGTCTATAAACAGTTTATTGTAACGATATACTAAGCATTTCCAAAGAAACCACGAAAGGATCAGTTCACCAATTCAAGCGTTAGTCTTAATAGAAGGAAGTAATATCAGAGAATTATGTAACATGATGTTAGAGTAAAGGGGTTAATATAAGAGAGAGATGAGGGAGTATCATGTCGATACGAGCGATCTAACCTCAGCAGAATGGGAGTATCATGTCGGTTATGAAGAAAGAGAGAAAGAGAGAGGGAAAAGGAGAGAGGGAAAGAGGATGATAAGGAGGAAAAGGTGGAGAGCGGTGGCCTCACCTCAGCGGGTGCGTACTATGTGTCCCTCTGGCGTTTTGAGAGCTCCTTTTATACGGTTGTAGGAGCGCTCGCCTAGCAATTGTCCGGAATCTTTCTCTTACTTTCCTATGGTCTTTCTTGTGGTCCGCGGTGAACTGTTGCAGGCTAGTGTGTCATCAGCCGTCCTTTGTATTTGGAAGCGGCTTCACAGTCATCGCTTGAACTCTTTTGATTTACGGTTGTTTTCAGCAAGTGAACGGCAGCTGCTTCCTAGTGTGCTTTTACATTCTTTGGTTTATGATTATTTGGAGCAAGTGGACGGCAACTGTTTCCTGGTGCACTTTTGATGTCCTTAACTTCTTCGATTTAAGGTTATTTTGAGCAGATGGACGGCGGTTGTCCTTTTATTAACCTTCAGTATCCTTACACCATGCTGTACAGAAGGGATGAGGTTGAGGGAGTCAACATGGACAACAATATGGTTTTTAAGAGTTTCTCAAAAACCAGACAACCATGGGGCTGGTGGGCTTAAAATTACTTGGATCTAAAGGCGGATCCTTCTTAAGAAGAGGAATTGTGATGGAATGTTTCCACACAGAGGGAACTTGGCCAGTAGTGAAAGAACGATCGAAAATAAATTCGAGTGGACCCGAAATTTCAACAATAATATGTCGATGATATTTTCTCTGTAGAACCAAGGAGCAGAGACATTAGAGAGAAGGCTCCGCGGAAAATAAGTGGATGTCGGTTTTGACGCTTATTAAAAGCTCTTTTAAAACTATTGACAAGCATCTCGGCTTTATCTCGATCAGTGATGGCTCGATCATTGTCCATCAGAAACGTCCTAATGCGAGGTTTGTCAGCGAATCTATAGCTAGGAATACTGTACATTGCCTTTAATTGCTAATTAGCTGATTTTCTACACAAGTTCAACATTTTGTATCCGATCAGTCTCTTATTGTTGGTCATATTCAGAGCTTTGAAGTTAGTCCGACGTAAAGAAGTCAATAACGTATATGAGGTCATTTCTCTAAAAAGCCCAATAGCCACGTTCTCACCCAGATCTGGCGATGCTCCGTGGTCAACAGCGACAGCCGTGCTCGGCAGGGGTTATAAAAGAAGGATTAAACTGACCCTAGGTGGCTTCTTCCTACATCCCGCTGACCTGCCTCGGGCGCTGGGATACCGTTCAGCCTGGCGGCGCCCTAGCCGTTCGTCTCTGAGATTGCCTTAGGTGATTCCCCATTTTCCTTCCCTCATTCCTTAACGATCCCTCTGCTGTCTCATCTGTGCACCCTTGGTGTTGTTGAATAATTTCTGCTGACCTGCTGATAGAATATGCATCACAATGTGTTTTATAGCGTTTCCAAAGGTCCTAAAATCTGAAGGGCGACGACGCCTCCTTCGAATAGGGTAGGAGTTTGGGGGTATTAAACGTAGGACGGAAAAACGGTAGTATAATAAGAGGTCGTTCGTTACACCGATCAGAATCGGAATTCCTGTTGTTAGCTATCATTCTAGTTTTTGAAGATTAGGAGCCATTCTATTCAAGTAAAACGGAAGCTTAAACGACGAAGAAGTAGAGGACGTGAAGGAAAGTTCCATAAATAGATCAATAGCGTGATGGAGGGTGGCTGGAAGCATGTCATAAGCATGTTATGTCATCAATACTGTTGAGACAGGAAAACGAACCTAGCCAATCAATCTGCGCTAGATAAGAACGGAAGGAAATAAGAATAAGAAATACAGCATATTCAAAACGTTGGTCAAGGTTTTTTTTGAAAAAAAGTTGATCAACGTTTTGAATATGCTGTATTTTAATAATAATATTTTGACTGTTCTACAATTAGAAATAAAGAATTTTGCAAGTAGTTGCCGAGGTCATCGCAACGGCTTTATCTTTTCAGATTTTCCGAGGTTCTCATGCATACGACACCTGCACTTCTAGCTGAAGGACCAACATCTGCATGAGAAATTGTACTGTATAGAGATTCGAGTGTTAATTGCTAAGGCTGATTTAGGCGATCTCTCTACAAAAATTTTTGAGGCACTCTTCGAATCGTCGACGGAAACGCAACTGAGGGATGGAGCTTCTCGTAAAAAATTCTACCTTCTGAACAAAAGAACATCGGAAAGTAAAACTGTACTTACAATATTTTAGATCGTGATTATTGTACAGTAAAAAAGCTTTTTCGCGGCGATCTTCGATGATTAAAGCGAATTGTATTCAAATCTTTAGTTTTTCCTGAAAAAGTAATTCTTTTCTACCTGAAGCAGACGACCTATGCAATTGATAACTTCCCACTAGAAATTTTAATTCATGGTGAATGCACAGTGAAAAAACCATGACTTTATGAACGAATAGGTTGGATCGACCATTAGACGCTCTGGCTTCGACGTCACTGGAGCGACAAAATTGCACGTTCACAAAAACTATCATAAATCGGTAAGTTTTTCAAAGTTTGAAAAAGCCAAGTACTTTAAAAAACTAGAGGAAACATACTTTTTGCGACATAAGAAGCAGCCTTCAAGAATAAGGTTTTCATGCGGGGTGGGTAGAGTTCAATTGCTGACCGGAAAATTGAAAAGATTTTAAATTAATTAATCATAACTCGGTTTTTTTGAAATTTTTAAAAGTGGAAACCTTTTGAAAACCAAAAAAATGTGCTCTCTTACCATACATAAATTTTTTTTAAAAACGGGTCTTTATGCGGGGCGGAGAGGCTGGATTTCTGGTCGATTTGTGCTTAGAATACGTGACAAAAAATCGAAGCCCCGTTTGGCATTTCTGAATTTCTAAAGGCTAACCGAGTTATAACCATTTTTGTGAAGAAGTCGGAGCATAGTCGACCAGAGTCTAAGAAAACTTTTACAAAAATGGTTATAACTCGACTGGTTTTCGAAATTTCAAAAAGAAAAGAATTTTTTGAAAACAAAAGTAAACATGCCTTTTTATCATATATATATATATATATATATATATATATATATATATATCAGCTTTTACAGAAGGGATCTTCATGCGGGTCGGGCGGTTCGATTTCTGGCACGTATTTTCGCAAAAATCGACCAGAAATCCAGCCTCTCCGCCCCGCATGAAGATACTTTTTTCAAAAACGATATATATATGATAAAAAAGCACATTTTCAAATTTTTTTGGCTTTTTAAAATTTCAAAAAACTTACAGAGTTATGATTAAGTATTCAAAATCTTTTCAATTTTCTGGTCGGAAATTGAACCCTACCTACCCCGCATGAAAACCTTATTCTTGAAAGCTGCTTCTTAAGTGGCAGAAATAAGGTTTCCATCAGTTTTCAAAAAATACTTGGCTTTTTCAAACTTTGAAAAACTTACTGATTTACGATAATTTTTGTGATCGTGCAATTTTGTCGCTCCAATGACATCGGAGCCAGAGCGACCAAAGGTAGATCCAACCTATACGGTTCAGAAAATCATGTTTTTTCTGTGCACTCGTCATAAATTGAAATTTCTAGTGGGAAGTTATTAACTGCATAGGTGATCTGTTTCAGGTAGAAAAGATTTATTTTTTCAGGAAGAACGAAAAAATTGAATGCAATTCGCAATAATAATAATGATAATGATCACTGCGAAGAAGCTTGTTTTTCTACTGCACAATAATCAGGACCTACAGTTTTGAACGGTGCAGTTTCACTCTCTGATGTTCTTTTCTTCAGATTTTTTTTCCGCGAAGAGTCCATGCATAGTTCAGTTGTGATCGATGAGAGAACGCAATTGCCCTACATAAACTGCCATGACTAAAAGATTTTCTGGAGCCTCCGAAAAATTCAAAAAGCTTTATTAAATGTCGACTCTATGCTTTAAAAAGGCCATAAAAACATGAAACAGGTTCCATGTGATTTGGGGGTCGACATTTTTTCGGCAAATGATACAAAATCAAGACGCGTGATCATATAGAAGATCATATATAGTTTCAGAAAAAGAAAATTTTATCACTGTGTGTCAAACGAGCTTAAAATTTTATAGGGAACGGTTTTGCTGTTGCTGTTCTCTGCAAAAGAGAGAAAGTTATTTTCGTGGCAGATCTATCCTTCGTTTCCATTCCATCATCGATTCGAAGAGCACTTCAAAACTCTTGTAGCCATTGCACTTAGATCGTCCTCAGTAAATAACACTTGAAATTTTATAGAGTGCAATTTTGACAGTTGATGTCGCTCTTCCAGCTTGAAAACTGCCGTGTCCATGACGTCCCTGAACAATCTGAAAAAAAATTAAAACCTCCCGTTGTCTAAGCATTGGTATAACATAGGCCTTAGGAAAGACATTTTTTGAAGAAGGGCCAAATAAAAGCTGTGCTATTGTAAACTCCAGTTTCAGCTTCAGTGGTAGCCTTATTTAGGAAATATTTTATTTTTGGAAAAATCCAGGATAGGAAAATCACTACAGCTGATCGGATGGAAGGTTGCTTAGGAGAGACCTGATTTTTCCTGCTACAAATTTAAGAATAAATTTCGGCAAGATCCATTTCAGCTTCAGTAGCTACATCTCTCAACTAAAAAATGTGTCGCCGTCTCTGCGAAAATTGAGCATCAGCAATTGAGCTATTTCGGCTACTTTGAAAACTGCTTCAAAAAATTTATCATCTAATGCAATAACTCTGAAGTTGAACTCAATAGCACAGGTTTGTTGCGTGACTTAGGTTATATTTTAGACCATAAGCTTTCCTTCAGAAAGCATTGCGAACATACAGCAAAGAGAGCTGAAAGAGTTGTGCGTAATATATTTAAATCTCTAAGAACGAACTCAGTAGTACACCTACTACGTGCATACAAGACCTATGTGAGGCCTATGCTAGAGTATGGTATCCCTGTGTTTAATCCAGACTATGTACAACAGCATCCCTTGGCATCTGAAAGGTATACGCTCTTTAATTTACGCTCTCTCATCTGTCGCAGAAAAAATATGACTCAGCCACATTTTATAAGATGATAAATGCTATTGTGGGTCTTTCTGTAAATGATTTCTATTCATATTGTTACAGGATGTTTTGTTGCGATCAAAAATCTTGCGCCAGGCGGGACTCGAATCCGCATCTTCTGCTTTCCGGGCAGCGATGTTCGCCTTACACCACCGGCGCTGTTTGACCGCACGTAACATCCGCGATATCCTCCAGGTGTAAGGCGAACATCGCTGCCCGGAAAGCAGAAGGTGCGGGTTCGAGTCCCGCCTGGCGCAAGAGTTTTGATCGCAACAAAGCATTCTGTGACAACATATATAGCCTCTCTACCAGGCGCTCCAGGCTTAAGCAAATGTGCTAAAACATGATTTCTATTCAATATCTCATTCCAACACCAGGGTGGCCCATGGAAAATCCAGATTCCTAGAGCTAATAGTAATATCCGATCTAATTTCTTCACAAAACAGAGCAGGCACTGAATTCCTGAAACTAACAAAGAAATTTGCGCTTCCAAACTTTCTAAGGCAATATAAAACGATTACCGACAGGTATCCGCAAGAAACTCCTTACAATTAGTAGTCTGTTTACTTGATCACATTGTTTCGCTAACTTCATGCCAGCCCTGGTTCTATTATTGATATTCTCAGAGTTCTGATTAGTTTTTTCGTAATGTATTGTCGTTGTTTTTTTTTGCGTGGATTTCCACGTATACCTAAATAGATAAATAAATCCAAATGACGTCTGCTTTTCGTAGAAGAAGCGTTGCTTAGTGTGTTGCCATGTCGCGGCCATGCCTAAAAAATCTTCACTTAATTGATTTATTTGCGTCAAAACTTTATTAATTGAATAATAATAACGACAAATTCTTTACTTACAGACCTCTGATTACAAGATTCGCGAATGAACGATATCTCCGAGGAACATTGTCTTAGGAACCAAATCGAAGTAGAACCGCCCTCCACCCTCCCCCCCCCCCCCTGCGATTCTCGCACCTCACGCTTGAGCCTGGCCGAAACTTCAACTGCTTAGACTGTTTTCAGATGCACCTCTATATCATGTTCTGCTCCATAGGTTTTTCATTGTTTTGTATTGTTTGTTAGATATGAATATATCAGTAATCAAAGAAGATTCATGAGGACAATGTTAGATATAGATGCCAGTGAACTGTGTTTGTAATATTATGCCAACAAGTAGTCAAAAACTATCTGCCATTTTAAGAAAGCCTCCTGCTGCCTTTCTCTCCCATATTTGAGTTTTGACACTCGAAACAACACCATTCTGTTCAGCACAAGGTGCTCTATCGAATGGTGTCAATCTCGACCAATTTTAGAATTTTTGATAATCTCTCATCGAGGACGAGGGCATTCTAGGCCGAGCCTGCGCGGACGATGCCGTCATCGAAAATCGTATTTTCAAGGTTGGCCGGATTTTCTTGTCCAAACGTCGTCCGAAATCATCTGGGGAGTTATTTGGGCGGCTGACTACGAATCCGACTTCCGTTTTGGGAAATTCCGCCGGTTTGGCAGGTTACCTCACATTTGAGGTTGGTAGGGTCAGGATCACCGACCACCCTCAGTTTTCAGTATGGGTGGTCTTCTGCAGTGAACGGCCAAAGGGACTTCGGCGTTGCGTTTGGCACCACGAATAACCCCCGCCCCTAGATGAAGTTTGAACAAAATCGCGATCCTGATCTGACCATCCTCAGTTATCCAGACGAAAATCCAAAACCTACCAAAATTGGCGGAATTTTCAAGAACGGAAATTGGATGCGTAATCAGCGCCCTCAATAACCCCTAGTTTTAGATTTGGATTTTGGACGAAGTTTGGACAAGAATATTTGGCCAATTTCAAAACGGCTTAGAGCACCCCGTCCTCGATGGGAAAATGTCAAAAATCGAAAAAATCTGAAATTGCTCGAAGTTGACACCATTCGATAGAGCTTTTCGTGCTGAACACAATGGTGTTATTGTCAGTGTCGGAAACTCAAACATGGGCGAGTAAGGGCGCAAGAAACTTCAAGCGATAAGCCTCATCCCTAAAATGACAGCTGGAGTTAAGGCAGTTTAGGCAGCTGGGGAGTTGTGAACACGTCATCTTAAAGCACCTTAAGTGTTCTGCTCACGTACGCATTTGTAGGCCGTTAGCTCTCAGCGTCTTCCTGCAGAGGTCGAATGGAATCCGAAACAGTCCTGTTACACTAGCCTAAGGCCTATGTTATGTTATACTTCGGTGACACTGTTATCGGCGGAGCATGACATAGGCCTAAGGCCTATGTCATACCATCGCTCACCCCGAGCGAGCCCTAATAATAAGCTCCCATATCGATCGCGCTAAGCGATGAGTCGATATGGGAGCCTATCATTAGGCTTCGCTCGGGGTGAGCGGTGGTATGACATAGGCCTAAGGGCCTGTTCACACTTAGCAACGGTAGCGACCGCAGAGCGGAAGCGACAGGGCGAAGGATACGTATCGATCAGCGCTGGGCCGTTGCCTGGGAAAAAAATCGATAGGTAGGCTTTGCTTTGTCGCTTTATCGCTGCCGTCGCTCCCGTTGCAGAGTATGAACAGGCCCTAACCTGCATTTTTGCACCGCTGTAACCTTGTCGGTTTACAAGCTACATCGGTGTTCTTTAGCGCACTACTATTACTGCGTACAAAATGCACAAGTTGCAGCCTGACGGATTCAAATTTGAAAGAGTTATTGCGCTCCGAGCATGCCCGCGCGTCCAATTTGCCCGTACTCGCGGAAAATCCGTCATAGTCGGTTTAATGGCAAAACTCATTGTAAGACAAATTGAAGCTACTCGGTTTCCTATACTTTTCGCGCATTTAGATAAGATGTTTCCGTCAAGCTGCGCTCACTCTACAAGTTGTCGTGCCCACTCGATTGATTCTGTTGGGCCTATATGCATTGTTCAACTCCACTGAGTAGGTCAGAGCTATAGAGCTCGAGGTGCTGAGTTCAAATATGTACTTCACTTCACAAATGTTTGATTTTTTAAAAAAGTCATTGAAAAAAGCCCGTCCCGGATATGGATGAGTGCTGTTCGGCCCCACGAGGTGTGGATGTTGCGTTCGATCAAACGGCACCGGTGGTGTAATGGCGTAGAGCATTCACGCCCGGTTAGAGGGAGGTGCGGGTTCGAGTCCCGCCCGGCGCTAAAAGTTTTGATCGCAATAAAACATAGTTAATACAGCTCACAACCTCGATACCAGCCACTTGAGGCTTAAAGAAACTGATTTGAATCGTTGGACCTATATTTGGATAACAACCAAGTTCTCTCGAATTTTTCAAAGATCGTGGGAGCATTTTATAGCCCAACAATCCGAAGACGTCTAGACTGCAACAGCTTTGGTCGGGGGTCGGTGCACGTTTATTTGACAGGAAACTTTTCACACAGAGGCCATAAGAACTATGGGTTAGAAGGAAACTGACACCGTTACCTCAAGAGGCCTTCAAACTAAGCCATTGGGATCGCTGTTGACAAGACATTAATGACAAGTCCAAACCAATCATGTGTTCATGTTATCACTTAATTAGCTGCACCAGAGCAAAACGTTTGAAGATATTGTCTTCAGTTCGCAGTTAGAACCACTTGCTCACCGAAGAAGCATCTCATCGTCTCCAAAGAGACAAATCTGTCCTTAGGAAGCGTTTAGAAACTGATTGCAAAGCTATCCTGCGTGGACCTTTTTGTCAGCGAAGCTGCCTCATGGAAGGATCGCGTGCGTTTCTTCTAGAATTGAGCTTGATTAATCGGACCGAATAATTGTTCGAGCGATTTCAAACAATTAATCGCTCGATTACTCGAAAGTCGTAAATAGTTGTTGTTCGAACAATACTCGAAATCGTATTTCGCGAAAAACTGTTATTCGAACAGTGATCGACATCGACTTTCGCGAAAAACCGTTATTCGAACATTGTTCGAAATCGAAGATAGGAAGACGTTGTTCGAACATTGTTCGATCTCGATGATGGCGAAAAAGCAATCTTCGAATAATATTCGTAATCGAGTATTGCGAAAAAGTTTTGTTCGGAATCGAAAAATGCTCGACCAATATCAAGAGCAGGTCGCCTGAGCACGCATCGTCGCCGTTTCTTGAAAAACCCATGTTCACACTCGCTCCACTTCTGCGTCTCCGGTAATTGTAATTGGAACGATTTGTGATTTCCTTTCGAGGGTTCTGGCGGCCGACTCTTGACATTGTTCGAACATTGTTCGATTTCAAACAATATTCGAGCAATGCTTTTTTGCGATAATCAATCTGCGATTTCATTTGGAGGGTTTGAATTTGAATATCGCGAAGTTTTGCTCGAACGTAGTTCGAAAACGAACAATGTTTAAGAGCGAGGTCATAGTGAATAGAGAGGGAATTCAAATGGAGGTGGCAGTTAACTAGAGGTAATGCGATATTTTGTTCCTTGCTGTTGAACATACCTAGGATGTAAGAGTCCGATTCTTCTAGGTTATTAATCCCTAAGAATTCTCCATAATCTCATGAGTTAAGCAGCGTCACGAAACTGCTGTCTAGTCGATTCTGGTGGCGACATTCTGGTTTTGGGTACTATCTCATCTTCATGTCTAGTGTTGTGCATAGTTTGTTCGGATGGCCTTTTCGAACAGGTATTCCAATAATTTTCATTCGAATATGGATAGAGAACTCGAAATTTAAAAAATTGCGTTTTTCACATGTATTCGAATCCTAATCTTCATAAAACCACTTTTCGATTATATTTGAATTCGAATAGTCGAAAATTGCGGGCATTTGAAACCATTCCAACACTCGAAAATTTTTCGAGAGCACAACTATGGTTGTGCGTATAGTCGTTCCCATACTGGTTGTTTTAACTGATAATAATAAGTGATAATGAACTGTGGTTTTGATGAACAAAAGCCTGATAGACGTTTTCAAGTGAGAAAATACAATTTTTTTTGTAAAGGCTGTGAAGTATTACAAAATACATGTATGCATATATCAGTGAAATGCTACCTTAAACAATTTCTGTGGGTCATTTCAAGAAGTTTGGGAATCGTTGAGAGCCCTTTACTCCGATGGGAACACGGCGTCTCAATTGTAACAGTCTACAATACCGCTCAAATTTTTTGCAAAAAAGACGCTTTGCGACGGATTAATCCGACACAAAGCGTCGCATTGCCACAACTCCTTTCAAGGTTATTTGTTTAAAATCTAATTAACACCACTGAAAACCTCGTCTCATTTTCTATCCAGCGATCTAAACATAATCTAAAACGATTGCACAGTGACCTAGTTATG
>OX375866.1:59609957-59695938 GCA_947359475.1 Heligmosomoides polygyrus bakeri | reverse complement strand
CACACAAGCCTCGCATGTATTTTCACGCCGCTATAATTTCGCCCTTTTAGAAGCTACAACGCTGTACTTCTGCGGACTACTAAAGCTCTCTGCTGCCTACGAAACCCAAGAGCCGCAGCAGAACGATTCGATCTCGACAGAGTTATTCGCTCCGAACACGCCCGCGAGTGCAGTTTGCGAGCTGTTGCGCCCACTCGATTGATAGGTTCAATTCTATATGCATTGTTCAAGGTGCACACCAAAGGCTAGCTGGACTGTGTTAGAGCAATTCCTAACTAGTTAAAGCAATTCCTAACTGAGAATTTCTCATAAAATTCCCCAATCGCCCACTCTACACCCTGTTGCGTCCACTCGAATGATAGGTCCGATCCTATATACATTGTTTACGGCGCACTACTAGATCTCGCCGGAACAGAGTACAGCAATTCCTGAGTAGGCCGCTGCAAATTTGTGATAAAACTCCCCAAACTCTCACTCTACAAGCTGTCCCCCCTCCTCGATTGATAGGTTCCATTCTATATGCATAGTGCACAGCGCACTCCAAAGGTTAGCTGGACAGCCTTAGAGCAACTCCTGAGGAGGGCAGCCTAGAATTTCTCATAAAACTCCCTAAACGCTCACACTACAAGCTGTCCCCCCCTCGATTGATAGGTTGATCCTATATGCATTGTGCACGGCGCACTCTCGAGTGATTCCTGGCATGTCAGAGCACTTCACGCCATGCTTGAGATACTCCGAGAACATGCAAGTCTCGGAAAATAAGCTTCTCCAATCGCAAAGGTCTGCCCAGTCATTTTTGACCACCCACTGCGAAAACGCGGTGATCTGGCGAAGTTATATATATGGTTGTGTAGATCTCGAAGAGACGAATCAAACGAAACCCACCATTTCCCAGAAAACCTCAAACTAGAGAAATTGTGAGCACGCAACGGTTTTCGACGGCTTGCGACCGACAACTCGTGCTTGACCGCCCTTCGCAATGGAGCGCAAGTTTTCAATTTCGGCCATTTCCATAGCTTCATGTAAACACTGTATACCATACGATAGAGCTCGAGCTTCTGAGCTCGAAGATATCATTTGTTTTTGAAATTAATGAATTTTAGGCGAGTTATATCAAAAGACGCAAAAGCCGGGAAAACGCGGCTTTTTCGGGATTTGATCAAAAGATACGGCCATAACTATATATATATATATATATATATATATATATATATATATATATATATATATATATATATATATATATATATGTTTGTGTAGATCTCGAGGACACGAATGGAACAGTGCCAACGGTTTTTCAAACAACGCAAAATTGAAGGACTTATAAGCATATGATGAGCGTCTTTTTGATCGCGCGACGCAGGCGGTATTGTAGTTTAACCTGCCTGAACGCAGTTTTGATTTGGAAAAGTTCGCTTTGATTTCTAAAGTCTTAAGGCTAGCTTAGAAGAGTGTCCAATTTGAACTGAAATGTGTAAAAATTTGGTTTTGAAAGTGTCCAATTTTATTTGAGAAGTGCATAAATTGACTTCCAAGGTGTCCTTCTTGATTTAAAAGGTGTCCAGGTTTGAAAGGTATACAATACGACGTGAAAATCGTATACATAAAAGCCTAGTTTCGGTGTTTCATAACAATCTTGTTTCGTTGCGCCAACCAGGTCTATCTCCGACGTTGTGAATTCGCGGCGACCACGGCCACGCTCACTCCTAGTTGCGACGCTATCAATCAGAGCGCGATCTCCTTCCATTATGCGATTACTATCGAGTTCTACTGTACCTAAATCACAGAATTTAATCTCCTATAGTAGCCATGTTAATCCATAAGCATAGCGCGGCGAAGAACATAGAAGAAACCAAAAAGCATTGAAGGATTACTTACACCAACATAGGCCTTAACGAAAAAATAAATAAGAATTGAATCTACTGCATCGAAATCTAGGATAGCAACGACTAAAGTCGTTCGTGCCACATTCTAAGACGTCTTCGGCCCTCCATTGAATCCCGGCGCACATAGCACGACGTCGTCAGCATGTGTTCCGAATCCCGGACACACATTCTAGGAAGTTTTCGATACAGCCTTGAATCTCCATACAGTTTGTACGACGTCATCGGCATGTCCACTGAACTCCAATGCACCTTGGACGACATCATCAATCACGAATGATGGCGATCGACACACTCCTTAGGCTGAAGCTTCGGGCCGCTTGAACGACATCCATAAAAAAACGATAATTTGATCAATATCGATTATTGGCGATTGATACCTCAAAAACGAACGCCAGATTCGTGTTCAGCGACCTCGATTACCCCTAGGGCTGATGTTTCGAGGCACGTAGAAGACGTTTAGGTATTTTCCGTAATTTCCCCCTATTTTCCACCCGATTTTTCCACCCGATTTTATGACTAATTTCCTCCTCATTTTATGACTCATCGCTTAGCGAATTATTATATAGTATAATCATTTTCTACGTAGGAAAGAAATTCCCTAAGTTGAATGGTCTCAAAATTTTTGCGGACCTGTGGCATCGTGGTTGAATGCATCTGAGGAGGCATCTGAATTCTCAACATTAGCAGTTACATTACAATCACCAAAACTAGTTCTAAGCTTTCTTTTAGAGATCGAAGGAGAAATATGGACGACCGGTTGTTATCCATCTAGTTAATTTCACGAGAATGTTCAGTCTGTACGAGCCTAGAAACTCCCTGATGTGGAGGTGACAGTTTCCATATGCTGCTTTAAGTAATGGTTTTGTCCCAGATTTTAAAAGTAATCGCAGTCAATGAAAATAGCGGCTTAATTTAAACATTCTACAGCGCCTCATATAAAAAACGATAGCATAATTCCTTGCGGGTGAAATTTACGCCATCAATCAGGATCAGTGTTATCTTGGAGCAGACGAACCCATGGCACCATCTTCACTGAACGCTCTGCTTAATGGCGTTGCAATACATGCTCATAAAAAAACAACAAAACGCAAAAACTTTATTATAGTTCAAATGAGCAGTTTCTGACCAAGTAATGAACACCCTTCGCTGGAACATTGGTCTATCCTTTGAGCTCACCCGTTGCCATTTTTTGTAATGATCTATCCTGTTTCGAGAACATTGACGTTTAATTTGTGGGACAGTAATCCATTCACAATTGCACGAATACACCTTTTTTGATGAGGTAATTAGCGTTCAATACAAAGCTAGTGTTGAACAGTGACCATTTGCGTTTCCAAAAGGAGCGGAACCCTTAGCGGAACAAAACGGCTGAAAACGGCCGGAAGGCGGAATTCGGAATCGGGAATTCCCCACATCACTGGTAACTGATAGTAAAGGCCCTCTTCAGCAATTTCTCATGTGTACGGTGTGATACCACTGTGAGACTTTATAGTGGAATAATTTACCATTACGGCAACACACTTTCCGATCTCTCCTCACGTTCTTTCGAGTCTAATAAAAAAAGAAAAAAAGGAAAACAAGAGCTCAACAACGACGGTCAAGAAACAGCTTAATGACCTTCATTCGTGTTGAGTAGAATCGCGTGAGTATTCGCCATGGGTAGCATAACGTAGGTCTATGTATGTGTGAAGTATTGGCCAAGAATCTTCCCTTCTGTCACTTGCCACATGATGCAACAGCATTATTGTTGCTTCGGGCAGCCATGTGACACATGAGACAGTTTTACTAGTAAGCCTTAAATATCTTTTTATTAATATTCTATCCCTAAATCTGCACAGCATGGAAGTATGTGTAGTTCGTGGCCCAGATCGATCCTCACCCAATTTGCTCATTACAATAAAATATGCTATACATATAATGAAAGATGATGGGCAAGCGTAGTGCAATGGTCCTCCTCTCACATTATTCTATCATATTTATAACGGTATGATATGCAGTTGTTTTAATTTATTTAATTTATGCTGCGGCAGAAGGCGAGCTGAGGATCCATTTTTTCCATGCGGAAGAAGTACATATTTCGAAACGGATCCATTAGTTATTTTGTGAAACAAATTCTTCCGGTGTTAGGAATCATACGCCTTTTTTCGCCGAGGTTCCGGGAATTTCCGAGAATCCCTTTTCAGAGGATGGGATTTGGAAAGCCTTGTCACGAAATGCATGCACGCAATGCTTCAAAGATTAGAAAGATGCCCCTCAACTATTCCGCACTGCGCTGACTGGGAAGCAGGGAGGTTCTGCGTTGCAATTGAGTACTGGATTCTTAACTTTGCCGTTTTTTCCAAAATTCATCAACACAGTGTTCTGTGAGCCTTATGCTTCGTCGATACAATAGAAGGTAAGAAGGGCTGTAGTCTCGCGACGGAGACAGATACCCTGCACAATGCTGCTCAAAACCTTCCTTAAAAGGATAAACCAAATAATTATCTGTTGAATGAGTGTATAAGTGATTGCGAAAGCCAAATTGCTTCCAAATTAGGCCTAGAACGTCAAGGTGCAATAGCATGAAATGTCCAATTCCTAGGAAAGAATATCGATCCCGAGCCTTTGCTTTGGTCCTCGACACGCATGAGGAACAATGCATTAAGTATCTCATTTGCTTCGATGTATAGTTACAACACTACAATAGCCTTGAAATGTTTATGGCAGAGGAAAGGGTATTTTACGGTTGGCTGGTAAGCATAAGCATTATCAGTAAGCGAAAAGAAGTCATATTGGATATCATAATTGAAGCCGAGCCATTAATGTGGTCAGGAAAGATGGCTGTGACACGGCTCTTCGGCTGCGCCTGTTAAGGGAACTGAATGCTTTAGCAGTTTTAAGCAAGCAGAGGTCATCCGCTCCGTAGATAAAAACATAGCTTCGACACTCCGAACTGAAAGACGAATGAGCTGTTTCTACACTTGTGAATAAGCAGTGCAGAGATTTCAAGCAAAGATGACGTTTCTGGACGCTGTTGACCCGATAGTGGTGCGCGCTTTTCCAGACCTCATGCTCGAAGCAGCATAATGACCCCCCCCCCTCCACGGTCGTTTAAACATTTTTTTGAAAAGAATCGCGAAGTTCTACGTTCTTCAAACCTGGGCCTTTTGTAATTGAGTGTTTTGAATCTTGATTTTTTAGCCTGTTCTTACGCCTGACAGGTGATAATGTACGCTCAGCTGTGGATAGGATTTCGTGGCTCGCACAAGGGGATAGGTGGCAAGAACTCACTGGCAGCGGAGATGTACTCAATTCTGTCGTTCGAAGGTGCAGTAAATTTGTGCACTTGGAAGGAGTTGTCTTGTTCCTTACTTCGTCTTCGAGGTAGAACGATGCGCACTTTTCTTCAACGTAATCTCTAGAGTGAGCTTCCCTTCGGCGCTTACCAACAAACTAATGAGCTTTGCTTTCCCTTACCAGCAAGTTGTTCCCTACGCCGGTATCTAATACGCTCGTTGGGTGAACCGCGACGCAGTCTTGTATTATGCAGATACCGACTGTGAACAAACTACCGTCCAGCGTTGTTCCCCCGAGATATCTGCAGCACAAAACCCGCACTTACGCCTGCTCGCAATAGGCACTGACGCGCAGCCGCAGTGGCTCTGTGGGCAGCGGAAGGCGGACTCTGCTGCTGAACGCGTTCATACTATGGCTGTGGTCCTTTGCTGCACGATTGCGACCGGCTAGACGGCAGACCAACACTCGTGATTCTTCGCGTTTCTAATCACTCGCACACTTCCCTGATGGTGATCTGAACGCGTCGATGAGCACAATCCCTTCCTGGCTGAAGGATGAGCCGATATGGCGTGGGCAGTGATATTCCTTGAGCTTCGCGATACAATTTCAAGCCGAACTGATAGCTCGTCACCCCGATCTGTTCGTTAGAAAGGGGCAACCTGCATTCACATGGAACCTCTCGCCGAAATCCATGTGCTGTGATTGTGCGATGGGAATATTAAACAGCTCATTCATTTCGAAGTCGTGTCACGACAAAGTGGCCATCGATGTATCGACGGCACACTATGGGTGGCCGTTCTTCCCTCAAAGTACTGTCGGCGTTTAACGAGTAATGGCGTTTTATTTGGTTGTATAACCCCGCGTTCCATTTCGGATAGAGTGATTGTAGACCTGCGCGTAAGTACCTGTTGCGAGCAGGCTTCGATACGAATGTTGTTCTGGTAAATATGTAATATCTACAGCATCCTGAGAGACGACATTAAACGGCTGTTTGTTCGCCGTCGGCAGTATGACTGCGTCTGCGATTTGCTCACGTGGAAAGACAGGAGAGTGCGCATAGAAGAGCGTCATTTATCAGTTTTAACCCTGCGGTGATTGTATGTTGGGGAAGTGGGAGGGTGCTGGGGAACCGTGCTAAGGAACGCCCTGCTGCTAAGAGAAAACACAGCATTAAATGCGCTTGCTAAGCACCGACGGAGAGGCCTCTCCGGAGATAACTTTAATGTCAACTGCACAGTGTTGTATGATGAAATGAAAAAAAAACCGAAAGGTTTTTGAGAGCATTTGCATGCACAAGCGTAATCCTCCTATGAATAGCAGTAACTAGCATCTGAATTGCCAATCAATTCTTGGCCGAAGCGGTTCTTCTTCTTTTATTTAGGCCTATGTTATACTTCGGCGACGCGTCGGCGACGCTGTGTTGCGCGGGCTGCTATGCACTGCGTAGCTGCCCGCGCAACACTGTGTCCGACGTCGCCGACAACAGCGTCGCCGAAGTGTAACGTAGGCCTTAGGACGTTTATTACGTCAAAAAGGTGGCCTGGAATACAATATAGAATAGGTAGTAGTACATGGAAGTCTATAGTCTTCAAAACGGGTCCTATGAGACCTGCTCACCCTCCGTCGCGTTCATGTGAAGTGTTCCCACTCGTAAATGCCTAATCTGCAGAGGAATTGGGAAATTCATTCGATATTGGTCTGACGATCGATAAAGTTTACTGCCCGGTGACAAATACAGTCCAATGAATCCTTCTCTGTTCTTTAGGGTAAGTCTCTTCCACCCCTCTCTTCCTACTAAATGCACATTCCCACAAACGCATTCCCGCTTCTTATGTGGGATAGTGAATTACATCTGAGGCATCTTCTTCCTTCTCGCTCGCTGAGAGTCCGGACGCTCGCAGCGCGACTTCTACGACGCATCTTCTGAATCCGGACGTTCGTTGCGCAGCGTCTGCGATACGTCTCTGGATCCGAACGCTTACTGCTTGATCCCATCATATACAATCCATGGTGGGCAAATAGAGTGCTCGGCTGCAGCTCCGTCAATTATCTATGATTAAGCTCAAAGACACAACGGGCTGGTATACGCAGCAGTATCGAATGCTGCAGTGTCCTTAGGACCCATTCTGACAATGTGAGTGTCACATTGTCAGAATGGGTCCATACGACACTCACAGACTGTGACGCACAGACTAGCTCAGTTATACACTGGAGGGTACAGTGTTCTAATTGGATCCGTGGTGACTCGATGAGGGAGTTTCCTAGCGCTGGTGGGATGTCGATGAATTATTAGGTTGTCCGGAATGTTTTGGCAGTTTTGACTGGTCCACTTCAAACGATCATAACTTTCCTCATACTGGCCGTATTCACTCGAAATAAGCACCATTCGAATCAACACACGTTTCCTACACGGTGATAGACGTACGACGAACTCTAGAAAGGTCATTTTCGCGTGATCCCGTGGTTGTGGTTCTATCAGCGAGAAGTTCTGGAAGTAATTAAAATGGTGGAAGTCGGTTGGTGCAGGGTCTGGAGAGTATGGCCGATGAGGCAGCCTTCTCGAATAGATTTTCGTGGAAATACTTCTGATCAAGATGTTAGATGCGCACCTGCATGACAGCTTGATTCTGAGTTATTTTTGGAAACGAAGATAAGACTAGGCGGGAATCTCGCTGGTATCATAGTGCCGCACTTTAAACAAGAACGCAAGACTCCAACTACTGGTTTAGTGCAAGCTCCCTCGGTTTGCCACTGGTTCCCTCAACTGCGGTTCATTTTCTCCGTTGCATCATTCAGACTCCCGCGAAGCCGCAAGCATCCCACTTAAATTGCGCGTTTCCCTTTGTATTGGGAAAACCGTAACCAGAGAAATCAGGGTCGCTCCAAAACATCTTATCATGGAGCATCACTCAACTAAAGTTCGAGCCTAATTGTTTACACGACTGTTAAGCTTCTCAGCTGCCATGCTATTGTTCGTCACTCGTCAGCTTTCCTATTACATCATTTCTGACTTCACAGTGTAACAGCGAAAGTGCTGAGAGTCTCACAAGGGAGCCTCCAAAATTGCGATGAGATTTTGCGATGCAATTTTACAGGATGTGGGGTCCCGCGTGGGTAATCTAAGACCATAGTTAATTTTTTCGGAATGCTCTTCTATGGTCGAAAAGGCGTGTGAAAACGTGAGCGCAATGTTCTTTAGGCCCTGTTGCCACCCTACCGAATGGGGTCGGTTGGCGCAGTGGATAGCGATGTCGCATCTCGGTGGATTTTATGGTTTGGTCCCCGGTGTCGCCAAGGCTTTTTCACAATCACACGAGTCAATTTGTACACAATTAATGCTTTTGTTGAGTAAATATAGCTCTTTTGTCCTTTACAAGGTGCGCATCAATTATCTGTCTCGGCGAATATTTGCGGATTTGAAACGCGTGCGACTTTTTTCTGAAAATTAAGGTGCAATTATTTTGTGATTTGTTTACACTATGCTATTCGAAAAGTTTTCTGCTCGTTCTTCGTATTCTGGACTACGATTAAAGCTCATCCGAAGCGCGCCGTCATCACCGGTCTGAACCAGGAAGATAAGGAAGGAAATGAGCCAAAGAAAATTGCTCATCTTCTATCTGTTTTCTAGCGATTAGTCCAAAAGAAGATTGAACGGTTCGAGAAGCTTGGAAATACATCGGACAGAAAGGTGCAAGATAGAAAGATTTCTGTTGCAAATTCTGATACCATAAAAAGGATTCGTGAGAAAATGAGGAAAATTCCTCGCCACTCAATGAGGAAGATGGCGAAAGAGAAAGGCATCAGCGCTACCTCTGCGAGAAACGTTGTCAGAGGGAAGCTAGTACTTCGCCCTTACCGACAAAGACACAACATCTTGTATCGGTCCAAATGAACGTGCGGCTAGAGATGCAGGAGACTTCTGGAGCGCTTCGCAGATGACACGCACCGGAGCATCGTTTTGAGCGACGAGAAAATTCTCGAAAAGAACCTATTGTGAATCCACAAAACGATCGGATCCTTGCAGCGGATAAGAAGCACGGTATTTCTGGAGGAAAAGTCATCGGAAAAAGTGCATATGCGAGCTCTGTTATGGTTTGGGGTTTTTTGCGAAAACCTCAGATGGGAAGACGCCACTGGAGTTTGTCGATGCTGGAGTAAAGATCAGTAGGCAAGTATACTTGAAATGGTCCTGGAGAAAGTTTTGATGTCATGGTCCATTTCTCATTTGGAGAAAAGCCATGGTGGTTTCAGCAAGACTCGGCTCCTGCACACAAGTCGAGAGTCGTCCAGCAGTGATGTTTGGAGATTTCATCGCTCACAAAGAATGACCATCAAATTCACCAGATCTGAAACCACTTCACTTTTTGGTCTGGTCAGTTTTAGAGCAGAAGATCCCAAATGCAAGATGCAGCAACTTGGATTCGCTAAGAGCTGCACTTGATCTCGATGAGGACTATCTGCATGTCACCCGTGGCGCCTTTGTGACTTGTCTGAGAAGGTGTATACGCGGAAGAAGAGGGCCCTTTAAATGAGGATTGTAAATTTTGATAGCTAAGGACCTTAATAAAGATTGCGAAGTGTTTTTCCATTGAATTGTTTGTGTTACTATGGCACTTCGACTAGTTGAGGCCCATAATTAGAGCGCACCCTGTAATTTGAGTTGCCTCTTATATTTGCACTGTGTCATATCAGCAATGATACCGTAACTGCATGGCCATGAAACCGGTTTCACACCGGATAATACCTAACACTAAAAAGAATTTTTCACTTTAATTGGCTACACAAATGAAAGCACAAAAGAGCTAAATTAACGTACTAAAAGCGGCTCCAGGCTGAATCCTGTAATCACGAAAGCACATAATAATAACGACCCGTGTGTGCAAAAATTTCGGCGACACCGAGGACCGAACCAAAAAACCCACTCAGTGCGCCTTGAGAAGCGACATCGCTACCCCCTGCAACAACCGACCACGCCCGGCGGGGTGGAAACAGGGCGTGATGAACTTCGCGTTTTCACACGCCTTTTTTCGACCACAGGAGGGTATTCCGAAAAACGAACTATGGTTTTAGATTACCCTCTCGGGACCCTACGTCCTGTAAAAATTTCATCGCAAAAGATCACCCCAAGTTTGTGGGCTCCCCTTGTCAGAGCTGTGAATTGAATTTTCTAGTCTGACGAATCACAGTGGTAACTAAATTTCGAGTGCCAACTTTGAGGGGAGGGGACTTTGTCATGTCCAGATTTCTAATGCTTGCGATTACCTTTTATTTGCACTGATTCTTGCTTGAACAGTACAAGCGGTCATTCATATCTCACGCCTCGATGATGCTTGCATGCCTATCTGCCTATAAGAGTCGACTCCCATCAAAAAGCTATAGCGCCTATACTTCTGCTCCGGGACGCTCAATTTCAATTTCAGCAGAGCTCTTGTCGGCTTGTATTAGCGCAGCGTGTTACGGGCCGGTTCGCTTAAGCGACGATTTCTTGTTAGCTACTCTTCGCGTAGCACCACGACAGTGAGATGAAAAATTTCTGCCTATAAGAGTCGACTCCCATCAAAAAGCTATAGCGCCTATACTTCTGCTCCGGGACGGGTTGAAAGACGTCGTGAAAAATTGACCTGCCCTTCAGCTTGTCCCTTGACAATCCATTAGATATCTCCTACATCGACAATCGCCATTGATTTGCTCGAGGGTTTCCCATTCGTGCCCGTCTCGTGCTCAGAGAGTCTTTCTTACTTCAAACGTCTAGAAAGTCTGGACTTCGAGGAACAGTCGGCTATTGACGTGCTTTCGGGCCAGAGTCTCGTCAATTTCAGCAGAGCTCTTGTCGGCTTGTATTAGCGCAGCGTGTTACGGGCCGGCTCGCTTAAGCGACGATTTCTTGTTAGCTACTCTTCGCGTAGTACCACGACAGTGAGATGAAAAATTTCTCAGAATTTCTGAAAATCTTTCTGAAGTTTCAACGTTCAATCACAGCAACGACGGCCGCGTAATACTGATCGAATGCGCCTCCTTTTGACCGAAACATCAGTTTTACCGAATGGGTTACGCGTTTCTTCCAAAACTAACTGCGCACTCAACTTCTGAAGAAATTGGAAACCAATTCCGTAGCTTTCCTGGCGAATGTACTTCTAAATCACATTTACCTTTCAGCCGCTCCACTCGAGCGTTATCGAATCCATCTCTGAAAGGTTGAAGTAGGAGAGAACACCCTTGCGCTTGTTGGAGCCTAATTCACTTCCAGCACTGACATTCCTCTAGCCACAATACTGAGGTTGGACTCCATCATTACGGAAACACTATTGCCTTCCTCGGAGGTTTTCCGTAGGTCCCACAAAAAGTTTCTTAGTTGAGGCGACATGACTACAACTAGCTGTCGTTCCTTCAGTGTTTGTTATGCGATTTCTGTCGTGAGCAACGTCACAGCTGCATTTCTGTTGGCCACGTCATAAGACATTCCTAGTCATGTTTCTTTTTGTATTCTTTCTCTTTCTTTGAAGCCAAATTCAGCTATTTTTGTTATTTCCTTATAAATCACGAGTCAACGATGCTTGGGGAGGTATTCACATTCGAGGTTTTGCAGCCATCGCTCAACCAACTTTCTGATTCCATCCCTCCAGAACTGCACGGTTCTGATATCGATCCGGTGCTGGATGTGATGCTTGAAATAGGCTTGGGTCTTTGTGCCCTTACCGACCGCTAAGTCTTGCACACTCAGGAAGTAGTAGTAGTCGCATGGAGAGGTCCGGCGAATACGCTATGTGAGACATGTGGTCCTACTTCAGCTGGGCGAGCTTATTCGCTGTCACTTTTGCCCGACGGGGAGCACTTGGTCCATCTATTCGATCTCATTCACCATGACCTCGGAGTCCATCATTGTCCTCTTGAGAAACACCTTTCAGCTCACCCGTCCGTGGGCGCAGGCCTAAAAGCACAGAAGTTGCTTCTCGCCCTGCTCACCTCGGCGAATGAAGTTCTGCACCAGGTTGCTGGGCCTCACCCACAGTAGCTACTTGGCAGGGTTGAGGTAGAAGACGTACTTCTCGTTCTGCGTGACGATTAGGTCCATACTCCTCAGTGTTGATAACTGGGCGAGATTAGCGAGATCGGCGCGACACTGGTCGACGCGAAAACGAACGCGTACGTGGTCTGACCGTGATATAGATTGAAGATTCGGCATGCTTCTGAAAGGACAAAACCGGTATTTTTTCAAGTGGCCATCAATGACCTCCATACACAAAAACGCAAACACGTGGAACATGCTCCCCGTGAGAAGAATGACTCCATTGATTTGAGAAGAATGACTCCATGTGGACTGGCTCAATACTTTTGGCCTACCCGAGCATGCAGACGCCCGCGTTGCACAATTCTATTTCTTCGTCTAATGGATAGCATTTGGCAACCAACCTGGCAACAAATTTTTTAGAAGGTTCTGTTGCGAAATAGAAGCCAGGCTGGGTCAGACGAGAAAGCCGCTTAGGTTGCCTTATTCTATTGGAGGGTGTTATTGACAGTCAATACAGAGGTGTAATGTTTCTACAAGATTTATTGATAAGATGATAGTGATAAAAGAGGTCGTTAATCAATCCATTTTGCGACGCGCCACGCATTCTACTTCTACAGGACGTCGTGGAGGCCAAATGAATGCGTATTTGGCCGATACATTGACTTGTGGTGTCCACCTGAAGATTGTATAATATAATATATTATCTTTCGAAGACAGTTGCCCTCCTCCGTTCGTTAGCACCAAGACTTATCTAATGCATTGTAGCGGTGTTTCTAATGAGCTAAACAAAGATTTGCAGATGTTTTCTGGCTAACGTTTCGGCAGGATCGCCTTCTTCTAAATCTGAAAGAAATGGTGAAAATTTGATGGTTGATTGAAAGGAATGAGGCGTCTGTGTCTTGGTAACGGACCTGCAACCAACCGTTTGGTCCTTCTAGTTTCCTGTAAGGTGAGGGTGCCTATCTGCCGACTATGTGATTATATGATCGGAAAGATGTCTTGAATTTTGTAAGATAAGGTAGGTGTAAGATAGGTAGGACACGGTAGCCACACTTTGATGTGATATTTCGTTTTAAGCTCTAAAGAAAGTGCCACCTCCGAAACGTTAGCGAATAAACATCTGTAAAACTTTGTGCGGAGCTTAGACAAAACACCAGTGCTGTACACTGAATGAAAAGGTTCTTAGAGAGTCGTACACGCGATTTCGTTTTAATTGTTATACAGTTCACAGACCCCGTAGAGATGGAAAGCGTGGCTCTTGGGCGCGGAACCCAAACAAAGAACCTAGAGTCTAGGAGCATGCGCCTCCTCCGACTGCGCTCCCAGTAGAATGATGCGTCATAGAAATATTGCACTTGCAGATTTGTCCTTATGATTTAGGATAAGCTACACTAGACTCCACTCGTTAGCGCTCTCTATGTCTTCAATATCAAAGTCTCATCAACGGACTCGGCTCAAATAGGCAACGCGCAATTTCTTATTCCTTGCAGGACAAGTAACAGTAACAAATGGCCTGAACCATACTCCATCAAATGCTTATTCGTGACTTTACTTTGGTGGAAACGTCCGAATTCTGCCAGAATTTCTTGTCGCTTCGTATGATTGGAAGTGGCTGTGATTGCCTCTTTCCTAGAAAGTCACTTCCAGATGCAGCCGGAGAGGTCGAGCGATGAAAACGCCACCTTTTTGCCGACCGGTGCTTTCGGTGTTCTTGCTGGCGATGGCCTTGAGAAGGTGAGTGCAGGCTTTATTAAACTCTTTTGTTCACTTGTTCCGAAAAGCTATATATATATATATATAAGGTTGTAATGAATAAAATAAATGGCATTGAACCACTGTAAATTTAAACAGTTAATATCTCGGCTTGTAGGCAAGTTTATTAATCGAAATAAAAACCATCTGATTCTACACATCTTTGCCAACGTGACACAAGCTTTTTTTATCCCAGTAGCACAAAAATCAGAAGTTCTGGAATTGACGAAATCTTCGAAGGCACTTTCGGCATCCTGTTGGTATTTGAATATTTTCCCTAGCAAGAAGTCGCCAAGATGCTTGAAGCAATGGTAGTCTGTTGGGGAGAGGTCGGGAGAAAACGGAGGATGTGGTAGAGTTCCAATGCTCAGCTCATTCAATTTCTGCAACGTCATTCGTGCTACATGGGGGCGACCATTGTCGTGCAGAAGGAGAACTCGCCTTCGGTTTACCGAGGCCGGCCGGATATCCTTCAACTTTTTCATCATTTCTTCAACTTCAATGCAGTACTTCTCTGCCGTGGTGGATTCACCGGGAGGGAGGAAGCTGTGGTGAATAATTCCCAGCGAACACCACCATACTGTCACCATTACTTTCTTTTGGTGCAATTCCGGCTTCGCAAAAACCTTGGGGCTCTCATCGCTGTCCACCCACTGTGCCGATCGTCGCCTGTTGTCGTACATTATCCATTTCTCGTCACAGGTTACGATGCGATCAGGGAATGGGTCCGTTTCGTTCCGTAGAAGCAGTGCGGACGAGATCTCATATCGTCGGTTTCTTTGCTCCTCAGACAGCTCGTGAGGCACCCATCTTTCCAGCTTTTTGGTCTTTCCAATTTCCTTCAGATGCCGGGCAGCTGTGTTGGGACTGACGCCAAGAACCTTCGCTATCTCCCTGGTACCTTTGTGTGGATCCTTCTCTACCATATCTCTCAGCTTGTTCTCATCAACATCACTATGCCTCCCACGACCTTCATATCCTTCCAAGCTCTCATCTCCATTCCGGAACCTCTGATACCAACGATACGCCGTCCGAATTGTGGAACATCCTTGACCGAATGCGGCGTTGATCTTCTCGTCCGCCTCCTTAGCTGTAGCGCCCAGCTTGAATTCATACAATTAAATGCCTCGGATTACCCTTTTGTCCGTCTGCAAAAAAGTCAATAAAACTCAAAAGTTTCCCAGTTTTACTTAGAAAATTTGGTACTCACCGGTAGAGCAAAGTTTGCGCTTCTAAATAATATGCCACATGTTGCGGTTTGTTCTTGATCAAACGCGTAAAGACGCGCCAAGAAATGGCGCGAGCCAGTGCCATTTAATTCGTTACAACCTAATATATATATATATATATATATATATATATATATATATATATATATATCCACGGATCTCCCTCGATAGAGAGCCTTCGGGCTCTCTTGTTAAGAGGGATCTCGGGCCGCTTGTCGCAGGGCCACGTGGCGCGTCCCCGGGTGGTGGATAGGGGAATTAAACGCGAACCAAATGCGACCGTGTACTGCCCAGAGACGCAGGTGGGATGCAGGGGATGGACTCCTTGCTCCTGCTGTGTCGGGTCGATGCGTTCCTTGTGCGTGGGAGCGGCATGTTCGTGCACAGTGTGCGTGGATGTGTCCGTGACTGTGCGGATTGTAACTGTGTCGGCTCGGCCAAAAGCTTGCACTCGGTAGACTGGGAGTACATGTAAGGCGATTCGAGGCCGCCTTAAGTCTCGCCCCGTCCCTTCGGGCAGTCTGGTTGGCTGCCCGGAGTTCTTCGCCCGCACGACAGAGCCTGACAAGCTACCGTGTGTATTGGAGTCAAACACAGCAGCACTAAAGGGCCTCATTCCCCTGACCCCGAAAGAGCCCCCATTTCTGCAGCGATGGGAAGGACGAGTACGGAGAGGCTGCTAAAATCTCAGGGCCTAACCAGGCTGCGCAAACTGAGAAGGACTAGGATGACGATCTGTACTTACAACGCCCGCACGCTTGCGTCGGAAGCATCCGGCGAGGACCTGATGATGCAAGCCAGGAAGATCAAGTACGACGTCATCGGACTGACCGAGACGAGAAGACACCACCCCCTACACGCCGCCTACGACTCCGGAGAAGAACTGTTCCTCGGAACATGCGACAGCAGGGGAGTAGGCGGCGTTGGTGTCCTCGTCAACACGCACTTGGCCATGAACATCGATTCGTACGAGTCTCTGACAAGCCGAATCGGACGTCTGCGACTGAAGCGATGTGGCTCCGTGCCAGCCTTGACTGTGTTCGTCGCGTATGCCCCAACATCCGACTACGACGACGAAGACGTCGAGGCCTTCTACGTGGAGCTGGAGAAGTTCTATACGAAAGATCACACCTTCTACAAGGTGATCGTCGGCGACTTCAACGCCAAGATCGGGCCACGAAGGTCGCCGGAAGAACTTCACATCGGAACCCACGGTTTGGAGTGGAACGAGCAAGATGAAAGGCTGTCTGAGTTTATCATGTCGACCAAGACCATCCATGGAAACTCGCAGTTCCAGAAGCCTCCCTCCCTACGATGGACCTGGGAATCTCCCGGTGGCCAGTTCCACAACGAGATCGACCACATCATCTTCAATCGCAAGTATTGCCTGACCGATGTCTCCGTTGTCCCCAAGTTCTACACGGGATCGGACCACCGCCTCCTTCGCGCGAGGTTCCGCTTTTCGCGTCAAGGAGAGAAGGCCGCTAAGTTCAAGAAGAGGAGTCCCAGAACGACCATCAACTGGGATCTCTACACCTCTCTTGCCGGCCTTTGGGAAGATGCCGTCATGGACAACGTCGACGAGGAATACGATCGCTTCGTGCACCATCTCCACGATAGTGCTAAGGGAGCCGAGAGCTTGAAGACCACCAAGAGACGCCTGTCTCCGGAAACTCTCGAGCTGATACGCCAGCGTGGAGCAGCACGAGCGTCAGGCAACTATCAACTGACGTCCGAGCTTGCAAAGCTATGCAGAGCGGCGATAAAGGAAGATCTGAAGGAGAGAAGGGCGGAAGTGTTGGCTGAAGCAGCAGAGGCAGGGCTGAGCATCCGCAATGCCCGCCGGAACTTCGTCAACTTCAAGACCAAGATGACCGCTCTCCGACGTCTTGACGGAACCGTCACCTCTTCCAGAAGGACCATGGAGAAAGTCATCCACGACTTCTATTCCGATCTCTTCGATAGTCACGTCCACCTGCCCCTACGCCATCTTCCGCAGGATGGATACGTCATCCCCTCTGTTCTCCCTTCCGAGATCCGACACGCCATCTCGTCGGTGAAGAAACGTACAGCACCCGGTCCTGACAGGATCAGAGCTGAACACCTGAAGATCCTCCCGCCAGCGCTTATCAACACCTTGGCGCGGCTCTTCACACGCTACCTGTCCGAATGCAAGGTTCCATCTCAGTGGAAGACCAGCAAGACCGTCTTGCTGTACAAGAAGGGAGACGTGCACGACATTGGCAACTATCGCCCGATCTGCCTGTTGTCCGTAGTCTACAAGCTGTTCACTCGAGTCATCCTGAATAGGATTAGTAGAACGCTGAACGAAGGACAGCCATGCGAACAAGCAGGATTTCGGAGAGGATTCAGCACGATCGACCACATACACACCATTACGAAGCTCATCGAAGTGTCGCGAGAGTACAAGCTGCCGCTGTGCCTTACGTTCATTGACCTGAAGAAGGCATTCGACTCCGTCGAGACTGAAGCGGTCATGGAAGCCCTGCTCACCCAGGGCGTTCCTACTCAGTACATCAAAGTCCTTCGAGAGCTGTACAGTGGATTCACGACCAAGATCTCACCATTCTACAACGACGTCGTCATTGACGTGAAGAGAGGGGTTCGACAAGGGGATACCATATCCCCGAAGCTCTTCAGCGCCACCCTCGAAAACGTCATGCGTGAACTAGAATGGGATGACATGGGAGTGAAGGTCGACGGCCGGCAACTGCACCATCTTCGTTTCGCTGACGACATCGTTCTCATAACACCGAGCATCAGTCAGGCGGAGCGAATGCTGGCCGACTTCGATCGTGTATGTGGAAGCGTTGGACTGCAGCTGAATCTTACGAAGACGATGTTCATGAAGAACGGATGGGTTTCTGATGCCCCATTCTCGCTCAACGGAACGAACATCTCCGAATGCTCCAGCTATGTGTATCTGGGTCGCGAAGTCAACATGGCCAACGACCTAGCACCAGAGCTGAGCAGGAGGAAACGAGCGGCTTGGGGAGCTTTCAAGAGCGTCGAAGAAGTCGTGAAGAAAACGAAGAACGTCCGACTCCGTCCCCACCTATTCGACTCCACTGTTCTTCCTGCCCTAACATACGCCTCAGAGACCTGGGCTATACGAAAGCAGGATGAACACTCGATCAGCGTCGCGCAGCGTGGAATCGAGAGGACGATGCTCGGAGTGACACGACTCACGCAAGTGAGATAAGGCCTCCGGAGTTCCGAGCTTCGCCGACGTTCGAAGATCAGAGACGCTGTCGCATGGGCCAAGTCGTCGAAAATTAGGTGGGCCGGCCACGTAATGCGATTCGCAGACACCCGCTGGACGAGAGCCGTCACAGACTGGATTCCGCGGGATGTCAAAAGAACACCAGGACGCCCACCAACGCGTTGGTCGGACTTCTTCGTGAAAGCCCTGAACGACCGATATGACGCTCTTCGTGTCCCTCGAGCGAGGAGGATCCATTGGACCACTCTGGCACGCGACAGGGACGAATGGAGACGCTGCTGGCGCCCGCTCGAGCAAGTCGATAATCAACGGGACGACAGGTGATACAGGTGATATATATATATATATATATATATATATATATAGCTTTTCGGAACATATAAATAAATAAATAAATGTATATAAATAAATAAATATATATATTTTGACGACATCATCGTCCGCCAGGCTCGGCATAGAGCGGTCTAGTCCTCGATGCAAACTTATCAAAATATCGATTTTTGTGAAATTAGTCGAGGTTGACATTCGATAGAGCTTTCCGTGCTGAACAGAGCGGTATTATTGCGGGTGTCGAAAACTTAAATCTGGGCGAATAAGAGCGCATAAAACTTGAACCGCGAAGTCCGCCGCTCTGAAATGGCAGCTTGGACTAAGTTTAGGCAGCTGGGAAGCAGTGAGCGCGCTACATAGGCGAGCAATACTCTCGTCAGTGCTTGAGAGTATTGCTTGCCTATGCATTTGTATGCAGCCATCTCGCCGTGGTCGCCGTGGTCTCTTCCCGCAGTGGTCGCCTGAAATCGGAAAAAGTCGTGTCACCCGAGCTCCACCCGCGTTTTTGCACCGCTGTAACTCTGACTCTTCATAAGCTATATTGCTGTACTTTGGGCTCCAAGTGAAATCTATTACTGGCTACGAAATGCACATGTTGCAGCCAGAATGATTCGAACTTGACAGAGTTGTTGCGCTCCGAAAACGCTCGCGCGTCCAGTTTGGCGTCACTCGTGGAACGTCCGGCATAGTCGGTGTAATAGGAAAACTTATTGTATGCTAGACATATAGAGGCTAATTGGTTTGATATGCTTTTCTATGTTCAGATAAACTGTTTTTGTCAAGCTAAGCTTACTTTACAAGTCGTCTCCACTCGATTTATTCTGTCGGGCATATATACATAGTTCGACTGTACTGGGGTTTGTATGTCAAAAGACAGAGCTTGACCTGCTTATCTCAAATGTGTGTTACCTTTTACAAGCACCCGATTTTCAAAATCTTACTTGAAAAACTCGGTTTGGAAGCTCGGCTGAAAAGCTGCGCAAGTCGGCCGGCGCGCTCTCTTCGGCCAACGACCAAAACATGCGTACAGTACTGTACTATATAGAAAGAGTGGTACAGAGAAGTTGCACATCAAATATGTCGTTGAGATGAGAAGTATGTACACAGGGATGTAGCTTTGAACGCTGGGATTTGCGGTCCGACTCCCAATGACAGCACTTGTGCACCTCCTAAATAAAGATCCGCCACAATCAGTAGAAGCCTTCCACCAGCACTAGCAGTAGCAAACTGCGTCAGGAGGGAAACCAGATTCATGGACACTGTTGGTGCCCTCATGACTCAAGATGTAGAAAAACAACTTCCCCCAGCAGGGAGGGTTACTGGGGTGCTGATCACGAATATGACATTCATTTTTAAAATTTCGGCTGACTACGGTACGTTGCGGTAAGTACGAGTGACAAGAGGTGGCGAAGCCACTTGTCGCGACTCGACCGTCGCAAGCACCGGCAAGGAGGCGGGGGCTCCGGCAAGGAGGCGTGGCAAGGGTATAAATAGCCGCCGCCACGTCCCGTCGAGGCCCGTCCGGCTCTGCCCGCTCCAGGGGCAGCCGGGCCGGTCAGCCACCCCGGCACAGCCAGTGTGCGGCTGAAGGGACAGTCGCACGCCTCGCCCAGTCCGCTCGTAGGACTGTCGAGATCAATAGCGACTCCGCCAATACAACAAGTCCACAAGTGTGCAATGAGCCTAGCACCGCAGAGGCAGCAGAACGTAGGAAGAAACAGGTCCAACCACAAGTGTCTTCATTCCCACTTATATTGGACGCAGTCACCATGCCGTTCGTAATCGATGATAAATCTTACACCACACAACCTCTACCATTTCCTTCCAGACTCTGCCGTAATATTAGAACCACCGGAGGCATAGTCCATCCAAACACAACGACAAGAGTCCGGTCACCACTTACCGCTTTCGTGATCAGCGCCTTAAGGAACCTCCATAGGAAAAGTTTGGGCGAAATCGGTGATTCTGACCTACCGCAACTTCTGCACATCTGCTGCAACCTACCGCAATCAGCTAGAATTCATAAAACGGGATACCGTTTTTGCGATCTACATACACCCCAATAATCTCCTTGGACGATGCTTGGTTGTTTGTTTTTTCAAAAATGTTCCCCAAAATCAGGAGTAATAAGAATGCAGCAGGGCCAATGAAAGTGGTGTCCTTTATGGCGTTGTTTTGCATGGCCATTTGAAGTGGAAAACGTCGCTTGATCGTAGTGGACTTTATTTAGGAAGTGTACAAATGTTGTGTCATCGGGCAGTCGATCCAGAAATCTTCGGTGCCCCGCCATGCTGCTCGTTTTTGAATACAGCTAACATTGTAAGAAACAAAAGAAGATCGTGACGCAGCAACAGTGGAACAAGCATTACAACTGAATGTGAAGCGACCAATGCGAGGCAAATAATGGAAGGTTTAGAGAAGTGTGGAGTTCGCACTGTATTTTTCCGGGCCTAACCATAAGTGTTTCTTTCTTGTAATGAACGAAGGAAATTAACCACGTAATAAATGCCGACTCGTTATAGACATACAACAGAATATGGCGACAATACTCGAAACTTTTGTAAGCCAAATGTTGCAAAATCGGAGAGCGGTTTGAATTTACTTAACAACGCATCTGAGCCTCATCAACAAACAACTTTCGGAACTATTAGACACTCGGAAGCGTTATGTGAGGTGTTTACTAAAGGGAAGAAAACGCTATGACCCTACAATTGCTACGTTAGCTCGAAATACGCACACCTGAGGGCAGGGAGGTGTTTGCAAATTCTGTTCTTTTTAGGAGTTTGGTTCCGCGCACCCCTTTCACAATTCAAAACTATTATTGAAGATATCGTTTATTAATAAAGAGTGAGTCCCAGGTGCAGTAGTTTTAGGGTGGGGGGAGGAGGTGCGCTGTCGTGACGACACCTTTGATTTTTTTTGATTTTTTCATGATTACGTTAGATTATGAAACCACAGGCCGTCAGTGCGCTCTGTAGTTTCATAACCTAACGTAATCATAAAACTGACTATGAGATAAACCAGCCTAAGGTGTACAATACCGCCCGCGTCGCGCGGTCAAAAAGACGGTTTGCGACGAAAAAACAAACGGTCGCATGCTCGCAACTTCCTTAATTTTGAGTTGTTTGTGAAACTGTTGGCACCGCTCGATTCGTCTTCTTGAGATCTACACAGAAATATATAAAACGTTGCCAAACTACCGCGTTTTCGGCGTGGGTGGCCTAAAAAATAACTGCAGCAGCCTTTTTGCGATTAGATTTTCCAGGAAGTGCATGTGACGTACAGCGTTTACGGAGTATCCCAAGCATGGCTTGCACTGTCAGTGCTCTGTCATGCCTGCAATGTTCCGAGAGTGCGCCGTGCACAATGTATATAGGGAAGGGAAGGGTCTCAAGCGTATGTCTAAACGGAGGGAGCGAGTCATCTATAGGAATAAATCAATCGAATGGGCGGAAGCATGTCCACTAGGTTTCTATTATCGCTTAATGGAAAATATAAAGCCTTCAGGACTATCTTGCACCAATTAGAGAATTTTACAAGAAATTTCCGGCCGTCCTACTTAGGATTTGCTCCGGTCAGTCCTACCAGCCTTTGGAGTGCGCCTGCGCCGTACACAATGCATGTGGGGTCGAACCTATCAATCGAGTGAGCGGAAGCGGTTCAAACGTCGTGCTAAACAGCAAAGCTTGCCCGCTTTAGGTGCTTTAGTACACACACTTCTAGTCTGGGCAGGCCACTGTGTTTTTTTGTTCTTGTTTGTTTCTCTTGTTTGTTTCTCTTTTCTTGCGGTGACTAGGAGAGATCGTATATGTCTTCAGTAATTGGAAGCGGCTTAGTACACAATGTATTGCGTTGAACACACCCGAATTTAGAGACATATATTCCAGCTGGACAAATAATGCATTCTAAGCGTATTGTATTTCATTTGGATGTTTGTGAATCACAGTAGAGAATAGTCCTCCTTCTTTTTATATGCGGATACAAAATTTACTGTGGTTGCTTATGTTTTTATGACTAAGAAAAACTGTTTCGCTCAAAGTTCACTTGCTGCAGCACAAGAAAATTCTCGAAACTGATAGGTGTCAGGTGTCCGTTCCTCTACGTGGTGCTACTGAAAACTGTTCGCTCTGCGAGCTAAGCCGATCACGGACATTCGATTGCATGCGACAGGCCCTTGTGACAGGCCGGCCTATGAAGACCCATGTCACATCACATGGTGTATGTCAGCTCACGTATTTCGAGATAGTGCTACGGCGTCCGCGGGAGCCGACGCGCACTCGCAAAGCCCGACGAGTGTGAAAAGTGTGCGAGGGTCCCTGATGCGAGGACGGCATTGGGGGGCAACTGAGTTAGTCCGAAAGTCCCGTAACGTAAGCAGGACCCGCGTGGCTACGCTGAATGTGGGTACGTTGACGGGGCGCTCGTGCGAGTTGGTTGAAGCACTGAAGCGTAGAAGAGTTTATCTCTGTGCGGAGCAGGAGACGAGGTGGTCCTGCCGCAAGTCAAGGAACATAGGACGAGGCTTCAAGGCCGTTCTATGTGGATGTCCCAGGACCACCAGTGGTGTCGGAATAATCGTCTCCGAGCGATTTCGTGACTCGATTGTAAAGCACTTTGACGATCGATTGATGAAGATCGTTGTCGCCGCGAAGGAGCGACTCTATCACTTCTTCTCTGCGTATGCTCCGCAGACTGGCTGCTCGGATCAAGCCAAGGAAGAGTTTTGGAGCCTGCTTGGTGAGAAGACAGCAGGGGTACCTTCAAAAGATGTCATCATAGTCGCTGGTGACCTTAACGGACGAAAGACGGGTACAGCTGTCATGCTGGGTTCGGTTACGGGTTGCGTAACGCAGATGGTGACCGTATCCTTGAATATGCGGAATCGCACAACCTCACCGTAGTGAACACCGTTTTCCGAAAACGCGACTCCCACCTCATCTCATACTATAGTGGGAGCTCCAAGTCTCAGATAGACTTTGTCCTTGTGAAGGATCGAGACCGAAGTCTTGTCACAGACGCGAAGGTCGTGCCGTATGAGACGGTCGCCCAACAGCATCGACCGCTGATCTGTACTTTAAAGATCGCCCTTCCGAGGCTGAAGCAGGTCGAGCGATGCGGTGCACCAAGAATCAAGTGGTGGCGAATGAAAGAGAAGGAAGCAGCTGTGACTTCTCGCGTGCGGTTACCGACAGTGACAACTGTCGACGAAACTTGGAACGCGACCGACGCGATTCGTCACGCTGCACGGACGGAGCTCGGCATCACGAAGCCTGGACGACGGAAGGTCGACAAGCAGGCCTGGCTGTGGATGGATGACGTGAAAGCCAAAGTTCGAGAGAAGAAGACGCTCTATCACGTGTTTCTCGGCGAAAAGACAGCTGATAACTGACGGAAGTACCAAGAAGCGAAGAAAGCTGCAAAGAATGCCGTGGCTGTTGCAAAAGCCACTCATTATGGAGATGTCAACGAGAAGCTCGAGTCGCGCGATGGTGAGCGGTATCTGTACCGACTCGCAAAGAATCGCCATCGCCAGACCGAGAACATCGAGAAGTTCTTCGGCATCAATGATGAGAACGGCCATCTTCTCATGGACCGCAAGAAGGCATTGAAGCGATGGCGCGATTACTTTGAGGAAATCTCTACAGTAGAATTTCCTCATCCAGCCATCCCCTCAAAGGCTCCAACCCATGGCCCCGTCCAGAAGATCACTGGAGGAGATTGAAGCGGCTTTGAAGAAGATGAGGCCAAGCAAAGCGACTGGGCCCGACGACGTGTCAGCAGAACTGCGGAAGTCGAAGTTTTGGTACCCTGCTGAGTGGTTGGCGAAGTTCTTTAATCAGGTTGTGGCAGAGAAGAAAGTGCCTGAGTGTTGGCGCCAAAGTACGACGATTCCGATTTGGAAGAAGAAGGGCAGTCCTGCAGACTGCTCCAACTACCGTCCAATTCGTTTGCTTTCGCACAGCATAAAGGTCTTTAAGCGAATTGTCGGTGAACGAGTTCGTGACATCGTCCAGCTTTCCAGCAATCAGTGCGGCTTCGTGGCTGGCTGTGGCACCATTGATGCCATACACGCCGCCCGCCTCCTGATAGAGAAGCATCGCGAGAAACAGAGGTCAGTGCATATAGCCTTCCTCGACTTGGAAAAGGCCTTTGACCGCGTACCGCTTGAAGTGATATGGTACGCCTTGCGATATCATGAAGTTCCTGAAGAGCTCATAGAGTGGGTGCGAATTCTCTACTCTTGTCCAAAGAATCGCGTTCAAGCTGTAGCTGGAACCTCGATGGAGTTCCCCATCTCTGTCGGGGTACACCAGGGTTCTGCGCTGTCCCCACCCCTCTTTGTTGTCGTCATCGCACGAGATCTTCAGAACCCCGTTACTTGGACATTGCTTTATGCTGATGACGTAATGCTCGCTAGCGAAGATAAAGGTGAACTCGAGCGAGAGATGCAAGCTTGGTGTGATCGCTCGAAGCGGTTTGGACTCAAATTGAACGTGAAGAAGACCGAATATCTAACGACGGACGTTACTGAGTCCAGCTCCATCAAGGTTAACGGCATCGAGCTCCGCACTTCGGTCTTTATGTACCTGGGATCAGCAGTCACGTCTGACGGCAAACTGATGATTGAAGTGAATTCACGCGTGAGTGCAGCTTGGTCCAAGTGGCGCTCGTTGACTGGGGTGCTCTGCGATAGGAAGATACCGGAGCGCTTGAAGTCGAAGATCTACAGAGCAGTCGTCTGGCCGGTAGCGATGTACGGAGCTGAGTGTTGGCCGGCGAATAAGGAAGTTGAAACGCGCCTCAGCGTCATGGAGACGAAGATGCTGCGCTGGACGGCTGGAGTCACGCGCATGGACCGCATTCGAAACGATGCTATTAGGCAGAAGTTCGGTGTCGCGCCGATAGCCGAGTAGATGCGCGAAGCTCGCTTGCGATGGTACGGCCACGTTCTGGGTGGACAGCGTCCGCAAGATAGGCCTTAACTTCGAGGTAATAGGAAAGCGGTCTAGAGGGCCTCCGAAGCAGCGCTGGTTAGATACGTTACATGCAGACTTGAAGATTACTGGTGTTTACCCTGATCTGGCGCTGGATCGGGAAATGTGGCGTCATAACACCAGAATAACGGACCCCGCTACGATGCGGGACAAACGCTGAAGAAGAAAAGAAGAAGAAGAAGAAGAAGAAGATAAGTGTCAGGTGTCAACAAATCAACGGTTTGAATCGAAGTGCTCACCATTAAATGAACGAATTGTCCCACATGGAATGACTACTCTGATAGGCTGCTTATGAATACCAAAGTTACCCCCCTGACCACTTTCTTCACTGAGCAAACTTTGTCATCCATTATCTTACAAATAATGAATCCGGCCTCTGGATCTACAACGCTTCAAGGATGTTCTGTACTTCTGCTTTTGTTTCGTCCATTTCCAGCATGTTTTTCCGAAAGTGATGATATAGCGTCATGCAAGTAGTATGTTAATCGCAAGGGGCGAAATGCACTTTTTGCTGCTGACCGACAGCGTTCAAAAGACTCAAGGCACGATGACTCAAATTATTTTATGGTAAATGTACGCACGTAGAGTTATGGGGCCTCTGTGGCAGTCTGGATGCTGGGCTCCCCATAACTCTCCGTCGTTGTTCAGGTCATTTCAGACTGTAACATGGTTTGAAGGAAATAAATGTGGTGAATTACTCACTTGGAGGCACGAACATCGTCCTGCTCCCATCATGCGTTCTTCCTCCTACCGGCGCGCCCACTCCATCCCGCGCATTGCCCCGCTCACTCAGACGAGTCTGCCTGCGCATCTCTCTGAACCATTGATGAGGCCCTGGCAAACATTTTGCACGTCACAGTTTTATTCAACTGACCGAGGGAGACTGAAATACCAAGGAGATTGGTGTGAGCAAGTCTCAAACGAGACCCATAACGCCAATAGTGCAGAGGTGGCGGGGCATGTTTCTTGGAGCTACTAAATCTTGCGGACCACCTTCATTTCGTTTACTTAGGAATAGGTTGAGTTGAACAAGTTTAATCCAACTTGACAAGCAAGGTTGTTTGGAAACAGTAAGGGATGGCTGAAACGCAGTTCGAGCCTTCCCCCTAGTAGGAGAGAATTATTTTGACTGGTTGGTCAGAACACATTCCTATTCCTCGTAATGTCCACCAGAGGCCCAAAAACCACATCCCCACCTATGATATGTCCCAACACACTTCCTCGTATGCAGTCCCCAAGAAGGGGGTTCCAGCTACATGAATATTCCCACGCTCTGCCGTCCAACGCACAGCCAGGCGCGACGCGTCGGCTCGCACGAGCATCTTCTCCCACGGCGGGCGCCCCATCTCGCCTTGCAGCGCCTATTTTCAAAGGGCGGAGGCAAGATCGCCACTCCGTCGCTTCATATCGTTCGTTAAAGACTTTCACGAACTAGTCCGACCAAGGCCCGATGGGCGTCTTGCTGTTCTTGTGACACCCGCGCTGCATCCATTCGGTGACGGCTCTCGTGCAGAGGGTGTCCGCAAAACGTAATACGTGACCGGCCCACCTAGTTTTTGAGGGTCCAGGTTTCCTGGACCCTCAAAAACTAGGTGGGCCACGCTAGCCGCATACGACGTCACGGCGCTGAAACGCGGACGTGCGCTCGGTGACGCATGGTTAGCAGCGGAGCACGAACTTTTAACAGTGTTTAAGCTCCTCGTCTAGTTCTTCTGTCGCCGCATAGCTTTGACGCATCTCAAAGCTCTTGTTTATGTGTTCTAGTAAATGAAATCGACAACTTTTTCTTTCACCTAGCAGTAGGCATTCGAGGCCTACACAGATGGGAAGATAGTGGAGGTTTGGTATGGTATCTTTAGAGACCTTGAAGTAGGACACTGGTTTCGGTTTGCGCTCTATTCCATCTAACATCTTAATTACCCTCGCATGTCCAACCTCCTAGCAAAAAACGCGGTCGACAGTCGCCGGTACACACTCTCGCGCTCTAGCGCGAGTCACTAACCATCCCATTCGGAAGCAGTCGGACCACGACAACTCGTCCATTTTCGCCGCGCACGGTGCGCGACGCCAGGTGGGGTTCGCGCGGCGTTGGAGCTATGTCTGGCCCGGGGCTCGTCACAACGATACATGCCACTCATATCTCGAACGCATCCTGCCAGACAACCCGTACTAACCTAGGCCTCGAAAACCGCTCGAAAACCCGCATACCCGCACGAAACGACACAAGACAGCATCATCAACCGAGGGACACTCTGCGAGCTTAAATGCTGAGAACATTTCGTGCTCCGCGGCTAACCATGCGTCACCGAGCGCACGTCCGCGTTTCAGCGCCGAGACGTCGCACGCGGCTAGCGCGCGACGTCGCGTCGGAGTTAAGTCCTGGAGCCCCGCGTTTCAGCGCCGAGACGTCGCACGCGGCTAGCGCGCGACGTCGCGTCGGAGTTAAGTCCTGGAGCCACTTGCCAGCAGTGCCGTCGCGGGCGCACAAGGCATCGATCGAACGGGGCAACGAGGACGGCGACGCGCGATCTCTAAGCAGGAGGGCGCAGACAAACGGTGTACGGTAACCATTCGGGGGTGCATTGGTCGAAATCGTTCCTTGCACTCTGTTAGGCCCCGTTTATACTTCGTCGCGGCGTGACGCGATGGCCACGCAATGAGGCCAAATTGATCGATCGCGTCGCACAATCAATATAGCCACTATACGTGGCGTCGCGTCGCGCCGCGACGAAGTATAAACGGGGCCTTAGGAATGCTGTACTGTGCATTGCGCAAGCGCACTCCACCGCGAACACCTGACCGAATTCATTGCACGGGGGAGGGTGTTTTTAAAAGCGATCTCCATTTGGGCATTCGATCAATGCCTTGTACACTAGTGATGGCACTGCCGTCAAGCGGGTGGAGCGGCAGTGGAAAGTGGCGTTGCTTCATACGGGGAAGGTCGAGAGTTCAGTTCTCCTGCGTTGCAGGATTTTTGCGTTTCAGCTGAGTGTTTGAGATTTGAGAGGTCTTTGACGTCTTCGCCGGCGTTTTCTGCGCATTTTCCAGCTGTATGCGCTCTTGGAGCGCAGAACCCAGCTGCGGACTCCCCCTGAGCGACGAAGGCAGTTTCCACACAAGCAGCTCGGATGGCACACACCCTGGAGTACCTTCCCTAGCCTGGTCCTGCGCTCAAAGAATATACGGTCCCTGATTTCCCGATGAGGGCGGACACTTCTGATCGGAGCGTAAAATATTTGCTCGTGGGATGCTTGAAGCAGGAAAGACAGGTTATTTTGTTGAATCGCAGACTTCGTAGCAATCGAACGTTCGAATGCGAATGCTTCGAGCATTCGAATTTGAGCATTCGAACACGAGTGTTTCGAGCATTCGAATCCGAATACATTCGAAAATCGCGTTTTTCGAGCATTCAAATTCGAATACATTCGAAAATCGCAATTTTTCGACTATTCGAATTCGAACACATTCGAAAATCGCGTTTTTTTCGAACGTTCGAATACGAATATTCGAATTCGAATAGAATTATTCAAATTCGAATGCTCGAATATTCATTCGGGCTCAACTATAGTCCAGGGGTCCGGATCCGGAAGTCGGGATTACACATTGCTAGGCTTGTTCGACCCATTTTTGTCAGTATAAAGTGTATCTTAACCACGGTAGCGCACCATACTAACACTAGAACTTTGTTTTAGCCTGAGGCGGGATTCATCAACGACTTACAGCAATTTAACCTCAAAATGCAGGCGAGATTCCTGATAACGCCTTAACATCAAGCGATGTGGTGAAATGTTTCACGATATCGCTTGATAAGCCGCGATATCAGGAATTTCGGCTATATTTGCTCCCTTAAATTGCTATAAGTCGTAGATGAATCCGTCCCTTGCATGTTACGATTAAAAAACAAAAATAAACACGCAAAGCAACAGCGTTCATAATAGAGTTCGATTGTCCATTGAGGAGAGCAGGCGGCTTTTTTTGCTTAAAAAAGGATAATATTCTTTGTCCTGGCCGTCTTTGGTAGGCATTGGTGGGACTGTCAGCTCGACTGTACTTCTAAATTCGAGGAAAAATGACAAAAAAATTGAATAAAAATATTTATTTTTATATTTAATTACTTGTTCATTATACTATTGTTTTTGATTTTTTTGATTTACTATGTTTTACTATTATTTATTTATTGTTTATATTTATATAATTAATTAAATATTTATTTATTGTATTTATGATTGATTTTTTTCGACCTCTCTTCGACTTCTTGAGAGAAAGTATAACATACCAATCTACCTTCTTCATGCTTAGCCAACCATATTGCTAGTGATTTCACGCCCGTCACATACAGCAACCTTCTCACTGTTACAAGAAGACGTAATATCACCCACATCGTCACCAGTCTACATCCTGCGCTTCGCTCAAGTCAAGCTAACATCACGAATGAGAGAACAGAAGACTTTTCTTTGCAGTTCCTCGGTAGCAGCAAGGGCCTTCCCAACTGTAAAATACAGGGCGCGTAAAAAGTATTGACGCACATCCTTTTGTTTCAGCTCCAGCTTTCTCTTCCTACTTTTTAAGGTTTTTTTGTGTTATATTTGTTGTCCGTATTGTGTTCAAAAAATAACTCGAGAAAACTGAAGAAACATGATACCGTCGTTGCTACGGTGGTCCTTTCTTGGCTGTTACCAGAAGAAATGAATACTTCATTTAAAAAAGAATAGGCGCTGTTCGAAACGGTAGGTGAGGAAAGAGGTCAATAACCTAAAAGTCAGCTACGACTCTGTCATAACGGATGATGTTTGCAAGATGTCCAAGCGCAATAACGTTTAATTCCAAAATTGTCAATCTCTGTCTGAGGTAGCAGACAAAGGCGCGTAGGTGTGAACATCTTCTTAGGCCAGCATCGCTCAAACATGAATCCGCTGGATTGCTCTTTTTAAGCAGTTTGGAGGCTACGGTCTAGGCTACCTCCAACAGAGGTGACCAGCCGCTGAAGACTACCCTGTTCAAAGCGCGGGACGAAATCCACGTAGAGCACTTGCGGCGCACCGCCGATGAGCTTCGGAATCGTGATCGCAACATCCTTTTCCATATTCTGGAGGTGAATATGCTAAATCTTACGGTGCATTACCTTTTCCATAATCGCCATTCACTGCGTCAATACTTTTTACGCACCCTGTAGATAATATTCTTTATCTTGACCGCCTTCGTTGGGCATTGACGGTGGGTCAGTCAGCACTAGTGTACTTCATGACTCCAAAAGTCCAGAAGAGACTGAAAAAATGGATAAAAAGATCTATCTTAATTTTATTTATTATTTATTCATTTAGTATTTCACTTATTAATTATTAGTTATTAACTGTTATTTATATTTATATTTTTAATTAATTAAATAATGTGTATATTTATATTTTATCGATTGTTGCGACCATCCTCGACACACTACATGAGAGAGTTGATATCAATTGTATGATTAAATGTTTTCTCCATGCCGAGTTATCGGTTGTCTTGTTAACTGCCTTCCTCCCGACTACCGTGCCCCTATTCGTAGGGAGATCGTCGTAGCAGATACCTTTAGGGGCATATTTCAAATTGATTGTGCTGATGAGGAGGAAACACTCCAGCTAGATTTTGTTTGATGTTGATTCCATTGACGTTCCCTTGTTCGTGATGTTAGCTTGACTTGAACGAAGCGCAAGCTCGTACTATTCTACTACGTCTTCTTGTAACAGTCCTCGATTTTTGGAGTCGTGAAGTACAGTCGTGCTGACAATCTCACCGTCAATGCCTACCGAAGACAGTCAAGACAAAGAATATTATCTATCTTTTAAGCAAAGAATAGTCGTCTGCTCTCCTCAACGGTCAATCGAACTATGTATCATGAACGCTGTTGCTTTATTTTTTGTTTTTATATCGTAATATCTAGGTTAAAATAAGGGTTACAATGTCTGTATGGTACAATACCGTGGTCAAAGTACACTTCACATCGACAAAATCGGATCGACCAGCAGAAACACACCCACCGGATCCGACCCCTGACCCCTTTCCTGCAAGTCCGTCCCCGTATCCACTCAGCCAGTCGCTGAGCCTTTGTTCGTGAGCGGCGAACCTCAATGTTCCACTTCGGTTGCTGTACGGCTAACAAGCAAATTGTGAAATCGCTGCAATCCCGCTATTGTTCCAGCCCCAAACCTTTAGCAGGTTAGATTCTAACCACGACATGGCAGTTCCAGGCGTCAGTATTGCTTTACCCCGCACTGAAGTGAAATGGTTTTTTGCAATTTTTGACCACCCCAGATGTCCGCAGGAAATTTGAAAATCACTCCTGTGATTCTTTTACAGTTCCCTACAACCCTCAATAGGTCACCCTTAAAATTGCCACGGGACGCTCATTGACCTCCCTTGTAAAAGAGAACAAGTGAAACGATCGATAATAGTGATCGATATAAGGTCTGAGAGGAAGGTCCAGCGGATGAGCGCTCAAAATATCAATAATATCGGTCGATATTGATTGCCTGTGCGAGACTTCGTCATGGTGGCTGATTTTCTGATCGACCTTCCGTCGGCCACCATAATCACGGAACACTCACCCAGATCGATTAAGTCTGGAGAGAAGCGATAGCACCGCTCAAGAATGGATAGTATCGATCGATATTGATTGTGATTGACTATAGTAGGATCGACTGCCCGATCAAAACACCTTTCACCTGATCGGCCTTCCGTCGGTTATCATAATCGCGGGACACCCACCCAAATCGATTAAGTCTTGAGAGAAAACCTATCAGTCGAGTGGGCGCGACAGCCTGTAGAGCGAGCGTTGGGGAGTTCTATCGGAAATTCCCAGTAGCCGTACGTAGGAATAGCTCTAAGACTGTCCAACTTGCTTTTGGAGTGCGCCGTGAACAATACAGTCGTAATCGGACCTATTAATCGAGTGGGCGCGACAGCCTGGAGCGAGCGTTTGTGGAACTTTACCGGAAATTTCCAGCCGCCGTACTAAGGAATTGGAGGAGGCAGCTCTGCCCCACCTCATCTATTTCCTGATCCACACACACACACACACACACACACACACACACACACACACACACACACACACACACACACACACACACACACACACACACACACACACACACACACACACACACACACACACACACACACACACACATACACACACACACCACACACACTATACACACTACACACACATACACACATGCACACACAATTTCCTTCAGAAGGAAGCAGTATTAATGTGAGGAGCCTCTCTTTACAGCTGGACCTGGATCGCTCCAAAACGAGCGCATTGAAAGCGAAAAATGTACACAACAGCGTCCTCCTATTCATGCTATACAGCACCGGACATGTCTTTTGGTCATTGGCCGAAAAAGCCGCGCCGGCCAACATAGGCCGCTTTGGAGCGTTCCAAAGCGGCCTTTTTGAATAACTTTTCTAGAAATCGAGTACCTGCGAAAATAAACATATATTTGAACTCAGCAGCTCAAGCTCTATCTTTTGGTGTATAAATCTCAGTAGAGTTCAACAATGCATATAGGCCCGACAGAATCAATCGAGTAGGCGCGGCGCGACAACCTGTATAGCGAGTGTTTGGGGAGTTTTATCGGAAATTTTTAGCCATCTTAATCAAAAATTGCTCTAAGACTGTCCAGATTGCATTTAGAGTTTGCCGTGAACAATGCATACAGAATCGGACCTACCAATCGAGTGGGCGCGACAGCTCGCAAATTGCATGCGCAAACGTGTTCGGAGCAAAATAACTTTGTGGAGATCGAATCGTTCCGGCTGCTGCTAGTGAATTTTCTATGCAGTAGAATGCTTTTGTAGTCCCCAAAAGTACACCGTGGTAGCTTCTAAACGGGCGAAATTATTGCGGTGCGAAAATGCAGGTTAGCCTTGTGTGACACGATTTCTTCCAAATTCATTCGACCACTGTGGGAAGAGGTGACGAGCTAACGGTCTAGGAATACGTATGCGAGCAAATCAGTCAAGGTACTTTGCGAAGAAGTGCCCAGAGCTCCCAGCTTTCTAACCCGCCTCACTCCCGGCAGCCATTTTAGAGCGACGGAGGACAGCGGTGAAGTTTCTTCCGCCCTTACTCGCCCTCATTTGAGTTTTCGACAGTTGTAATGGTGCCGTTCTGTTCAGCTCGGTAATCTCTATCGAACGGTGTCACTCTCAATCAATTCCGAAGACATCGATTTTTTGACAATATCGAGGACGTGGGCGCCCTAAACCGAGCTGCGCAGACGATGACGTCATCTATAACCGGTATTTTCAAAATTGGCCAAATTTCCTCGTGCAAACTTCGTCCAAAATCGTCTAGGCGTTATTTGGGGGAGGGGCTGATTACGAATCCGACGTCCGTTTTTGAAAATTCCGTCGACTTCAGCAGGTTACTTTCCGTTTGTGGGTGGTTGGGTCAGGGTCACCGATCACCCTCAGTTATCGGTATGAGCGGTCTCCTGCAATAATCGTCCAAATGTACCTCTAATAAGTCTCCGACCCTACACGAATTTTGAGCAAAATCGATGATCCTGACCCGACCACCCTCAATTATCCAGAAGAAAATCCAAAACCTACCGAAGTCGACGGAATTTTCAAAAACGGACGTCGGATTGTAATCAGCGCCCCAAATAACGCCTGGACGATTTTGGGCGAAGTTTGCACGAGGAAATTTGGCCAATTTCGAAAATACCGGTTATCGATTACGTCATCGTCCGCGCACCCTGGCCTAGGCGCCCACGTCCTCGATATTGTCAAAAATCGATTTTTTTTGAAATTGGCAGAGAGTGACACCAATCGATAGAGTTTTTCGTTGTGAACAAAACGGTTTTACTGGAAGTGTCGGAAACCCAAATATGGGCGAGTAAGAGGGCAGGAAACTGCAACCGCTAAGTCCGCCGCCCTGAAACGGCAGATGGGGCTAAGGCAGTTTAGTCAGGTGAGAAGTTCTGAGCACGTCACCGTAAAGTACCTTAAGTGCTCTGTTCGCAAACGCATTTTGAGGCCGTTAGCTCGCGGCGTCTTCTCGCAGTGGTCCACCGAAATCGGAGAAAAATGCGTCACTCAAGCCTCACCTGCATATTCGCGTCACTGTTACTTCGTCCATTCACAAGCTATATCGCAGTTTTTTACCACACTACTAGAACGTTTTACTGGCTACAAAATCGACAAGTTGCAGCCAGATCGATTCGGCCCCTACAGAGTTACTGCGCTCCGAACACGTCAAATCGTACCAAGCATGGCCACTTTCGAAAACATTGATCTTCGATGACGTCATCGTCCGCCTGGAGCGGTCTCGTCCTCGATGCGAAATTGTCAAAAAATCGATGTTTCCAAAATCGGCCGAAATTGCCACCATTCGATAGCGCTTTTTACGTTGAACAGAGCAGTACCATTGCGATTGTCGAAAACTGAAATCTGGGCGTGCAAGAACTCAAGAAACTCTAGCCGCTATCTTCCGCCACTCTAAATTGGCAGATGGGGCTAAGGCACTTCACGAAGCTATGGAGTTGTTAGCATGTCATCGTAAAGTACATTAATTGTTCTGCTCACCTACGCGTTTTTAATTCGTTAGGCCTCCGCGTCTTCCTGCAGAGGTCGACCGAAATCCGAAAAAATAGTGTCACACAAGGCTAGCCTGCATATTCGCGCCCCTCTAACTTTACCTAATCATAAGCTACACCGTTCCACTTTAGCGTACTACTACATCGTTTCACTGCCTATAAGATGCACGAGCTGCAGCCGAAACGATTCGGAATTGACAGAGTTATTGCGTCCGAACTCGGCCGCGCGTGCAATTTGAAGCGGTCACTCCCATCCGATTGATAGGTTCGATCTTATATGCATTGTGCACGGCGCACAACAAAGGGTCGCTGGACAGTCTTAGAGCAATTCCTGAGTAGGGCGGCTGCAAATTTGTGATAAAACTTCTCAGACGCTCACTCTACAAGATGCCCCCCCTCCCCTCGATTGATAGGTTCGATCCTATATGCATTGTGCACGGCGCACTCCAAAGGCTCACTGGACAGTCTTATAGCAATGTTCTAACACATTTAATTTCCATTTCCATCCCCGTATCACGGGTGGGTGCTGATGGACCTCGAGGATATCGCGAATGTTACGTGCGGTCAAACAGCGCCGGTGGTGTAAGGCGAAGATCGCTGCCCAGAAAGCAGAAGATGCGGGTTCGAGTCCCGCCTGGCGCAAGAGTTTTGATCGCAACAAAACATCCTGTGACATCATATAGTCTTATAGCAATTCCTAAGTTGGGCGGCTGCAAATTTGTGATAAAGTTCCCCAAACGCTCACTCTTCAAGATGTCGCTCGATCGCTCTACAGGTTGTCGCGACCACTCGATTGATTCTGTTGGGCCTATATGCATTGCTCAACTCTACTGAGATTTATACAACAAAAGATAGAGCTCGAGCTGGTGAGTTCAAATATATGTTTATTTTCGCAGGTACTCGATTTCTAGAAAAGTTATTCAAAAAGGCCGCTTTGGAACGCTCCAAAGCGGCCTATGTTGGCCGGCGCGGCTTTTTCGGCCAATGACCAAAAGACATGTCCGGTGCTGTACATGTGCCTGCTGTTGCTATCGGCAGAGTTAAGGCGCAAAGAGCTCCCAAAATAGAGCAGCATGCGGCCGGGTTCAAAGGGAGGAATCTCCTCTTCAAAAGTTGATTCTTAGGTCAAACGTTGCGTACGAAGGCAGTACGACCGCCGGTAGGAGAACGAAAACAAACCGCACAATCCCAATCTTTAAATTGTTCGAGTGTATTACATGGCGGTGAGAAGTCACAGTTAAATTCAGTGAGGATTTGGTGAATTTCGCGCGATATACTGATCTCTTCTTTCGTTCTTTGTTGTTGTTTTTTAGTTGAGTTTGAAGGCACAACGTGGTTCCTCCATTTCGGTCGAACTTTCAAGTACCGAGGGTCACATAATTTTCTTTTGCAAATTCTCAAGCCATCGTATTACTTTCTGCAATCACATCGCTCAAAAGGACATCTGTCCGACACGATGATGTGCTTGTGCACCACCAAAAAACGAAAGAGGAGAATTGGTTGAATTAAATAGGCACTTATTCTATAGATCCTTCGCCTTCAAAGCAATCCTACCAAGCACCTTATTTTGTATGCCTGTACATTTAGTGATGCTGCATTTTTCGCACATAGCTGCAGTTGATGTCATTGTTGTCTCTTGCTTTGTCATTTGTACACCTTCATTTCACGAAACAAATAAATACAGTGCAAAAATGCCTCTGTGATTCGCTGAACACTCTTTGGTTTCTAAACTAGCCTTCCACTTCACCAATCTCCTGTATCGCCTGCCGTCCGGTTAATCACTGAATTGCTGCTGAGGCAGTCGGAGCAACGTCTCTATTCGTCCCTGGAGAGTGCGAGAGAGCTACAATGGATTCTCCTGGCTCGAGGGATACGAAGAGCGTCATACCGTTCGTCAGAGTTTCTACGAAGAAGTCCGACCAACGCGTTGGTGGAGGTCCTGGTCCTTCTTGACATTCCATGGAATACAGTCGGTGACGGCTCTCGCCTAGCGAAACGCACCTTTTCGAGATGCATTAACTGGACGGCCCACCTAATTTTCGACCACTTGGCCCATACGATGGCGTCTGTAATCCTCAAAAATTACGAAGCTCTGAACTGTTTACGCCTTCTCTCATTTACATGAATCGTGACACTGCGAGCGTCGTCCTCTCTATTTCTCGCCGCTGCGTTTCCTCTGTTGAGTGTGAGGCCTCTGAAACTCACCGATTCTTTGTGAACATCGTCTTCAGACGGCTCAGCTGCACTCCAGCATTGCCACGTACTTACGCGACCGAAATCGGCCAGCATTCGCTCCGCTTGGCTAATGATCGCTGTGATGAACACCATATCGTCAGTGAAGCGAAGGTGGTGCAGTCGTCGGCCGTTTATCCAATGTCTCCCATCGGTCGCGTTCGTCGTTTTGAGGGTGCTGCAAGGGATATGGTATCCGCCTGCCAAACCACTCTCATCATGTTGACAACCTGTCGCTGTCAAATAGTGAGATCTTGGTCGTGAATCCACTGTATTGTTCTCGAAATACTTCGTTGAACTGACAATGAGTAGGAACCCTGTGTGACCACGGCTTCCATGACGCTTCCGTCTCGACCGAGTCGAATGCCTTCTCCAGTTCGATGAACGTAGGGCACAGCGGCAGCTTGTATTCCCGCGATACTTTGATGAGCTTCGCAACTATGTGTATGTGGTCGATCGCGATGAATCCTCTTGAAATCTTGCTCGATCACGTGGCTGTCCTTCGCGCAGCGTTTGACTGATCGAGTGAAGAGCTTGTGAACCACAACAGCAGGCAGATCGTCTGCAGTGTCGCGCATGTCGCCGTTCTTGTACAGCAAGACGGTCCTGCTGTTCTTCCACTGATGGTGAGATGGAACCTTGCACTATAGCAGGTATCTTTTGGAGTGCTGCGCGAGGTGTTGATGTGCACTGGCAGGAGGCTCCTCAGGTTTTCGGGTCTGACTCTGGGGCTGGGTGCTGTATTATGGTGTATTCTTTGACGACGAGAAGGCATACAGAATCTCGAAATGGAGGACAGGCGGCACACGCATGCATTCCGCGGAAGGTGGCACGGGGGCATAATAGTTTCTATCTGGACCCAAAAATCCTAGCATTTAAGGAGAGAAGCAAGTGCTATAGACCATCATCATCTTTACTATATATAATCGGGAGAGGCACGCCGACGGCCGTGCACTGTCCGATGACATGCACTCTTATGTGAAGCCGGCCGCGCACGCCGCGCTCAAGGCCGCCGCCCCCACCGCGTCCGCTACGTCCACCGCGTCCGAGGGTGTTTACTGCTGACGGCGCATGAACTGTCGACGGTGGGTCCCTAGGCTTCACCGAGAGTCTAACGGCTGCCTTACGAAACCTTTGAGGCGCAAAACAAAATTTCCCGATCCTCAGAACAGCGGCTGTACCTCCTGATGTCACGCCCCCAGCAGGAGGCTGGTGTACATCCTGACACGCTGCCTCGACGGTGGCATGTTGATCCCATCTAATGTATTTATGAACCGACTGCCAAAGGGGTGCAAAGCAGAGTACACCCATTTCCATGAGGTTTCGTAGAGGAGGAAGGCTTGAGTCATGAACTTTAGACAGCGCATGTTGATCCCATCTTATGTGTTTACCGAGCAGCTGCCAGATGAGTGGAAAGCGAACAACACCCGTATCCATGACGTTTCCAAAGACTGTTGTTTGTGCGTTTGCTCTCGGTACGGGTTCGTGCGCTGCGTCCACCGCGCTGAAGCCCACCGCGTCCGCTGCTTCCGCCTGAAGTCCGCCGCGACGGCAGGTGTTCACTGCTGACGGCGCATGAGCTGTCGACGGCGCATGTTGGTCCTATCTAAGGTGTTTACGGAACGACTGCCAAAGGAGTGCAAAGCAGAGAACACCCATGTCCATGGGGTTTTGCGTTGTGCGGAAGAAGCGCTCCACAGCCGAACGGGTTTCGATCAGGCAATCAATATCAATCGACCTTGAGCGGTGCTATGGTTTCCTTTCAAGCCTGATCGATCGGGGTGGGAGTTGTGGGGTTGTAATAGCCGAATTAAACGCCTTACTGCAGGGTAAGTGCTTCGATCAAGCAGCCAATATCACCTATCTTTTGAGCGGGTTATCGGTTTTCTCCGACGGACTTGGTTCGTATCTACCACTCAGTTCAACCAAGTCTTTCATCTCACCGGAGTCGGTGAATTGGTACCTGACTTCACTGCGAAGGATAAAACACTGGCATGTTTATCGATAACTGTCGGCCACAAGTCATTAGACTGGCCAAATACTCATTTAAACCCAGCCAGCTTAATGTCAGGGCTTCAGGGGGACATAATGTAGCCAAACTGGGGAATTTCAGAAAGGCTGACTTTGGCAGAATCTTAAATGGGGGTGAAAATGAAGAATAAAATATAAACATTCTGCAAATGGTAATACTAAGAACAATAAACATTTCTCATCGTAGTAGTTCCCTCCTCTAAATCTAAAGCCGTGGAACTCTAGCAATAGAGCGGCACAATCAAAATACTTTAAAAACAGATTAGTGCCATGATATAACACAACACTGAGAAATCGGTATTCTGAAAATCCGTAGCAGCAGTTGGTTAAACAGAAGAAAACGATATCTGTGAAGCGTTCACTGCTGCCTTTTCAACTATTCACGCAATACCTTCAATGTTTGAGTGCCCTTCAGTCGGTTCACTGTACTGCATTTCAGGCTGAAACTCGCTTCAGTTTAATTCCCATCTAGCCGTATTCACGCTTCTGTTGCTCTCCTTCCTGTCCTCCAGCTTAGCCGGGATTGTTGCATTTACTTGTTTCTGCCAGCATGCTCGCATTTGCGCACCGGTACGAGCAGCAGAGATGCACAACTGCTGCCAAGACAAGATGGCACCAACTGGATGGGCCGTAAGAACCGAAATCTAGCTCATCCGATGTTCATTGCAAGCCTGTTGCTTACACACGCTTCGGACTGTCACCACAAAAGGTGACACTCATATCGTGGTGCTCGATGTATCGGCAAGGTGCTGGTGACTTGTTCAGGGCTTCCCATTAGGTTTGGACAATAAATAATGGACGTGGATATGGTGTGGTCCAGGCGTCATGTTGTTAAAAGGCGCAATCTCAAGCTTTTCGAGGTTTGAAAACTTGGTCACGGACAATTTGGTGGCGTTTCTGAGAGAGAGCGAGCCCGGATCATTCCTATCAGCAGAGCTGCAGTAGTAAAAGTCTTGGAGCATTTGCACCATCGGCATCTAGAGAACAGCATCTAGGAGTAGCATGCAGCAAATGCTAACTACTGTATACGCCTAAGAGGAATCGAAAGCAGTATCGACCTCCCATTCCACGTTGTGCCCCTCACCATGGCGCCACATGGGCGCCCGTTTTACGGCTGAAATGATTTCCAACGACCGCCATTTGGGAGCGTTTCCCTTCTTGAATCCATAAAACCAAACAGAGAGTTTGAATAGGGATTGGAGAAATTTCTGTCTTATAATTTTCTAATCGTTGTAGACATTTTTTGTTTCCTATTTTCTGGGAGAGTTGGCCGAATGGATCAGAAAACAGAAAATGACACAGCATAGAAAGCTTAAACATAGCAACGCAACCAGCACAGTTTGAACCAAATCATGGAATCGTGTTCTCTGCGGCAAAGGTAATGTTTTTAAAGTTTTCAAGACTGGAAGAGTACAGCTACTTCAAAATTGTTGGCTTCCTGAGCTTTGCAATTTTAGTGCAGTTTTAATGTTTCCAACGAAACTCGATGCTAACGTTTACTGACGAACGTTTCGATGAAGGACTGGGGACGTAGACTGGCTTTTTGTAGGACAATGGGATGTCACCGATCACTCTATATCGCAATTATGCTCAGCGGTCACTCCGTTTGCCCTGAAATAATAAAACTCATAGCCACTTCCATTTCCCCCTGTTGTTGATCGGCGGATTCCAGTGCTGTGTCCCCAGCGCTGACTCATTCTACCTATCCACCGTATCCGACAAGTTCTTGTGGAAAATTGACAATCATGGGTCCCGCGCGTGCCTAAGGTACGGTGCTCCGACAATGAATTCTCTGGGTAGCTTCCAAGGCTACACAAAGCTCCGATATGCCCCTGCATTCTACTTCGAAATGCTCTCTAAAAATTTCGTCAGAGGACAAACAAACCACTTTGTACACCACACCCCTTATCTGGCATATTTGGCTCTGTCCTCCACAGACCATGCAGTTTGCACACATCCTCGTATGGATGCCGTCGTAGATATGAATCCGGCCGGAATCTACAATGGGTGACGTCCATTGCGAAAGAATCCGATGTGAAATGATCACTGGAGAACTGCAGGCATCATTGATATGTTCGTGCACGGATGATGATTTCATGAGATGGCGTCTTCTCATGCAGCATACAGCTAACGCGACCTTTCGGTATTCTGATATTCGTTTTCAAGCGTCAAAAAGCCACCTGGCAGAGGGATTCTAATCTTAAGTTGGTGAAAGGGAACGCTGAATTCAGCTGTGGCAGAGACTGACGTAGTTCTCGTCGCTCGAGAATTTCCCACTACAAAAATATCGCCAATGTATCGTCCAAAGTATAGCGCTCTGGAAGACAGTGCTGACCGCTCGAAGTGGTCCGTAGGTATAACAGCGAGCAGCGGTAGCAACCTGTTTCCCATTGCGATGCGTCGCGTTTGTTTAGAGAACACCTTTCTAAACCCAAACGTGCTTAGATTGACCACGCTTCACAATGTAGCTCTGCAACTCCGTTTCTGGATAACCGACAGGCTGAAGATTTTGATGCTGCTCTTGCAAAAGCCGCAAGCACGTCTCTGCTGCTTTTCTTGTATTACCATTGGTGTACAATGCAACTACACCAAAACTTTGGTAGTCCAATCGCTGCTGTCCATTGAAGTTGCACTGCCTCAACTTCTCCAGAAATTGTTGCACGCTTCTCACTATAAACACGTTGACGACCGTGTGACCTGATGTCAGACCACACCCTTTCGGCCGCGCGGGACCGTGTGACATGATGTCAGGCCACAGTCTTGTAATTTGTTTTTCTAGTTGGATTCAGATCATTCCGAGGAATTTTTTTGTGTTATGTGTACTTCATCTTTAGACATTGTTGTAAAACGCGTGGTCCACAAAAACAAGTTTCGGTTACTGATTTATTGAGCTTCTCGTCAAGTAGTGGCTTCAACTAACAATTCGTCGTTGAAAAATAATCGATAATAGTCGATCGGCCTACCGGGATAATAATCGATCGATCATGAGCTGGTACGTACGGACGCAGGGGCGCTAAGAGGTGATTCAACAAATCTTTTCTCTGTTGGCCCACCGCAGGATGATACAGGCATCGTCTTTTTTGCTGAATTGCCGTAACCATTCGTTTTCCTCGGCAACTTCTGCGCTTCCACCGGCTGATAATACGTGGGCACACACTTTGAGAACGGAGAGCAAATCTCGGAATTTTACAGTCTCTCGCGTTCCTCTTTGTCCTGTTCACGGTTTGCCCTTGTGTTGGTATACGATAGAACAGCTTCACTGAGAAAATATCTCATTCAGACACCACAACGGAGTCTCCGCAGTCGAAAATCGTAGTCAATTCTTCAGAGTAATTGCCTTTCTTATGGCTAGACTTCTCCGCTTTGCTGCCGTCATGTTGCTGACCGTGCGTCGATCCTGATGCTCATCGTAAACTCTAGCCTACGTAGAGCGATATGTGCCGTTCTGAACAACATCGCGGTGCGACGCGGCGAGATGATAAGTATCCATATCGATAGGCGGCACGAATACGACCCATGGGAGCTTGTCATTACGCTGCGTCGCGCCGCAATGGAGCTCTGAAGGTCTCTTAAGGCTCATAGCCATCTTCGTTTCCCCCTGTTGGTGATCACTGGTTTCCGGTGCTGACTTTCTAGTGGTTCCTTATTCTTCCTCTCCTATCCGACGAGACATGTTCTTGTGCAGAATTGACACCAGACACTGGGGCTGTGGGTCTCGTGCGTGCCTGAGGGTGCGCTTCAAAAATGGATTGTCTCGGCAGCATTGAGGGTTAAGTTCTCAGATGCTCCTCCTTTTTCTTCGAAGTGGACTTTGCGTTTCGTCTAAAATTCGTCACAGAACAAACAAACCACGAGGCATATAGGGAGCCGCGACCGCCTTCCGACACGGATGACTTCTTTAACGAAGAAGAATTCCGATATGAAGGAAGGATCATCGGAGAACCGCAAGGTGATCGTTGAGGTTTCCAGGGAAAGGAATACATTATATACAAGAATACAATCTTGGTCAACAGCTGAACAATCTCATCTATAGATTGGCAACGTCATGCCAAGATTTATTGAAAGCCGAACTTGGGCAGTTCTTAAAGAATATATTGTTTTGGTTGCACTTCGTGCAGAGATTGCGCCATGCAGTCATGGAGTGTATTGCGCTGCTTGCTTGACTGGAGTGTTAATAGCATGGAGATCCTCCGTAAAATATTTCACGCCGTTTAATTTAGCTCCGGTAAATCTCTCTAATTCAAGAAGCGGATCTAAGATTACATTCAAACCGTCTTATTAGGGCTAAAAAAGAAAGAAAGAAAAAGAAAAGAAAAGAAGAACTGGTGCCTAATTATTTGATGGTAACATAAAATCCCAACCGAAACGGATCTCTCTAATCAAAATTATTTCAAAAGTTCTATAACATACTAGGTACGTCTTACATGAAATCGTGACCGATCATTCACCTCGTAATCGCGTGTTCGCGGAATTCAGAGAGATAAGTTTCCAATCTGAAAAACAGCTGCGCCAGAGACACTGCGGGGAGAAATTAGTGGGCCTCACTTAGAAATGTTGAGTCTTCAACCTTGTAACGAGGCGCTTAATTATCCTACGATTTGCCTTCTTTTTCACAGTGCTACGTACATAACTTACTTATCGTCAAAATCAGGCTGATCCATGAGGAGCTGCTATTCGCTACAGCGGGTCAGAGTAGCTCATCTGGTCGCAGGACGCGAAGAGAACTAACGTTCCGTCCACAGCATCCACAGAAGCGCCCGACCAAATTAATGGCAGGCTTCTTTGGCACTTTTGACATGTCAGGCAAACTCAACTGTACGTGAATGCAGTGGCAAACCGAATTTTCGATGTCTTGGAACAGCGCCTCCAGCAATTAAATATCGATTTACAAGGGAAGGGTCTTGGGCGTGTGTCTGAACCGAGAGAGCGAGTCACATAGGAAGAATGTCCACCCCTCAGCTAATATAAAAATGTGTTCCTTTTCTGCCAAGTCGGTAAACCCAAGAAGTATGGGGTCATTGAAGTTACAATGAAATCGGCGCCGCACGAGTTCGGGAGCTTGTACCCGCGATGTCCATGCTTGCATGCGGTTCGGAGCGCAGTGGATAGTGACGTTGCTTCACGTGAGGAAGGTCGGGGTGAGGGTTTGATTCTCCTGCTCTGCTGTGTTTTTGCATTTCCACCGATTGATTGAGACTTGAAGGATTCTGACATGTATACCATTTTCAGAGGTTTTTTGCCTAATTTTCCTGCTGCATGATGTAGTATTCAACATGATGATGTATAATGTTCAACACCAGTGATACACAGGTCTAAATTGCATGAAGCAGCACTGCTCACAGTATGAGCAGTGAATGAAAGCTACCGGTGGTTAAAATGTGAAACGAGGTTTGTGGATTCCGCAAATTGATCTAAACGGCCATCGATGCACTCATTCCCTCATCTTTGAATGTCACCTGGAAATCAGAGATCTGCTGAAGGTTTTCTAGAACCTAACACCAACAGTGTCGCCGATGCTCGAGTGGTGACCCCCTCCGCTCACGCTCAGGTGTGGCCACCTTTAGAGAAGGAAGGTTCGAGGGAAGGAACGAAGCTCGAGGACTCCAAAGCACGTCAACTTGAAGTTGACGAAGACGAACAGCTGGAAGTGGTGGAGGAACGAGAAGAAGACTGGGGTACGCACGATGAACTGATAGACGTAGAGAGGCAAGCAAGCAGTGAAGATTTTGTAACGTTTTCGGGTGGAACTCTTGTTTCGGAGGAAAGGGTACGTCTTCAATTGCGCGGACAGAGCCGCGGCGTCGGCCTATTTCGCAATGCCTCACATGTCGTCCTCGGCAGCGGCGACTGCTCATCTCCCCTTCGGAGAGAGAAGTCGAGAACGCGCCTCAAACTTGGATGATTAAACCATCGAGCCCGCAAGTTTACGAAGTTCCCCACGCCCACGTGGAGACAAAAAACCCTCCTCTATTATATTAGGTTGTAACGAAATAAATGGCACTGAACCACTGTAAATTTAAACAGTTAATATCTCGGCTTGTAGGCAAGTTTATTAATCGAAATAAAAACATTTTGATTCTACACATCTTTGCCAACGTGACACAAGCTTTTTTTATCCCAGTAGCACAAAAATCAGAAGTTCTGGAATTGACGAAATCTTCGAAGGCACTTTCGGCATCCTGTTGGTATTTGAATATTTTCCCCTACCAAGAAGTCGCCAGGATTCTTGAAGAAATGGTAGTCTGTCGGGGAGAGGTCGGGAGAAAACGGAGGATGTGGTAGAGTTTCAATGCTCAGCTCATTCAATTTCTCTTCAAAACATCATTCGTGCTACATGGGGGCGAGCATTGTCGTGCAGAAGGAGAACTCGCCTTCGGTTTACCAAGGCCGGCCGGATATCCTTCAACTTTTTCATCATTTCTTCAATTTCAATGCAGTACTTCTCTGCCGTGATGGATTCACCGGGAGGGAGGAAGCTATGGTGAATAATTCCCAGCGAACACCACCATACTGTCACCATTACTTTCTTTTGGTGCAATTCCGGCTTCGCAAAAACCTTGGGGCTCTCATCGCTGTCCACCCACTGTGCCGATCGTCGCCTGTTGTCGTACATTATCCACTTCTCGTCACAGGTTACGATGCGATCAAGGAATGGGTCCGTTTCGTTCCGTAGAAGCAGTGCGGACGAGATCTCATATCGTCGGTTTCCTTGCTCCTCAGACAGCTCGTGAGGCACCCATCTTTCCAGCTTTTTGGTCTTTCCAATTTCCTTCAGATGCTGGGCAGCTGTGTTGTGACTGACGCCAAGAACCTTCGCTATCTCCCTGGTACCTTTGTGTGGATCCTCCTCTACCACATCTCTCAGCTTGTCCTCATCAACATCACTATGCCTCCACGACCTTCATGTTCTTCCAAGCTCTCATCTCCATTCCGGAACTTCTGATAGCAACGATACGCCGTCCGAATTGTGGAACATCCTTGACCGAATGCGGCGTTGATCTTCTCGTCCGCCTCCTTAGCTGTAGTGCCCGGCTTGAATTCATACAAGTAAATGCCTCGGATTACCCTTTTGTCCATCTGCAAAAAAAGTCAATAAAGCTCTAATGTTTTCCCACTTTTACATAGAAAATTTAGTACTCTCCGGTAGAGCAAAGGTTGCGCTTCTAGATGTTATTAATTACGGTTTGTTCTTGATCAAACGCGTAAAGACGCGCCAAAAATGGCGCGAGCCAGTGCCATTTAATTCGTTACAACCTAATATATGGTGGGATCACGCTCCAGCTTCTGACCGAAAATAGCTGGTGAGTGTGACGAGACGAGACTACAGGCAACGGTTAGCAATTCCAAACTCGAACAGCTCTCACTAGAAATGAATCCGAAAACTGTTGACTACGAAATTTCCTGAGAACAATCGCCATGGGTGACCTCTCGTTCGATTGCTAAAATCTAGTGGATTGAACATTTCATTAGTATCGACGTCCAGGCGACCAACTATTATTGGAAAAATTAGTATTTGATCGCATATTACTCTCCTTAAGAGCAAGGATGTGCCACCAAGAATAGAATAGGATTTCTGATAAAACTCCCTAAACGATCATTCTACAAGCTGTCGCGCCCACTCGATTGATAGGTTCGTTTCTATATGCATTGTTCACGGCGCACTCCAGATGCAAGCTGGACAGTCTTAGAACAATTCCTGAGTAGGAAGGCTAGAAATTTCCTTTAAAACTCCCCATACGCTCACTCTACAAGCTGTCGCTCGCTCTATAGGTTGTCGCGCCCACCCGATTGATTCTGTCGGGCCTATATGCATTGTTCACAGCACGCCATGCCGGCAGTTAGCTCCAAACAGTAGGAGATGCTCGTCCAAGCGCATGGGCAGGCTCCTTCAGCCTAACGTCCAGAACTTGAGGAACCCGCGCCCTAAACGATATGCATCCTGCGCGACGCGTGGCGAGCGGAAAACGGCGCTCTCCGGCGCCCTTTTGCGCCGCTTCTCATCTTTGGCGCCGCTTGTGGTTGTTGGACGCAGCGGCATGTCCGGTACTGTATTTGTACTATAGTGTTACTATCTTTCATTCGTCTGTTATTAGGTGAAAATTCAACTAGCATTGCGCATTGATGCTAATTTCTGTACAGAACATTTCGCTCTATCTGACTACAGAATATTTCGCTCTATCTGAACTATGTTTCAACGTTGTTTTATAGTTCTGCTCTTGAAGGGCTTATCGAAATATGTCGAAGGAGTAATTCCGAACGATATTTTATTTTAACTTCAAATTGGGACCATCGGTAGCCGAGACAGCTCAACAAATCAATCAAGGGTGGGGCCTAATAGTTGTTGGAGAAAGCACTGTTGTTGGAGAGTGGTTCAGTAAATTTTGGACCGTAGATTTCAGCCATGAAGACGACCCCCGTAGCGGTCGACCTAGAGCAACCAGGGACGACGGGTTGAAGGAATCGGTGGAAGCTGAACCATACCAGACAGATCGCGGGATCGCGGAAGAGCTAGACGTCAGTAAAAATGCTGTTGCGGATACTTTGGAACGCCTCGGGAAGGTGGAAAAGCTCGAAAAAGTGGGCGCCCCACGAGTTGAGTGAGCGTCAAAAATCGTCACGTTTCGAGATTTGTTCTTCCCTACTTTTACGCAACAAAACTGACCCGTTCTTGGATCGAATCATCATTTGTGATGGAAAGTGGGTTCTGTATAATAACAGGAAACGTTCCGGACAGCGGCTGGACGCTGACCAACCTCCGAGGCATTTTCCAAAGGCGAACCACCCAAAAAAGGTAATGGTCACTGTGTGGGGGTCGGCGGTGTGATCCACATCGTTGTGGCACCAGGCCAAGCGATCACAGCAGAATCCAGAGAGCAGAGACTGTAAGGAAATCGACGTAATGTACCGAAAATTGCGGCAACTCAGCCAGCATTGGTCAACAGAAGAGTCTGTCTTACACCTGTGCTCTTCTTTCTTTAAGTTTCTGGCCGCGCTTCATAGCTTCGCCAGCTCGGACGTCAGTTGGTAGTTGCCTGACGCTCGTACTGCTTCTCCATGGCGTATCAGCTCGAGAGTTTCCGGAGACAGACGTCTGTTGGTAGTCTTCAAGCTCTCGACTCCCTTAGAACTATCGCGGAGATGGTGCACGAAGCGGTCGTATTCTTCGTCAGTGATGTCCATGATGGTATCTTCCCTGAGGGCGGCAAGAGGGCAAGAGAGATGCAGAGAATCCAGCTGGTGGATATTCCTGGGACTCCTCTTCTTGAATTTCTCGGAATTCTCTCCTGGACCCGAAAAACGGAACCTTGCACGAAGAATTCAATGGTCCGTTCCCGTGTAGAACTTGGGGGCAATGGAGACGTCGGTAAGGTGATACTTGCACTCTGAAGACGGTATGGTCGATCTCGTTGTGGAACTGGCCACAGAGGGAGGGCAAGAGGCTTCCGGAACTGTGAATTTGCATGGATGGTGTTGGTCAACATGATGAACTCAGACAGTCTTTCGCTTTGCTCGTTTCACTCCAAACCTACCGTGGATTCAAATGTGAAGTTCTTCCGGCTACCTTCGTGGCCCGATCTTAGCATTGAATTCGCCGACGACCACCTTGTAGAAGGTGTGACATTGCTCATAGAACTTCTCGAGTTCCACGTAGGGTGCATCGGCCTCTTCGTCGTCGTAGTCGGATGTTGGGGCATACGCGACGAACACAGTCAAAGCTGGCACGGAGCCACATCGCTTCAGTCGCTGGCGTCCGATTCGGCTTGTCGGAGACTCGTACGAATCGATGTTCATGGCCAAGTGTGTGTAGACGAGGACATCAACGCCGTCTGCTTCTGTGCTGTCGCATGTTCTGAGGAGCAGTTCTTCTTCGGAGTTGTAGGTGGCGCGTAAGGGGTGGTGTCTTCGCACTTTGCTCAGTCTGGGAACGTCGTATTTGATCTACCAGGCCTGGTGCGCGGTAATAATCCATTTTTTGCAACGTCGGACCGTGTCATAAAATCATGTCACACGGTCCCACACTGCCGAAAAAGTGTGGGACGTACTCAACTGTTAGTGTTCAGGGAAAATAGTTTTCCAAAATTTCTTTTTGCTAGCGTCTCTAAAATCGTTTAAAATATGTCCATCGCCGAAAATATTCCGTCTTGACTGTTCCCGGTGGCGAGCAAATGTATTCTGGGATGAGCAGCGCCAGGTGAGGAGAGGCATATCTTACGAGGAGATTAGATCAGTATCTTTGTGTGGATTCGTTGACGTGATTGGGGGCTCGGAGAAAAATTTCTAACTGCAAAATGCATTGAATGATAGAGATCAAGAACGGTGTTACTCACTCCATTTTGGGATGCGCTACACATTCTACTTCTACGGGATACTGTGGTGATTTAATTGTGTATTTGGAGACAGCGATTTATCCTTCCCAGACAAGTATGGTACCAATTCTCCGACCCCGAAGGGATGGAAGGCTTGGTTGGTGAACCAGGAACCTTATATCGGGTTCACGGGACAGCTGCACCTTTTCCGCCTGCGCTACGCGCGCCCCCAAAATATACTAGTTCCAGAAATTCAAAAAAAATCATGAAAGCTTAAAATATTCGGTATATGTCGCGTAGGTAAGCAGCATTGGTAGGTCGGAATGCCTAAACCAATCAGACCGCCTTGAATGGGTACGCCGTTCAGAGAGGGCGTATTCAAATGGTACCCTGATGGGCTGGTATATGTTCGGGCTGTGCTCTGTTTGGTTATTATTGGCAGGCACACCCCCACTCACCTACGCGGCATGTACCAAATATTCTTGCTGATTTCAAAACTTTCTTCAGGAACAGACCTTATCGTGAGGATGATACCTGCAACATTAATGAAAACTAAGGGTAAATTTGACAAACTCACCGAAAAAGAAGCCCGTAAAAAATTCCGCTAAATTTCTTAAAATTTCCGTTAAGTCGCTATGCCAGATTTTAACGAAAAATGCCGTTAATTCGTTAAATTCCTTAAATCCTTAACCGTTAAATGTGCACCCCTGGTCAGAATCCACTGATGTCAAATAATGAAGCAAGTCCGTTAGCTATGGCTAGGTTATAATCTTTTCTGTTCATTTTGGGACGTTTGCTGTGCATCCCAAACGCTTCCAATGTTTTGCGTGCAGGTGTTTGTTTCTCTTGCTCTAGAATTCGCACAGCCACCTCAAACTCTGCATTATCGTGTATTTGCAACCGAGGAGATCCTAGAGGAGTGGAAGGGTTTGACCTAATGAGTCCATCGATGTGCTCCTTCACCCTATACATTAGAACCGAATGAATCATTTTCGGATATCCGATTCGGATATCCCTATCCGAATCATCCATTTATCCGGCACCCGCGAAATTGCCCTTATCTGAATTATCCAAGAATCCGAGGTCCTCAAAACCGCTCTTATCCGAATCATCCAAAAACCCGGAGTTCGCGAAATTGCCATTATCCGAATCATCCAATTATCCGGACCCTGGATTCCGATGAAATTGGATAACCGTTCAATTTCCCCGCTCCATTTTGAAATCGCGCACCTTGGATAAAAGCACATTCAAAACGAATTTCACGGGCGGGCACGCTGCGAGTCATATGTTTTCGAGCCTTACTGAGAAATAGTGTCGTAATGATGTTGAATACATCTATTAGGTTATCCGGGAAGTTCTCAGCGTTTTGTGTCACTATTCTTCATTCGTCTATTATTAAATAAAAATTCAACTAGCATTGCGCATTGATGCTACTTTCTGTACAGAATATTTCGCTCTATCTGTCTAAATTATGTTTCAACGTTGTTTTATAGTTTTGCTCTTGCTCTAAATCAATCAAGGGTGGGGCCTAATAGTTGTTGGAGAAAGCACTGTGCGACAGTGGTTCAGTAAATTTTGGACCGTAGATTTCAGCCTTGAAGACGACACCCGTAGCGGTCGACCTAGAGCGATCATGGACGACGAGTTGAAAGAGTTGGTAGAAGCTGAACCATCCCAAACAGTTCAGGGGATCGCGGAAGAGCTAGACGTCAGTAAAACTCCAGTTGCGCATGCATTCAAACGCCATGGGAAGGTGAAAAAGCTTGAAAAGTGGGTGCCCCATGAGTTGAGTGAGCGGCAAAAATTGTCACGATTCGAGAATTGTTCTTCGCTACTTTTACGCAACGAAACTGACCCGTTTTGGATCGAATCATCACTTGTGATGGAAAGGATTCTGAATGATAACAGGAAACGCCCCGGACAGGGGTTGGACGCCGATGAACCCCCTCCGCCTTTTCCAAAGGCGAACCTCCACCAAGAAAGGTAGTGGTCACTGTGTGGTGGTCGGCGGCTAGTGTGATCCATTACAACTTTTTGGCACCAGGCCATTCGATCACAGCAGAGTATTATAATACTAAGGAAATCGACGAAATTCACCGAAAATTGCGTCAACTTCAGCTAGCTAGCATTGGTCAGCAGAAGAGACCCGATTCTTTTGCGTAATAACGCCCGCCAACACATTCCACAAATCACTATTCGAAAATTGAACAAATTAAGGGGTTGAAGATCTGCGTCATCCGCTATATTCTCCAGACCTCTCACCAACCGACTAACACTTTCAGAATTTTCTTGCTGGTAGAACCTCCACCAATCAGATCCAAGCCAAAGCAGCTTTCGCCGAATGCCGAATCTCGACAACCTATTTTTTTCGCTGTGGAATAAGTCGTCTGGTGGCCCGTTGGCAAACGATTCGAACGGTGCTTATTTCGACTAAATCCGATAAGATTTGAGATAGTTATGGTAGTTGAAGGTGAAGCATTCAAAACGTTGAGAACTTTTCGGACAACCTGGTAAATACAACTGTATACGTACGACCACGATTTAAGCTATGTAATAGGGTTTTATAGAAAAATTGTACTTTTGGACTACTGAAGCGATAATTCCACAAATTTCTGTTTCTCTGTTTTTGGTTTTCCTGATCTCTGACCAACTCGGCTTTCCATTTCATGTTTTCTGATCATCTTTCTAAACTTCTCGCTGTTCGCGATCGCAGTTCACTCGATGGTGCGAGACTGATGGTGAGTATTTATGTTTGTATGTTGTCGGTTATTTAGGTGGGAACCAGGGATGAGCGGATTAACCGTTATCCGTTATCCGTTATCCGGTTTGCGGGAGGTTTTGGCCTATCCGTTTTGTTGCTCGTTATCCGGCGAATTTAGGCCGGATGACGAACAACAATTGTCCAACTCTCAAGATATCGACATGGTGTTTAAAGGATTAGATAGAAGATTCTCTAAAACCATAAATGTGGTCGTGAATAATAATAGCAGGCACTATAATCTGGTAAGTTCACATAAACACTTGGGTGGACGTGACGCAGCCGGTGCATGGACTATGTTTCGCTTACCACCCCAGGTGGATCTCAAGAAGGCTTCGTGCCCCGGTCAACTCAGTCCCTAAAGGGCGGTATATGGATCTGTACTGTACGTCTCTGAGAAATGCGACACATTGGATTGTTGTCGTCGCAAACCAGTGTGCAGACTCGATATTGGATCCTATACCAATTCGATTAATTCGAAACCGTTATTTTTTCAAACCCGGTTGGAAGGTTCGTGCAAATAATGGCATCCCTGGAAAGGCCCGCATTTTGGGATGGTTCAGATAAGGGTAGCTTTAACAAAAAGCATTTTCTCATGATTCGCATAACTGATTTAACTTTGAATCTCAAATCGGAAATCCGGATAGGATAGAGTATTAGATTTCTGACCAAAATCTGTTATCTAAATTATCGGAGAATTCGAGCTGACGCCAAATTCATTAACCGCTTACCGGCCGGTAACAGTGAAAAGTACCGCCAAACCTGATGCTGATGAATCCCATATCAGGGGTTTAGCGATACTTTTCATCTTTACTGGTCGGTAGCGGTTGATGAATCTGGCCCCTGGTGAAAGCCACACTTAGTTAAATCGCCACAAGATCCAGGCATCTCAAAAATACCATTGTTGCACAAACCATTTAACCAGGGTGTGAAAAAATGGCGGATCCGAATTATCCGAATCGGCGTCCGACCCAATGTATCGAGCAGACTAATCGTAAGTACGCATACAACTTGTCTTCACGATATTAACGATCGTTAAACGTAAAAAGTTTACGAAACCCAAGATGAAATGATTTGCGCCAGCCTTTGCGTCCCACATTTATTTGTGGCTCCAGGACCGCAGTGCGATGGGTTTGATTGGATGCAGAGAAGGTATTCTAGTGATTTGCTAAAGCGTATCATTAACCTAGGTATCCTACGTTAGCCAAAGGTTCTAGCAAAATATCAAACAAGTACCGCAACTTATCTTAGTTAAAAACTCAATCAAAAGGCAGAGTAAAGTACAAAAACAGCGCTCGTAACTAGCACTCCATGGCGCGTTTTGAAATACAAAACGCATTCAAGCCCGTTTCGATTCGTCACTTTAAAAAAGAACTCCTTTCATATTATGTGTATGGCGCGAGCTGACAAATATTCGACGAGACGATACAGTGATGGAGGTCTGTGTGAATCATTCCTTTTTGGCGACGTATCAGATATTCAGCTTCTATGAGAGGTTACAACTCTTTGAATGTGACGCAATAATTTGCATGGGGGCCGTCGACAGAAAGCAGATGTTTTATTCTTCCAAATGATTCCAAGTTTGACTGCCGTTGAATCTTGGGATGTAGCCGAGCAGTAATAGTAGTTCTCATCAAGGCGGAACCAAGCTTGCAATTCCAAATCTTATTCGACTCATCGGTGCAACCTGGTGCAATCTTATAGGGGATTAAGAAACAATGGAAGCCGGAGGAGTTATTAGTCCAAGGACGACTTCATTTTACAGCAGATTCGGAAGCTGGTGAGAAACAAGGCGAAGGGTGAAATGACCATCATAACAACCCAACTGACCGCATGAAAACAGCTCACTCCCTATGAAGAGAAATGTGAATTAGTAAGAGGTAAAAGAGTCCGACATCTGAGAATGAAACTATTCTTGGGCGAGTGGTCTTTAAAAGTTCCCTTGTCTTTCAGAGACTGTGTAAAGGGCAGTAATGCTAAAATGTCAGTTGAGCAGAGTCCTCGTAAATAAATAAATAAATAAATAAATATTTAAATAAATAAAAGCCTTGCTTAACAACTAGAGGAATTTGCCACTTTCCTTTCTTTTTGAACTTGGTCCGTAGGGCGCACAAAAGCCCAGCATTCCCTGATCTTCCTATAAAGCTCTCATAATACATATAGTGACTTCAATAACGAAAGAGGTCGCCAGTTTCTCTTTCTGTGGAAACATCGGTTTTTAGGCGGGGGTTAGTTAGCGTATGTTCTGGCGCATGAAGATTTGATGTGGATCTTTATTTAGCGTGGCCTCACGCTTCAACTTTGTTTAAGAAAGCCAATTTGATCCACCGCGAGGTGGGGCGTTCGCCCTCATGAATTGATCAGTAGGGGAAAAAGATGAACCTCAATATCTTGTGTGGCACAAGCTCTACTAACTAACTAATGAAAGGATTACAGGGTGCGTAAAAAGTATTGAGGCACCTACATTTTGTTTCAGCTCCAGCTTTCTCTTTCTACCTCTCTAGGTTTTTGTGTGTTATTTTTGTTTCCTATATTGTGCTCAAAAAACACTCACGAAAAAACTGATGAAACATGACCATCGTCGCTACGGGTGGCCCTTTTTTGTCTGTTACCCAAAGAGCAGAATACTTCCTTAAGAAGAGAGTTAGGCGCTGTTCGAAACGGTTGGTGATGAAGGAGGTCAGCAACCTAAACGTCAGCCACGGCTCTGTTATAACAGATAATGATTACAATATGTTCAAGCACGATAACGTTCGAATCCAAAATTATCAATCTCTGTTCGATAACGGCAAACAGGTAACGCGCGCAGGTGTGGACAGCTTCTCAGACGAACACAGCTTAAACATGAATCCGCTGGATTACTCTTTTTAGGCGATTTTGGAGAATGAGGTCTGTGCTACTTTCAACAGAAGTGACCAGTCGCAGAAGGCCTTCCCGTTAAAAGCACGGGACGAAATCCAAGCGAGTACTTGCGGCGCGTGCTCATGAATTTTTCCGTCGTTTTCGCTTCTGTATTCACAGTAAAGGAGCCAATGTTAATTACGAGTTACTCCATCGTGTTCGCAAGATCATTTTCCATATTTCTCAAGTGAATATTTGAAAACTTACTGCGCAATACTATTTCCACAACCGTCATTTACTGCGTCAATACTTTTTACCCACCCTGTATATTCAATGAGTCTAAATCTAGTTTTATTTTTTGTTGTTTGTTCGTTATCCGTTTTTCCGTTATCCGGCTATTTGGGGCAAAATTATCCGTTATCCGTTATCCGGTTTTTAAAATTTCATTATCCGCTCATCCCTGGTGGGAACGCCGTTTCGTCTGTCTGCCTCTCCTGCGGAGTTTATCAACTCAACTATCGTTAAGAGCCAACAATTGGATGCAAAGCTTTCTTTGGGTTGCCTTCCTGTCACTACATCTGTGTTTTTCCTCGCTGATGCTGTTGCCAACGGGTATCAGAGAATTATCGTGGATTCGCGTCGTAGCTCTGATTCATTCGAAGCTCTTAAAGTTCATCTGCCATCACACCCCCTCAATCGTGGCGTCCGTTCTTCAGAAAGCAAGGCGTTTGCTTTAGTCCCTTCGGTCCCAGCTTTCGCCATGGTGAAATAGGCAGGCTTAAACCACCCAATTGCATACTCGGTCTAATTCCTCTCTGCTCCCTCGTTTATCACCTTCATGTTACTGCTATAAGTCCAAACTACGTGGATGCCATGCTGAGATCGAAATTATTGCGCTGTTACGGCCTCCAAATCGAGGATAGGGTGGACTACGGATGTTACCTTGGGTCATCTCGTGGCCGCGGCATATAATTAACTAGGCCTTGTTGAGGAGGCGAAGTTATCGCGCCACGCAAAACAGGTTTTCATCGTTCTCCTTGGAGCGCGTTAGACGTCCTCCCTTCTCATATTGTTCCGATCGCTCGTATTTTGTCCTCAAACCTTTCTCATTAACACTGCATTTATACTAGAATGTTCCATGTTCAACTGTCGTTCAATCTTGGCATGTTTTTTCTTTGTGCTGTGAGATCCCGTGTAAAGCTGTTGAGCCAATATTGGTACACTTCTTTATTCGGCTTACGTTTCGGCGTAACCGCCTTCAGAGCCTGGATAAGACAAAAGTTGGGGACATTACCCGCCCAAGGATCATTTCACGTTACAGAAGCTCTAGGAGCAAATGATAGAGTGAGACGAAAAGGGGAACAAGGCTGACCTTATGAGACAACCGAGAGACTGCTAAGTCACCCTCGGATGGAGAAAGACGTGGATGAGTGACACTCTCCCTTCGGGCCACGTCTTCTTCCGCACTGTGATATCGGACTCGCGTGCTAATATCGTCACCTCCACCCCAATCGTGCTATAGTGGATTCGCAGTCCGTGCTCTCCCAAGGAAGTAGAGACCTTGCACTTATTCAACCCATTCGCGTGTTCTTTCACCCTGACCCAAAGAGGTTTGCCCGTCACGCCGATGTATTCTTCCTTGAATTCGGTGCAAGTAATGAGATACACCGTGGCAAACACTCTGCAGTCACCTCCCCTACCGTACGGACAAACCATGCAAGACGGCGTTGTGTAAGTGTTATCATAGAGACGGTTCTTAACAAGTCGATCCTGAAGTTAGCCAGGGGAATGTCAACGACCCTTACAAGGTCGTCTAATTCCACCCTGCGAACACGGCCCTGTACTTGGGTGCTCAGTGCATCCGTGATAAAGAGCACCGAGAAGGGAATTTTGTTACGTTCTTCTTGAGCAGAGTGTATTGGTGCTGTATTGGTGGAGCGATCTTCTGGTTGGCGTCCTCCTGGGTGAAGCCTACAGAGGTCGTCAAATGGAGCCAGCTCCTGAATAACGGCCACCCGCTCCTTTTTCCTGCTAATCACGGGGTCCTTGAACGCAATCCACAACGCCTCCAGGGTCTTCCGCACTGCGACATCGGACTCGCGTGCTAAGATCGTCACCTCCACCTCCTCCTTATCTTCAAGTGGTCCGATGAGTACTACAGGCAAGTTAGAGGTCTAGCTATGGGTGGCGTCTGGCTCCTGTGCTGGCCATAGCATTTATGCCCATAATAGAGAGACCCGTGCTAAAGCGCAGACCCTTACTGTACTGTCGGTATATAGACGACAGCTTCATCGTATGCCCCACGCAAAACGAAATGGACACCTGTTTCGGTTTGCTCAATCAACAAGCGGAGCAAATTAGGCTCACAAGGGAGACACCAATAAATCAGTGTTTGCCGTTCCTCAACGCAAAAGTGCTTCTCTCTCAGAGCACCTTTCAAACCAGCTGGTATCGGAAGCCCAGTAGCAAGAACATCATCGTGCACTTCTGTTCAGCATATCTACGCAGTACTAAAAGGGCTGCTGTTTGGATGCTCTTCATCCCGGATGCACTGAGCACCCAAGTACAGGGCCGTGTTCGCAGGGCGGAATTAGACGACCTTGTAAGGGTCGTTGACATTCCCCTGGCTAACCTCAAGATCGACTTGTTAAGAACCATCTCTATGATAACACCTACACAACGCCGTCTTGCATGGTTTGCCCGTACGGTAGGGAAGGTGACTGCAGAGTGTTATCTCTTTACCGAATACAAGGAAGAATACATCGGTGTGACGGGCAAATCTCTTTGGGTCACGGTGAAAGAACACGCGGATGGGTTGAATAAGTGCAAGGTCTCTACTTCCTTGGGAGAGCACAGACTGCGACTCCACTATGGCACAGCGATTGGGGTGGAGGTGACGATCTTAGCACGCGAGTCCGATGTCGCAGTGCGGAAGACCCTGGAGGCGTTGTGGATTTGCGTTCAAGAACCCCGCGATTAACAGAAAAGAGGAGCGGGTGGCCGTTATCCAGGAGCTGGCTCCACTTGCCGACCTCTGTGGGGCTTCACCCAGGAGGCCGCCAACCAGAAGGTCGCTGAAGACGTGGCCCGAAGGGAGAGTGTCATTCATTCACGTTTTTCTCCTTCCGAGGGTGAATTAGCAGTCTCTCGGCTGTCTCATAAGGTCAGTCGGTTTGTCTTATTCCCCTTTTCGTCATTTCTTTTTTATTGAGTTTCATGCCATGCGTGTCAGCGATTCTGCTCAAATTTTTCGACTCCTTCGAAGACTCTCGTGACCGCTTTCTTTTGGAGAAGCATATTCAGTATTCTCGATGGACGACAGAGACGTGATAGACGATAGATACCTCATTTGCCGACGACCGATAAACTACAAACCATACCAAAGTAGCCTTTATATATAGGTACTCTCCTTTAATCATTGCATAATAATCATCATAGCATGCGACTGATGCATGCTGATAGGTAACAAGTACACACATGAAACAGCGAACAAATTTACATGAAAGGAATAAAATTAAATATAAAAGAGAGGAAACCGATGATCACTTTTCGTCCGTTATTTATATAGGAGGTTTGTATAAAAACTGGTGATTTACGTGCAGTCTATTGCATAACGATTTTTTCAAAGTTCTACGAAAAAGGTTTATCTTTGCAGGCGCAGGCTTGGCTCTGCCAAGAAATTCCCATTATGTCTGCGGGTTCTTCCGCCTAATTTGTGAACTTACTATAACACTTCTTCAATACGAAATGTGCTCTACAAAAATAGGATGAAATTGAGAGGCCAAAGCACATTCGAACTTCAAGCAAATATGCTGCACTGCATGGCACCTGGTGCTTCAAGAAGAAAATCAGAGCAGTCAAATTCTGGAAAGGGCGATAGATAGTGGCGAATTCTATTTGAGGGAAGAGGAAAAAATAGAACGCTACCAATAGAGGAAACCGATGATCACTTTATACCAATATAGGGCGAGAAGCTCCCTTGTAGACACACGTGTTCTATATGCATTTCCTTTAGAAGGCAGAGGAGAAAAGGCTTAACAATTGGAAAATTTTACTTGGGTGGTAAAGACAGAAATACTCACTGCAGTAGAATCCGATTCGATTAAAATTTGGTCAACGCTTCGTGGTCGTTTATTTGATTCTCTGGTGTCACATGCAGTAAAAAAGAACCAAAAGGACCATTTCGAAAACAGCCAGATATACGGACTTCGTGAATAGTTTCCAAAGACGAACTGTACCAAAGAATTCGGGATCTATCGCAGTCGGAGGGGGATTACACTGTTTTTGCGACTCCATCTCCTGCGTTGCGGTTCTACGAGAGCTTTATACCTATGTTATACTTCGGCGCCGAGAGCTCCGCGGGGTGCTACACTTCCGTCGCCGACGTCGCCACAGAAGGGTCGACGACGTCATCTAAGGGTGGCAGAAAATGCACTCTGATGGAGTATTTTGTTTGTATGTTGGCTCTTCGTTCGTGGCACTGCCATCATCGACACCGGACCTCGAATTACGAAACAAGAAAGTGTAAAAACACCCGTCTTGCGGACACCAATAGTACCATTTTTATTTTCAACGTTCTTGTAAGGTTAGTTTCACAACCATTGCCTAACGCTGTGCGAAAATCCGTTCAGCTTGCTGGAACACTGGGTGTGGGGAGGGATTGGGAGTCTAAACCTTACCTTCCTTTCACCTTGTCACCTTTCTTCGCTTTTCTGTCTTCTTCACCGTTTTCTTCGCGTTTTCTAGGCCTTTTCGCTTTCTTGCAGAGCAAGTAACACAAAACAAAGCTATGAAGAAAATAAGTAGTGTTTTCTCGCTTTCTGAAATGATACTGCAAGCCTCTACAAAGAGTTTTTTTCGAAATACAATTCACATTAAAAAAAGAAAGAGAAAATTCCGCGTAAATTTAATTTCAGTGCGATTAAGCGAAAAAAGTTTTTGCTAAACTCCAATAAAGAAATTTAACGAAAATGCTGGTAAAGTCGTTAAATCGGTAAACCAATAGAGGTTAAATGCTCAACACTGCCTCGCACTTCTACCATTTTTATTTTATTTATTTATACGTGAAATTCACGCAAAACATGAACAACTCATGAGGGTACTAAAAGAAATGTTAACAAAAAAAAAACATCTCAAAAGGAGAACGTGATGAACAAGAAGATTGATTGAGCATAGATATCTACATTCATAGAGGGGTAAGCAATTAAGCGTTTGGGAAATGTCTGTTTAAAAGCTTTTTGAATTTATTCAAGGAGTCAAGAATGGGAGATGTTTTCGATAATTTGACGAATTCGGAACCAGAGCTTTGCGTAGAGAACGTGGCACGCAGAGAAATCCTAGATCTTGGAAAATGACCTCTGCCGCCTGTGCACCTCTGGTGATGGAAGGCAAAATCGTGTAAAACTGCTCCACAGATAGACCCGTCATTGAATTTAGAATTTTTTAGATCACGATGAGGTCGTACTTTTTCTTCGAATAGCAAGCGACGAGATATGAAAAATTTTATTGCGTATAGGGGTGGGCGGTATGGTGGAGTATTCATATCCATGAAGCCTTATCCACAGCTTTCTAGTAAAGTAGTTTTGAACTGCTTCAAGTTTTATTATGTTGCGACATGAGGACGGTTTAAATACGGTTGTACCATATTCAAGTTGTGGTCGTACATAGGACTTATACACTGAAAGTAAACGTTTCGCTGAATTAGTGCTCAAGGACTTGAATATTTTGCGGATAGTTCTATTGGCTTTACTGGATACATCATCACAATGAGAACTGAACGAGAGTTTAGGTCAATAGGAAAACCTAGATTCCGAACGATGTCCATGCTGCTGAGTTGGAACTCTTTTATTATTATACTTTGTCTACAATCATTTTTACAGTCTCGAAACATATTAAGAAAAGCACACATTGTAAGCAAATTCGAGGCAGATGTGATCACCTAGAGTTTCTATCCGCAGTCTCGTCGCCTGGATGGTATGGTCCTCCGGCCACCCTTGGTTTTTGCACTTTTACCATAGTATCGCATTTCCATAGAGATTTTCATATCTGAACCTTTCTTGGGGTTTGCTGAGGTACGATGTTTTCACTACTTATTCCTTGTCGACATTTCTACTGCACCGCCAATGCACCAGATATGCAAAATACGATGATATACAGTTCTCTCTCGTTATAACGCGTTTGAAGGGACAGGAGAGAATCCGCGTTATAACGGGAGACGCGTCCTAACCTCTAGGAGCTGGCCTTTTTAGACTCATTTACGTGTAGATTTATTTAGAATCGCATACCGATGGCTAAATATAGCCACAGTAATGAATTATATGACAAAGAGTAGCGTATGAAGGCAAAGAACACCTTTACATAGATGATTAATGAAGTCTGGTCTTCAGCGAAACTCTCTGCTTAATGCAAAAGTGCGACAGATATGTGTGGGGAATATCGAGTTCCAGAGGAAGGTTAGAAGTGATCAACAAAAAAAACTGTGTAACCTGGTGTTACACTATCTTTTGCCGTCATCAAAACGAGCGGGACATGGACCTGCACTCTCTACCTTCCAGTCAGGATACTAGCCCATTACTCTACCAACGCTATTAAATCGAGCGCCGCATCCGCCACGCCCGATGCAGCTACCTCTCAACACTCCTCCACGATATCGGGATGTTGCGCGTGATCAAACTGCGTTGTTGCTCTGTTTCCGCATGCCCGCGAGAGTTCTGATCGCAACAAAACATCATATGGCGGCAGGGCGGCATATAGCCTTTGTACCAGCTGCTCTAGGCTTAGAACAAATTCACAGGATATTGTTTTGGATAACCTGAGCTTTAGCCCACACCTTCTATCGTTTCTGATAACAGAAACCCTCCAATTTACTGCAGCTTCTATGACTACCGTGAGTCTTAAATCCTCCGCTCACTTTTGCGGCAACGCGGCACGTGGGAGGCAGCAAAACTGTCTCGGAGGAGGCAAAACTGCCGAGTAAGCGGCACACATCCTCAGTTTTTCCTCCACAAGTGCTCCGACACGCCTGACGGCGTGTCTCGCACTTACGCGCTTCGCGCGACTTTGTAGCATCACTGACCTATGGAAAGTAGCTTCTGTAAAACATAAAATTCGCTAGCATTTAGGACCTGGTGCATACTTTATCGGCATCAAGCCTTTCACCACTTCGGTACCTTCATCCTAGACGGTCTTTCCTGACCGGCCGGTAATGTCAATGTTTGTGCTGCGCAGTACTTCTGTCCCTCAGGTTGTTCCCCCGCAATCGTTCTCATGCTCAACAGCTTGCGTTTCAAGTTGTCGTTGACATCTCTTCCAAAGCCAGGTTCGCCTCTCTCGTTTCTTCCTACTGGATCTAATTGCTAGTCCGCCTTTACAGGCCTTCCCTCCCCCTCTTTAGTCCCCCACCTTCCTGGTCCCAACTACTGGCCCACTTCTCTGTTTCAACTATTGACACCTACTAGTCTCTCTTTGCTGGTTTCCCCGTCCTGGCTTCTCCTCCAGGTTCTTCCTTTTCTTCCTGGTCGCTCTCCTGGTCCACCATAGAGGTCCCCCTTACCACCCTTCTCCACTACCCCATTCGTGGTCCTCCCATGCTCACGGCACGGTCGGTGACACGTATTCAGAACCAAGATGCTTGCTGCGTGACCTAGGGGGCCCGTTTTCTGGATCAAGAAGCTCAGAAGCGCGCGCAGTCGCCGCTGTGTCGAGCATGAAGAGGCTATGCATATGGCATATTCCTTCTTATTCGTATGAATTCCCTTACGGCTCCCTTCTTGTTGGTTTCCCGTCCTGGTCCAGCCTCCAGGTCCCTTCTTCAAGGTATATTCCTTCTCACCCCCTCGAGATCCTCCCTACCACTTTGCCCCAATTAAGTGGACCTCCCACCTCACGACGGCGAGCGAATGCTCATTGTCTCTTAATGGTAATGGATCCCTTTGCTGATCCTCCTTACTGTCCCTGCTCCCCTGATTGGTATCTCCCTAATGATCCCTACATATTGCATAAACTCTTCTGGCCTGCTTCATTGCTCTCCCCATCGACCATCACGATGCTCCTCCTGGTCGCTGCCTCCTGATCGCTGTCGGTTCTCCACCCTCAAAGTCCCCCTTCTACTCGTACCCCTTTAGTAGTCTTCTCATGCTAATGGCACGAAGTCGGCTTCTGAATCTGGACGCTCAGAAACGCGCGTAGATGCTGTTGTGTTAAGCAGTAAAGGGCTGCGTTTCGTTTCCCCTGCTGCAACACCATCCCACGTTCAATAGCAAATTTTGCCCGCGCTGTAGATGATGAGGCTTACCTCATTCAGGTTAGATCATCGACCGCCCTCGCTGTGGATCATGCGGCGTATCTCACTTCGGTTAGATCACTCGACCGCTAACGCTGTGGATGATGCGGCGTACCTCACTTAGGTTAGATCACTCCACGGACAAACTCTTTCATATATAGGTGGTGATGGTGATACCCATCGCCGAGGCGGTGTCATTGTCGTTATCATTATCAGCTTCCGTTTTAGATCCCGCCACCATCAGCTGGAACCCAGACAGAAATTGTCGGCAGCAAAGCGGCTGTAGCGGCAATAATGCCTTGCATCATTATGCATTGCCGCTGCCGCGTCGGTGGCACACAGCAAACTCTTCTTCACTGCCTTATGCTAGAAGATATGGCTGCAGTTTGGCGCAAAAAGTGTGGGAAGGCCTTTTATACTGTGCTCGACATATTGCTGACTATGAACACTTGTGGGAACTATGAACACGCACGCAAACATCTACATGCGCCTAGTTCATCGTCGCACAAGTGCTGGTGGCGTCTACGAACGAGGCAATATAAGGATAGGTCTAATCGTAGACGCGGTCAGCATCTTGCTCTTCTTCGTTTCCGGGTGGGACCGAAACTGAGCCCAGGTCGCGTTATAACGGGAGTCATTTTGAACGCAGAGTTCCTCCCAAAACCGCGATATAACGGGAGTAGCGTTGTATCCGACGCGTCTTAAGCGGAGTTGATTTGTACTGGCGTACGGCCTCGTGCATACTTCCCGTCGCCGCGATGCCATCGCGGCGATGGGTTTTGCAGAGGACGCGAAAGAATTCGAACTTCTCTGTGCTCATCGCATCGCCTATCGCTCTGCAAGGAAGCGCGATGGCGATCCGCCCAGGACCAATGCTAAACACCGCGCGCGGCGCGAAAAAGTATGCCATGCGCGGGAAGCCCTCGCGCATGCCGACCGCCGCTGTTGCGGCGGCCGCGGCGAAGTTTCCTTTGACTATTCAACCGCGTGCGGCGGAATGGCCATGAACTTAGCACCGCAATGGCATCGCGGCGATGGAAGTATGCCCCCGGCCTAAAGGTGAGCTGGCCGGGACCAGAGAAAATCCACGTTATATCGTGAGTCGCGTCTTATCCAGAGGCGTTATAACGAGATGGCACTGTATGAAACTTTCACATCTATCAATTGTTCACCAATCAAAGTAAGAAATTTTGACGTGGGAACAACATGAAACAGTAGGAGGAAGCCAGAATGTATTGGTTTCGGAGGGGTGAGTGCCACCACAGTGTATTCACAATGTAGGAGGGGACCTCATGATCTCCAACTTGACCTACCACCTCGATCAATATTGTCGTCTCTGTTATACTTTCGAAGTCGCTCGGTCATAATGAACTGCTGGCAAAATTTATGATGAAAAAAGAAATGCAATACAAGATCTGATAGAGCAAATCACTCTCTTTCAAAAGCTGTATAGCGCCATGCAAGAGACCGCCGGCGAAATCCGTAGTGAATCGTTCAAAAAACGGCGGGGACTTATGGGACAACCTAATATCTTCCAAAGACGAACTGTAATAAGAATTCGCTGTGGTCAATGCGTGTCCTGAATTCTTCATCAAAACGTTACGTAGTTTTCCGAGACAATTATTACAATATAGAAGAATGTTGAGCTGTAAAAGTCGCAAGCTTTGTAAAAAGTGTTGTCAGCACAAATGAAAACGATCAAAAGCGTTCAACCGTGCTATGGTGCTTTACACTTTGGACCACCGCAGAAGCTGGGCTTTCCACCTGCTAAACGAGCTAGGCATAGTAAGAAACTTGTTAGTTTAGAAGCCATGTTGTTACTGACTGGTTATGGAACCTTAATGACTTTTCTTCTTCACCATATATCTTTATATGTTTTTTATATTTATATCTTTTAGATGGACTGACGCTATTTTTGAGAAGATAAACCATAGTCATATAAGCGCCATCTAGATGGAGTCGAAAAAAATCAATAAGGGAAAAAATCTCGCTTGTTAGACACTAAAACACAGCTAAACCGACTGCAGCTAAATGAAATTCCATTTAACGATTTTACCAAATTTACCACAGTTTTTTCGTTAAAAACAGTCGCTAAAAATTTAGCGAAAAATTTAACGCACACCCCCAGTGGGAACGTTGGACTGCAGCAGAAACTTACGAGTACGATGCTCATGGGAAACGGGCCAGTTTCTAATTCCCCATTCTCGCTCAACGGAACGAGCATCTCCGAATGCGCCAGCTACGTGTATCTGCGTCGCGAAGTCAACATGGCCAACGACCTGGCACGGAAGTTGGGAAGGAGGAAACGAGCGGCTTCCGGGGCTTTCAAGAGCGTCGAAGGAGTCGTGAGGAAAACGAAGAACTCCGACTCCGCGCCCAGCTATTGGACTCCACTGTTCTTCCTCCCCTAACACCTCAGAGACCTAGGCCGCTAGAAGGCAGGATGAACACGCGATCAGCGTCGCGCAGTGTGGAACAGAGAAGACGGTGCTCCATTAGAGCACACTCTGACACGCGACGACGGGCCACGAATAGAACGCTGTTGGCGCCCGCTCGAGCAACTCGATGATCGACAGATGATCGTGGAAATTATAGAGCCAAATACAGATGAGCAATACCGGATCACGCGACCTGGCCTGCGTGCAAGGTGAATGAATGAGAATGGAAAGGTAAAGAAGAAGTAAAAATCAAGATACAAATAAATGTATAAGGGTTAAAGTGGGCTGTCGCTACCACTCGCGACGCTCAGAGGCTCTGGAACTGTTCGAAGAGCGGTGCCTCGACTTCTGCTGCTGCAACGCCCTTTGTCTCCGGTGCCTTCCCTCTTTCGATGTCTTCTGATTGATGAACAGCCGCGATAGAGCTGACAAATGGTATGGTGGACCTACTACCCTGGTGCACGCCGTTTGAACGTACCATACACGAAGGTGAGTCGTGCATGAGGGCCCGTTCTAGCTGATCCTTCAAGCTTCTGTCAAACCTTCCTTCTGGCAATAGGAAATGCACAGCTGAAAGCGTATGCACTAAAGTACCGCCGCTAAACATTCAACCAAACGACGTTTGCGACGCAAAAACGCGTTTTTTGCGTCGCATCATGATAACTTTGTTCAAAAGAAAAGCTTTCTCACCAAAATTTACAAGGGCTCTTAGCATCACCGTACCTACCAATGGGCATGCAACCGCCATTAAAAAGTGGATGGAAGCCTGAAAACCAGTGCCGCAATTAAGGAGGGTCCTAATTACTGTGAACCGACCTGACACCGTCGCCGAGTCTCGCTTAATTATGTCCCCAGGCGCAAATAATGCTGCCCAGTTGAATTTTAAAATTCTTAAACCTAATTAAATTTTATTTTTCTGCCGTTTATGAACTTCTCCTGGCTGCGACAATTCATTTGATACCAAATTTGGCAGGAAGATGTGCATGAGTCTGCAGCTGCTTCAACCGATTTTGTTTATTTCAACGGAAGCCGTCTCAGTATAAACCTGTTATTGTAGCTTGCAATCTACTCATCTTTAAGGAGGGAAAATGACATAGAAAATTTACGTTTCGAGTTCACTTTGGGAATTTGTGTGTTGGTTGCAATTCGTCAAAACTGCAAGTGAACCTTGGTAAAGAGCACTCCCTGTCGCCGATTTTTGCTGCGAATATCTACATCCTAAGCAAATGAGTTAGTCCAAAAATATGTTGGCTAATCGTTCGCAATGTAAAGACTCCAAGTATCAAATGTCGAGAAGCCAGGTGATCAGATGACCGAATTTGAGCTTTTTAAAGTGAAGACTTCTTTCAAAAGTGCGACTGAGCTTCTACAGCGTTTCATGCTCAGTTTTTGCAGGAAGAATGCTGGGAAGCCCAGCATTCATATCAAGTATTTTTTTTGCTCAAAATTTTCAACCAGTCCAGACGTCAATATTTTGACGCACCAGATCGAGCGTACGATGTAGAGGTCTTCTTCGACCACAATTGCACTGACCTGACATGCCCTACAGAGATATTGCACTCGGCTGAATGACCAACGAATCCCTCACTTCTCTTTCTCGTAATCACGGGCCTGTTCGACTTCATGCAGCTCACCAATATCGATCCATGCTGCCAAATCTTGAGGGCCTTTTGGGTTTTCCGGATTATGTAGATCACACAGATTCTATAATTCTCAAAATTGTGTGCCTAGCCGCAAGCCGTAAAATATGCATTTATCATTTTCACGTCGAGTTGGACACTTTTAGAATTAAATTGGAATTAAACATCTTCCAAACTGAAACGAGCTTCTTACAGGATAGAATACGAACACTTCAAGAAGGGTAGAATAATTTTTTGTTCAAGACAAATTTGATATAACTTTCTTGAATTTTTTAAAGTTCAGCTGCCCAAACGAGTGTAATAATTTTACACAAGTCTTGTTCTTTTTGAAAAAATAATAAACTAACTTTTGTCTTAAAGCGCAACAAGGTAGCAATCATTTAGTGCATTAAAGACCAGATTGCGCCCTGCACATGAAAAGCTTGCCGCGAATTTTATTTGATTGATAGTGTGAACGCTGCTTACATGAAGTATCAAAGCGAGAATATGTGTTTTTTACAATTTTCTTTGTTATGTTGTTTACAGGCGTAAAACTCTATGTTAACAGCGATTTTGCTATCAATCGAATAAAAACCGCGAAGTCTTGGACAATTGCATGGCGCAATCCCTTTTTGGCGCTAAAAACTGACGCTGTTCTGATATTTAGAACAGGATATAAACCATTATTTTTTTACAAAAAATGAGAATTTTATAAAACATCAAAAGAAGTGTTCAGTTTTTGAATAAGTGAATGAAAGCATGAAAGAAATCATACTGAAATTTTCAACCAACGAATACATGTTATTAGGTTGTCCGGAAAGCTCTTAGCGTTTTGCGTTGCTATCTTTCATTCGTCTATTAGTGAGTAAAAATTCGACTTGTGTTGCGCATTAACGTTACTTTCTGCACAGAATTTTCCGCTCTATGTGACTAAAAAAACTGTTTCATTATTGTTTTATATTTCTGTTCTTGAAGGGCTTATTGGAGTATGTCGAAAGAGCAATTCCGAGCGATATCTTATTTCAACTTCAAATTGGGACAATCCGCAGCCGAGACAGCTCGATATATCGATCAAGTGTGGGACTTGATAGTGTTGGAGAAGGCATTGTGTGCCAGTGCTTCAGTAAAATCAGATTGGAGATTTCAGCCTCAAAGATGATCCCGTGGCGGTCGATCTAGAGCAATCCTGGACGACGAGTTGAAGGAATGCGTGGAAGCGAACCATCCTAAACAGTTAGCGAAATCGCGGAAGAGCTAGATGTCAGTAGAACTGCAGTTGCGGATGCTTTGAAACGCCTTGGGAAGGTAAAAAAAAGCTCAAAACGTGGGTGCTCCAAGAGTTGAATGAGCGGCAAAAATTGTCACGTTTCGAGATTTGTTCTTCTCACCTTTTACGCAACAAAACGGACCCCTTTTGGATCGAATCATCACTTGGGATGAAAAGTGGATTCTGTGTGATAACCGTAAATGTTCCGGGTAGTGGATGCACGCCGTCGAACCCCCTAGGCATTTTCCGAAGGCGGACCTCCACCAAAAAAGGTAATGGTCACTGTGTGGTGGTCGGCGGCTGCTGTGATCCATTACAACATTTCGGCCCGGGCCAAACGAGCACAGCAAAGCCCTATTGTAAGGAAATCGACAAAATGCACCAAGAATCGAGTCAATTTCAGCAAGCATTGGTCTGCAGAAGAGGCCCGATTCTTTTGCACGATAGCGCCCGCCACACGTTTCGCAAATCACCACACGAACATTAAACGAACTAACTGTTGAAGTTCTGCCTGCCATCTTTTCCAACACTTTCAGAACTTTCTCGCTTGTAAAACTTTCACCAATCAACACCAAGCCAGAACGTCGTTCGTGGATTTTGCCGAATCTCGAGGACCTAATTTTCTCGCTGATGGAATAATGTCGACAGCTGGCCCGTTAGCAAAGTGTGCTGATTTGAACGGTGTTTATTTCCAATAAATCCGATAAGTTTTGATAAGGTTATCGTAGTTCAAAGTGAAGCACTCAAAACAATGAGAACTTTCCGGACAACCTAATATGATGTACGCAATCCGGAAAACCCAAAATTCCTCAAGATTTGGCAGCATGGATCGATATTGGTGAGCTGCATGAAGTCGAACAGGCCCGTGATTACGAGAAAGAGAAGTGAGGGATTCGTTGGTTATTCAGCCGAGTGCAATATCTCTGTAGGGCATGTCAGGTCAGTGCAATTATGGTCGAAGAAGACCTCTACATCGTACGCTCGATCTGGTGCGTCAAAATATTGACGTCTGGACTGGTTGAAAATTTTGAGCAAAAAAAAATACTTGATATGAATGCTGGGCTTCCCAGCATTCATTCTGCAAAAACCGAGCATGAAACGCTGTAGAAGCTCAGTCGCACTTTTGAAAGAAGTCTTCACTTTAACCAGCTGAAATTCGGTCACCTCATCACCTGGCTTCTCGACATTTGATACTTGGAGTCTTTACATTGCGAACGATTAGCCAACATATTTTTGGACTAACTCATTTGCTTAGGATGTAGATATTCGCAGCAAAAATCGGCGACAGGGAGTGCTCTTTACCAAAGTTCACTTGCAGTTTTGACGAATTGCAACCAACACACAAATGCCCAAAGTGAACTCGAAACGTAAATTTTCTATGTCATTTTTCCTCCTTAAAGATGAGTAGATTGCAAGCTACAATAACAGGTTTATACTGAGAGGGCTTCCGTTGAAATAAACAAAATCGGTTGAAGCAGCTGCAGACTCATGCACATCTTCCTGCCAAATTTGGTATCAAATGAATTGTCGCAGCCAGGAGAAGTTCATAAACAGCAGAAAAATAAAATTTAATTAGGTTTAAGAATTTTAAAATTCAACTGGGCAGCATTATTTGCGCCTGGGGACATAATTAAGCGAGACTCGGCGACGGTGTCAGGTCGGTTCACAGTAATTAGGACCCTCCTTAATTGCGGCACTGGTTTTCAGGCTTCCATCCACTTTTTAATGGCGGTTGCATGCCCATTGGTAGGTACGGTGATGCTAAGAGCCCTTGTAAATTTTGGTGAGAAAGCTTTTCTTTTGAACAAAGTTATCATGATGCGACGCAAAAAACGCGTTTTTGCGTCGCAAACGTCGTTTGGTTGAATGTTTAGCGGCGGTACTGTAGTTCTAGTCCGGGGTCTGCTAGGCAAACATATACCCTGGACTGCACGCATCTGCAAGAAGGTGATACTGGATCTTACCTTCAGCAGTCATTCCGCTCACCCCTCCTATGTCGGTGAATCGGCGCCAAGCAGCACGACATGGGTGCACCCATGTCACTCCACTATCTTAGCTAACAGTAAGGAACACCACTCCAGCTCATTGTTATAGGAACACTACATACAGAGTTAACGTTAACGACCGGCTATCACGTGAGTTAAATTGTAGTTCATGACTTGTAATTTCCTTCGTCACTCCTCAACTGCAACGCCATTGTTGCAGATCGAGCAGCGTTAGGTGAACATTGGTTCAGTGGAAGCCTGCTCGAACAACGGGGAGTCTCTTTGCAGGCGTCTCATCACCACGCTGAGGATTCTTTCCGGAGGCGCCCTCTAGAGCTTAAGCCTAATTCGCTCACATTCCCCGGTGTCGGCGTGCTTTGTGCTACTTCACGGGGACTCGCTCCTCCCACGTCGGACAGAATGAGTTGTGGTCCTTCATATGCCCATACCTGCAAACGATTTTCTTCAGAGCGCGAAACGGGACTGATCCGAAGAACGCAGATGTATTGATTGACACATGTTCTAGGGATTTAAGTGTCGTGAAGCCCAGCAGCACTAGACCGGCCATTCGAACTTCAGAGAGCACTGATCAAGATTGCTGGCCTTCAACATCCCAAAAGACATTGAGTAACGCCGTCCTTTATCCTTTATCCGCGTAACTGTTTTTTAAAATATCAACTACTCGCGTAAAATTGTTCGAACTTACGAAATTTCGTAAAATTTAAAATTCTATTTATTAATATGTATATGCATATATTTAGATGAAAAAATGTGTTCAAGTTCTAAATGCCTATAATATGTGAATACTGAATAAAAAGAACGTGAAAATTGTAATAGGTCCTTAACTGACTGATGCCACCGAGGAGGTGCTATAATGAACATGGTTCCTCTGAAGAGAGGTGGTGAAACGGACCATTAGAGTTTGCCTTTACTTCTCTATATTGTTCAAGTATATTCAGAGTGCAAATTATGCATAGATCATAGCCAGAGAGAGTAGTCAGCATTATATGCTAGGAAAAGGGGAATATACGTCGCTATCGAACTACGAGATTGGTTATTTATTCCATAGAGGACATTAGCACACAGCAGCCTACGCAGGGTTAGTTGTGAAGCATAGATAAAGCCGTTGATTATGCGGTAAGCGTCGCGAACAAATGCAAAATCACTATAAAAATGAAGAGAAAATAGATGAGTTGGGTTTCAGACCGGAGAAAAGAACATGGCAGCTTATCATCTGAAGAGAATGTGGAATAAGCATGACCAGAATTGAGAAGGGTTGTATGTGAATATTTGTTCAAATGATCAACTCCTTAATACAAATAGTAGATTGAGATTCAAGAGTGACCCAAGCATTGTATAGTTCGTGGTCACGTCAGATTGAAGTACGAATTACTGTATAAAATAAAAAGTAAAACTAAAAAATCTGAAACGTCTTTATTATTCAGCTCCTTTGCAAGGTGCACTACTTCCACAGGAGGTAATTTGAACTCACATTTCGATTAAACAATGACTTGCTGTGGCCAGCCGAGGAACAATTCTGGGGAGGGCCTGGTTAGCCAGGGCGGGACCCGAACCAAGAACCTCGGTTCGGGATTCACGTGGTAGGTGAAAGTCCGCGTCTACCCCTACTATGCGGGGTCCTGTTGCAAGCCATAACAAGAGCCTCACGCCCACTGTACCACAAAGACTTGCATTGCTACACAATAGTCAATCTACTTGATTTAGTTGTATTAAATGAAGTGGAATTTTTATAATTTTATTCTCATTGTTTTATGACCACTCATCGTTCGGGCTCCTTGTATATTTTTTCTCTAGTGGCAACACATTACCGAAAAATACGAAATTGCAGTGCATAATGATTCTCTACTTTTACTTTGCTGATCAGCGTCGTTGATCATATTTGTGCGGATTGCTTTTTTGTGTGTTTCTGGATTGCTGTTTGTGATTCTACCCTGTTTTGTTATGAGCGCACTCAAGGTGCAATTATAAATAAATAAATAAATGCCCAATTAATCGTCAAAGAAGACCTACTTAAAATAGTAAGTAGAGACGCAACCTTAGACTAGAAGCCGAGCACTACAGAGTGTTTATAGTTCCCTGCTGGAACGGTAATCTCGCTAAGCTGTCTGCAAGGATTGTCAAAAACCCCATTCGGCGGTTTCGTCTTCTTCGGAGACCGCAAAAATCCGATTAATATTATACAAGACAAACTACTCCCTCAAAGGCCATTTCGTCATTTAAAGAGGTGAAAGAGAACTGATACACGAACCGCAAAGTACCATGCCCTGAATGGAGAGCAGGACCAGGGCCCTACAGTTAGACGCCTCACCTTCGTCATCAATCAGTGCGATGCCGTCCATTTCCACGGCATGAGTAGGTCTCCGCCCAAAGGCTGAACTAACGCAGCACCATCGATCGTTGGTGGATTACCAGCCCGGAGCAGTGTCGCGATTTCAGATGTTCGACTCGCGGTACAAGACGCAGAGGGAGCGCAAGGCGGCCAAGCCCACCCTGCAGAGCAAGGTTCGTTGGGAGGTGTCTCGGGCGCCGCAACGCGTAGCAGCTCCTCGTCGTTTCAGGTCTACAACTGCCTCGAGCGACCCGCCGGCTGGCGATGTTTCATGTACCACTTCAGGTCGGTTCCGATGGAGGCGCTTCCGCCGGCACTGCTCAAGAGATGCACGACTTTTCAGTGTTTTTGTAGTGGTGCTGGTGTGCCTTATCCTCAGTGTGCTCTCCACTGTCGAGCAGCACAGCAGGTTCGCTGGCGAACTGCTTTTTTCTCTGGTACGTGTTCATAGTCACGCTCTTTGCTTCAGAGACACGTTTTCTGCTTTCTTAACTCTTCTCTCTGGGCAAGCTCACTCGGGGCCGGCAATTAGCTGTACTGATAGTCACAGTTGTAGCAAAGATGTACGATATGAAAGGAATGAAGGTGATCCCTTCATCCTTATTTTTACCCAGTCATATGTGTAATCGGCAGTCCCGTGATGGTTGCCTCGCTCGAATGGGCGTCAGCAACATCTCAATCCGTCCCTATCGCATGCCAAGACGCTCCTCCCCCAAGGTCTAGCGTGGGTTTCGATGTTTGCTGAAATTGGCACGACACCCCTCCCCTGGTCTTCACCATTGTTTCATTTCTTATCTGCGTTTTTTTCAAATTTTTACGTGATTTTTTGTACCCCTTAACAGGTTCTTCTTCCCAGGCGTAGCTTCGTCACCGTGGAGATTCGCTCAAAGAAGAAGACATGTTATTGGTTGTTTGATTAAAGAATTTACTTGATTAAAGCACAATATTGATTAGCGCATTGAATACTGATTGTTCTGCAGTTAAAAATGAAGAACATTTGCGAGCCGTTTTCGAATTAATCGCAACGAGTTCAACTTTTCAGATTTTCTGAAGATCTCATGGATACGATACATTTTCCTTCCTTAAAGAGCAACATCTGCATCCGAAATTGTACTTCATAAATTCTCGAGTCTTATCTGCTAAAAATGACTTGAGTGCTCCCCCTAGATTTTTTAGGAACTGCACGAATCGATGACGGAGTCGCTACCGAAGGATGGACTTCTCGTGGAAATAATTTCCTCCCATCTGATGGAAATAGCACCAGAGAGTGAACTTGTTCCATATAAAATTTTAAGATCCGATTACTATACAGTAGCAAAAACCAAGCTCCGAGGCGATCTTCGATACGATTAGGACGGATGGTTTTCAAATTTCTCGTTTTGCGTGAAAATAAAATTTTTCTACCTGGAGCAAACCATCTATACGATTAAATTGCCGCAAAAATTTTACATCTTTGGCAATACACATTTGATAACCATGATTTCTTGAGTCGAGCAGGTTGGACCAACCTCTTGTCGATCTTCCACCAACGTCAGTGGAGTGACAAAATTGAAGGTTCACAAAAACGCTCGTAACTCTGTAAGTTTTTTGAACTTTGAGAAAGCTAATGACATCCTTTTAAATAGTAGAAAAAGCATTTCTAAGATGTAAGAAGCTGCTTTCGAAAAAAGGTCTTTATGCGTGGCGAGTAGAGTTCGAGTAGACCGAATAAAAAGAAGAGATTTTTTTTGTATAAATGATCATAACTCGAAAAATTCCTTGAAACTCAAAAAAATCAAGGAATTTTTGAACACTAGAGGAAAATGCGTTTATTCCATGCAGGAATCAGTTTGCAAAAAAGAGATATTCCTACTTCATTTGTACAAAACCTTTTCAATTTTTTCGGTCAAAAACCAAACCCTACCCGCCCCACATGAATACTTCTTTTTCGCAAGCAGTTTTTTCCACATTAAAGTTTCTTTCTAATTTTTAAAAAACCATTGGCTTTTAGAAGTTCAGAAAACTTTCCAAGTTATGAGCATTTTTGTGAACTTCCAATTTTGTCGCTCTACTGACGTCGGTGGACGATCGACCAGAGCTCGATCAACCTGCTCGGTCCAGAAAATTATGAGTTTTTTTTTTACTGTGGACTGGACAAGACCTGAAACTTTTGTGGCAGAGTTTTACTATATAGGCTTAACTATATATAAGTGGTCTGCTCCAGCCAATAAATTATTTTTCATGAAAAACGAGAATGTTGAATACCATCCGTCCTAATCGCATCGGATCGCAACGGAGAGGCTAGGTTTTCCTCTTTTTTCTTCTTTTTTCTCTTTTCTCTTTCTTTTTTCCTTTTTTTTCTTGCTTCTTTCTTTTCTTTCCTTTCTCTTTTTTCTTCTTTTTCCTTTTTTATATTAGTCAGAACCTAAAATTTTATACGAAACAACTTTACTTTCTGATGCTATTTCCTGCCAGATCGCAGAAAATTATTTAGGCGAGAAGTCCACGCAAACGGCTTTGAATCGAAGATTTTTTGGAGCCTCCGAGAAATTCATAGAGATTACTAAAGGAAATGAACATTCTATAAAAAGCAGGTTCGAAAATTGTCAGCTTCCATGTGATCAGGGAAGGGGTCGATTTTTTTCATCAAATGATGCAAAATCGAAACGCATGATCATACAAGAGATTGATTCAGAACAACCTGGTTTTACCATTGTGTGTCAAGCAAGGTTCGAAATTTTATAGGGCACAATTTCACTTTCTGATGTTGTTTTCTTCAGGAGGGAGAAAAGTATTTCCGTGAGAAGTCCATCCTTAGGTTGGTATCCCGTCAACGATTCGAAGAGCGCTGCAAAAAGCCTTGTAGGGAAAGCATTTCAGTCATCTTTACTAGCTTACACTTGACATTTTATAGAGTGCAGTTTATTTTATTTATTTATTTGCACATAAATGCGCACACAATTCTAGAATACAAGAAATCCATGTAATTAGTAACATAACATGGTAAAAAAAAAACGAGAAACCTCAACAAACCAAAGCTGAACACCGCTAATTGAAGGAAAGGGAAAGAACTGCTGAGAAGAAAAACAAGGAGAAGCGAAATATTTTGACAGAAGGCAAAGAAAAAATTTGGGAGTGAGGGGTTGATTTGTGGAGCTATTGTTGGAGAAGAGCAGTGGCCCGCCAAACACTGCAACTCGTAATCGAAGACGGCTCCAGATACCAACTTAGTAGGTCCGTCAACTCCATCGCTCCATCAACACCCGCGTAACGTGTGGTGTAGGAGGAGGGAAGAAATGTCCTAGAGTTAGATAGGAGAGCAAACAGAAACTGCCATGGAAGAAAAAGATAAAAGCAGCAAAGGTGGGCAGGAAAGCAAAAGAAAAACGGAAAAATTTGAGTACAAAAATAGAAACAAATAGGAACATGAATTAGAAACAAATAACATGAGAAAAAAATACACCAAAGCAACATGTTTGCTTGTGTGAAGCCAAGGCATGACAGAGCTATGAATTAGAGGCTAAGGAGAAGGAAGGACTGCAATGTTGCCCTTAGGTGATATCAGTGAGGTGGTGTTGAAATTAGGTCTACTTTCCTCAAACTTTTTCGAAAAACAAAAGTATTTGGTAACTCTAAAAGGCCTGGAGGTAACATTTGTAACCCGGTAGCACCTCGGTAAAAAAGAGAGTTTTTCACGATTTTTTCTTTTAATAGTGGGATACTGGAAGCGGTAGCTATTACGATGACCTAATGTAGGCAAAATGATTCAACACTTACAGGGTCTAAGTCGAGACTCTCCTTTAATGACCTCGAAGCAAAAAACTAAATCGTTGAATACGTAGATGTCGGTCCTTCAAGTAAAAAACTTTCGCGTCCATGACGTCCAGGAAAACTCTGAAAAAATTGAACACCTTTCACTGATTCAGAATCTGCCGATAGAAAATCTTACAAGCATGATTTTGCCATACGGGCATAAAATCTACACCGTAGCCTTATCTCTTATCGTAACCTTATCGGCTTCATAAACACGGATATTGGTATTCGCTAAGTCATCAAGAACCCATTCTCCTCGTCGGCACTACACTGGGCGGTTGCATTAGCCATTAATTCGGTATCACTCTTTGCCTGGTTCCAGGTGTTCAGAGCACATTTATGGTGAAGTGATACCCGAACAACGAAAAAAATCAACAGTTGTAGGTATTGGGGAAGTGACCTTCCAGTCAAGGCAGAGAAGAACACATAAGATCCTAAGAGGAGCAACGTTTGCGATGGAGCGTACGAAGGAACGCCTAAAAGGAATACGGTGTAGAAATTGTGCCCGTATGGTAGAATCATTTCTATGAAAATCTTTTACTCTAACTGTAGAACAATCAGCCTTTAAAGCTTTTTGATATCCAGTTCTATATTCCCAACTCCGGGAACGAAGCTACGCGTGACTCTCTGGAAAAAACGACTTGATAGGAGATGGGAAAAACATCCTACCATGAGTGTATGACCCCCTCTTCGATTCTCGAACCTCAAGCTTGACCCTGTCCTCCCTTAATGGGCACGTCAGTTTTTTTGTTCAGGGCTTTCACGAAGAGTTTGAAACAACGCATTCGTGGGCATACCAGTTCTTCGAAATCCCGCCGAATCTGGTCGCTTACCTCTATAGTCAATTGGTCGCAAGCAAACACATTGCCATTATATCCTAATCGAGGGAAGGGGTGCGATCATACGACTAGCAATATTTTCGGTCAAATTAGCAAAAACAACAACAGCGACAATACTTCAGCTACCCCCGTAATATTCGGTGGTGAAATAGTCAACAATAAAATTGTTTTAGTCTTTCGTCAGTGTACTTTCCATGCAGTGTCACCCCCTCCTCTCCTACTAGGGGGGGGGGGGCAGTTGACCAGCTCCAATTTGACGACGACCTGCACCAAGCGACAGCCTCTTCCCTCTCTCTCTCCAAGGTCGAACTCTGGAAGCCTTCTCTCACTTGCATAGATCGTTAACTCGTGTGGCCTCTTCACCGCATCGTCCTCTCTACACGTAGTTGTGGTATTTTCACTGCGTGTTCATAATGCTAACGCAGGACCAGGCCTTTGAGATGAGTTTGAGTGCAAGACGAATAGCAGTACCGTGAGAGGCACGGAAGTGGGGAACGTTCTCCGAATGTTCACTTCTTGCACGCTCTCCGAAAGGGTGCTTTGGCGAACAATAAATCGCACAGTTTTACCAGAAATAAGGAAGAGCTCGTCTACGAGCGACTCGAACCGATCATAGTATCTACCCGGAATACGCACCCGCCCCCCCCCATGTATCCAATTTCATCCGGCACTTGCTGTCTATCCCGATCTAACCCTTAGTGCTTCCTTCTCTGTTAGATCACAGAACGTCTTTTCTAAACGACCCTAGATGTTTCCGTCATTTAGGAGCTGCTTGTAATTTACGTGGAGTAGCTGAGCAGTCAAGTGTCATACTTGTTGCCTCTGCAACTCCCTTAAATGAAGGCTGAGAGTTGTTCTCTTAATTATGGGTCGGCTGGAGAGAAGACCAACGTCTTCTATGCAGTTTTCGCTAGAACTAAAACGCATTGATGACTCTCATTGCTTCAAGTTGACAAAACGCGCTAGTAGTCCTGAGTTCATGACATTAGTGTGCAGTCGGTCTCCATTCATCATGAACGTCCCCTTTCCGTGTAGATTTGGTTCCAGTGAAGGGATTCACTTCTGCAAGAACCTCTGCTCAAATTTCAGGAGATCTTCCTCGTGATATTTTTCGCGATAGAGTACTGTGTACGACTGTGGGCAGCAGGTTGCCGCTCAAAGTACCTCGGTTTTTGGGGTCGGCTTCGCTTCGCCAAAAAGCCCATCTCTTTTATTGGTGAGTTCGAAGACCGTTTCCATTCTATTTCTTTCTTTATTCATTGTGTTGATTTTAACGAAAATTGGTAGAGTGCCACGAACAATGCTCCAAAGTGACGTTTTTTTCAATTTCAGGGAGTTTGAGCCTAAGAGCAGTGTAGTAGAACGGCGGTGTTTTGGGCATTCCACTAAATAAGAACACCAAGCGCTGCTCCATCCTTGACGTGCTGGGCCAGATACTCAGTTGGCTTTCCTAAATGCAGGCTGACTTGGGCTTGTGTATCGGAAAAAAGCGCTCATTCGAACCGACCATTAGAGTGACTCAAGACTCTGTCTTCTGCTGTCATTAAGACCATTAGTGGTGGTGGTGGCCTGAGGTTTCTCTGAAGCGATTTGCAGTGCTGCCGTTGAATTGCCAAGGAGGTTTGAGTGGTCCGATAAAGAATCAATCAAAGTCGGAATGCTAACACCCTCTACTTCGCTTTCCTATTAGATTGTCCGGAAAGCTCCCAGCGTTTTGAGTGCTTCATTTTGAACTACCATATTTATTTATTTATTTTTTATTTATATGACTTCCAATATTTTACAATATGCGACATCTCATTAGATCGATCCATTCGCGTTTCGTTTTCGTTCTTGCTTCTTCTTGCCAATTGCATGTTCCAAAGCTTTTTGGAATACATCCCGCCATCTAGATTTAGGTCGTCCCACTGTTCGTTTGGAAGGCGGACACCACTCCATAATCTGACGAGACCACTTATTATCAACAGTATTAGAGATCTTCCAGCAATATGTCCATTTTCTTACCATGGCACAGTCAACCACATCTTTGACTTTAGTAATTCCTCGCAGCCACACGTTTCGCTTTCTATCTCGAAGACTCACTCCAACCATTTGACGTTCCATGCGCCTTTGTGCTGCTGCAAGTTTATCCTTGGCTGACTTTGATAGAGTCCAGGTCTCAGCTCCATACAGCATTGACGGCAATATACATACACATATTAAACAGGCGTATCTTCCACTTCATCTCGACTGTCCTCAATGTTAAAAAGTTTGCATATCGACAGAAATTGCTCCAGCCTGCACGAATCCTACGGGTGATTTCTTTGGAGGGATCTCGAGTGAGGGAGATATTTTGTCCCAGGTGTATGATAGACTTCACACTGTCGACGTCTTTTCCCCTGAGGGTGAAGGATGTGTCAGATGTCGCCATTATCTTCGTTTTTGAGGCACTTATTTTCAAACCACAACTAAGCGAGTTTTGATCTAATTGGTTAATCATGGTTTGCAGTTCTTCCTCGGTTTTTGCAATTAGAACAACGTCGTCAGCAAAGCGAAGGTTGGTGAGCCAAGTTCTGTTAACTGATATTCCATAACCATTCCAAGTAAGTTTTCGAAAAATATGCTTCAACCTAGAGGTGAATAGTTTGGTGAAATCGTATCACCTTGGCGGACTCCTCGACAAACTCTTATTGGAACGTCTGTTCCTCCGAGACGAATTGTAGACTGCGCTTTTGAGTAGATTTCACGAAGCAGTTCTATAAGCTGATGATTCGCTCCTTGTTCTTGAAGGGCCGTCCATAACGCATTCACTTCCACTGTATCAAAGGCCTTCTCATAGTCAATGAAAGCTATGAAGAGAGGTATTTGGTATTCGGTGCATCGTTCAATCAGATGATTTACAGCATGTAGATGATCGATAGTGGAGTAGTTTTTTTCGAAAACCAGCTTGTTCAGGAGGTTGCTCTGCGTCCAATACCAGTTCGAGTCGCTTCAGAATTACTCTCGTGAGAAGTTTGTATAAAACAGACAGGAGAGAGATTGGACGGTAGTTTTTCAGCTCAAGTGGGTCGCCTTTCTTATGCAGAAGTACGGTTACGGAATCTGTCAGCTTCTCGGGTACGGATAAAGAGCACAAACAGTGGTTGAAGAATTCAGTTATTAGTGGAACAAGACTATTTGTGCCTAGCTGCAGCATCTCCGTAGCAATACGATCATGTCTTGGGGTTGTCCCTGGTTTCATGGATTTGAAGGCTGCCTCTATTTCACTTTGCAGAAATAATGGGCATTGAATATCCGTATCGATTGGAGTATATGTGACAGTAACCGTAGATGCGTACAGCTGCTCGTAGAAGTGTTTTGTCGCCAAGCTAATCTCGTCTTTGGTTTTGCACAAGAACCCCTCCTCGTTCCTCAACTGGAACAATTGCTTCCTTCCAACCGATGCTTCATGTCTAATCCTCTTGAAAGAGCGGTTTGTTCGAATGGCCTTCTCAACGAGTTGACAATGGTGTTTGCGGATATCATCTTTTATCATTTGCCTCAGCAATTTACATGTTTCTATGTAGCTAACTCGGTCGACCGCCTTGCAACGTTTTTCTTCAGAGTTTGTCGATGTTTCATCAGTGATACCGTGTTCACTAACAGGTAGCTGCGGTACTCTTGTTGTCGTGTTGCGGCCTTCGCAGCACTGCTGATGTAGGTGCAAATTTCACCATATCCATTGGAAGGAGAATGCAACTGAGAAGGGCAAATGGTCGAGATTCCATTTTGGTACAGACTAGCATCAAAACAACTACGAGAGTGTGGTTTTCTTTTCTTCTTCACTGTAAATTTTGGACACCGAAGCACACCCCTGAGTAAGCGATGGTCCGTCTCGAATTCTATAGTCACTGTTCTTACGCTCTTGAATTGAAGATGTCGACATGCAAAAATGTGGTCGACACAATTCCGTGTTTTTGCGTCTGGGGCTCGCCACGTCCACTTCTTTCCTTTGCGCGTTTTGAAGAAGGAGGCCACTGCTCATATTCGGAATTTCTCGCACATTTCTATGAAAAGCTGTCCCCTTTCATTTCTGTCACCAAACCCATTATGTTCGACTGAGTTCTCGATAGAGCTTTTCTTCGATCCGATTTTTGCATTAAAGTCGTCGAGAAGTATTGGGTGTACTTCAACTGCGTTTGATCTTTGAGTATTCCCAAAGTTTCTCTCTGTGCACAAGATACACTTCCGGATTGAATGAGACAGCATCGTACGAAGTTTTTCTAAGAAAAGGGAATAATCTTCGTCATACTCGGAATTGCTATTCGTAGACGGAGGTGCGTATACAGAAATTAGACGGACTATGTGGTTGTCGAATCGCAGATCCAGGCGAGATAATCTGTCACTTTCTCGAGAAAATGCATCTACGAGTGGTATAAGGAGGCTAATCACTATAAATCCGGTACCAGGCGGTTCTTGATCATTTTCTGGGCCTGCATAGAAAAATCTGCAGCCGGAATCGTTTAGGTCCATGCATCCAGTTCCCCTCCATCTTAGTTCGGTAAGCGCCAGGACGTCCACGTAGGTTGTCTTCAACGATTCTTGCAGTTTCAGTAGCCGTTCTCTGGTGGCTAGTCTTCTGACGTTTAGCGTCGCTACCTGGATTGATTCTAAATGAGCTTGGAACTCACTCGATCCTACTGTTCCACGGCTTCCTGGATCGACGGGCATCTCCGGTGAAGTTGTTGAAGAGCGGTGAGATAGACCGACCGCTCGGCAGGCACGACGAGGGACAAGTTCCGAACTACCATAACATTCTCAAATTTTATCGCATTTAGTCGAAATAAGCACCATTTGAGTCAGCACACTTTGGCCACACCACTACAGTTATCCCATCAGCGAAAAAATTAGGTGGTCGAGATTCGACAAAATCCACGAAAGCTGTTTTGGCTTGGTCCTGATTGGTGAAGGTTTTACTAGCGAGAAAGTTCTGAAAGGGTTTGAAAAGGTGATGGTCGGTTGGTGAGAGGTCTGGAGAATACGGCGGGTGTGGCAGAACTTCAACCCTTAATTTGTTCAATTTTCGAATAGTGATTTGTGGAATGTGTGGGAGGCCGTTATTGTGCAAAAGAATCGGGTTTCTTCTACTGACCTATGCTAGCTGAAGTTGACGCAATTTTCGGTGTATTTCGTCGATTTCTTTACAGTAGTACTCCGCTGTGATGGTTTGGCCTGGTGCCAAAAAGTTGTAATGGATCACACCAGCCGCCGACCTCCACACAGTTACACTACCTTTTTTGGTGGAGGTTCGCCTTTGGAAAATGCCTAGAGGGTTGGTCGGCGTCAACCACTGTCCAGAACATTTCCTATTATCGTACAGAATCCACTTTTCATCACTAGTGATGACTCGATCCAAAAAGCTTCGCTGCGTAAAAGTAGCGAAGAACAAATCTCGAATCGTGACAGCTTTTGCCGCTCACTCAACTCGTGGGCCACCCACTTTTCAAGCTTTTTCACCTTCCCGAGGCGTTTCAATGTTTTCGCAACAGCAGTTTTACTGACATCTAGCTCTTCCGCGATTCCCCGAACTGTTTGGGATGGTTCCACCAATTCCTTCAACTCGTCGTCCAGGATCGCTCTCGGTCGACCGCTGCGGGAGTCATCTTCGAGGCTGAAACCTCCTGTCCGCAATTTACTGAACCACTGGCGCGCAGTGCTTTCTGCAACACTATTAGGCCCCCCACTTGATTGATTTGTCGAGCTGTCCCGGCTGCGGATTGTCCCAATTTGAAGTTAAAATAAAACATCGTTCGGATTTGCTTCTTCGCCATGCTTCAATGAGTCCTTCAAGATAAGAAATATAAAAAACGCTGAAACATAAATTATTCTATTTTAGTCGTTGAAACATAAATTATTCGATTTTAGTCAGATAGAGCGAAAAATTCTGTACAGAAAGTAGCCTTAATGCAAGTTGAATTTTTACTTAATAATAGACGATTGACTCCAGACGAATTACAGAAAGCTGAGAACTTTCCGGACAACCCATGTACAAGCTGTGGCGTGTGTGCAAAGAGGTTTGAAAAATTGAGCGTATGTTTTCGTGCATTTTCCGGGAGGGTTTTCGTTATCCCTTTATATGCAGTAAGATTCATCGTGATGTTTAGTCCGACGCTGCAATCGTGTAGGACGCGTGCAGTCAATGCTTCTGCTTTGTTTTCTGCGAGAAACGTTTCCAACAAAACCTCCTCCATGACGAGCTCTTCCGCGTGCGTGTACGTCCCCTGGCTACGACACTCGCGTGATTTGTGGTCTGTCCTCCCACAGAACATACACTTATTACAATACCCACCATAAGGATTGGAAAAAGGGCGCGGTAGGCGCGTTATCCGCGTTCTTTCCGTTCTTTTGCTGTAGCCATCTCGATCTTAATCCTTTTTGAGAAACTCACATACCATCGTGATCTGCTCGACGAGTTCTACCCAGTGACACAAAAACATTTTTCGTTACTCCATTTTTGACAGCTATTTTTTCGAAAGCGCCAGGGGATAGTCATTAGCGAGGGACGTCTCCCACTAATTGCGCCCAAAGGACATTTAAGTGCTCGGATTCAAAGCCAGCGTAATTGACAGTAGCCCTTCTTTAGAGAAATTCTGTAAAGCCAAAAGTTCATAAGACCATAGATATATATTCTATTCTATTTTCATTATTTATTTGGATTATTCTAATAAGCATTAGCACATCTTCCTTTATCTACGGATCGCTAGCAAAAAATTCTGGTAACATTATCTGGTCCAACTAAGGAAGAGGAATTAAAATAGATAGAAGGTGGTGCAGTCAGTTCTAACTTGGGATGCGCCATGCACTCTATTTCTGCGAAACATTGTAGAGATTAGAGCTCATATTTCTAGATAATGACTTACGGTGACTGCTGATGGACAAGTCAATGATTTGTCCTTGCCAACCCAGTTTAGTACTGATTAGCCGACTTTGGAGGAATGAAGGGATTAGTTGGCCTGGGCGGCCAAACATAAAATCTCGACTCTGCTGCATGCGACAGCCGGCGTGTTCTCCGACTGCGCTACCATTCGCACAGGCGATCGATAATTACATATTATTGACATAAACTCCCTTGTGGTTCTAATGATCTACAAATGTATCAAATGGAAGAATTACTAGGTTTCACATCTCGAGCCCGTCCTTCTTTCTTCCTCATCGGTGAATTTCACAAGCAGTATATCTTTTATGAAAAAGGAGCTGAGCACTTGGGGGTTTTCCTATGTTCGGTAGATATTTCTGTGAACAAAATGCAGGAGGGGAGATAGTGTGAGACGCTTTGGTGGAAGACAGCGACGTCATCTTGCGACCACAAATCAGTTGCGGTTTTCCTTCGGCAATGGATTTCTCCGATTTTGCACGTACTCTTTAAAAAAAGAAACTAGGGTGCTAAGATTTTTCCTGTGCAAAGCAGGCTTGAACGTCTCAAAAACAGGCAAAGTGGAGAAAACCTAGTCCAATCAAGTAGAGTTTTATAGGTGCCGAAACTAGGAGGAAATCCACGACATTTTGATCCCACTTTGTTTTCGCCCCCTGAATCTCTAAGTCATCCAGTCCCTAAAATGCTTAGAGTAGCACACCTCATCATTGCAAGCGCTTCCTGACAACGTAGTTTTATAAATTTTCAAGAAAGTCGACATTTTGCTCCTTTTCCGCCGAGGTCGACTTCTAGGCAGCGTTCGGCTCGACCTGGGCTCTGCGCTCATCGCCCGCGTCCACTATAGGTCTTCCTCGCACCTGAGTGCGAGACCCAGCGGTACTGCGCCATTTCTAGGGAGCGCCTCAGCACCGTTGGACCAACGGGACTATTGATTGTCCCTATTTGTTCCTCTTGAAACATTTTCGCACATACCAATTAATAGAAATATTAATTTTTATTTATCGAAATTCGAAACACTGCTCATCGCGCTCGTCTAACTTCCCT
>OX375866.1:59171806-59609757 GCA_947359475.1 Heligmosomoides polygyrus bakeri | reverse complement strand
AGATCACGATGGTATGTGAGTTTCTCAAAAAGGATTAAGATCGAGATGGCTACAGCAAAAGAACGGAAAGAACGCGGATAACGCGCCTACCGCGCCCTTTTTCCAATCCTTATGGTGGGTATTGTAGCTTGAAGGAATCTTTTCTAATGAAGGAAAAGTTCATTTTGGGATCTGTGTCCGAAATCCTAGGCACCGGAGAATGAGGCAAATATCTCACTGTAGCTGCTCCTAATGGATTCATTGATTGGCCGACAGTGTACGTCAACTTGCTTTCGCGTAGAAGCCCTTTCACAAATGGGCGCAGAAGCTCTGTTGGAATAGCCTCAATCCACTTAGGATCGCCCCGATCGCAAGCCCGAGGAAGTCGCTCCGATGATTAGTGATCGAGTGTCGAAACTATGAGGACAGCGTGAGACTCTCCGAGAGCGGCGTGCTGCTTGTCTTTAAGTCTGCCGAAACTCATCCAGGAATCCCCCCTTTCGGCCTTTTCCATAGCAGCTCATCTTCCCTTGGTTGATTTAAAAGCCTTCAGCAGTGCACCTCCGGACACACTTTTCATCGAAATAACATCTTCATTGCTGATGTTTCGGCACAAAATTTCACTATTCGCTTGATTCAAATGGGTATTCCACATCTCTTTCGTATATCCGGAAGGTGTTTGTCTAGAACGATATGTTCAAATGGCCCGTTGCAAATCAATGCTCGAAGTTCTGTGCCAGTTTTTCAACAAAGTGGGCTGCTTCTCACCAGGTGCTGTCAAACCGACGTATTCGTGGCGCGATGAATCTGCTCATTTTCGTGGTCCACTCTTTCCGCCGGATTACTGGAAAGAGAGAACAGACGCCACTTCAGAGTTGTGGAAACGCCAAAAACTCCAGCACTCCTCGGCACCCTTCGTACTTTAAGCCTTTAAGCATCAGTTGGCGGTGCAGAGAATAGCAAAAGCTTTTGTCGTCCATGTTCAACATCTTCAAAAATGACGGCTGGGGAGGGGGGGGGGGGAGGTGAGTTTTCCTTAACGACTGGCATCGCGTCATGCGTGCAATCTAAGCCTTACTGTTGAACCAAATAAAATAAATAGAAAACTCCGTTGTAGAAAATCTGCAGGAGAGGTCTTGGTGGCAGGTTTCCAACACACTAGCGTCGTGTATGGTACTCAAACCTGTTATACGAACACGTTTGAAGACGGGCTTTATTTAGACCTCCAAGGAAAAAAAACTTTCTTACTGAAAAGCACTGCATTGAAAAAACTCCAACCGTAATCTTTTTTCTGTTTTATGTGGTCAAAGTTCCACAAACAGTAACACGTAGCATTGTAACCTTCATCATAGCGAGCGAGTCGGAGAATGTCGCCGGCTATCGCATGTGCCCGACTCCAGGTTCTTGGTTCTTGTTTCTGTTAGGTGCTGCATTTGAAACGGCCGATTTTGACTGAAACTTTGACAGGTCACAACTTTGCTAGTAAGCAATTTTATTATTTTTCGAAATTAGCATCATTACAATTAATACACTTTCCCAACGCGGCAATAATTTAGACATTCCATTTTTGTAAAAATCGGGACTACGAGAATTAATAAAGCATAAGAAGTCATTTACCTTCGCTAGCTGCTCGATTCTCGATAGTGTTGTACTATCGTGGATTACTGAAGATGTTTGAAGGAACGGCTGGATATATGGATCTATGGTGTCCTTAGTTTCTTCCAACTTCTTCGTTCCAATGCACGTCTGTTTCACCAATTTGTGCGGACGTTGAGCCTCTCGTAATCTGTGCCTTCCTTTTGTCGCGATATGCGTTTCCTGCCTTCCATGTGTAAAACTGCCTGTACCAATTTTACCTGATATGGTATAGCCAAAAATGATAGGTGTCAGAATCAAACCAGATGGCAGTTTCATTATAGGAACGTCGTGAAGAATGATCTGGTTTATGAGATCTTGTCCAATTATTATATCTGGAGAGATCTTCGTGGAAAAAAAACTTTTCTGAGCGATGAAAAGTTTCTTCTTTTTTTATGAAATTTTTGTCAGCTGGGGACAGCATGGCAGTGCTCGATGATTTTGTTAGCTTACCCTTGGTTAAAATTGGCACTCGTTTTAGCTTCATGCTGCTATGGGCGTTTCTGAGAGTAATACTTACTTCCGTGGATTTGAAAGTTTTTCGAAGCGTCCTCATTGCTCTGGTTGTGAATGAAGTTGAGCACTTCGCTGAAAGCTTTAATTCCTCTTGAAGTTTTTTCTTTATAAAACTTCTTTGAGCTCCAGAATTCAGTAGGATAGTTACCGGTTGGTAGTCTACTTCTGACTCATTGAATATCAACACGGAAAGCCATTTGTTGCACGTGTTGGCTAGGAGTCCGTTGTTTTGTTTCGACTGGGCTTCTACGCGAAACTGAGAAATGCGTTGCGTGCATCGGTTGATATATCCAATGGATTCTCCATTTCTTTTTGCCATTCGCATGGAGCGGCTGTTCTTCGATGACAGCGCAACGGATACTGCTCCTTGATGAATTACTGTCGGCGGTTGATTTTGCCCTCTATTCGGCTTGAGCTGTTCTATCGTTTGTCCCAATGCATAGAGACGAATGGTGAACTTCGTTACATTTTGGACATTTCCCAACGGCTGTAGTACAGCATTTCGAGCTGTGCGACCGATCGAAGCACTTCCAGCATACTTCTTGCTGTCTGGATTCCATTCGTCGTGCTTCAGCTGTTGGAAATTTGTCGCAATACTGAGGAAGATGGGATCCTCCACACAAGCAGATCCTTTGTTTTGTCGACGTGCTTCGTTTGTTGAGGGGTGGAGTGTGACATCATGAAGTTGTTTGATCTGTGATTGTCGGCTCCAAACAAGGTCCTCGTTGTGAGTTCGGTCGTTTCCTGTAGCGTGATGATATCGTCAATCGCTTCCATGATGTCGATTACCTCAAATGGATTATCGGCATTCCTCTCCTTTTGTATCACTGCACTGCAAATGTGTTCAGTGAATTTCGATAAAATTAAACGGCGCCACACTCTGTCTGCGTTAAGTGACACTCCAGTTTGCTCCAGATGTACGACACGTAAAGAAATTGATGACAGTGTTCCACGACAGCTCTTGGGATTATCATTAGCTCGAGGTATGCGCTCGATTTCGCTGATGAGAATATTTGCGATGCTCTCGGATCTGTCGTATTGCTTTTTCAAGATATTCACTGCTACGCTGAATTTTTCTCCCAATAAGTGGAATGCTGTTGATTGAAGCTGCTGCTTTTGCTTCGAACGCTTGCTTCAAGAACAGGAATTTGTCTCGGTCAGAGAGGTCAATGTCGTCATGTATCAAGGACTGGAAGACTGACCAGAAGGTGCTAAATTTCCTGAAGTCTCCTGAGAATATTGGGACCTCAAGTAGTGGACGTCTGATCCGCTGGCTTCGGTCGCCTGGTGGTAGAACACGTCCTTCTTGATCGTTTATACCGTTATTGTGACTTCCAGTGGAATGGTGACTGACACCAGAAGCCACATCCGCTGTGAGGGCGGCTTGCTGCGCCAGTTCCTCTGAACGGAATTCTATTTTGTTGAGGCTTTGACGTGTTATGATGTCCAGAATATTTGCATCTTCTTCTAAATACTTGTTCAGGCCCATCATGAGCTTTTCCTGCTCTTTTTGTTCGGCTCGTCTGTCGAGCCTTTCGACGGATTCCTTAAAGTATTTGTCCAATAACTGCTTGCCTTGTGATATTCCTCGTGAAAGGTAGTTCAAGTCAGCAGTTTTTCTTCTGATATACTCCTCGCATTCCGCTTTCTCCGGTGGAAATTCGAATGGGTTTCGGAGTTCTTCGATCTGAGCATTGTTGGGTCGAAGGTGCTTACATGCGCTGGAGATCATCGTCTTCAAGGCTTGAACATCGGCCATTTCTATCGCGTTTTGGTGAATTTCTCACAAATATCTAAGAGTTTGTGACCACTGAAAATTCACCCGCTATTTGAAATGGATTGAGTAGTTCTATGCTCAAAGGTTATCCTGCCACGCGGGTCTTTTTCTTCTTTCTTAGGATCCTCGTAGAGAATTCGCTAAAAAATTTAGAATTTCCTTCTGGTTCCTTGGTAGAGGACTCGCGAAGATGGTATTATTTCGATTTCCTTTCCTTGGTCGGAATGGAATTTCGTTTGCCTCTGGTTTCTCCGAGGAGAACTCGCAAAGAGAGCTTTTCTGTTTTCCTGGCTTCTCGTGAGAGGAATCGCAAAGGAAAATTTAGAATTGTCGGCTGCTTCTCACGAGGAAACTAGCTCAGCTGACAACCAAGCCCTGGTTTCTCCGAGGAGAACTCGCGAAGGACTTAGAAATGCTTTCTGGTTTCTCCGAAGAGAACTCGCAAAGAAAGCTTTTATATTTTTCTGGTTCTTCGTGAGAGGACTCGCGAAGGAAAATTTAGAATTGTCGGCTTCTTCTCACGAAGAGAACTAGCACAACTGACAATCAAGTCCTGGTTTCTCCGAAGAGAACTCGCGAGGAATTTAAATATGCTTTCTGGTTTCTCCGAAGAGAACTCGCAAAGAAAGCTGATAAAAAACCCGTCTGTTTCTCACTGAAGAGAACTAGCTCAGACTTTGGGGTTTTCCCCGGTCGATGCACCAATTTGGTGGATTACCAATGGGGTGGCTTTACTATTCAGTGGAACAAAGGTTTATTCTCACGATTTTATAGTAGAACCCATAACAGTGGTACACGCATCGTATATATACATATACACAATTTCAGTGGACGTAGCCACGATATGGCGACATTCTGGTCGCAATCGGTATCACAAGTGTAAACCTAAAAGACGGTGCCGTACTCGAACACCGCGGGAGATTACGTTCATGAGTGCTTACTTACGGTATCGCTAGGTTGTGCCTGTGAATGGTATTCAATGGTGCTTATCTTATATTGCTCACCTAACGAGGGAGGTCACTGAACTCGGTCCGGAGATTCTGAATGAGACCTTTGTGGTCTTGTAGGGCATCGGACGAGGATCACAGAGCTATGTTTCGTTTTTGCTAAATTTCCCTGGGTGGTCCAAAAATGGCAAAAAACTGAATCACTTCTGGGCGGGCTGATAAGGCAAAAGTGGCACCTGGAATGGTCCTGACGTGCTCAGAACTTGACCTACAAAAGGTTTGGAGCTCAAATTAAAGTTAGATTATAATAAAATGATAATTAACGACGTTTCCTAGACGAAGATGCAGTGTGCATTCAAACGATTCATTCGCGTCGATGGCGGCAGCGACTGGATGGCCGAGTGGATAGCGAGTCGAACTTGTGGGTAGGGTCGAAGGTTCGATTCCGGGGGTGACCGTGCGATTTGCTCTGTGGAGTGCTCCCATTTTTGCAACTGAAGAATACATTTTGGCACTCGTTGACAAAAGTCGGAACTTGATCTTTATGCATGATGTGGCTTGTGCCTGCCACAACGAAGAGGTTCGGAGTGTGTATTTGGGGTACCGTATTACTCATTCACGGTCGTTCCTGTTCTTTATGCTGATGGAAGACTCGGCCAGAAGCTTTTGTCATCCTTCCCGAGCCAGGTGGTTGCTTCCCCCAAAGTGGTCACTGGTCCGCGCCGAACCTCTTCGTTGGGGCAGGCACAAGCCACATCATGCATAAAGATCAAGTTCCGACTTTTGTCAACGAGTGCATGATGGCAGGATATGTGCCTCCGCTGACCATTGTCCTTTTGGATAGCTGGTCCGGGTTTAAAGATCACGCCAACATCCTCTCTGGTGTCCCGGCCGGGAAGCAGCTGAAGTTGATGATCATACCACTTGCCAACCGCTTGATGTCTATTTCTTCCGTTTTTTTAAAGATTCATCCGGCGTACACATGAAGTTGTTATCCACACGAGGCCGGAATTCAACTGTTTCTCAAGAGACAACACCTTAAAGGTAGGAACGGTATCAGCAACTTTTATATTCTTTAATGGACCGAAATTATCGTTCCCAATTCACAGGTTTTGAGCCAAACATATCGGCAGTTTTGCACCCCTGTGTTTCACCTGTGTTTTAAATACACACGGTTTGCTGTCGGTTATATAGACACACACCCAGGACCATTTTCGACGCCAACCGACTACGCATTTAACGAAGTGCCGGTCGAAGGACCGTGTCAAGGAGCAAATAACTGTACCTTTCATGCCTTTGTGCGTTGTTGCTGGTGTAACGAACACTTCTGTTTCAACTGCTTTATTGTCCTTTATCATACCTGTTAGCTGGGTCGAGTTTTCATTAATACCGTTGCTGTCATCCGTTGTTTGTTTGGTGTGCTCCTTCTTTTACTATCAATGGTGGATAAAATATGCTATGATTGGTAACAGTAAGTAGAATTAGTGGGAGTTGCGAGTTTAATAGAAGGAAGTCTATATAGAAATCAGAAAAATGATGATCACATGATGAGGTGTCAGAACAATACTAGTCGATCGTATGAGTAAATGAGGTGACAGTGAGAAACACCTCCAGGGTTTAAGCAAGATTTTAAGTATCACTTTTTCCGTCCGATTCGCACCACTATCCAATCGGGCACAACCTCACACCCTGTCGATTGTCTCCATTGCTCTCGAGCCCGCTGCGTGTCGCGGGGTTAGCAAGTGAATACGGTACCCCACCGTAGCCAAAATGTATTCTTCAGTTGCAAAAATGGGAGCACTCCACAGAGCAAATCGCACGGCCACCCCCGGAATCGAACCTTCAACCCTACCCACAAGTCCGACTCGCTATCCACTCGGCCATCCAGTCGCTGCCGCCATCGACGCGAATGAATCATTGCACACTGCATCTTCGTCTAGGAAACATCGTTAATTATCATTTTATTATAATCTAACTTTAATTTGAGCTCCAAACCTTTTGTAGGTCAAGTTCTGAGCACGTCAGGACCATTCCAGGTGTCACTTTTGCCTTATCAGCCCGCCCAGAAGTGATTCAGTTTTTTGCCATTTTTGGACCACCCAGGGAAATTTAGCAAAAACGAAACATAGTTCTGTGATCCTCGTCCGATGCCCTACAAGACCACATAGGTCTCATTCAGAATCTCCGGACCGAGTTCAGTGACCTCCCTCGTAAGTATCTTAAGTCATTATCATTCAAATCGAGATTCCTATATTATAAGACACTATATTATAAATGGTCGCGCAGTACACGATGCTTTGTCGTGTATGGGCGGCTCTCATGTATCCCTGGCCAGGAACATGTGAGTAACCAGGCCACCGTCATGGCTCAAACAACTAAACCCGCGCCCCAGTCCTCCGCGCGCCGGAGGTGGACTTCTACGACGTCGGTTGCATCCACCTCCGGCGAGGGGCCATCTAATTGCGGAGTTAAACTATCAGGACGTCATTGGAATCGGACTACCGGAAACCCCTCCCACTACGATACGGAAACTGCCTATTCGTCTGCACTTATAACTGTCGTTCGATCGCATCTGAGCAGGATCTTCGGACACTGCTTTACAGAAGCCGAAACATCAAAAACGACGTTATCGCCCTGCAGGAAACGAAAGGCAGAACGGAAACCATAAGAAGGACCGACCACAACGAGCTTCTCATTATCGGAGCAAAGGTGGTCAGAAAGAATATTGGCGGAGTTGGATTTCTCGTCAATTCGACAGTGCACCACCTAGTAGACTCTTACAAGATCATCAGTCCGCGAGTAGCTGTTCTTCGTCTGGAAACCAAAGACCAAGAAACCATCTCCATCATAAATGGATATGCTCCAACATCTGCGGCCACAGAAGAAGAAAAGGAAAAATTCTACAAGCTGTTCGAAAGGACTGTCAACGACGAGAAGAGCTACTACAAAGTTGTCGTTGGTGACTTTAACGCTATCGTCGGTACGAATGATCACGACGAATGGAGGTTAGGGCCACATGGAACTTCCTCAATGAACGAAAACGGAGAGCGCCTGATAGACTTCCTATCCGCGTGCCGTGTCTACCATGGAAATTCTATGTTTAAGAAGCCTTCAAACCGACGATGGACCTGGGAAAGCCCAAATGGAGAAACACGTTCGGAGATCGACCATGTTCTTACAAACAGACGCTGGAGTCTGTTCGACGTCTCGGTGCTGCCTTCATTTGACACCGGCTCGGATCACCGTCTTGTCCGTGCAAAGCTGACTCTCAAAAGAGGATGTTTAAGCGTGACACTCATAAACCGGCACCGGTGAGGATCCCCACACTCAAGTCTGAGGATTGGAATATGCAATAAAGTCGTATGATTGGAATCTTCTTGAAGACTACGACCTTCTCTCCAAAGGACTGTTGAAACGTGCTAGCAGCTCTTGCGAAGCCACATCACCGTCTGCTTCAAGACTCAACGCACATGCGATTAAGCTCTTGGAGCAAAGAAGAGCTGTCAAACTGGATCCTAATGCTTCCCATCTGGAAAGTGTCACCATCTCGAAGGCCTGTCGAATTGCAGTGAAGGAGTCCATTGACGCCTACAGAAGATTGAAGCTGTTAGAAGCCGCTGGGAAAGGTTCAAGCATAAAGCGCTGCAAACGAGATCTCTGCGACCAAAAGGTAATAATGTCAGCTCTTGTGGATAAGGATGGAACAACGCAAACGTCTCGAAGAGCGATGGAGGCCATCGTTTAAGAATTCCACACAGATCTGTTTCGTTCTTCCTCGTTCTTCCAGCACTGTCCCCAAATGCTTGATGCCACCAGCTGAGGAAGTGCCTTCCATTCTGGAATCAGAAGTTGCTCATGCCATCAGAAGGATGAAGCCAGGCATTGCTCCCGGACCGGACGGCATTTATGCTGACCTCCTTCGTGCGGGTGGCAGTGCCCTCTGCTCACTTCTTGCCAAGCACTTCAACCACTACCTTCCACTTGGTAGGATTCCGGACTCATGGAAGGAGTCGAAAACAGTTCTAATCTTCAAAAAAGGTCAGCAGGAGGACATCAACAACTATCGACCCATCAGTCTTCTCTCGGTTGTCTATAAGATCTTCACCACAATACTGCTCAATCGTATGAAGCGTTGCTTGGATGAGTATCAGCCGTGGAGCAAGCAGGGTTTCGCAAGGATTTCTCCTGCATGGACCATATTCAGAGTGTCTCACAGCTCATCGAGAGGAGCCGCGAATACCACCTCCCACTTGTCCTTGTTTTCGTGGATTATCGGAAAGCGTTCGACTCTGTGGAGATCAACGCCATTCTGAACGCGCTTGTGCATGCTGGTATACCATCGCCCTACATCCGACTTCTCGACAAATGCCTCTCGAACACATCGACCACCATCCAGCTTTCGATCGGAAGCTTAGGATTCCTATTGGGAAAGGAGTACGGCAGAGAGGCACGATTTCTCCTAAGCTATTCACAGCGGCACTCCAGGATGCCATGAAGGACTTGAACTGGGACGATAGAGGCCACCTTTTCGACGGTAAACGGATCAGCAACCTTCGCTTCGCCGACGATATTGTTCTCATCTCTACCAGCACGGCAGAAGTCGAGGAAATGCTGAACGAGCTCAATGTGGCAGGTATGAAGATTGGATTGGACATGAATATGTCCAAAACACAGTTTATGGTCAACCAGTGGTGTGACACGGGACTCGTAAGGTTAAATGGAGTCGCTCTACAACAGGTCGACTCCTACGTCTATCTGGGAAGAGAGCTGAACATGGATAACGACCTCGCTCCTGAAATCGCCCGCAGGACACGCGCAGCATGGGCAGCCTTCAGTTCGATTCGCGAAGTCACCGATCAGGTCAAGGATCGGCCTCAGGGCCTCGATATTCAACGCCTCTGTACTGCCTGCGATGTGTTACGCGACGGAAACCTGGCCCGGCAACAAGACAATCGCTAGAGCGATGCAAACTACGCATCGTGCACTGGAGAGATGTCTTCCGAGGACAAGCCTTCGCCAACAATGGCAAGAGGGCCTATGAAGCTCGGAGCTATGGGAGAAGTCGCAATTAGCAGACCAGCTGCAGTACATGAAGAAGTCCAAATATCGCTGGGCCGGACACTTGTTTCGACGAAAGGACGATAGATGGAGTCTCCGTGTCACAGAATGGCTTCCGATAGACCATGAGAGACCACTGGGACGACCGCCAACGCTATGGACAGGCTCATTCTCACGATCTTTCAGAGAACGGAGTCCGCCTCACTGGATGCAAGCAGCCAGAGATCGAGCGGTCTGGAAGAGTTGTGGTCCCCGCTGAGAAGACCTCCAGCCGACAAAAGGACCATCAAAGTATCGAAGTAAGTATTATATTACAGTAGTACATTAATATATCTGGACATAGATCTAGTTGGGTATCCACAACACCATTTTTGTAAAAATCGGGACTACGAGAATTAATAAAGAAAAGAAATCGTTTTCGACACCATCTACGTTGTTGAAATTTTCATCCTTCTCATGACGATCTTCTTGAATAAATGGTATTAGGTAGGGCGCAGATCTGGTGATTATGCTGTATGTGGCAGAATTTCGTATCCCAATTCATCCAGATTCTGAACAGCAATTTTTGAAACGTGCGGAAGCTCGTTGTCGTTGCATTAGGATTGGCCCTCTTCGATTGTCCAAAGCCGGCTTTTTTCAATCAACTTCTGGTGCATCATTTCAATTTCGGCACAGTACTTCTCCGCTGTGATTGTCTCTCCTGTCTTCAAGAACTTTGATGGACTGTACGAGTCACTGTCCACCACTCGGTCACCATGGTCTTCTTTAGGCAGGACTTGGTTTCGGCATCTCCTTGGGACTCCCATTCTTGTCCAGCCATTGTGCACAGCGACGGCGATTGTCATAAAATATCCATTTTTCGTCGCATGTCACGATCCTGCCCAAAAGGCTCACTTAGATTATGCAGTCTTAGCGAAACACAGGTGTCGTGGCGTCCCAGCATCTGCCCATCGGTGAGTTTCGTGCGGGATCCATTTATCAAATTTCTTTACTTTTCCGAACGCATTTAACTGGCGACTAATGTGCCGCCGTCAACGCCGAAATGCTGCGCGGGCTATCTCATAGTTTGACGCGGATCCGCTCCCACCATGGCTTTGAGTTGGTCGTCGTTAAGGAGTGATGTGGCCTACCTCGGTCTTCATCTTTGAGACCTTCATCTCTAGACCGAAACCTTTCGAATCAGCGGCGATTTGAGCGTTCCTTAGTGAAATCCTCCCCAAATGCGCGATTTGAGCGCTATGTTGGCGCTTCCCTCCGACTGCGCAGCATGTGATTTTAAACAGGATTGTATGCCAAACATTACAGTAGACGCCTTTTCAACTGGTTCGAATTTCAGGATTAAAACCGCCAATTGCTTAGGTATGAACAGTGCCTATCCATTTTTCCCTGTGCAAGTTTTGCTGCAAGAGCTATTGTGATCTCTTTGTTGTTTGCTCTTCCCATAACTAAAGACAGCTGCTGCTAGTATGCCCTAGTTTCGCGCCCTGCAGAAATTTTGAAAGATGCTGTCATTTTTCGGAGCATTAGGCAAAGCTTGTAGACGACATGGTTGAAGGAATGGTGTTAAATTAAACGGGCGACATTTTGTACACGTTGAAGTAACGATTTTTATGTTGCACTGTGAAAAAATGGTAATCTTCTCAAGAGAAGACAAAGCACCTATCTCAATATGAAGCGTGACCAGATCGAAGAAACCTTAAGAAATGCCTTAAAGTTTGTAGTGATTAATTTTGTTTAGGATGCCAATCCAAATCCACTTCGAGCTGAGTTGGCCTTAAAAAATGAGGAAATGATGCTAAAGTAGAGGTTGCTTCAATTTCGGTGCTCGTATGCTTGAGAGCTATTGATTTCTTTTTATGCTAAATGTATGTTTCGATAGTATCATGGAGGAGAAAAGGCGCTAGGTTGAACATAGGGAACAGCTTAAATCGGTTGAAGATGTTAATTGTACAGGGGAGCGAGTTATACATGCTGGAGAAGAAGCTCAGAGATGTTGAAGGCAACACGCTGTCACTCGATGAGGGGCATTCATTGAGATTACGTGCGATGAAGGTGTTCCATCGATAACGAAGCTGAGTTGGTCTTTGAGGTGCAGTGGAGAACTTGACATAGTATGTACAGCGCGCAGTGCAGTTGGTATCGATATTGGAGGTGGAGAAGTGGAAGCGCAGCGTCGAAATTGTTCCTTCTCGTATGCATTTCCCAAGTTGTGTCAAGCACAATCAATCGATTTGAGCAGTATCCCCACTTCGGCGCTGAGCCAGTCTTGGCTTCGCTTTCGTTGCTGACAAAGAAAGCTTCCCAACTCATGGTTAGCTTTTGCGATGCTATTCTGACAGGGTGTAGGGCCGTGTGAGCGGAGACCAGAGCCACAGTTAATTTTTGCTGAACGCATTTTAAAGACCTGAAAACGTTTGCACAACACTCATCACCCCTATGACACCCCATGTTTCGCACATATTAGTCTGCTGCTATTATCACAGGAGTCAGTTTTAGACCAGCAATGCTTATAACAAACGAAGGCTATCTGTTTGCGCCTTCATATGTATTGTTTTTTCAACGATCCGTATCTGCACCACCATGTCACACCATATCACCAACGATGCCGTAACTGTGCACAAAATGCTGTACTTTACGGTTGAATATTATGAACCCGAACCATATCGGTACATAAATGTTCTAAAAATGTCGTTCTCACCTGAACGTGCTCGTCCAACTACTTTCCACCTTCGCACCGGTTTTCAAGGAAAATGTCATGCAAATGGGATCTTGGAGAAGATGGAGAAGAATGTTCCTCACTGGCGTTTTAAGATGCTGCTGGTATGACAAGCGCTTGTGTTTTACTTGTTTCATAGTTCTGTACCATAGCTGTTGCCTAAGAGGAAAGAGCAACAAGACTCTTGATTTCCATAGAAATGATGTGGTGCAGATGTGCATCGTTGGAAAATTAGCACATATGAAGGCGCAAATAGACGGCCTTGGTTTGTTGTAAGCATTGCTCGTCTATATTTGACCCCTGTGATCATGAGAAATCGTAATAACAACAAAATAATGTCTGCAAAAAAAAAGTTGGCAGTACGCGGAGTCGAACTCAAAACCCCGCCTGTATGCTTCTATGAGGCGGCATTCCTACCGGCTGCGCCACCGAGACGCATCTCTTGGGATATCATAGGGGTTGATGAGTGTGTGTCACGTTTTCACACTCTTTTTTCAGGTTCAGCAAAAACTAACTGTGGTTCTGGACTCCTGCTCACACGGCTCTACATCCTATCAAAATAGCATCGCAAAAGCCCACCTTGAGTTGGGAACCTTACCCTGTGAGTCGTCTTCGATGACGGCCACTCTCTTCTTCTTAACTGGCAGTTTCTCGTGCATGTTGCATGTAGTACGCGCCAGTATGGAGTACTCCAAAATTACGAAAAAGTTTCCTTCAATTCGAGGGGTCAATCATTTGAAGAACATAATTCAAAACTTAAGATAAAACTAAGATAAACCTAGATAGTTTCATCGGCTCTGGACAGTATTGGCGGTTTGCTATGAATCTGTTAATCCTTTGCGTTTTGTTCTCTGTTTGTATTCGATTTGTTTCATTCTCATTTCACTATGGCACTAACATCTCTTTTACAAGGATCTGCCTGGCTTACAACACTTTTAGCTGCGTTTCGTTTCATGTACTTAGTGTACATGCAATAAAGGTTTAAATGTTTAAATGTTCTGAGGAAACCACGCATGTTTCCCTTTGGGCAGGACTAAACAACAGTATATGCCCTTGATGTGCAAGAGCATACGCATTTGGCGAACAAACGGCTGAGACACTCCTTAGCGTTGTCGTCTGTTTTACTGTGTTCGGAGTGGGTCATGTCGTTAGGTGTCTGTCGGTGATGAAGCAGGATTCGGCGAAATAGGGCTTGCCAGCATTATCCGGTCGTTGTCCATATTAATGGAATACCAAGTTACATAGAGTGTGGAGTTTTCTGGGTGGGTGCGTCCCCCGCTCCTTATTGAGCTGGTTCCTTCTGTCTGAATATTGCGATTATGCCAGGGAAAGATCCGGTGGAGTGCTGAACACAAGGTGTTGACGTAGTATCGGCAGAATAGGCAGGAGCAACTGCAGCGGAAGCACCATTTGCACCAAAACCAGCGGCAGCTTGCCACCCACAACGTAAATCCTGTATTCGAATACCATATTCTGTTGATGTCATAAACTTTCGTTTCTGTAGCAATAGAGCTGCAGACGTTCTCTCTTCGACTTTTGACGTTGTAGCTTGGCGAGATTCGGTGTAGAATTCGTGGTCTCCTGGAAAAAATTTTGTTCCTTTGCTCACAATTCTGAGTAACTTCTTTATGCCGAACAGCTCGATTTTCTTCACCACATAATGGAATTCATACTTCTCGGATTATCTCCTGCAGAACAAGCTGTGTTGCTCGATGGTAGGTGCATTGCTCGGCGATGTTATCAGTTCTGTGAGGCGGTATGCTTCCCTGTATTGCTACTTTGCATTCGGAGCAGCGCAGGATAGATCAATTGTGCCTGAAGCGACGATGCCATATAGTCATATTTATCTTTTCTTTGTCAACTATGAGGGTTGGTAGCGTCCGGAAATTTTTCTGCACCTGGGTAGCGGTGGTTTGAGGAAGAGTCGCGAAAACTAAAAGAAAATCAGCTCCCTATCTCGGAGGAAGACTGGGGTGAAAAAAAGATTAAGCGTTTTCGTTGTGGTAAGGAAGCTGGCATCGGTTGAAGTTGCTACATAAACTCGATAAAACTCCCGAGACGGTCACTCTACAGGCTGTCGCGCCCACTCGATTGATTATGTCCGGCCTATATGCATTGTTCAACTTTATTGATTTATATGTCAAAAGATAGAGCTTGGCCTGGTGAGCTCAATTATATGTTTCTTTTCACAAGTGCTTGATTTTAAAGAAAGTTATTTAAAAAAGCCGCTTTGGAACGCTCCAAAGCGGCTTTTTCGGGAATTGAAAAAAGACATGCGCGGTACTGTACAAGCCAACCCAGGACTCGGTTTTCCAGATCTCTGCGTAGTGTTGGCTAGCGTGACAGTCATTCTGGCTGGAAATGAGGGTCAAGTCTTCGCTGCGAGTGCGATACGGTAAGTGCCGTTAACGTGGGTTGCAACTGCTTGCTCTGCTCTCTTACGTGCTCGACAATTCGTTTAGAGGTGTGCGTTTCCTACAGATCCTGCGGATGCTTCACGTCGACCGGCAGGGCGGTACATGGTGAGCTCTTGTCCGATGCCTTCACTATTCTGTCCCCTCGGAAACCGACATCCACCAGTAAAAAGCACCTGTCTGTTGTACAAGCCACGATGGCTGTTGGCGCTCAGCTGCACGTTTCCCTCACAAGAAAGTCGCTCGTGGTCTGTCTTGCTGCCCTAGATTCATCATTCAGCTGGATCTTGAATTTTTTCGATTTTGGAATCCGTTCTTCTCGTACGTCATGTAAACTTATAGAATGCGGGCTTCTTGAGCTTACATATTAAAATTTTCTGTCGCTCTAATTGCTTTGTTAAAGCCTGCATAATAAGTAGTTGTAAAAATGAACACATCAGGCAATTACGTTTAACGATTAAGAGGAATATTTTTAATGGATGTTATGCATTCGATTTCTCAAGTTTTTGTCAATATTTTGTTTGTGCCGCTCGAGGTTGTTACGGTGGATCTTTATTGCCAGGCCTAACGTTTCGACGCTCCCGTCTTCTTCAGAGGCCTGAACGTGGTGCAACTATTAGATAAGCGATTTACCCCACCAAACGCTATCCCCACTCTAGCGGTTTCGCTTCCTTAGAGAAATCATCCCTGAAAACCCATTCAAAGAGGGATAAACTCACGTTTGATCCACCTATGGAGTGCTTTCGCAACTCTCTGTTAGTACGACCGGGCGAATGAGACTTACTGTGCGGTGCTAGATAGTATACGATAAAGATAACGACCAGCACATGCGCCCTTCCATTCTACAGCTCGCATTTTGGCACAAACGGCAAAAAATCATTCGTAATTGACGGGCGTTCCTGGCGGTCGTTCATGCTAGGATTTCTTGCAAAAATCCAGAACGCTTCTAATGCCCTCCTTGCCGATATTTCTGTTTCTACTGCCAACACCTTGCACTTTATCTCAAAGTCGTTACCGTTATGCTGCTCCCACATTGCTCCCGTGACCGGTGTGCTCCCACATTTCATCACGAGTAAGAAGATAGGAGATGCGTGCAACGTTTCCGAGGATCATCCGAGGATTATCAATATATATCGATTGATGATGAAGATCGTGATCAAGGAAACACAGCATGTATTGTACTCGACGTCGATGAAATGTGTATCAAAAGAACAGGCATGCCGGCGTTTCTTACCTGACCGCATTTGGAGGAGGATTGAGGGTGGGTCAAGACAGATTTGCGATTGTATCCGATCTAGGGCTAAAACCACTCTTTGTGCGAAATACGAAAGACTTAGAGGGGCACTTCGTGAAAATTCCCAGGAAGGAGAGGGCAGCTCACCTACGATCCACCAAAATAACGACGAAGTTCCTGCTCAAAATGAGGCACAACCGCAGAGAGTCACTGTTCTTGGCGGTGCGCAGCTGTCCGGTAACGCATATAGCTTGCTGAATCTCGGGCCATCTTTCTCACCTGCACAAAACATCAACGCTCTGACGTTCCGTAAGGTAGTGGGAGCTTTACATAGGCTGCGAGATCTACTACGCATTAGAAACAGGAGTAACGTGCAGATGGAAACCACCTCGAACGCTAGTCGGAGTCTCCTACAAAGCGTACCGTTTCCGCGCTCATTCTATAGTGAACCTCAACCCACGCCCGAGGCAGATGTTAGGTTTAGAATCTTGTCATCCGCTGTGTTTGCAATTCTTAACCGTCATACGACACAGCGAAACAATAATCTAACTGCTGCTCAGTGAGAGGGGTTCAAGGAGTTGCGCGAGCTGAGATCAAATGGTACTATACGTATCTCCGTTAGCGATAAAGGTGGGGAGTTCGTCGTTATACCCCAGTCACTCGACCGTGCAATAACGGAACTCCACCTGCAAGATGAATCCTTATACTAACGAACCTCTGAAAGCGAATTTCTCTCGCAGTGCAGACGGCTCAATCGTATTTGGGTTACGATAGGAAGATCTGCGGGCATTGATGGGAAGTTTATCAGTAGACTAAAGCTGGATAGCCCTTGTTGCCCAGTTTTCTACAGCCTTGTTAAGACTCACAAGCTATCTCATGCTGATATGCTATCCACGTCGGCGGAAACTTTTAAGATTCGGCCTATCATTAGCTGTGTGGGTGGACCAGCCGATAGAATATCATGGTTTCTTACCAAAATTGTAAGCCAGCTTTTGCCCATGGTCCCTTCTCACCCGACCAATACGCAAACATTCCTAGAGAAACTACGCACCTCTAACATTACTAGTGACTGCGTAGTGGAGTCATTTGGTGTGACATCGCTTTATACAAACGTCCAAAACGATCAAGCCTTGCAAGCATTATCAGAAATGCTGGATAGGCATATTGATAGTATTAACACATTTGGACTTATTAAAGCGCATATCATGACTTTGACGAAGGAATGTTTATCTTGCAACATCTTTAAATGGTCGGGTACATACTATTCACAAGTCAGAGGGCTGGCTATGGGACAACGGTTAGCGCCCGTACTCGCCATCTGCTTTATGAGCAGAGTAGAGGAACCAGTACTTGCGCGAGCACCAATAATGTACTGCAGGTATATAGATGACTGTTGCATTGTGACTTCAACACAGTCTGAAATGGACGAGTGTTTTCGATTACTGAATCAACAGTCTGCGTACATTAGGCTTACAAGGGAAACTCCAAAGAATGGCTGGCTTCCATACCTTAATACACAGATAAAAGTTTCCAATGGCATGTTTGGCGTAAAGTGGTACCGAAAGCCAAGTTCGAAAAACATCTTAATCAACGCCACCTCTGCTCATCCAACCAGCATAAAACGCAGCGTCGTTAGAAACATGTTTCGAACGGCCTCGCAGATATGTACGGGTGAACAGGAGCGACAAGAGTCACTGCGAATGGCTTCGAAAATAGCCATGCAAAATGGCTGTGTATCGTCACGGTATCAGCGCAGAGCTCGTGCTACCCGCAGACAAAATGGACCACGTGATAACAGGGTACCCTTATGTATACCTTTTATATCTGATAAAGTCTCTGCTGCAATTCAAAGGAGCATAGTTCAAGCCCAGTTGCAAAACGATGTCGTTTTAGTCAACATTCCAAACGACAATATTAAACACCAACTGGTCAGGAATAGGCTCTACGAAAACCAGTGCTTATCAGAAAGTTGTGTTACATGTCCATACGGCAAGGTCGGAGATTGTTCCCGGGAGGGAGTAGTCTATCAGATTGAATGCCAAGCATGTAACTCCACATATATAGGGGAAACGGGGAGAAGACTAGCCATTCGAGTTAGAGAACACCTGGCTAGTAAACAACGTGGTAACATTAGAACACCTCTCGGAAAGCACAGAGCTGAGCAGCATAACGGTAACGACTTTGAGATAAAGTGCAAGGTGTTGGCAGTAGAAACAGAAATATCGGCAAGGAAGGCATTAGAAGCGTTCTGGATTTTTGCAAGAAATTCTAGCATGAACGCCCGTCAATTACGAATAATTTTTTGCCGTTTGTGCCAAAATGCGAGCTGTAGAATGGAAGGGCGCATGTGCGGGTCGTTATCTTTATCGTATACTATCTAGCACCGCACAGTAAGTCTCATTCGCCCGGTCGTACTAACAGAGAGTTGCGAAAGCACTCCATAGGTGGATCAAACGTGAGTTTATCCCTCTTTGAATGGGTTTTCAGGGGTGATTTCTCTAAGGAAGCGAAACCGCTAGAGTGGGGATAGCGTTTGGTGGGGTAAATCGCTTATCTAATAGTTGCACCACGTTCAGGCCTCTGAAGAAGACGGGAGCGTCGAAACGTTAGGCCTGGCAATAAAGATCCACCGTAACAACCTCGAGCGGCACAAACAAAATATTGACAACTATTCTTCACAATGCCGAGGTTTTATGACGAGAGAAGCTGGAGACTTCTCAAGTTTTTATTTCAAAGTTTTATTTCTTCTTTTTTTGACTTCCATTGTTTTTCGTTGCTCTTACATTACTTACTACTTTATTCTCCTTTAACATCTACCAGGAGTTATCGCTTATGCGCATGAAAATTTTCGTGGACTTCTATATTATATACATCTGGGCCATGATCACCTTTGTTGCTCCAGTGTCTGTCCTAGATTGTACATCCATGTGAAGCATACTGGGTATAAGTCGAGTTTGTTAAATCCCAGCATATGCCTTGAATTAAGGAAACTCTCGAATTATCTTGCTTCCGAGTTCGAACTGAACCCTATCCTTCCGAACCGGGCTTTTCATTTATTTATTTATTTATTTATTAGGTATTCGAATTTCATCTAAAAGCGAGAGGAGGAGACTTGTAAGCCACTGAGAATAAACCAAAAGCCTTTGAGACTGTTTTGTTGGGTTTGGATTCGGCGCTTCAGACATGAGTTATGCCTTTGCTGATGTTTCAACAGCTGCCCGGTACGGAACGGTATGGTTCAGTTCGTACTGTTGTCCCGTGCAATCCTGCTCAATAGTACTGTCTTGTGAAGAAAGTTCTGTCAATTTTCGCAGGCTTTATTCAAAAAGCCACAGCTCTGATCTGAAGGAGTCTTTGCACGCAAACTGAATTTATTGTTTCTATGTTTATTCCAATCTGATTCTGATTCACACTAAATCGCTCCAACGTCAGAACCTGTGGTGTTTTCTGACGCTGGAAGCCATGGGAGGCGGTGCCCGTATTATGCTGATTCACTGACGATGTTTCCTTTAAACGACGGTTTTTTAATGAGCGGAACACGTTTTGTTTTTGCCGAGTCCTTGAGCCAAACGAGTGAGGTGAGTTCAAGGTTTCCCACGCTTCACAACGGTAAGCAGCCCCCAGGCTCGAGCACACCACGCGGGACCTTCTAGCGTGGCCTGAGTGGCGCAATCAATCGAGCGCGAACCTTGGAGAAACGGACGGATGGGCGTGGAGCAGTCTCCGCCTTTCACGTCGTGGCGTTTTCGCTTTGCTGCGCATTCATATGCGGTCCAATTCTCTCGAGCGACTTCACCGGGAGCAGAACTATGTCCTTCCGAGCAGTACTTACATTTTCTCAAGACATCCCGAGGCATCGGTCCGACCGGCCGCAAATCTCTAGATCAAGACCTGCAACCTCCATCGGTGGAAAACAGACTTCAAAGCATAGCATACATGGAGGCTCACCGATGGCGTCAGTAAAAGTGCCTGCTGCTATCTTCCTAGCATGACACTGCCTTGCAGGATTCAACTTTCAGGTAGTTTTCCTTGAAATTTGAAAAAGTAATATACTGCCCAAACTTTATAGTTATAACTCGCAACTCGAGAAAACCCGCAGTATGTCTGCTTTAGAAATCAACGGTCTGGTGAGTCGCACATGTTCAGATTTTTCTGGGAAAATGGTTTCCTCGGAAGAGCACGTTATTTAGTGCGCAATGTGCTTAAATGTAGATGAGTGATTCAAACGCAGTGAGCGTTTGCTCAGCAGAAGCACAAGCGCTAGCAGGGCTTTCCTCACAGCCGAGCGGTGTCCATGATTTTCCTAGCATCTCGGCTCCCTTCGTTCTCTCATATAAGCAGTGATTTCTAAGCCAGACGTTCAACTTTCTAACCTTACCAAATTTGGGGCATGCGTCCACCATGAAAGTGCAATGTTCCCATTTTCTGCCACTGATGTGGAATGATCGCTCACGACTAGTCTCACGATCGCTTTGCGTAGAAATGTAATGGACCGCATGAAATTTCACAAATTTCAATGATTCGCACTCGTCGTGTAAGGACCTTTTCTTCTGTTACCGTCACTGAGGCAAATTTGCATGACCTGCGGCGGTGGAGTGGGTAAGGAGAAAGGGGAGGTCCGACGCACCGTAAACGTCGCGTCGTGCTGCGATGCCACACGAATAACCAGCAGTCCTCGAGCAATAACAGGCCTATCACCGTAAGCAGCAACTTTCCTAGGGTGTCTCGATTTGAAGCTCTACTGGTAGCACGCACTTCAGGTAGTTATTTCACTGCAGTTTTTCTTTCCCACCTCCGAGCCTCGCAAGAGAGTGTGGCAGAAGATGCTGCCTTGCTCGAGTAACACAATCACTGCACCGTTTGCATTTCAGCAACGTCGTTATTCTCTGAGCCGACTTTACGCGAACTTTGAAGTGGGACGGCGGAGGTTTTCACTCATTGCACCATGATCTCGTCTAGCACGCTACTAGGTTTATATCAATATAAACTTAGGAATAAAATATTTGTGGACGTTCAGACTGCGCTTTCACTCACTTGGTAAACGTTGCTCAAACGATGAACAAACTTTGAAAGCACGCAAAATACATGAAGCGAAAATTTGTCTTTCTTAGGCGTGCCCACTTGAATTGCCAACACCTCAGGCTTGATTGGGGGGGGGGGTCTTGTTGTGGAAGTGAACTCCCAATTCACCACACGGAAGCCGAGCTGTCATGCGATTCTCAGAGTTTGTGTCGGTGTGGTGGAGTTGGCGGCTCGCTGAATTGGAATGCCTTCGCAGTTGATAAGCCTGTATGTTTGATCAGAGTTTTCTAGAGTCCCGTCCATGAAGCGCAAACAAGTCCCCCGCCCTCGTTTTTTCCACACAAGCCCTTTGCTCCTTGTTGATTATTTGGATATTTGTCAATCCCGCGTTTTGCTCATTGCTTAGCTGCAGGTGGTAGAAAGATCCAAAGTACGATCTTATTCAACTGCTTCTCCATAACTCAAGATAAAATGGCTTGTTCGTAGTATTGGTGCTCTATTGTTATCTTATTCTTGCTCTAGATTCCTCCCAAGTCAATGAAGGCCCTCGAAATTATCGAAGTTATTTCAGGAGGCTGCTAGGTTCAGTAGTCTTCATTCATCGGCAGGAGCTCATCACTACGCTCTACATCGGTTTCCTAGGGCTGATATTCTCATCGTACTTCGTGTACTTGGCCGAGAAGGATCATGTTTCTCCAGATGGGAAACAGGCATTCACCAGCTACGCAGACGCCTTGTGGTGGGGAGTGGTGAGCCTTTCCCTTTCATCCAATAGCGTTCGTCGTACGTTTGCTTTCTGTTTGAGCAATCGTTGTGTTGTTTTCCTTTCTTATGTTTCCCCGAGGAGTCACCGTAGGACCTGGAGGGAACGTCTTTAGGGCTGTGTCACGTCCACTGATGCATGGGAACACCTACGTTGTACGGAAGTATTTGGACCTTCACAGACAAGTCTGGTGTCCTTTCCGGATTGTGGAAGACTATCGCTCTGATTTTTAAACGATTGGTCTAACCAATTAATACGTTGACGACCGCGAATTTTCGCGCGTCGGACCCGCGGGACCGCGCGTATTGCGCGCGTATGACACGATATTTCGTCACCTTAGCGTTGCATATATTGAATTTTTAAAAAGCACTCCACGAATCTGATATCCGTTCTCAAAATTTTGGTTTTGTTTTTGCAATATTCCCTAAATCTTTTCTTTTCCGCAATGAGCTTCCCTCCTTTCTCCATTTTAATGGTCTAATTGGAAAATAATTGTTTTTGATGCGGAACTTAGACTGAAAAATTCAAGAATTGCCATCAGAGCTCGCAACCGACCGCAAGGAATCTAGCTGAGAGAATTAAGACAAAATGCAGTGGATGCAACAAATTATGTTGTTTAGATTGGTTCCAAACAACTCATAGCTGTTGATTGTCGATTGAAAATGTTTTCTGTCTGGACTTTATCTGTGAAGTTGATCTCCTTAGTGACGTCTGATGATATCCAAGTTGTTGTAGTTTGTAATCATGCCTATTTGTTACCTTTATTGAATGAAGTCTCAAAAATAACTCTGAAGTTCAATGACCATGACACTCGTAACTTCGAGCGAAATTCGAGAAGCGAACATCATATAGGTGACCAGCACCTCAAATAACCCATTCGCGGAGTTTGGACAAAGGTGGTGACAACACTAGTTATCGATATGGGTGGTAACCGGTCGTAATTTACCAAACGGACATTGCTACTGTGTTCAGCATCTTAAATAGGCAAAGTGTAGGCCTTCCAGGCAAAGTATGGACGAAGGTAATATCACTCTGATCGAAATAATAATGTCGCGCACCATTGCGCGACACGGTCCCATGAGACAGACTGGCTGTCGCGCACCATTGCGCGACATTGTCGTCAACGTGTTAATGCAAAGTTGGGTAGGCCGTTCTTGGTTGACTGCTTCTAGAAGTTCTGGACCGACACAATTGAGATGTCCCAATGGCGCCGAGAAGCACTGCAGTCTCTTAAACGAAAACCACATGCGTGATCCCGATTCGCGCCTATAAGCTAACCCCTCTATGGGACTTTTTGCTGCCACACAAATGAGGTTCGTGTTGCCTTATCTAAAAGGAGCTTTACGTGGATGGATCCATTAGAACTGTGAGATCTGCCACGTAGGGCCGGCTTGAAGATTAGCGGACGACTAGGCGGGCTCAAATCTCTCACAGTAACTTGTTTTGCGAATCCTGCTCACGCTGAGGCAGGATTCCCAAAACAGGAAAGCCGCATAAATCTCCTGCTCCTAACTGTTTGCAAACTGGCTTGTTGCTATGCAACTAGCGGCGTTTCGAAGCACGAGCTCCAGCGTTCTGGAAGTGAATATGGAGAGGCTTTCTTGTGCTAGATTCCTCATGTCATTTTGCAGATCACAATGACGACGATTGGCTATGGCGACGTGGTCCCGCAGACGTGGCTTGGTCGAATCGTCGCTTCCTGCTTCTCCATATTTGCGATCAGCTTCTTCGCTCTGCCTGCGGTGAGAGCCAGTTTTTCGGGGACACACAAGCCGCTTTTCGCCATTCCGTCATCCTTTAGGGTATACTTGGCTCTGGATTCGCGCTCAAGGTCCAACAGAAGCAGCGGCAGAAGCACTTCAACAGGCAGATTCCGGCTGCAGCCACGTTGATCCAGTGCCTCTGGAGATGCCACGCCGCTGAGAAGGACATCGCTGCCACTTGGTCTGCTCGAGTCTCTGCGGTTGTCCTTACACGCTCTTGCATCGACAAGTTCCAGGCGAGTGCACGTCGACCCTCTGGCAGGCCAGACGTCGGAGACGCACCGCAAGCAGAACGGCTCTGCTAATGACGACGCTATCAGCTACAGACGGAAACTGTTCAAGAAGCAGAATTCAAAGTGAGCGCTTCCTCGCGCTGATTTTTTAATCCGTGTCTGCCAGCTACATACGTAGTTCGTAGGGCGGCAACCGGCCTTTAGATTGCAGCTTCCGTTTCTCCCGATCTTCACCCTTCGTTCTTGTTGGAGAAGACCTTTGAAAAACAGGAAAGTTTTGTCGTGACCTACTGCCTTCGCACATCGACTACCATCATTCCCTCACCTCTCTGCCACAGCGTCGAGTCCTTGTGTAAAGACCACACCATACCCTGCGCATCGACTGCTGTCAGTGTCTCAAAAGAATGTATGCACTGTTTGAAAGGTGATAACTTTGTGCTGAGGAAGTTATGGGCTCTCATGAAGATGGATTTTTTGACATATGAGTGGTATGGATTATATTTTATAATAATAACAGAGTAATCGAACTTTGTTTGTCGTGGCGACTCAGTGGCCAGAAGTATTTATTTTGAAATTATAGCTCGCCCAGGAGAACAAAAAACGGAGTTTCACTGACCTATAGAAAGTAGTTTTTGTAAAACATAAAATTCGCTAGCATCTAGGACTTGGTGCGTACTTTATCGGCATCACGCCCTTCGCCACTTCGGTACCTTCATCATAGACATTCTCTCCTGACCGGCCAGTAATGCCATTGGTTTGTGCTGCGCAGTACTTCTGTCCCTCAGGTTGTTCCTCCGTAATCGTTCTCATGCTCAACAGCTAGCGTTTCAAGTTATCGTTGACATGTCTTCCGAAGCCAGGTTCCCCTCTCTCGTTTCTTCTTACTGGATCTAATTCCTGGTTCGCCTTTACAGGTCTTCCCTCCCCCTCTTTAGTCCCCACCTTCCTGGCCCCAACTACTGGCCCAATTCTTTGTTTCCACTAGTGACACCTACTGGTCTCTTCTTGCTGGTTTCTCCGTCCTGGCCGCTCCTCCGGGTTCTTCCTTTCCTTCCTGGTCGCCTCCTGGTCCACCATAGAGATCCTCCTTACCGCCGTTCTCCAGCACCCCCTTAGTGGTCCTCTCATGCTCGCGGCAGGGTCGGTGACACGTATTCAGAACCAAGATGCTTGCTGCGTGACCTAGGGGGCCCGTTTTCTGGATCAAGAAGCTCAGAAGCGCGCGCAGTCGCCGCTGTGTCGAGCATGAAGAGGCTATGCATATGGCATATTCCTTCTTATTCGTATGAATTCCCTTACTGCTCCCTTCTTGTTGGTTCCCCGTCCTGGTCCCGCCTCCAGGTCCCTTCTTCCAGGTAGATTCCTCCTCCCCCCTCGGGATCCTCCCTACTACTCTACCCCAATTGGGTAGGCCTCCCACGCTCACGACACGGCGACGGCGAGCGAACGCCCATTGGGTGACGTCGGTGTCACATCCTCCAAATCCGGTCTCTCTTAGTGGTAATGGATCCCCTTGCTGATCCTCCTTACTGTCCCCCTCCCCTGATTGGTAACTCCCTAATGATCCCCACATATTGCCTAAACTCTTCTTGGTGCCACCTCCTGGCCTGCTTTCTTGTTCCCCCATCGACCATCCCGATGCTCCTCCTAGTCGCTGCCTCCTGATCGCTGTCGGTTCTCCACCCTCAAAGTCCCCCTTCTACTCGTACCCCTTTAGTAGTCTTCTCATGCTAATGGCACGAAGTCGGCTTCTGAATCTGGACGCTCAGAAACGCGCGTAGATGCTGTTGTGTTAAGCAGTAAAGGGCTGCGTTTCGTTTCCCCTGCTGCAACACCATCCCACGTTCAATAGCAAATTTTGCCCGCGCTGTAGATGATGAGGCCTACCTCATTCAGGTCAGATCATCGACCGCCCTCGCTGTGGATAATGCGGCGTATCTCACTTTGGTTAGATCACTCAACCGCTCTCGCTGTGGATGATGCGGCGTAGGTTAGATCACTCGACGTACAAACTCTTTTATATATAAGTGGTGACTCTTTATATCGCCATCTACCGTGATATCTACGGTGATCCTCAGGTCCATGGGGAGGTTGAGAAGGATACATGTCCTGCTACCATCGTCTTGGACCTACGAGCCTTCTTGAAAAGACATTCACTGCAGATTTGGAAACATCACGCTTCGCTTCTCCAATAAAGCTTGCTTATCAACTCCTCTGTTACCCGATCCTGTTTATACTTCCTGAACCAGCCATTGCGCTTGAACCACCGCTCTCCACGTCTCAAGCACCCTTCTCTTCAGCTTCCACGTGAAGGTCAGACATATTCTTAGAACGCTCCACGTCATTCAGGTCGAGCTTGATGACGAACCACAAGAAGTGCCGAACTAGCGCCACCAGTGTCGACCTGGAAATGGGCGAACGGAAGAAGGACAAAGAGCGGAGCAGCGACGTTGACGACGACCGAGTGTTCAGCGGTAAGTGTGGAAGTGACATCTGCGTAGAATCTCTACCGTGCAGCTCGACTCCTAGCTGGACGCATTCAGGTACCTCTGAATCGCGTTTGGATGTGCTGGAAAACGAGGACAACGACGAGTCCTCTGCACCGCAAAGGATATCACAGTGGGTTCTTTACTGCCAAAGTCATTCAGCTTACACAAGAAAACCTTAGAGCTGAAAATCGAATAGAGTGCATTTATTTTAGCATCTGCGAATTGACGAAACAGTACAAAGATGCTATACGAGCAATACGGAAAATCAAATACTTCGTGGCTAGAAGACGGTTTCAGGTTGGTGCGATAGACTTCTTCTTCCATGTAGTAAAGCTGCCTCCTTTGATTGCATTCTTGATCGAGTTCGCACTTTCCTTTTTGCTTTCTAGGAATTTTTCTTCATTTTGGGAACAAGTTCAGTTAGCCTTCCAATGAAGTTGTCGAATGCCAGTCTGGTTAAATCGTTTATTTATTTATTTAATTTATTTATTTATTTATGGTTTGCAGAGAAGTTGAACCATTCAGGACTCACACCTGTAGGTGACAGCTCCTACCTCTGCGCTACCTACATCTTCTTCTTCTTCTTCTTCTTCTTCAGCGTCTGTCCCGCTTCGTGGCGGGGTCCGCTATTCTGGTGTCATGACGCCACCTTTCCCGATCCAGTGCTAGATCATGGTGGACACCAGCGGCTTTCAAGTCCGTATGTAACGTACCAGCCCAGCGCTGCTTCGGGCGCCCTCTAGGCCGCTTTCCTATTACCTCGAAGTTGAGGCCTATCTTGCGGACGCTATCTTCCTTTCCACGCAGAACGTGGCCGTACCATCGTAAGCGAGCTTCACGCATCTTGTCCGCTATCGGCGCGACACCGAACTTCTGCCGAATGACTTCGTTTCGGATGCGGTCCATGCGCGTGACTCCAGCCGTCCAGCGCAGCATCTTCGTCTCCATGACGCTGAGGCGCGTTTCAACTTCCTTGGTCGCAGGCCAACACTCAGCGCCGTACATCGCTACTGGCCGGATGACTGCCCTGTAGATCTTTGACTTAAAGCGCTCTGGTATCTTCTTGTCGCAGAGCACGCCAGTCAACGAGCGCCACTTGGACCAAGTTGCACTCATGCGTGAATTCACTTCGACCATCAGTTTGCCGTCAGACGCGACTGCTGATCCCAGGTACTTAAAGACCGCAGTGCGTGGAAGCTCGATGCCGTTAACCTTGATGGAGCTGGATTCGGTAACGTCCGTTGTTAAATACTCGGTCTTCTTCACGTTCAATCTGAGTCCAAACCGCTCCAAGCGATCACACCAAGCTTGCAACTCTCGCTCGAGTTCTCCTTTGTCTTCGCTAGCGAGCATCACGTCATCGGCATAAAGCAACGTTCAAGGGACGGGCTTCTGAAGATCTCGTGTGATGGCATCCATGACGACAACAAAGAGGAGTGGGGAAAGCGCAGAACCCTGGTGTACCCCGACAGAGATGGGGAACTCCATCAAGGTTCCAGCTGCAGGTTGAACTCGACTCTTTGGACAAGAGTAGAGAATTCGCACCCACTCTATGAGCTCTTCGGGAACTCCATGATGTCGCAAGGCGTACCATATCACTTCACGCGGTACGCGGTCAAAGGCCTTCTCCAAGTCGAGGAAGGCGATATGCACTGGCTTCTGTTTCTCGCGATGCTTTTCTATCAGGAGGCGGGCGGCGTGTATGGCATCAATGGTGCCACAGCCAGCCACGAACCCCCACTGATTGCTGGAAAGCTGGACGATGTCCCGAATTCGTCCATCGACAACTCGCTCAAAGATCTTCATGCTGTGCGAAAGCAAGCGAATCGTACGGTAATTGGAGCAGTCTGCAGGACTGCCCTTCTTCTTCCAAATCGGGATCCAACCTGATTAAAGAACTTCGCCAACCACTCAGCAGGGTACCAGTACTTGGACTTCCACAAATCAGCTGCCACGTCATCGGGCCCAGTCGCTTTGCCTGGTCTCATAACCTTCAAAGCCGCTTCAATCTCCTCCACGGTGATCTTCTGAACGGGGCCGTGGGTTGGAGCCGTTGAAGGGATGGCTGGATGAGGGAACCCTACCGTAGAGATTTCCTCAAAGTAATTGCGCCATCGCTTCAATGCCTTCTTGCGGTCCGTAAGAAGATGGCCGTTCTCATCATTGATGCCGAGAGACTTCTCGATGTCCTCGGTCTGGCGATGGCGATTCTTTGCAAGTCGGCACAGATACCGCTCACCATCGCGCGACTCGAGCTTCTCGTTGACATCTCCATAATGAGTGGCTTTTGCAACAGCCACGGCCTTCTTTGCAGCTTTCCTCGCTTCTTGGTACTTCCGCCAGTTATCGGCCGTCTTTTCGCCGAGAAACACGTGATAAAGCGACTTCTTCTCTCGCACTTTTGCTTTCACGTCATCTGTCCACAGCCATGCCTGCTTGTCGACCTTCGTCGCCCAGGCTTCGTAATGCCGAGTTCCGACTGTGCAGCTTGACGAATCGCGTCGGTCGTCTTCTTCCAAGTTTCGTCGACAGTCGTGACTGTCGGTAACCGCACGCGAGAAATCACAGCTGCTTCCTTCTCTCTCATTCGCCACCACTTGATTCTTGCTGCACCGCATCGCTCAACCTGCTTCAGCCTCGGAGGGGCGATCTTCAAAGTGCAGATCAGCGGTCGATGCTGTGGGGCGACTGTCTCATACGGCACGATCTTCGCATCTGTGACAAGACTCCGGTCGTGATCTCTCACAAGGACAAAGTCTAGTGCGAGTCGCGTTTTCGGAAAACGGTGTTCACTATGGTGAGGTTATGCTATTCCGCGTAATCAAGAATGCGCTCACCATCGGCGTTACGTGATCCGTATCCGAAGCCACCATGACAGCTGTACCCGTCTTTCGTAGCACCTACGTGCCCATTAAGGTCACCAGCGACTATGATGACATCTTTCGACGGTACCACTGCTGTCTTCTCATCAAGCAGGCTCCAATACTCTTCCTTGGCTTGATCCGAGCAGCCAGTCTGCGGAGCATACGCTGAGAAGAAGTGATAGAGTCGCTCCTTAGCGGCGACAACGATCTTCATCAATCGATCGTCAAAGCGCTTGACGCTTACAATCGAGTCACGAAATCGTTCGGAGACGATTATTCCGACACTACTGGTGGTCCTGGGACTTCCACATAGAATCGCCTTAAAGCCACGTCCTATGTCCCTTGACTTGCGGCAAGACCATCTCGTCTCCTGCACCGCACAGAAATCAACTCTTCTACGCTCCAGTGCTTCAACCAACTCGCACGAGCGGTCCGTCAACGTATCCACATTCAGCGTTGCCACGCTCTGCGCTACCTACATACTGTGCTTAATTACTCGGTAGCAAGGAAATTGCGTGTTGTTTCTGAAACTTCAGAAGACATGGTCGCAAAAACTGTAAACTCGCTGCCCAAACGAACGATATTCCTAGTCAGGAAGTGCGCAGCATATTCTTCCCATACTTATACCGACCTCCAAGTCTTGGTTAAGGATTTCAAACAACTGCTACGACATGCTATGCTGAGCTACAGCACAACACAACGTACATGCATCACTTTGGCCACTTTGCACAATAAAAGCTTAAGAGTTCCGCTAAGTGGTCAGAATTTTGTGGCCATTCGAACGGTGTCTGGAGAACCCTGCATTTGCTTGATATGCTGTTCGTGTAACTACAGTACCGTCGGTAAACGTTCGCCAAAACGCGGCCGGCGGCGGATTAATCCGCCGTTTCCGCCGCCTTGCCATAACTCTCTTCAAAGTCACTTATATTCAATGAAAGGCACATTGTTGGAATCAGATCAACGTGATCTACCCAATGGCGTAAAAATCATGACAAGATTTCAAAATTTTTGAGTTTGAAATGACCTAGATTAGTCGAGCCCGTAATTGTCTTGACCTGATCCACATTCGCCCCTGAGTCTCCCCTAATTGTGCCCCCTGGCAAGGATCGACTTGCCCAGTGGAATTTTAAAAATTTTAAACGCTGTCGAAAATGTGTTTCATGCTAATTTTGGGTTCTGTCTCATCACGGCGATCTCTTTGATATCAAATTCGCCTGGTTTGTCACCAAGTTCAGCGTTCCATGCATCCTCAACTGCCGATTTTTTTCCATTTTCGTTAATTATTCACGACCGCATCACTTTTGCTCTAGGGCTGAGTTTTGCTGAAGTTTTCGACTTCGAGGTGTGGATTGCAACTGTGGGTTTCAGGTTTAGTTCGATCAAAAGTAAGACAGTAGTCAGCCGCCAAATTGGCAGTGCATCAAGGTTCCAGGGAGACACGTCCTGCAAAGGCTACTTCACGTGCGTAGATCTGTGTCTCCACGAGGCGGATCAGTGTGGAAGCTGCATATGTGGTCAGACACCATGCAGAGATGCTGCCCCACAAAAACGATGGAGCTGGCAGCTTACGTCTCGGAGTTTCGCTTCCATGGAAACGCAGTTTCCTTCAAATTCAACATTGAGATTTGGCACTGACGTCTGCCCAACCCTCGCAGAACAGTTCCTACCACTTAGCAAAACCCATATTTGCGATATCTTTCGAAATTTTTTCACTCGATTTTAATCGAATTTATTACTTGAGACAGGTCCGATACTGGAGCCCACACTGTTGCCGTAATTGCAGTGACCTGACCTGCTCCTGCAAACATGTGTCCTTTGGACATGCAATCGCTGCTTCTCTCCTCTCACTACTCACACTAACCATTTGCACTCCTTAAAATATCGATTAATGATGACTTAAGTGGTTTCCTTAAAAAATTTTTTTCTGAGCTGTTGTTTGAATCTATGACCGAGTCGAAACCGAAGGGATGACTTGTCATGGAAATATATGTCTTCCATCTCTAGGAAACAACACCAGAAAACGGAGTACCTCATAAAAAGTCCCTCACAAAAATTCAAGCCCTAGGTATCGTGCGACAAAAAACATGGCTCTCCGCTACGATCTTCGATGTGATTAGGGATTCGACTTTTGGTCGATTTTCCGTAAAAATCGACCGAAAATCGAGCCCTTCCAAAAGATAATTTATGACAGTTTAAGTGTAGGCAACAGCAATCTCGGACACCAATGGACCTACTCGAAGTATTAACTTGTCACTGAAATAGTTTTCTCCTGTGCGAATGAAAACCTTAAAGGTTTGACCATTAAAAATCAAATTGTTATGCAGCAATATTCTGTGCGGTCAGTGGGGTTCCACTATTCAGATACTTTTTTGGAAAAATGGAGTCCCCAGATCATATTGAAGTTTGCTTCAGAAATCTGTATTTTCCTCCGTATATCGAGCAAAACGTGAGTCTATTTAAGGCAAAATTTTAGGTATATTGTTGTCTGCTTTAGGTAGAAAATAATTTTATTTTCATGCAAACGACAACTTTGTAGACGGCCCCAAATTATATCGAAGCTCGAAGCTTATTTTTTTACTGTGTGAAGAAATAAATAAAAGACAGAAAATCAGATAACACTTGTAAGGGAAGCACTTGAGTGATTACTAGCAATTAACTAACACTCGATATAGAGTGCAATTTTGCATGCAAATGTCGCTCTTTTAGGTTAAAAAAAACTGTCGTGTCCATAACGTCCAGGTGGAATCTGTGAAGTTGAAGAGGGCCACACTGATTTAAAGACTGCCGAAATTAAAAGAATTGGATTCTTTGAGGTGCAAGAAACTACGAACAAATAATACGATAAAGTCCTATATTAAAACGAGGAGGAGTACGACGCCCCCCCCCCCAGAAAAAGATGACGTCACAGTACGACCCCCCTTGATTCTGGAAACTCAATCCTGACCCTGCGTTGGGTTAGTGTGAGTAGTGAGAGGAGAGAAGCAGCGATTGCATGTCCAAAGGACGCATGTTTGCAGGGGCAGGTCAGGTCACTGCAATTACGGCAACAGTGTGGGCTCCAGTATAGGACCTGTCTCAAGTAATAAATTCGATTAAAGTCGAGTGAAAAAATTTCGAAAGATATCGCAAATATGGGCTTTGCTAAGTGCTAGGAGCTCTTCTGCGAGGGTTGGGCAGACGTCAGTGTCAAATCTCAATGTTGAATTTGAAGTAAACTGCCTTTCCATGGAAGCGAAACTCCGAGACGTAAGCTGCCAGCTCCATGGTTTTTCTTTGACAGCATCTCTGCATGGTGTCTGATCACATATCCAGCTTCCATACTGATCCGCCTCGTGGAGACACAGATCTACACACGTGAAGTAGCCTTTGAAGGACGTGTCTCCCTGGAACCTTGATGCACTGCCAATTTGGCGGCTGACTACTGTCTTACTTTTGATCGAACTAAACCTGAAACCCACAGTTGTAATCCACACTTCGAAGTCGAAAACTTCAGCAAAACTCAGCCCTAGAGCAAAAGTGATGCGGTCGTAATTAATTAGCGAAAGTGGAAAAACCGGCAGTTGAGAACGCATGGAATGATGTAAATGGGGCCAAACAAGGCAAATTTGATATCAAACAGATCGCCGTGATGAGACAATACCTAAAATTAGCATGAAATACATTTTCGACAGCGTTTAAAATTTTTAAAATTCCACTGGGCAAGTCGATCCTTGCCAGGGGCACAATTAGGCGAGACTCAGGGGCGAATGTGGATCAGGTCAAGACAATTACGAGCTCGACTAATCTAGGTCATCTCGAACTCAAAAATTTTGAAATCTTGTTAAGATTTTTACGCCACTGGGTAGATCATGTTGTTCTGATTCCAACAATGTGCCTTTCATTGAATATAAGCGACTTTGAAGAGAGTTATGGCAAAGCGGCGGAAACGGCGGATTAATCCGCCGCCGGCCGCGTTTTGGCGAACGTTTACCGACGGTACTGTAGCGAAAGTGGCCATATTAAGATGCCGCAGCGTTACAGCGAACTCCCAATCACTTGGATCAAAAATGTCTAATGCTATGAATGCCACCGAAAAGGGGATCTGAGCCAACAGGCTGTCTCCAACAGATGCAAGCTGGGGAAGTGAGTCGGAGACCTTCGACGACAGTTAACTTGGGGAGCAGCTAAGGATCCAGGGGTGTTCAATATCTGTGGATTCACCTCGCGTGGCTCTCGATCAGTATCTCCTCCAGGTCTGCAATTCTCCTGCCTTCTCCGATGAGACCAATTGCAGATGCTTCTGAATTGTTCTCACGATGAGTGTTACTGGCCTAGCAGATCAATCTGCAATCTGCGTGACCTACCTTGATAATGCAGAATGAGCACCCTTTGTGTTTGGGAGGGGCTAAATACAAATGGAAAGTCGACAAAACTCCGCAATGAATTTCTCTAAACATACTTGAATATTATGGAGGAATAACATAAACTTCAATGGTTCGTTTCGCCATCTCGCTTCAGACGAACCGTGTTTATTAACCCACCTCCTCGGTGGCTCATCAATGAGGAAAGGAGATGTTATAATTTTCACATGTTTTAATTTTAATTTTATTTTTTTTTATTAAGATTTATTATTTATTACTTATTGTTTTTGTATATTTTATATTTTTTCGTTTTTTATTTCTGCTTCTTTGAACATTTTTTTTTAAATTTATTTTTACATTTGTTGTCATTATTTAGAAGTTGTCAAAGGTTAATTTACGTAATCCTGCTTGCGCCAACCGGCCTTAGCGGCTCTCCTGTATAAGGTAACCATACCGTTCCCTATTATACCATATCAGTATGGGTATGTATCATACTCTATAATAGCGCGCTAAGCGATGAGTCTCATACTATCGATCGGCGCTGCCGCAGAAATTATAAAATAGGGTGGGGGGGGGGAACAGGGGGAAATGGGGGGAAAATTACGAAACGAAAATAGAGAAAAATACCCAGACGTCTTCTACGTGCCAGGATATTCGGAAGACGTGTGGAACATGTCGCATGACGTGCCTGGGACTCAGTAGACGTGCTAAAGACGTCGCTTAACGTGTTTGGGGATCAGGTAGACGTGCCGAAGACGTCGTCTAATGTGCCTGGGAATTCAGAAGGTGTGGCGAAGACGTTGTCCGCTAAGGGTGGATCATTGAGGGGCCAGTACCGGTAATAGGGGACCGTTTCACTAAGAGAGAATCAGTAGTAAGGAACCAATAGATCGCCCTATCATACTATACGCTGTACGTATTGTGAGCCTTTTGTACTCCTAGGTAAGGAAAAAAAGCTGTACAAGTACAGCATCTAGCTCGATGCGGTTGTCCTTAGCTTAGTGATACTGCAACATCGCGCGAAGCGTGCAAGTGCGAGGCAACGGTCTACCGGCCGCCAGAGGTCTGGTTGGGGGCTTCGCTCCAAACCCGAGAATAGAACACGCCGAACGTCTTCCTCTCCTTTTTAGACCTTCTCTCATTCATTACAGTAAAAAAACTGGTTTTGCTGTATAGAATGGTGTAGCGGAATAGGGCAAAACAGGTCCATCACCTTCACTGGACCCCCCTTAACTGGTCCCTTATCACTGGTTCCCCTTTAATGTCAGCCCTTTTCCTGTTCACCCTTTACTGGTCCCCTCTTCGCTGGTCATCCTATCCTTCACCGATCCCCATTACTGCTCCCACCCTCCCACCTTCACTAGTCCTCCTTTTATTCATCAACCCTTTTCCGGTTCCCCTTCACTGGACCCCTTCCCCCATTCACCGGTCCCCATTACTGGTCCCACCCTCACTGGTCCCCTTTTTTTCATCAACCCTTTTCCGGTCCCCATTTCACTGAACCCCTCCCCCCCCCCATTCACCGGTCCCCATTACTGGTACCTTCCTCACCGGTCCCCTTCACCTGGTCCCCTCTTCACTGGTCAACCTTCTATCGGTCCCCCTTCACTAGATCCCTCCCCCCCCCCTCCACCTGTCCACCCTTCACTGGACAACTCCCCTCCCCCCTCCCCTTCACCGGTCCCCATTACTGGTCCCTTCCTCACCGGTCCCATCTTCACTGGACCCCTCCCCCTCCTTCACCGGTCTCCCCTTCACTGGAACCCTCTTCTTTCCATCGCCGATCCTAATTACTGGTCCCACCCTCACTGGTCCCCCTTTTATTCATCAACCCTTTTCCGGTCCCCATTTCACTGGACCCCCCCCCCCCCATTCACCGGTCCCCATTACTGGTATTAGGTTGTAACGAAATAAATGGCACTGAACCACTGTAAATTTAAACAGTTAATATCTCGGCTTGTAGGCAAGTTCATTAATCGAAATAAAAACCTTCTGACTGATTCTACACATCTTTGCCAACGTGACACAAGCTTTTTTATCCCAGTAGCATAAAAATCAGAAGTTCTGGAATTGACGAAATCTTCGAAGGCACTTTCGGCATCCTGTTGGTATTTGAATATTTTCCCCTACTAAGAAGTCGCCAAGATGCTTGAAGAAATGGTAGTCTGTTGGGGAGAGGTCGGGAGAAAACGGAGGATGTGGTAGAGTTTCAATGGTCAGCTCATTCAATTTCTGCAACGTCATTCGTGCTACATGGGGGCGAGCATTGTCGTGCAGAAAAAGAACTCGCCTTCGGTTTACCAAGGCCGGCCGGATATCCTTCAACCTTTCCATCATTTCTTCAATTTCAATGCTGTACTTCTCTGTCGTGATGGATTCACCGGGAGGGAGGAAGCTGTGGTGAATAATTCCCAGCGAACCGAATCACCACCATACTGTCACCATTACTTTCTTTTGGTGCAATTCCGGCTTCGCAAAAACCTTGGGGCTCTCATCGCTGTCCACTGCTCCTCAGACAGCTCGTGAGGCACCCATCTTTCCAGCTTTTTGGTCTTTCCAATTTCCTTCAGATGCCGGGCAGCTATGTTGTGACTGACGCCAAGAACCTTCGCTATCTCCCTGGTACCTTTGTGTGGATCCTCCTCTACCACATCTCTCAGCTTGTCCTCATCAACATCACTATGCCTCCCACGACCTTCATGTTCTTCCAAGCTCTCATCTCCATTCCGGAACTTCTGATACCAGCGATACGCCGTCCGAATTGTGGAACATCCTTGATCCAATGCGGCGTTGATCTTCTCGCCCGCCTCCTTAGCTGTAGTGCCCAGCCTGAATTCATACAAGTAAATGCCTCGGATTACCCTTTTGTCCATCTACAAAAAAGTCAATAAAACTCTAAAGTTTTCCCACTTTTACATAGAAAATTTGGTACTCTCCGGTAGAGCAAAGTTTGCCCTTCTAAATGATATGCCACATGTTACGGTTTGTTCTTGATCAAACGCGTAAAGACGCGCCAAAAAATGGCGCGAGCCAGTGCCATTTAATTCGTTACAACCTAATATCTTCCTTACCACTCACCGGTCTCCCCTTCACTGGACCCCTCCCCCACCTCACGGATCCCCATTACTGGTCCCTTCCTCACTGGTCCCCCTTCACCTGGTCCCCTCTTCACTGGTCAACATTCTACCGGTCCCCCTTCACTGGACCCCTCTCCCTCCTTCACCGGTCCACCCTTCACTGGACAACGCCCCCCCCCCCCCCCTTGACCGGTCACCATTACTGGTCCCTTCCTCTCCGGTCCTATTTTCACTGGATCCCCCCCCTCACCGGTCCCCATTGCTGGTCTCACCTTTACCGGTGCCCCTTACTGGAACCCCATCCTTCACCGGTCCCCCATTACTGGTCCCACCTTCACTGGCAACATGTCGTCTGAATCCGGAATCCTCGCGCGACATCGATGACACCTCTTCCGAACCCGGACGCCTATTGAACAACGTCGGTGACATGTGTTCTTAAACCGAACGTGCTTTGCGCGACATCGGTGACACCTCTTCTCAACCTGGATGTCCTTTGCGCGACATTGGTGACATGTCATCTGAACATGGACGCCTGTCGACAACTACAACAGTTGACAACTGGTGACAACTACAACCCCCGCCCCGCCCCCTTCCCCATACTTCCTTCCAACACACTCCTTGAGCACTTCTGTTCAAACAAACAGACACACACACACTCACCCACAGACAAACGATCGTTCTCGCTTATATATAGTAGGATAGGATCATTACGGTATTCATTTCATTCTTCAACTTCTTCGCATGGAACTTTGGCACAATGTGGAGTAATTTCACTAGAAACAATGGCTATCAGTATTGATATGTATTGTGATATATGTTATTATTACGATATTCATTTCATTCTTTAAATTCTCGGTGCGGCACTTACAAGGAGAGCCTCCAGAGTGGCGGTGAGCTTTGGCGGTGCAATTTTTACAGGATGTAGGGTCCCGTGTGTGGAGTCCAAAACCATAGTTACTTTTTTAGGAATGCTCTTCTGTAGTCCTCTGTAGTCAAAAAAACGTGTGGACGCCTGGGCACGAAGTTCATGCCCTGCTGCCACCCAACCCAATGGGGTGGGTTGGCGCAGTGGTAACGGGTTCGCCTCTCGGGTGCACCGAGCGGGTTTGATGGCTTGGTCCCCGGTGTCGCGAACGATTTTGCACACATCGGATCGTTATTATTATGGGCTTGCGTGATCACAGGGGTCAATTTGTGCACGATTATTGCTTTTAGTATTTAAACCTAGCCTTTTTGGGCTTTCATTTGAGTTACCTCTCAACGGATCGTATTTGCACTGTACCATATCAGCAACGATACCGTAAATGCACACAAACACATAAATTTCACGAGATAAGTAATTGGTTTGATACCGGCAGAAACTTGATGTTAACAATAAAATGCCCTTTTCACCTGGACGTGTCGTCGCTCGACTTCTGTCAGCGTTCGATCCTGATTTCACTCCTCCAACGAAGAGAGAGATTGCAGTTGGGGATGCTTTATAGCGGCTTCTCCAGGAGGCAGTGTCAAGGGGAGGAAGATTGTTCGTCCCTACCATTGTAAGATGCTGCTGGTGTGATAAGCGATTATGTTTTAAATGTTCCACGGTTCTATATCATAATTGTTGATTATCATTGTCAGCAATAAGCGCAGTTGCTTTATGTGAGCAAGAATTTTTTTGTTAGCGATCCTATAGAATAATACAGTGCAAATACGATCCAGAGGTAACCCAAATGAAAGCTCAAAAAGGCTAGGTCCAAATACTAAAAGCATTAGTCGTATACAAATTGATTCCCGTAATCACGCAAGCCCATACTAATAACGATCCGATGCGTGCAAAAACACTGGCGACACCGGGGACCGAACCATCAAACCCGATCGGTGCGCACGAGAGGCGACCCCGCTACCACTACTCCAACCGACAACATCGTCCTGAGTGGCAGCAGGTGCCATGAACTTCGCGCTCATGCGTACACACGTTTTTTCGACCACAGAGGAGCATTCCGAAAAAAGTAGCTATGGCTTTGAACTCCCCACACGGGACCCTACATCCTGTAAAAATTGTATCGCAAAGCTCGCCGCCACTCTGGAACCTCTCCTTGTTAGGCACACGGTGGGGCAATTTCATTAGAGCGTTATTATTCTTCATTTCAAAATTACATTTCACAATTATATGTATTTTAGCAGAGTGAACTTAAGTAAGAACTTCCAACTATACCAGTGCTCCCACTACGTTTATTGCTTTATTATAGTTGTCCATCATGCCATATTTATACAGTATTTGTCTGTTTTTGTTTAAACATTTTCTAACGTTTTTTTGCGATGAAGTTCTCGTATCTTACTACAAAAATATTGGCATGTTGAGCAGATAGTAGCTATTCTAAATGATTCTGTGTTGATGACATTACTTTTAATTCTGACTGGAACTTGTGAGTCTGCGTGGGGAAACCTATTTACTTTAAAGTTGAAAGAATCTGTTTTGTTATATAGGTTGCATTCAATTTGCTATGAAGCCCATTCACCCTATACGCGATTTGTTCTCCGAAGTGCCCATTCTTACGCGGCGAACGACAGATCATGAGAGTCCTAATCCGAAGTACTTCATCTGCAGAAACATGGTAAAAAATAATCGGTATTTGTCGACAGGTCGCACCGTTTACGGTCCGACGGCAATAATACTCCTCCGATTCCCATAGTCGCTCTCTCAAACACGCACACGTGACGTCTATGACACTTCTGCATCCCGACACACGTGCCGCGACTTCTGTGACCCGTCTTCGGAAACCCGACGCACCTTGGACGATATTGAGAGAAGCTACTGGTCCCCCTTATTCCCCTCCCTCTAGTGATCCCTCTTTGTTGATACCCTCTTAACTGGTCTCCTCCTACTGCTTCCCCTTACTCGGAATTCCTATGCAAGTTGGACGTATTCAGCACGTCTTCTGAATCCCTTCGAACGTTGGACGAGATTAGGAGAAAAGACTGGTCTCCTTATCCCCCCTACCCCTCTAGTGGCTTGTTAGGGGTAGGGGATACCTAACATCCGAAAACCCAGCTGCCTGATTCTCCATACATGCCGCGGTGCTCATGAAGAATGGCGCTTCTCTTGCGCAATCATCGCTTCAGTAATAATCATCACGTTTCGTATCCAATCATAGTTTCGGTTTGATTATTGCGTTGTTCATAGCGCTCCGGGGGAAGAAGCTCATCATGTAGGGTTCATTGAATTTTTGTTTAGCTTTCAGGTCATTTTGCTTGTCTCCTCTAGGTTATGTCAGTGTGCTTGTTGTTATTTTAGGGCGCAATTGTAGTACATAAATAAATAAATAAATAAATAAATAAATAAATTTTGTCGAAGAGATAACGGCTGTTAAGAAGGCTACAAGGGGGGCGCGAAATTGTTTTGTTGCTGTCAAAAGTTGTGTATGAGGCGGGACTCGAGCCCGCACCCTCTGCTTTCCGAATAGGATGCTATGCAATCTTTAAAAGCCATATTGCAACAACCTAAAAACCCTATAATGGTCTTGAATTCACAGCTCAACTGGTATTGGCCAGTAACGCTCTCCTCTTCAGCAAGCACGGAAGCCCTACGACGTACGAGACGTCATAGAACAGTACTCACAGGGCCATCTCAACATGATGGTGCGCATCAAGGAACTTCAGCGGCGGTTAGTTACCTCCTTTTGTGCGTTCTTCACTACTGAAGCAACGTTTCAGCCTCGACCAGACTCTTGGGAAGCCGGGGGAAAACCGCACTTCAAGGTCGCCATGGGGTGGCAGTACCACCGTTGGAGCGCGACTCTCACGAATCGAACTGCAGGTATCGTTTGTCGTCGGTGTTGACTATTCTAATTGTTTCTATCACCCATAAGCTCTCACTACAATTTTATCCTTTTGAGGAAATCTCATGTACCCTTTAGGTAGCAAATGAAGGTTCAGGGACAGAAGTGGGGGGGGGGGTTGGCCGAAAATATGTCGGGCTTCATGTTTATGTTCGTTTCTAGAAAAGTGATGCATATCTTTTAAAAAGAGCACATTTGGTCTGAGAAATGGTTGGATACTCAGAAATAGTTGAAATCTCAAAATATTCGAGTGCTTTTTACAACATTCAAGCTTCGAATTTGCGATGTTTTTCTCAATAACTGCGACACCAAAACCGGAGAATACAAACCGCCCTCCGGCAGGACACCCACCAGCAATTTAAAGGGTAAATTAGAGAGTTCCATTACATGAAAGTCCTGGGGGGTAGAGGGTGCGGTGAGGAAGATGGAGGGACAACCATGCTGGACCCCTGCACTTATCCGGAAATAGAGAGGAGAAAAGCCGTGAAAATTGAGATCCCTATGGTTACGAAAACAGAATGGAACTCAGCAAAAGCCGATATTCTTCTCCTCTATTCTCAATTGCACGGAAGCCGGGCGCAATGCGCGTTAGGGGGGGGGGGGCAGCCAATCAGTGCTCAAACGCAGGCAGTGCGACAGGAGGTACACCCGCCCCTTGCTGGGGGCCTGGCGTCAGGAGGTACACCGCTGTTCTGCGGACCGGAAACCTTTGTTTTCGTGTCAAAGGTTTCGTAAGGAAGCCGTTAGGCTCACGGTGAAGCTTAGGGGGTTGGGGGTGGGTGAGCAAGGGGGATGAGAGGGTGATCGCACGCCCCCCAGCAGGGGGCGGGTGTACCTCCTGACCGTCCCCCGAAGTGCACGTGCGCATCAGGCTTTGTACGATGGGAGAAATGCCACATCACCGCGTCGAAACCAACGTTCAGGTGGAAAACCCACGGCCTGGCACCCCTCCTCCCTCCCCCTAATGCGCATTGTCCGGGAGCCGTTTGTCTGTGCGCCCTGGTTTGTGATGAAGCTTGAACCTTTGTCGATAGATGCTAGATGACGTCACTTGATCGGAATTTCTCGTAAGATCCTCCTCGGGTTCCATGAAACAGCGAGGGCAATTTAGAACATCCTCGAGCAGAAAAATGCCTACCACGAGCTAGAAACACAATGAGAGTACTGTCGGAAGTGCGTTGGCCGGCGGAGAAGGCTTCACGACTGATGAACAAAAACTTGAAGGCACTTCCCATTTCCAGAATTGGAGGGTTGGTTATCTACTGGCAAAAAGATGATACTCTAGCCAGTGTTACAGTGTTTGAGACTCTGTATGTTTTTGACGCATGAATTAATCTGCAGTCGAGTCCCCCATGACTCGAGCCATTGTGTAAATCTATTTCCACCAGCGATGTCCAGAAGGAGATCGCACAAAAATGACGAGGCAGCGGATGAAGTCAGCGCGTCTTCCGCCTCTTTCGTTCTCCGGATACAAACCTTTTGATCCTATAATCGAGGCGATTTCGATTTTGTCCTTGAAGCTTCCGTCGACGAAAGGGGTTTCTCGTTGCGAGAACCTTCTCTCAACAAATGGGAGTGTTCCACCCTTGAAATGTCGTATGTCGATCCTCCGACCCTTAGACTCCTAAGAGCGATCACGTGATACCTGATATGTCCTGCGGCTTGCAGAATAGCATTTATACCGGCTTTCGAGGAAACTGTCCTGAAATTGTAAGCACAAGGCATGAAGCGGTTTCCGTGGCGTGTTGTGCCCGCGTCATCTTGGTGTCGAATCAGTGGCGCCTTATGCAAGCTGAGTTTTCTACCCTCTAATCGGTCATCATACGCCCGACGTAGAAGATGACAGAGCCCAGGGGGCACTGAACTGAGGCTCGTGCTGTGATGTCGTGACGAAAAGAAATCCTGTATGAGCAGCCTTTCTAGAGTGAGTTCGAGGTGTGGTTCAAACTTCGTTAGGTTTCTGAAGAGCTACTGAACTCTGTAGCTTTGGAGGCCTTGATATTTACTAAAAACCTCTGATGCACGTCGCATTTCTTCACCAATTGCCATCCCAACGCTACGATGAGGCGCTGCGCCATGTGGAGCAATCTGGGATAGAAAGGAAAAATCGCTCAGGTCGTGGTCAGTTGTTTTGTATGCAGCAGCTGATCGCGTAATCCTTTTCTGACAGAGCACGTATTCTGCAGACCGCACAACCGGTGAACATGATATTATAGGAGCCCATGTCGGTCGCGCCTTCTAGAGAACTTATTACAAATCCACCCAGCAGGGAAAGCAGTGAACTCCCAACGGCTGGTCTCTGAAAGGTTTTCCATAGTGTTATGTTGGCGGTTGCATGTCCGAACATACAATTTTCGCTGCGCGCGCGGCAGCCGCTGCCGCAAGTGCAGTAAGTCGACACTGATGCAACCTCCAAAGTCGACTGTGATGTGAAATAATTTGGACTCTAACAATCTTGGCGGTGACCATATATTGTTCAGAAATATATATGTAGCTTCTAGAACTAAAGTTTTTCGTAATAAAGGAAAACTAACTCTTTCACAATGTAAATGTTCTTCTACACCTCCAGCCAAGTCACCCAATTCCTCTTCAAAGTAGCCATTTTCTCTGGTTCAATGAAACTAATGACTATCTAATGACTGCGCAGAGACATCATAAGAAATTTATGAAGTTGCAAAAACAGTAAAGGTGCTGTGAGTGTAGCCGCACGCACTACGCTGGTGTCGCAGCATCTTTGTATGTTCACCTTGCTGCCCAACTTTCACCTCTGGTCCCTAAGGAATTAATAGGCACACCCTTCGTCACCATTCGCACATACTTACAATTTCCCAGCCACATGATTGCCGGGCTAACGCTAAGGGCTCTCGATGGGCTCGAATAATGAATAGTACTTTGCAGATGTCCTGTCTCGAGCGCCAGATGAACACGACGGTGAGCTTGCTGGCGACGCTGTGCCGGCAGCAGACGAGTAGGCGAGCGTCGAACGCGTCGGGCAGCTCGCAATTTGAACGATCGCCGTCCGCTCGGGACTCCCACTCGCCCTCCCTCGTCGTCATGCAGTGAGCAGGACGCCGTTCCCCACAGCCTACAGCTCTGCTTCAGTTGACACTCAACGGGTAGCCGAAGTCGTCCTCCGCTCAGATCGGACGTCATGGACAATCGGCATGTAGTGCCTGCACATGGCCGTAGTTTAGCAATGGCTTGGCGTGTATATGCCTAAACCACCTCACCACGACCTGAATATACCCGCGATTGTTGATATGCTCTGTGATCTCATTGTAGTTGTTCGTTCTCCAATTCGTCACCGATAAAAGCGGTTCTCGCCTGTGCGACACCAACGCTTGGAGTCTCGTACTCACACGAAGCATTAGTACTAGCGAGAATTTCTACGTAAAGAACTCGAAATAAAAAACCAACCTTTGCGAAAGTTTGCCATTACCAGAGGTGCTAGTGCATTGCTCATTACCTCGCTCTAGCTCATTATTTATTTATTTGTTCTGTACGTGGACAGCCACGCGACCACAATTAACAAACCCAGTTACACCAAGAACAACTCAACACACAACACAACACAGCACAACAGCGGCTGAGTAAATAAGCTACAATACCGGCCGTATCTTTTGGTCTTTGGGCGGAAAAAGCGAAAAAAACCGCCTTTTCCGCCGCTTTTCTGTAGTGCTCTTCAAATTGAGCGCATTGTAAATTTAAGCACATATTCGTGATCAGCACCGAGCTGTCCTCCCGATGAGCTGCAAATCGCCTAGCGAGCGCCTGAAAAATAGTTCAGTGACCTAATTTCTGCCTGGCGCGGCTGACCCCTTCCCCATTACACCCACAGCTCCCAAGTAGCTAATGAAGGAAGAGATTCGGCCTCTTAACGCGTATTTTCCACTTTGCATAGTAACACATAGCTCTTTGGATTCCCTAATTTCTTGTGGTCACAATGATGTAATTTTTTAAAAGAATCCGGTAACTTAATTTGCATTTGTTTCAGAAAATGTGCCACTTTGGAGGACCGTAGTTTTGGATTATCAAGTTTGTATGTGCGTATACTCATTTGTCCCGCTAAACGTTATAGTTGAAACGAAGCTGCGATAGTGGAACCTCTGGGGTTGAAATCGCTAATAATTGTACGCTGGCAAAGTTGCCCACATGACACTTTTTTGCAGTTAGCCGCACACTTTTCGCATGATTAAAGTGGACATAAAATCGTTTCATTGAAGAAAGAAACAGACTTTTGGAAGTCTCGTGTAAGATGAACAATGAAGACTACCAGAAATTGCTCGGAGATCACCTTTTGCCATATGTCAGAAGATTTCGTAGGCACAACGTCATTTTCCAGCAAGATAATGCATCCATACACGTATCGCAGTCAACTACAAGTTGGCTTAACTCTAACAGAATTCAACCTTTGAAGTGGCCTAGTTGTTCTCCAGATCTCAACCCGAAAGCTAGAAAACTTGTGCAGCATTCCTGTACACAAAGTGCACAAAAATGGAACCGCTTAGACTTCGGTTTCTGATCTGAAGAACGCCATACTTCATGCATGGACCAATGTAGTGCAAACTGTTATTGATAACCTTGTCAGTAGTATGCCAAATAGAATTTTTGATATTGTTTACAGCAGAGGCGATGTGACGAAGTACTAATCGTACTTTGTCTGTAGGTGATGTAGACTTTTGTGATTAATCAGGTTTTCTATGAAGCGAACTTTGCACCGGTCTCCATTTGTTAAATTTTCAACTAAAGTTCGTGGGATCCTGCACTGATAAGATAAACTGCTTAGAATTCTTTTATAGAAGTTTTCGATTGTGGGGAATACGATGGTAACATTACTGAGCCCAGGCAGTGGGTTCTTCGGGTACTCATGGACAAATCGGGTGAAGGGTGGGGGGGGGGGGGTGAACCTATAATTTTGCACCGGGGTGTGTTAAGTCATAATGAAGTTTATTCGATTACTCGATTTATTCGAATATTCGATTATTCGGAAATTCGAATAACCGAAAAATGGGGTTATTCGATTACTCGGGAATTCGAATAACCAAAAATGGGGTTATTCGATTATTCGGAAATTCGAATAAACGAAAAATGGGGTTATTCGATTATTCGTTCATTCGAAAAAATTTGAAAAAGCACAAGTATAGTAAGCACGGTCGGCGCAAGGGTAGAGCAATAAAAAGCAAAAACTGGTGGAGGAAGCATGTTGTTCACACTGCACATCTTATACATGCATCCTCCCCACAACCAGCAGCAAAACAGTCAATTGTAGCAAGACAAACAAACATTCACTAGGAGTGACAAACACACCTTGGTGATCATCAATGTAACCTGCCTTATACCACGAGTATTTCAAAAAGTTTGAAAACCTAGGGGCACAAAATACACGGTGTGTGTGTGATACAACTTCAGTGGCTTGTCCTGGTCATATTGAACTCTACGCCAAAAAATGCAACTATGGGGACCGCACCAATGACCACACACCTGACGAGCCGAAACACTGCCCCTGCGCCACCACCGCCGCTGGAGGACCATGCTTAAGGACCCATTCCTCACCGCTGTATCGCCAGGTAAGGCTGCATTCCGGCCCACCCAACTTCGACAGGTCACAACTCGCTCAAGAGTTTCAACTGGCAATTTTGACGTCCACACTCGTAGTCAGCATTCCAAGCTCTTTCTAACGACCCTAGTCTACACTTGAAGTTCAATGGGAGCTCGAAGCCCTTCCCTAGTGAGAGAAAACCGATATCACCGATTAAAAAAATCGATAAAACCGATCGATATCAATTGGCTGATTGATCTGTAACACTGTCTTCTGAATTCCGGCGCTCTCTGGAGACGTCTGGATATTCTCCAGTGTTTTGTACTTATTTTACGCTAATTTCATGCACCTGTTCTCTGGCGGTAATTTCTGACACAGCGACGATCGGCAGCTCGTACAAGGGAGGCCCATGAACTTCCCCTAAAGATTCTCAACGTGACCTATATGGCCTCGTAGAGTATCGGACGAGGATCACTCTCCATTATATTGAGCCACGCCTCAGCATGTTTGGTCGGTACTTGGCACTCACTCCATATCGCTACTGGCTGATCGACCCTGATCGGACCTGCCAACCAGATTCAGCAGGTCCTTAGATGCAGTCTCTTGTCTAATTGGTGCAGTCAACCAACGCCATTACAACCAAAATGTATTTAAGGGGTAAGTTCATCTCATCCAACAAATACCCATCAGGTGCTGTGTTGACCCTACAAAACTGAAGGATGTTGTCTGTAGAGCTCAGAGCCGTGAACCTTAATGGCGCCGGAGTCGTTCACGTCGGTAATTAAATGTTTCTTCAGGTCCTGCTTTAATCCGTGCATGAAGTACTGCACGCATTCAGAAAACCTGCTACTCGAACATAACATTTACCTTGCAAGCGAGCACTACAACATCAGCAAAAAACAGCGTCGAGGCAGCCAGCTCTGAAGATCTCATGAAGTCAGTGACAGTAACAAGGTGAAAGCGTAATGCGATATAAGGTTGATACACCTACTCTTCTCCTGTTGCCATTGACAGCTCTCTTCCATAGATCGTTAAGATATCCATGCCCTTATTGACAGTTGGCTCCATGGTCTCCTGTCATATATTTTCAGTGCTTCGCTTTCTTCACTCAACTCTCCTTCCCGAATCATATGTATGTAGAAGTATGCGAAGCCCAGTCATCAACGGATTGGATGGCGCATAAATTGCAGGAAGCTGTGGAGCTTTTTGTCCACGTCGAAGAAGGCGCACTTCTCCCCGCGAAGATCAGAGGCAAAAGCAGCGTTTAGTGAAAGAATTTGGCTGAGTTCCTAGAACTTATGGCACTTGCAGTAAGACAGCAAACTGCCAGCACGATTTTTCGGAAACTGCTAGTGTATTCCTGACCAAAGTGGCTGCATGCGCGAGGTCGGCGCTCACAACCCCTCGGCGGTCACCTGCGTTGGAAATGATGCTGCAGTTCCTCCACTTTCTTATTTACGGCGCAAAAACTGTCAGATTAAGCACAGATTTAGCTCAAACTTTATGGAACTCGTACAACACCGAAGCAACAACAGAGCTTTGGGAATCCACGGCGCTGAGGAGTCGAGAGAGTTTCCTACAACTTTGAGTACTTCTGAAGTCCATCGGTGAAGTTTTCGCCAATTAGATGTGCAATGAGGTGAAGGCGGTCGGAGCCGAAGAACGCGTGCCTCTCGCCGTTCTTATGAACTACGATCCAGGGAGCGCCAAATGCCTGGAACATGGTGGCTTTGATGGCTCTGTGATTCAGCCGGCACCTACAGCTTACCCCAGTATCCAAAGCTTCCGATGTGTTCATTTCTAGATCCGCTCCGATCGAGTCCTCGTTCATTTTTTCGAGATAGTGAGTAATGTTAGTGATTCCACATGCCGCAAGTACCTGAAACTCTGCCTCGAATGGTTTCTCGTGGTTGTCCACCAGCTTCATTAGAGGCCAAAACTTTAGAGATTCAACGGCAAAAGTGGTCGAGAGCGCGCTTTATGAACCCAGCAGCCATCAGAGCGGCCTGTCGGCCGCACTGACGGCTTCTCAACGGTTTCGCCGTAGTTATAACTTCTCACCATCAATTGTGGCTGCCGTCTTGATCACGGTTTTAGCAGGAAGAATACCTTAACTACGTCAATTGGGGCAGGTTAGGAAGGGTCACGATGAGAGGCTGCTATTCCAAAGATATTGATACGGTGCAGAAACCACTACAACTTCATCTAACCAACTAAGGCATAGTTTCCTTGGGTGAAATCTCCGCATACGCTTTATACCTCCCCATCTCGAATTCCGTTGCTTCTCCACAGAACTACTATCGACATTTCAAACAATGGTCACTAGATAACCTAGGACGCACTCGGCCCGCGCCTGATCACTTACTTGGCTTCATAGCCATGCAAGAGCTTGCCTGAGAAATGACTATTCTTCTTACAGAGCCAGACTCAGTAGCAGACTAAGCGCTACACGCTATTAGAATCCTAGCTGGGCTGTCGCCGAGGTGGATACTGTATGGATAAGTTCAATACCACGTTAAACCAAGTTAATTATTGAGAGGACTTCAATTTCGTTCGTGGTCACGACCAGCATCCATGCTACAGTATAAAACATATGGTGAGATAATTAAAATAATAATAACACAATTACAAAATAAAACAAATATGTTAGATACATGTTAGATACAAATAATATGTTAGATGCATATCAACGTTTTGGAGCCTGTGAGGCCTACAAAGGTGTTCATAGTTGTGTATACATATGTGCCAAACACAGTGTATCTAACGGCGATCTAACAGCGTTGGTAATGTAATGGGGGAACATTCTGCCCAGAAAGCAGAGTGCGGATTTGAGTCCTGCCTTGTGCGAGTTTTGATCACAAAAGAGGGTCTTGTAACTAGTCACCATCAGACTACAGAGTATTGTTATTGATCACGACCAACTAGGCCCTGGTATTCGCTATCACCTATTTGTCGCACTTGTGCATGTTAAAAAAAGTATCTCTGAAGGAAGGGGTAGCGTTAGCAATCTGAACTCATTCTACCCTTTTAGTCTCTCCTCAAGGTTGCACATTTTATCACTACAATACCGCCCGCGTCGCGCGGTCAAAAAGACGGTTTGCGACGGAAAAATCCTTCGCAAACCGTCGCATGCTCATAACTCCTTTAATTTTTAGTTGTTTCAGAATTAGTTGGTGCCATTCGATTCGTCCCCTCGAGATCTACAAAATCATGTATAAAGCGTTACCAGGCCACCGCGCCTTCGCTGTGGGTGGCCTTAAAAAATAACTGCAGAAGACTTTTGCGATTGGAGCACCTTATTTTCCAGGACGTGCATGTGACGTGCAGTGTTTTCGGTGTATCTCAAGCATGACGTGCGTTGTCAGTGCTCTCTCATGCCTGGAATGTTCCGAGAGTGCGCCGTGCACAATGCATATAGGATCGAACCTATCAATGGAATGGGCGGAAGCATGCCCATTGGGTTTCTATCTTCACTTACTGGAAAATGTAAAGCCTTCAGGAATATTTCGAAACGTTTAGAGAAATTTATCAGAAATTTCCAGACGCCCTACTTGGGAATTGCTACAATCTGTTCCGGCGAGACTCAAGTGTGCGCCGTGTGCAATGCGTATAGATATGAACCTATCAATCAAGTGGGTTCGAGACAACTGGTAGAGTGAGCGTTTGGAGAATTCTATCATAAATTTCCAGCAGCCCTACTAAGAAAATGCTTTAAGGCTGTCCAGCTAGCCTTTAGAGTGCGCCGTGAACAATGCATATAGAATCGAATCCTTCAATCAAGGGGGGGGGAACCGTTTACAAACTGCACGCGCGGGCGTGTTCGGAGCGCAATAACTCCTTCGAGTTCAAATCGTTTCGGCTTTAACTCTTGGGTCTTGTAATCAGTAAAACGTTGTAGTAGCAGACTGAAGTATACCGGTGGAGCTTAGGAAGAGGCAGCGTTACAGGGGTGCGAAAATGCAGGTGAGGTTTGTGTGACGCATATTTTCCGATTTCGGTGGACCACTGTGGGAAGATCCGACCACCAAACGGCCTTGAAATGCGCAGACAACCAGAGAGCTTAAGATGCTTCACTATGACGTGCTCAGAACTCCTCAGCTTCCTAAACTGTCTTAGCCTCATCTGCCATTTTAAAGCGGCAGAAGATAGCGGTTAGAAGATACAAGTTGTTAGATGGATGTCTAGTTGCGATCAAAACTCTTGCGCCAGGCGGGACTCGAACCCGCATCTTCTGCTTTCCGGGCAGCGATGTTCGCCTTACAGCCGCTCTAGGCTCAAGCAAAGTTAAAAATCAATAGCGGTTAGAGTTTCTTGCGCCCTTTCTCGCCCAGATGTAAGTTTTCGACAGGAGCAATTGTATAGTTCTATTCAGCATGAAAAGCGCTATCAAACGGTACCAATTTCGATAGATTCTGGAAACATCGGCTTTTTGACAGTTTCGCATCGAGGGCGAAGCCGCGGCAGACGGATCGTCCGATGACGTCATCGAAAACCGATGTTTTCGAAATGGGCCACGCTTGGTACCGCTCGATAGAGCTTTTCATGCTGAATTGAACCGTGTTATTGAGAGTAGATAAACCTGTATTCTGAGAGAGTAAGAGCGAGGAGAACATCAACCGTTGTTGTGCTAAATTGCACGCGTGAGCGTGTTCTGAGCGCAATAACTCTGTCATATTTGAACCTTTCCGGTTGCAGCTTGGGAGTTTTGTAGGCAGCAAAATGTTCTAATAGATCGCTAAAACACAGCGATGTAGCTTACGATTGTACAAAGTTACAGCAGTGCGAAAATGCCGGTTAGCCTTGTGCGACACGATTTTTTTCCAATTTGTCGACCCCTGCGGGAAGACGCAGAGAGCTAATGGCCTACAAATGCACAGACGAGCAGATCGCTTGAGGTTCTTTACGATGACATGCTCACAACTCCTTAGCTGATTAAACTGCCTTAGCACCAGCTGCCATTTCAGAGCGGCGGAGTTTTAGCGTTGAAGTTTCCTGCGCCATTATTCGCCCATTTTTTGAGTGTTGGACACTCACAGTGGTATCCTTCTGTTCGGCATGGAAAGCGCTATCGAATGGTACCAATTTCGACCGATTTTGGAAACATCGATTTTTTGACAATTTTCCATCGAGGACGGGGCGCTCCAGGCCGAGCCTGCGCGGACGATGACGTCATCGAAAATCGATATTTTCGAAATTGGCCCGTCCAAAATCGTCTAAAATCATCTAGGGGTTATTTGGGGCGCTGATTACGAACCCGGCGCCCGTTTTTGAAAATTCCACCGATTTCGGTAGGTTTTGGATATTCTTCAGGATAAGTGGAAGTGGTCGGGTTAGGATCACCGATTTTGCTCAAACTTCGTATAGGGGCGGAGACTTATTCGGGGTGCCGAACACGATGCGGAAGTTCATTCGGACGATTACGGCAGGAGACCGCCCACACCGATAACTGAGGGTGATCGGTGGTCCTGACACGACCACCCTCAAACGGGAAGTAACCTACTGAAATCGGCGGAATTTTCAAAAACGGACGTCGGATCGTAATTCGTAATCAGCTCCTCAAATAACCGCCTAGATGATTTTGGACGAAGTTTGCACGGCGAAATTTGGCCAATTTCGAAAATATCGGTTTTCGATGACGTCATCGTCCGCGCCGGCTTGGCCAGTGGCGCCCGGCAGCACGACGGGAAGTACACCCGCCCCTGCTGAGGGGCGTGGCGTCAGGAGGTACAGCCGCTGTTCTGCGGACCGGAAACCTTTGTTTTCGTGTCAAAGGTTTCGTAAGGCAGCCGTTAGACTCTCGGTGAAGTCTTGGGGGTTGGGGTGGGTGAGCAAAGGGGATGAGAGGAAGATCGCAGGCCCCCCAGCAGGGGCGGGTGTACATCCTCACCGTCCCCCGTGGCGTCCACGTCCTCGATGGGAAATTGTCCAAAAATCGATTTCATTGAAATTGATCGAGAGTGACATCATTCGATAGAGCTTTTCGTGATGAACAAAATGGTGCTATTGGGAGTGTCGAAAACCCAAGGAGTGGACGAGTAAAGGGGCAGAAAACTTCAATCGCAAAGTCCCACGCCCTAAAATGGCAGATGGGGCTAAGGCAGTTTAGGCAGCTGGGAGCTGCGAGCATATCGTCTTAAAGCACCTTAGGTGTTCTGCTCGCCTATGCATTTGCATGCCTTGACCCGCCGCGTCTTCGCGCAGAAGTCGACCGAAATCGGAAAAAAATGGGTCGCACAAGCCTCAACTGCATTTTCGGAGCGCTGTAATTTAGTCCATTCATGAGCTACACCGTTCTGCTTTAGAACACGTTAAGAACCTCGTACTGCCTAAAAAGTCCTCGAGCTGCATTAGTTATTGCGCTACGAACTCGCCCGCGCGTCCATTTGCGAGCGGTCGCCCCACTCCATTGATAGGTTCTATTTTATATGCATTGTTCACAGCGTACTCTAAGTATACCTTTGTCCTTTTCGAATTTCGAATAGTCGAATTTCGAATAAATTCGAATTTCGATTATTCGAATATTCGACTATTCGAAGAAAATGCAATATTCGAATTATTCGTTTATTCGGATATACGAGAAAGTCCAATGTTCGAATTATTCGTTTATTCGAATATCCGAGAAAGTCCAATATTCAAATGTTCGTTTATTCGAATATTCGAACACTTCGAATATTCGAATATTCGAATATTATTTATCAATCTTTAACAAGTTAGTGGAACTCTTCGAAAACCAGGGAAATGTGACCTTATGATGAGAACGATGTTATGTTTAGCGCGTCGTTCAAAGTGGCCGAATTGTATGTATGCAATCTGACAAGGGAAGTGCCTGAGGCGTATGTCTGAAAGGGGAGAGCGAGTCATATAGGGAGAATCCCCACCCCCTTAGTTTAAAAATGTGTTTATTTTTTGCCAAGTAGTTAAACACAAGGAGTAGGGGGTCCTTGTAGTTACAACAGAATTCGTGGCTCTTGTATGCCCGCGATGCTCCTGCCGGCAAGTGGCTCGGCGCGGTGAATAGAGACGTTGCCTCATGGGTGGGAGGTCGGGGGTTCGATTCAGCTGCTCTGCCGCATTTTTGCATTTTATATGGTTGGTTGATATTTGAAAGATTCTGACATCTATAGCATTTTCAGATGTTTTTTGCCTAATTTTCCAACTTATACAAGACCGCCGAACTCATGAGGCGCCGGTTACATTATAACAATAACGACCCCTTACTCCTTGGGTTTTTTCTTGGCAAAAAATAAACACATTTTTATACTAATTGAGGGTGGGTATTCCTCCTATATGACTTTTCAGACATACGCTTTAGACACTTCCCTTGTTAGTCGACGCGAGGTAAGCGCGGGCAAGCGCGGACCTCGCCCTGCGGCCAGTCACGTGAATAACAGGTGAATCGGTTTATGGCTGTTCATTGACGCTTTTGCCTTCGGTATATTCCGGGAGAATCTCCGTTTTGTATTCCTGCCCCAAGTACAACAACGGAACGACTAAAGCCGAAAGGAGCTGCGGTAGGAAGGTAGCACTTTCTGGAGCTTGAGAAGCTTCTACTTTCTGCCAAAAAAGACGTTAAAGAAGAGAGGAAGAGCAATAGCTGTGAAGTACAAGAGGCAGTCATACTCCGTTTCCTATGAAAGCGAGCCATCCTTATTTTCGCTACAACACTGTCCAAGTTGTAGTGTCTTATCAAATTAGATTCGGGACCGTTTGCATACAAGTGACGCGAAGCTCTTCAACGGAGCCAGAACACAGACAGAATGCCATTCATAAGCCTCCAATGTGCATTTTCTGCACCAGATCGCCTTTGTGTTACTTCTTCGTCCATGCTAGCCTTTCTTTTACCACCAAAAGCTTCGGTATAACCTAAGGAAGGACACTAGCCCATGGAGCAAGATCTATAACAATTTAGCTCTGCCTATCCAGGGTGTTTCTCTCTTCTCGATGCACGAGTTCTTAGGGAAGCAAGGGTGCTTCATTGCCATTATACCTTCGTCATCGTCCTTTGGTCTCGTGGAGGAAATGGATGGAGCAGCCTTCGCGGGGCTTGAGCAACGGCATCTGAGCCTGGTCACCGACTTCCACAGCCTCGGTTCGGTCCTCAGCTCGCCGTCGCCTCGCTCGTCACCCTCAGCCTCAGTAGCGCTTACCATTCACTGGGCTCGCCACTCTCCACCCCATTAGCCCTGATTTAACAAAAGAGTATGTCGGCCACGGGCTGGAGATCCATTGATCGAAATCGATCTATCACAGTTGATAATTACCGATCGCTTTCGCAATTAACCAACTGGTATAAGAGTAATGACAATCTGAAGCCTTCGTATATGCCGCTCTGTCGAATGCAGTTTACAGTGGGTAATGAAAAATAAGTAAATGTCAATCACCGGGTGACTACAGTAAATGAGAGTGTTCATTTGATTATTCGAATATTCGACTATTCGAAATTCGATTATTCGAAATTTTGAGAATCGAATAATATTCGATCATTCAAAGTTCAAGATTTTGAAAATCGAATATTATTCGATCATTCGAAATTCGAAATTTTGAAAATCGAATATTATTCAATCATTCGAAATTCGAAATTTTTTTCCAAGGACAAAGGTATAACTCTAAAGCCTCCCCGGAACAGAGTACAGCAATTCTCGAGTAGGGCGCCTGGAAATTTCTAATCTAATCTAATTCCAAACGGTTCTATCGGATATGCATTATGCACGACGCACTCTCCCTTCTCGCTTCATAAAACCTCTTCATTTGTATAAGCTACAGTCAGTGTGTGCACTAAAGAACCTAAAGAGGGTAAGCATTGCTGTTTAGCACGACATTTGAACCGCTTCCGCTCCTTCGATTGATAGGTTCGATCTTATACGCATTGCACACGGCGCACACTTGAGTCTCGCCGGAACAGATTGCAGCAATTCCCAAGTAGGGCGTCTGGAAATTTCTGATAAATTTCTCTAAACGTTTCGAAATATTCCTGAAGGCTTTACATTTTCCAGTAAGTGAAGATAGAAACCCAATGGGCATGCTTCCGCCCATTCCATTGATAGGTTCGATCCTATATGCATTGTGCACGGCGCACTCTCGGAACATTCCAGGCATGAGAGAGCACTGACAACGCACGTCATGCTTGAGATACACCGAAAACACTGCACGTCACATGCACGTCCTGGAAAATTCTGAAACAACTCAAAATTAAAGGAGTTAATTCTGAAACAACTCAAAATTAAAGGAGTTATGAGCATGCGACGGTTTGCGACGGATTTTTCCGTCGGTATTGTACTTAGCCATTGGTGGCGATGTCCGTTCCTCCACGTGGTGCCACTGGAAACTGCCCGCTCTGCGAGCTAAGCCGAACACGGACATTCGATTGCAGGCGACAGGCCCTTGTGACAGGCCGGCCTACGAAGGCCCATGTCACATCACCTGGTGTATATCAGCTCACGTATTTCGAGATAGTGTTACGGCGTCCGCGGGAGCCGACGCGCACTCGCAAAACCCGGCGAGTGTGAAAGTGTGCGAGGGTCCCTGATACGAGGACGGCATTGGGGGGCAACTGAGTTAGTCCGAAAGTCCCATAACGTAAGCAGGACCCGCGTGGCTACGCTGAATGTGGGTACGTTAACGGGCCGCTCGTGCGAATTGGTTGAAGCACTGGAGCGTAGAAAAGTTGATTTCTGTGCGGTGCAGGAGACGAGGTGGTCCTGCCGCAAGTCAAGGGACATAGGACGAGGCTTCAAGGCCGTTCTATGTGGAAGTCCCAGGACCACCAGTGGTGTCGGAATAATCGTCTCCGAACGATTTCGTTACTCGATTGTAAACGTTGAGCACTTTGACGATCGATTGATAAAGATCGTTGTCGCCGCGAAGAAGCGACTCTATCACTTCTTCTCTGCGTATGCTCCGCAGACTGGCTGCTCCGATCAAGCCAAGGATGAGTTTTGGAACCTGCTGGATGAGAAGACAGCAGAGGTGCCGTCGAAAGATGTCATCATAGTCGCTGGTGACCTTAGTGGGCACGTTGGTGCTACGAAGGACGAGTACAGCTGTCATGGTGGTTTCGGATACGGATCACGTAACGCCGATGGTGAGCGCATTCTTGAGTATGCGGAATCGCATAGTCTCACCATTGTAAACACCGTCTTCCGAAAACGCGACTCCCACCTCATCTCATATTATAGTGGAAGCTCCAAGTCTCAGATAGACTTTGTGCTTGTGAAGGATCGTGACCGGAGTCTTGTCACAGACGCGAAGATCGTGCCGTATGAGACGGTCGCACCACAGCACCGACCGCTGATCTGCACTTTGAAGATCGCCCCTCCGAGGCTGAAGCAGGTCGAGCGATGCGGTGCAGCAAGAATCAAGTGGTGGCGAATGAGAGAGAAGGAAGCAGCTGTGATTTCTCGCGTGCGGTTACCGACAGTCACGACTGTCGACGAAACTTGGAAGAAAGCGACCGACGCGATTCGTCAAGCTGCACAGTCGGAACTCGGCATTACGAAGCCTGGGCGACGGAAGGTCGACAAGCAGGCATGGCTGTGGACAGATGACGTGAAAGCAAAAGTGCGAGAGAAGAAGTCGCTTTATCACGTGTTTCTCGGCGAAAAGACGGCCGATAACTGGCGGAAGTACCAAGAAGCGAGGAAAGCTGCAAGAAGGCCGTGGCTGTTGCAAAAGCCACTCATTATGGAGATGTCAACGAGAAGCTCAAGTCGCGCGATGGTGAGCGGTATCTGTGCCGACTCGCAAAGAATCGCCATCGCCAGACCAAGGACATCGAGAAGTTCTTCGGCATCAATGATGAGAACGGCCATTTTCTTACGGACCGCAAGAAGGCATTGAAGCGATGGCACGACTACTTTGAGGAAATCTCTACAGTAGAATTTCCTCATCCAGCCATCCCTTCCACGGCTCCAACCCACGGCCCCGTTCAGAAGATCACCGTGGAGGAGATTGAAGCGGCTTTGAAGAAGATGAGGCCAGGCAAAGCGACTGGGCCCGATGGCGTGGCAGCTGATTTATGGAAGTCCAAGTACTGGTACCCTGCTGAGTGGTTAGCGAAGTTCTTTAATCAGGTTGTGGCGGAGAAGAAAGTGCCTGAGTGTTGGCGTCAAAGTACGACGATTCCAATTTGGAAGAAGAAGGGCAGTCCTGCAGACTGCTCCAATTACCGTCCGATTCGCTTGCTTTCGCACAGCATGAAGATCTTTGAGCGAGTTGTCGATGGACGAATTCGGGACATCGTCCAGCTTTCCAGCAATCAGTGCGGCTTCGTGGCTGGCTGTGGCACCGTTGATGCCATACATGCCGTCCGCCTCCTGATAGAGAAGCATCGCGAGAAACAGAAGCCAGTGCATATCGCCTTTCTCGACTTGGAGAAGGCCTTTGACCGCGTACCGCGTGAAGCGATATGGTACGCCCTGCGTCAACAGGGAGTTCCTGAAGAGCTCATAGAGTGGGTGCGAATTCTCTACTCTTGTCCAAAGAGTCGAGTTCAAGCTGCAGCTGGGACCTCGATGGAGTTTCCCATCTCTGTCGGAGTACACCAGGGTTCTGCGCTTTCCCCACTCCTCTTTGTTGTCGTCATGGATGCCATCACACGAGACCTTCAGAAGCCCGTCCCTTGGACGTTGCTTCATGCCGATGACGTGATGCTCGCTAGCGAAGACAAAGGAGAACTCGAGCGAGAGTTGCAAGCTTGGTGTGATCGCTTGGAGCAGTTTGGACTCAGATTGAACTTGAAGAAGACCGAGTATTTTACGACGGACGTTACCGAGTCCAGCTCCATCAAGGATAACGGCATCGAGCTTCCACGCACTGCGGTCTTTAAGTACCTGGGATCAGCAGTCGCGTCTGACGGCAAACTGATGGTCGAAGTGAATTCACGCGTGAGTTCAGCTTGGTCCAAGTGGCGCTCGTTGACTGGCGTACTCTGCGACAAGAAGATACCAGAGCGCTTTAAGTCGAAGATCTACAGAGCAGTCGTCCGGCCGGTAGCAATGTACGGCGCTGAGTGTTGGCCAGCGAATGCTATTCGGCAGAAGTTCGGTGTCGCGCCGATAACTGACAAGATGCGCGAAGCTCGCTTAGGATGGTACGGCCACGTTCTGCGTGGAGAAGAGGACAGCGTCCGCAAGATAGGCCTTAACTTCGAGGTAATAGGAAAGCGGCCTAGAGGGCGACCGAAGCAGCGCTGGGTTGATACGTCACATACGGACTTGAAAGCAGCTGGTGTCCACCCCGATCTAGCCCTGGATCGGGAAAGGTGGCGTCATGACACCAGAATAGCGGACCCCGCCACGAAGCGAGACAAACGCTGAAGAAGAAGAAGAAGATTGTACTTAGCCATTGTATACGATTTTGCATTAATCTGCGCATAAAACAGTTTAGCACATTCGCGACGATGTACACCCATTGGAGTGGAGGGGGGAGTTTTGGGAAGAAGTTTCTTTATTGATATTTTTGTTCGATTTCCTTTCCAAATTCGCAAATTTTAGTAAGAAAGCAATGTTGGGTTCGCGCAAACAGAAATATGATTGGCTTCATCGTAATTAACAAGACAAGAACCTCTCCCATTACAGAAACATGATAAACGCACATACGCGCGTCAAAAGGGCAGCCGGCCGTCGCGCGAATTGGGCTCCAAAACGCTCTCGTCGTGAATGTGTCAAAAATGCTCCGCTCCGGTTAGGGCCCGACTCCCGTTATAACACGGATTTTCTCTGGGGCCGTATGCTATTCTCGCCCGACTCAGGGACGGTACGCGGCGTGAAAAATCGATGCGCTTGATGTGCATGCCGGGGATGTGGACAGAGACCGCCTCATACCCAGCCGGGACGGTTGGGGAGAGAATAGCATACGACCCCTGGTGCCTTCAAATATGTTGTAACGGGAGGGGACTACAGTATAGTAGGATATATGCAGCAGGGCAGAATCTTCGAAACTGCTCCTATGAAGGACGCCACTATTCCTCCGCCACTGCGCCGCGGCAGCGCGACAGGAGGTACAGCCGCTGTCCTAAGGACCGAAAACTTTTGTTTTGTGTGTCAAAGGTTTCGTAAGGCAGCCGCTAGACTCTCGGTGAAGCCTAGCGGTTGGGGGTGGGTGAGCAAGGGGGATGAGAGAAAGATCGCACGCCCTCCAGCAGGGAGCGGGTCTACTTCCTGACCGTTAGGCCAGGGGCATACTTCCATATCCGCGATGCCATCGCGGTGCTCAGCCCTTTCGCCGCGCGCGGCCGAATAGTCAAAGGAACCTTCGCCGCGGCCGCCGCAACAGTGGCAGTCGGCATTCGCGATGTCTTCCAGCGCCCATCGTGGGCATGGCATACTTTTTCGCGCCGCGCGCGGTGTTTAGCGTTGGTCCATGGGGGGGGGATCGCCGTCGCGCTCCCTTGCAGAGCGATGAGGAAGGCGAGGAGCACGGGGACTCCACCTCCTTTCGCGTCGCTCTGCAAAACTCATCGTCGCGATTTCATCGCGGCGACGGGAAGTATGCACGAGGCCTTACCCTGCGCCGCAAGGTCGGAGTGGCGTTCTACCCCCGCCCTTTAAACGGAGGTTTGGCAAATGTCTGCGTCTCCACTATCTCTTAAGGCAGCCACCGGACTCTCGAGCAAGCCCAGGGGTTGGGGGTGGGCGAGGCATGGGACGAGGGGTAGAACGCTCGATCCCCGCCGCGAGCGGTGCGCGTTGCGCCCACATGGCGATCCTCGAGAACGATGGTAGCACGGTCAGTCCACATAACAGACCGTCGTTGGTCGGTTGGTCGGCGGCCTATCGCAGCTCGTCTTCGGCCGCCAGTTTGGTGCAGTCGCGTCGTGTGTCTCTGGTAAATGGGGTAGGTCGACAGGTCGGTCTGCCGCCGAATCTGAGAGACTCTGCACGCTGGGAGCATTTGGGAAGGGGGTCCCATGTAAGACGACTTGGTGGCAGACTAGAGCGGGAGGGGACAGTCCTCGTCTTGAAAGACACAGAATTTGTACAGCGACTTTTGGAGCGGAAACGCCAACATCCTGTGACTGCGGAGTGTCAGTACATCACGTGACATAATTTGATGCCCAAAATTGAAATTTTTATGCAACGTTAGTATGAGTTAGAAAGTGATGGAGCACTGTGGTGTAAGCGAACAGCCATTTTTCTGCTTATGAATGTGGATCACTATTGAAGACAAGATAGTTTCTCTTTTCTCCCTACTTCAACTAGTGTAAAACTCGTTATAGAGGCCTTCTCTTTACCGTAGCATACCACTGACAATGAGAAGATGGAATCAGTTGAAAATTAAAAAATTAAAAAATCAAAAACTTTTGCTAAAGTGACATTAAGATAGCCTTTTTATTAAAATTTAAGAGACCTCATAAATTTATGAACTAGAAAGCGAGGGAGCAGTTTTCGAGGTCCAGCACGCAGTGAATATCACCCCAATTTCACATCTACCTAAGATCGCATCCCCACTGTTGAGGAAAGAATGATCACATGTTACAGTGCCAATGATAGTTGATATGGAGTGCCATTGTTGTTAATCTGTGACTATCAACTAATCAATCAGGCGGCCCTGTGGGCCTCTATATAAGGCTGTCGTTCTCACACCGGTAGTTCAGTGTTCGTCTGCCTAATAAACCTGACTACACGCCGTCGGATCTTCTACACCAACCCTCTATTTTTACGGTGTGCAGAAGAATTTCGTAGGGAGATTCAACGGCAAAAGTGGTCGAGAGTGCGCCTTATGAACGGCACCTGGGCCGCACTGGCGGCTTCTCAACGGCTTCGCCGTAGTAACGACTTTTCATAACCAATTGTAGCTGCCACCTATGTCGTGGTTTCCTCAGGAGGAACACCTTAACTACGTTGATTGCGGCAAGTTAGAAAGAAATAGAAAATGAATGACATCGACGAAAAGTCGATAATTTGATCAATATCGATTGATGGCGATCGATACTTCGAAAACGAACTCCAGATTTGTGTTGAGCGACCTCGACTACCATCAGCGCTGAAGTTTCGGGAAGCTGTTGATCGCCATCAAACGTCGAATATCGCCAATACGGCCTTCCCCTACTGCAGTTGTGACGGAAACGTACACACACACCACACACAACACACACACCACACATATACACATACACACACATACACACACACCACACGTACACACGCACTACTCCTTCACATATAGTAGGATTTGTTTATTCTCCGAAGTAACAGTTCTCTATGCGAATCAAACAGATCATTAGAGTTCCAATCCGAAGCGCTTGATCTGCAGAAACATACACCAAATCAATCGGTATTGGTCAACCAGTAGATACCGCTTACTGCCCGACGGCAATAATACTCCTCAGATTCCTGCAGTCATTTCTGCCCCCTCCGCTAATACCCCCTTTCCCATGGGTGCTGGAAGAGAAACGTAGTCAAGGTCAAGCACACGCACACTCCCAGCAGGAAGCTTTTAAAAAGTCTTGTGAAAATTCCATGGAATCTGTGTTAAGTCTGACCGTCTTCTGGGTCTGCACACACGTTGCACGTCGTCTATGTCACGTCTTCTGAATCCGGATGCATGTTGCATAACGTCTCTGACACATTTGCTGAGCCCCAACGCATGTGTCACGACACTGCTACGACGCCTGTGACACTTCTACTGCACCCCTACACACGTGGTACGACGTTTAAAACTCGACACACGTTGGACGATACCGACAATGGGAGGGTCTAAAGCGAGGGTCTGAACGGGCAGAGCGAGTCATACAGGAAGAGCATCCACCCCTCATTTAGTATAAAAATGTGTCTCCTTTTTGCCAAGTCGTTAACCCCAAGGAGTAAAGCGTCCTTGAAGTTAGTATGGAGCCGCGGCGGCAACGATCAGGAGCGCTCACTTTTATACCCACGATACTGTTCCAACAGGCGGTTCGAAGCGCAGTGGATAGTGGCGTTGCTGCATTCGAGGGAGAACGTTGGTTCGGTTCTCTTGTCTTCCAGCATTTTTGCATTTCAACTGACTGGTTGAGATTTGAAGAATCCTGACGTCTGCATGATTTTCAGACATTTCCTACAAGTGGAAGAATTCAGACAAGTGCATGGCGCAATCCACACCATTCATATGTCAGGAAATTTCTTTTCTTTAAAGCATTCACTCTTGCGCTTAATTTCTTGAGTACCTTCACTGTGAGCGAGGTTATCACCTTTCAAACAGTTATATTAGGGGGAGGGGTGGGCCAAAAGTAACGAGACAAATTGAAAAAAAATCTTTATCTCTTTATAACTCAATTACAACTCAACGATGCTGGGGAATGTAATTGCCATTAAGGGCAATGACCTTGCTGCCATCGCTCAGCTAACTTCCTGATCCCATACTTCCAGAACTGCTTGGGCCTGGTGTTGATCAACTGCTCGATATGGTTGTCAAGGACTGATTGGGTTCTTGTGTCCCTTCCGACCAAAAAGTCCTGTAGGCTCAAGAAGTAGTGGTAGTCGCATGGAGAGATGTCCAGCGAATACGGTGGGTAAGGCATGTGAACGTAGCCCAGCTGGCCAAGCTTATCCGTGGTTACTTGTTCCCGATGGAGTGTGGCGTTGTCGAAGAGGAGAACCTTCTTGAGCGCTGTGAATGAATAACAGCGAGTCGCAGGTCCATCTCTTCTGTTTCGTTTATCATGGCCTCATGGTCTTGGAGTCCATCGTCGTGCGTTTGGTAAACAGCTTCCACTATACCGGTCCATGGGCGCGGACTCAAAAGCTCAGAAGGTGCTTCTCGCCGTGAACATCTCGCCGAACGAAGGTCGGTAACGGGTCACCAGGCCTCACCCAGACTCGCTGCTTGGTAGGGTTAAAGTAGAAGACGTACTTCTCATCTTGCGGGAATATTGAGCCCAGGCTGCTCGGGGTTGGGAATTCGGCGAGATTTGCGCGACACAGGTCGACTCGTCAGACTGGGGTTTCTGCATGAGACAGACTGGGATTTTGGCATGCTTCTGGAAAGGGCGGAAGTGGTAACTTCTCAGACGGGCTCCAGCAAGTAGCATGCAAACATACAAATACGATAAACATGAAACCAGAGTCTAGCCACGATTTATATATATATATATATATATATATATATATATATATATATATATATATATATATACGGCATGGGTTATCTCATTACTTTTGCCCCCCCCCCCTAATACATTTCTCAGTCACCCTGTATAATGATGGCAAGTGTCCTGACCCCACCTGCGCGTGGGCTTCGCACTTCATTGCCTCGCTTGATGTCCGTCGCTAATATATGGATATGATCACCCACACTGGGATAAGTTGCATCGTCCAATCCATGAAGTTCTTTTTGGTTTGGCCGACGTTATGGCACTGCCGCAAGCAGTTGGTTCGAACGCGTTGTAAAGGTTACATAATTCTAATTTTTGGGCAAATAGATTTTTCAATGCGAATGTCACATCATCAGATCTTTCCCATAAATGGCAGCTTCCTCGTTTCCCCTCCTTTTGCTTTTCCTATCCTTTATACTGTAAATTCACGCCCCGGTGAGCAATCTTTTATGAAACATTGAGGGAATAACACATCTCTCCTTCCGCCACCCCTCTAACCCTTATTCAAAATTAACGGACGTTAAAAACTGCCATAACATTTACCGCTTATAGTCCTAGATGTGTTTTATGAGGTTGGTTTGCACATACTGAGCGATAAAAGAAAACCACACGTAGCGTACTCTAAGCTTCTTTTGGAAGCAGATCTGTTTTCGAGTGAAAGTGAAAAATGTGTCAAAAGTACAACTCCATTTCACTTTTCAACTTCAACTCCTCTCTCGAAAGTGACAATGCATCAAAACCAACTAACCAGGGAAGGGTCTCAGGCGTAGGTCTGAACGGGGGCAATGGATAGTGCTGCGAAAATCTTCATAGAGTAGAAAACATGTTTCGTTTTTGCTGAGTCCTTGAACCAAAAGAGCTGCGGGTCGTCGAAAGTGGGGTACAGGATGTACCGTCAGCGCCGCCCACGTGCTTACAAGAACGCGCTGACGCATGGGAAGTGGCGAAAGGCTGTGCGGTGAGCAAATCGGTAGCTCAGCAGGGTGCGACGCTGCCTCAAATAATCGATACCCGTGCTATGCACTACTTTTGCATTCTTTCATGACCTCTGCCTTCCTTAGCAATTTGCTTCGTACACATCTCCTACACATTTATTTCACTCTAAATTGTCAAAAGGATTAGATTCGTGATCAACACCCCAGATAATCCCTGTAGACCAAGTCTAGCGCAATACCAAAAAGGATGTCAGATTCGTGATCAGCATCCCAAAGAACCCGCATAGACGAAGGGTCAACGAAATCGGTGATTATGACGTCGGCAGCCCTAGTCATCAGTACTTGTGACATGTCATCATCATCATTTTCATTAGCGTCTGCCCCGCTTGGTGGCGTGGTCCGCTCTTCTGGTGTGGTGACGTCAGTTCTCCCGATCAAATGCTTGATCAGGGTGCACACCAGCCATCTTAAATTCAGGTGCAACGTATCTAGCCAACGTTGCTTCGGGGGTCCCCTGGGCCGCCTTCCAGGGACATCAAGGTTCAGGCCAATCTTGCGGACGGTGTCGTCGTTAGCGCGAAGGACATGGCCGTACCATCGAAGACGAGCTTCGCGCAGGTTCTCGGCTATCGGGGCGACACCGAACCTCTGTCGTATGGCGTCGTTGCGAACGCGGTCCAAACGCGTAACACCAGCCGTCCACCGTAATATTTTCGTCTCCATTACACTGAGGCGGCTTTCGATTTCCTTCGTCACGGGCCAGCACTCAGCATCGTACGTCGCTACTGGTCGGACGCTGTTCTATAAACCTTCGATTTGAGGTACTCAGGTATTGTCCTGTCGCAAAGCACCTCAGTCAGTGAGCGCCATTTGGGCCAGGCTGCACTCACGCGCGCGTTCACCTCCAACTTTAGGCTGTCATCGGGCGTGACTGTTGATCCGAGATACTTGAAAGATGTAATTCGTGAGAGCTCAGTACCATTGATCTTAATAGATCCGTGCTCATTCACATCCGTCGTCAAATACTCCGTTTTTTTTTGACGTTTAGCTTGAGACCGAACAATGCCAAGCGATCGCACCACGCCTGTGCCTGTCGCCCGAGTTCGTTTTTGACTTCACATGTAAGCATGGCGTCGTCAGCATACAGCAATGTCCAAGGTGCCGCCTTTTGGAGATCTCGTGATATTGCATCCATCACGGCGACGAGGAGCAGTGGGGATAGCGCAGATCCCTGGTGCACCCCTACAGAGATGGGAAATTCCATCGAGGTGCCTGCTGGCGCTCGCACTCGACTCCTTGGGCAAGAGTACAGAATGCGCACCCACTCAATAGGCTCTTCAGGGATACCATGTTGCCGCAACGCGTACCATATAACTTCTCGCGGAACGCGGTCGAAGGCCTTCTCCAAGTCCAGGAAGGCAAAAGACACCGGTTTCTGCTTCTCGCGGTGCTTCTCTAGCAAAAGACGAACAGCGTGAATGGCATCAACAGTGCCACAGCCTAGAAGAAACCACACTGATTCGTGGAAAGCTGGACGACATCCCGGATGCGTCCATCGACAATTCGCTCAACGATTTTCATAGTGTGCGAAAGAAGGCGAATTGGACGGTAACTAGCGCAGTCCGCAGGACTGCCCTTCTTCTTCCAAATCGGGATGGTCCTGATTTGCTGCCAGCTCTCGAACACTTTCTTCTCAGCAACAACCTGATTGAAAAACTCTGCCAGCCAGTCAGCAGGGTACCAGCCCTTCGACTTCAACAGGTCAGCTGGCAGGTCATAGGGACCAGTGGCCTGCCTGACTTCATCTTCTTCAGGGCTGCTTCGGTTTCGCTCACTGTGATCATCTGGACGGGACCGTATACAGGAGATGCAAAAGGAATGTCATAACGATGTTTTGTTACGATCAAAACTTCTGGCGCCATGCGGAAGGTGAACCCGCACCTCCCTCTAACCGGGCGGGAATGCTCTACGCCATTACACCACGTAAAAGGAATAGCAGGATGGTCAAATTCAACATTCGAGATTTCCTCGAAGTAGTCATGCCATCGCTTCACAGCCTTCTTACGATCCATCAGAAGACGTCCGTTGTCGGCGGTAATGCCAAAGAACTTCTCGAACTGTCTTCTGCTTGGCGACAGCGAGCTTTCGCAAGTCGGTAAAGATAACGCTCACCATCGCACGTTTCCAATTTTTCGCTTACGTCAGCGTAATGTGCGGCTTTAGCCGCGGCTACTGCCTTCTTTGCCGCTTTCGTCGCCTCTCGATAATTCTGCCAATTACGGACTGATTCATCACCTATAAATACGTGAGAGAGCCGTTTCTTTTCTCGGACTTTCTCTTTTACATCATCAGTCCACAGCCAAACCTGGTTGTCGACCTAGCGTCGTCCAGACTTCGTTGTGCCGAGTTCGAGGCGTGCAGCCCGAGTTATCCCATCGGTAGCATCCTTCCAGGTTTTCGAGACAGTTGTCACCGTCGGCAACCGAATGCGAGAAATAACTGCCGCTTCCTTTTTCTCTTCTTCTCTTTGTCGTCACCATTTGATTCTAGCCGACCTGCATCGCTCGGCATGTTTTCACTTCGAATTTGTGACCTTCAGCAAACAGATCAGACGATGTTGCGTGGCAATCGTCTCATACAGCACGATCTTCGCGTCTGTGACAAGTCCTTGGTCGCGACGCCTAACAAGGGCATAGTCAATCTGCGTTTTAGCGTTCCCGCTATAAAACGAGATGAGGTGGGAGTCACGCTTTCGAAATTTGGTATTCGCGATGGTGAGGTCATGTGAGTCTGCATACTCAAGCATACTCTCACCATCGGCGTTGCGCGACCCATATCCAAACCACCATGACAGCTGTAGCCGTCTTTCGTTGCTCCGACGTGACCATTAAGTTCACCTAGCACAACAATCATATCTTCTGACGGCACTTTCGCTGTCTTCTCATCAAACAGGGACCAGAATTCGTAATTGGTTTGCTCGGAAGAGCCTGTCTGTGGAGCATACGCAGAAAGAAATGGGATCGTCGCTCTTCTACGGCGACAACGATCATCATCAGTCGAGCGTCAAAGCGCTCAACGCTTATAATCGAGTCACGAAATCGTTCCAAAACGATTATTCCGACACTACTGGTGGCCCTGCGGCTGTCGCACAAAGCGGCCTTAATGCAACGGCCAATGTCCTTCGACTTGCAGCAGGGCCACCTAGTCTCCTGCACTGCACAGAAGTCTATCTTTCTTCGCTCCAGTGCTTCAACTCACACGAGCGGCCCGTCAACGTACCCACATTCAACGTTGCTACGCGGGTCTTGCCTACATTAAGGGATTTTCGGACTAGATCAGTTGCCCCCCGATGCCGTCCTCGCATCAGGGACCCTCGCACACTTTTCACTCTCGCCGGGCTTTGCGAGTGCGCTGGCTCCCGCGGACGCCGTAGCATCATCTCGAAAGCCCTTAAAGGTCATCAACCATATGATGTGACAAAATGTTCGTAGGCCGGCCTGTCACTAGGGCCTGTCGCCTGCATTCGAATGTCCGTGTTTGGCTCGGCTCGCAGAAGCAAGCAGTTTTCAGCGGCACCATGTGGAGGAACGGACATCGCCACCATACTTGTGACATTTAACCTACCGTAATCAGCCGAAATTTCAAAAACGAATGTCAGGTTCGCGATCACCACCCCTAATAACCCCTTTGGCAAAGGGTCGAAAATTTGTTTTTTTGTTGGTCGAAAATTTTTTTCGATCTATCCTCGATATCTGTTGTCGTGAAAGTACAATAGCGCCTTAGTGGCGGTTTAGATCAGCTTGCTTTCTACACATCTCCTACACATTTATTCACTCTAAATTGTCAAATAAAGGTTTACTTTGAGCTGTGCTTCACTCTCTTCTCTCACTTTTTGTATTATGCGACGTATTGTGCTTTCAGCTAACGTTAAACAGTGTCCTCACAGCAGATGCGGGTTACAGCAGGTACTGCTCACTAGGGTTCTCGAGGTCATAATCACCGATTCCACACAACCTCTCCCAGGGGGATTATTTGGAGTGCTGATCACGAATCTAACATTGGTTTTTGATATTACGCTAGAGTATGTTAAATTACGGTAGACATCGATGATTAGTGGTAAGGTCATAGTCAACGTTTTTGCCCAACTTTGTCTATAGAGGTTATCTGGGATGTTGATAACGAATCTGACCCTTTTGACAATTTAGAGTAAAATATATGTGTGGGAGATACGTAGGAAGCAAATTTTTAAAGGAGGCAGCGGTCATTAAAATGCAAAATTAGTGCGTAGCACGGCAGTCGAATATCTGGCCCAGCACCTGTAAAGCAGCGTCGCACCCTGCTGAGCCACCGATTTGCTTGTCGCACAGCCTATTGCCACTTCCCATACGTCAGCGCGCATGCACGGGCTGGTAGTACGAACATACAGTTTTTCGGCCGGGGCGGCCCCTGCCGCAGGCCGAAAAATTGCGGATCGACCACTGAAGCAAAGCTCTCTAGGTGGGCTGTTATGTGAAAATTTTGCCGTAAAAAGTACTGATGCATCTACTTTTTGTTTCAGCTCCAGCTTTCTCTTTCTACCCCTCTAGGTTTTTGTGTGTTATTTTTGTTGTCTGTATTGTGCGCAAAAAACATTCACAAAAAAACTGAAGAAACATGATCGTCATCGTTACGGTGGCCCTTTTTTTGTCTGTTTCCCAAAGAGCTGAATACTTCCTTAACAAGAGAATTAGACGCTGTTCGAAACGGTTGGTGAGGAAAGAGGTCAGCAGCCCAGACGTCAGCCACGGCTCTGTCGTAACAGATGATGGTTACAAGAGTTCAAGCACGTTAACGTTCAAATCCAAAATTATCAATCTCTGTCCGATAACGGTAAACAGATAACGCGCGCAGGTGTAGACAGCTTTTCAGACGAGCACAGCTCAAACATGAATCCGCTGGATTACTCTTTTTGGGCGATTTTGGAGAATGAGGTCTGGGCTACTTTCAATAGAAGTTACCAGTCGCAGAAGGCTACTCTGTTAAAAGCACGGGACGAAATCCAAGCAGAGTACTTGCGGCGCGTGCTCATTGGTTTTTCCGTCGTTTTCGCTCCTGTATTCACAGTAAAGAAGCCAATGTCAATTACGAGTTATTCTATCGTGTTTGCAAGATCATTTTCCATATTTCCATTCGACCGCGCGGGCCTCTCGCGGACGGCCGCCACCTCCCGTCTTCGTGCGATTGAGATAGGTTTTCGTTTCTTTGTTTCTATTCGCGGTTTTTCGCATATTTCTGCTGAATTGCATTTTGTTAGTTCGTATTCGCTGATAGGGTAAGTGGCTTAGCGATATTAAGTACTCAGTGTTAGTCAGTGTGTTTCTTCATTGACACGATCGATCGTCTTGCATTGATTGGTGATCTCGGCCCTTCTTCCACGTAAATCAAATCGAGTTTTTGTTGTTTGAGAGGAACCTTGAGTGTTTTTTGAGCTTCCCCATTATGTCACAATCTGAACGTCAGGCCCAAAAAAATAGGAATCTCCGTAATGGTGCCCAGTCAACAAGCGTGCAAGTTGACTATTCCAATATGCCCATTGCGGAGATTCTAGGCTTAATGGCCGAGCGCAATACCGACCCGGAGATCAGCAAGATGATTGATGCCGTTTTGAAGAAACTTCCGGATGAGTTATCGAAGCTATCTATTAATGCGGTGGAAAGTGAAAAAAGGGGTCGTAGCCTGGTTATAAGTGGCTTACCTGAAACTGAGCCTAATACTTCCTTGACTGCGAAGCGTAAGGATTTGGAGGAAAAAGTGTCCGGGGTCCTAGAAGTTTCACAGGTAGACTGCTATCCGCTGGAGGTGTATCGCATGGGCAAACCAGGCGGTGCGCGTCCAAGGCTTGTTAAGATCGTTATGCCTAGCAAATCTTACTGGGCCGCGGCACTCTCCAATGCTTATAAGCTTCGAGGCTCTGATCTCAGGGATGTTTATATTCGCAAAAGTATGACAGAATCGGAGAGGAAGGAGGACTTTGAGCTGCGGAAAGAATGTCGTGACCGTAATGCAAAATTAAATTATCGTAAATGGGTTGTCTATCGTGGTGCAATAACGGATGTAGACGACCTCCCAAATAGCCGCGTCACAGGGAGCTCTCAAACCAGCACGGCTTCCTTCCGGGTATAAGGTGTTATTTGATGAATGCTCGTAGCCTTTCGAACAAAATCTCGCACTTGCATTTATTTCTCAATTCCTTTGACCCCGACTTAGTCCTTGTCACAGAAACGTGGCTTTCTTCCAAAATGAACAACTCTGAAATCACGTTTAATCTTCCGTATACAGTATTCAGAACTGATAGGAAGCTTAGTGGAATTAAAAAATGCCGAGGTGGGGGTGTATGCTGCATTGCAAAAGACACTATTAACCTCTACCCTATCGCAGTTTCCGCAGTTTCTTCCTGCATTAAATCAGATCTTCTCTGTCTCGAGGGATTTGACTTTGTCAGGTCGTTTAAATTTAGGATGATTCTAATCTATCGACCGCCTAAGTCTTCTGTTGAGGATGATGACTGTCTTATTGATACCATTTTGGATTTATTTCTTTGCGACTCGCATCTAATTATACTAGGCGATTTCAATTTGGACATAAACTGGGATTTAAATCAAGGACGAAATTCCACGACAGTCAAATTTTTAAACTTTTTCCATAGCTTTGGTTTGAAACAGCACGTTATGAATCCAACTAGATGTTCATCAGTCCTCGACATTATCCTGACGTCGGCCCCCATTATAAAAAACATGTCACTACATCCGCCACTTGGAACAGCTGATCACAACGTCATTGGTTTCGAAATATGCGGAAGCTTTCCCAAGCCGAGGGCGTTACCTCTTCCAAATTACTACGGTACTTCCTTTGAGGATCTTTCAAATCATCTTTCTATTATTGATTGGTGGCAGGTCTTTCAAGGATATAAATCTCTCAACGACCTTTATGAAAGATTTTGTAGAACGATTTATTCTGCTCTTTCTCTATATGTTCCTTTCAAACATTTCGAGTACAGACCTCCACGGTATTCAAAACATATTTCCAACCTAATATCCCAGAAAGTGCGCTTATTTCACTCCATGCGTGATCCAATATCCAGCCCGCAATTTAAGCGCGTGTGCAATGAATTGGATTTTCATCTAAGGCGTTTTCTATGTAATCATGAGAAACATCTTGCCAAAAAGCGTTTTGGTAGACATATGTTTTCTCTAGTAAAGCTCAAGATGAAGGGCCAAGGCAAAATCCCAGTCCTAAAGTATGCTTCTGGGAATACATTCATAAATGAAAAAGCAGAGGCTTTAGCAAACTACTTCGCTTCCGTGTTCACAGCAAACGATGGCTCAAGATATGAATTCAGTTTCAGCGATTCCTCCGATGCCCTGAATGAGATTTTAATCTATCCAAAAGACGTGTTAAGAGTTCTTGCATCGTTGAAGGATTCCACATCGTCCACATATGATGGTATCCCTCAGATTATTTTTAAAAGATGTGCTTTATCACTTTCTAAACCACTGTCGATAATATTCAATAGCTCTCTATTATTTTGTGAAGTTCCTGACACTTGGAAAAATGTGCTGGTCACTGCCATTCCAAAAGTGAGAGTCCTTCTCTCCTCTCGGATTTTCGTCCTATAAGCATCTCGCCAACGCCAATCAAAGTACTGGAAAAGCCTATAAGAGATAAATTAGTATCTTGGCTCGTTAAAAATAAAGTTATTCCTACTGAGCAGCATGGATTCACAAAGAGTGCCTCTACTACAACTCAATTAACTGATTGCCTTTTCGATTGGAGTACTGCGGTCAATAAGGGTGATTGTGTCGACGTAATCTATTTCGACTTATCCAAAGCTTTCGATAAAGTCTGTCACAAAAAGCTTATCACCAAGCTATCAGAACTGGGTATTGGAAGACGTTTACTTTTGTGGATAATGTCGTACTTAGAGAACAGGTACATGTTTGTTAAGGTTGGTAATTCCTTTTCGGGGCGGCGCCAACGTACCAGCGGTGTCCCGCAAGGGGGAGTTCTATCACCTATCCTTTTCATGGTTTACACATGTGATCTCCCGGACAGACTCAAGACGCACGCTGCTATTAGCGTTCAAATGTTTGCAGACGATATCAAAGTTTATGGCACGTATAATGCTTCAAATCAGTCGTTAGTCCTGAAGGCTTTAAATCAATCAATTCTTAATATGATTACGTGGGCTAGTAATTGGGAGATACCAGTAAATCTTGCAAAAAGTTCCGTGATGCATTTTGGTCCTGGAAGGACACCTGATTACAGGTTCGGTAATACTACCTTAAGGCAAGTTGACGCGATCAAAGATCTTGGTATTCATATGAATAAACACCTAAAGTTTGATGCCCATGTTGATATAACTGTACGTAAAGCCTTTTCAGTACTTTATGGCATGCTGTGAAGCATCTTTGATAATGATTCTGCTACACTGCTGAAGCTGTACAAAGCATATGTGCTACCTATACTTGAATATGGATCACAAATCTGGAGTCCTCAAACAAAAAAGCTTCAAAACAAAGTTGAAAAAGAACAACAGACGTTTACTCGAATACTGGTTCGCAGATGCATACCAGATCTACAATCTTTAAATTACGAAAGTAGGTTGAAATTTTTGAAACTAAAATCTCTTAGATACAGACGTATCTATAATGATTTGGTCTTCTGTTTCAAGTTACTAAAAGGTGATTTAACCTTGAGAGCTAGTAAATATTGGACATTTAGGCTATGTAGAAATCGGACTAGTATATTATCGCTGCAGTTTAAAAACCCTGGTAACAAATTTCTTCGTTGCAATGCCAATTTTGTGCTTTCTCGCGGAGCAGTTTGGTTGCAGAAACTACCTGATCATGTTTTAGAAGCACCTACCGTTGCCATTTTCAAGAGTAGGTTAAAAAAGATTGATCTTCTGAGTATTCTTGAATTGCAGAGCTGACTGTTGTATCGTGGCGTTACCAGGACATCTGAGTGTAGCTTCATAAATGGAGTGTATGTCATCTTGTGGAAACTCTTCTGCGCCATGGAAGACACTATGGTTGCCGAGCGATTCGTACCCAAAAATGGATGTCTTGTTTCCTACATTGTTCAATGAGTCATTAGGCCTGCGTTGGATATTTTTTACTGAGTATTAGTGGCTGTTCAGAATTAGGGTCGTTCAAGAGTTGATGTTTTTCTCGCGTTTTCCTTCTTCTAACATGTCTTACAGTGTCATTGTGCCTGCTTAAACTTCTTTTTTATCTCCTTCCTTTTCTGATTCTGTTGCGGCTGCCAGAGCTTAGGTACAGAGGAGCCTATTAAGACCCAGATGCTTCTACTCTAAGTCACATATTTTTTATACCGTTTCATATACAGATATAATCTATAGGTTGCTACATTTAAATATGCTTTATTGCAAGTTGGTTAGGCTAACTCAGTTCCTATGGAAGCAGCTTCGAATGGAAGCGTAATGAAGGCCTGGGTATGACCGGAATTAAGACCGGACTCCCAGGTGCTTCCTTCTTATAAGCTGCTCGAAAGTGATTTCCCTATTCAATCGGAATCATGCCATAGCTATACTGGTTGCCTAACCAACCTCTGCACCGTTATACCAGAACAAAAATAATTATAAAACAATTACGTAACTTTGAGTAATTAAATTACTTATTACTATATTCTCACGCTACGACTACCTTTGGTTCAGGCTCCTTGTACTTGAGCTTTTGAATGGCCGGACAACACTGAAAAATTACAGGATGCAGCGCATAGTGATACTACGTTTCTCATTGTTGTTCCGCGTTAGATTGTTGCAGTTGTAAAAGATTACTTGTTCGTTATCTCCTCGTTTGAGCGCACTTAAGGTGCAGTTATAAATAAATAAATAAATAAATATTTCTCAAGCGAATATATTTCCACATCTATTTCCACAACCGTCATTTACTGCGTCAATACTTTTTAGCACCCTGTATATATATACATATATATATATATATATATATATATATTTATTTATTTATTTATTTATATTCGAAGAAGTAAGATAATTGTTTCCATTGTAAAAAGACACTCAGTCTTTTCACAATGGAAGCAATTATCTACTTCTTCGATTAGATCATCCAGTTTCCTCTCGAAATATCGATTTTCTTTGAAAAAGTGCACCGGAGGAGTCTCATATAGCTGAGCAGAAGGTGCAGTAAAGGTTTAGGCAGTTGCAAGAGCATCAGACACTGTGACTGTAGCAGCCCCCACTATGTAGGCGTCGCCCTGCCGCAGCTGTCGCCACGGCAGTCGCGCGCTTTTGTATGTTCAGCTTGTTCCTCATTTGCACGTGGCCACGCGCTGACTGTGTAATAGTGTACCCCGCCTTCGAGGGCCGTAGCTCTTTCGGTTCAAGGACTCAGCAAAGACGAAACATGGTTTTCTACTATATGAAGGGTGGAGATTCTCGCAGTACTATCCATTTCACCTGTTCAGACCTAAGTTTGATTGTGAGACCTTCCCTTGGTAAGTAAAAACTATCAAAACCGGCCAAAGTCTTGGATCCGCTTCCCAAAGTTCTTCTTTTGAAAGCGGATCCAAGCGATCCCGCTTCTGTACAGAAGCGGGTCGACATCGGGATCTGGTCTTCTGGTTACGAGATGCCTATGCCGCAGAATGTCCCAATTTGAATTCATAAAGCATGATAACACGATGTCGCCTCGGTTCATGATTTTACGGAGCCATGGAGAAAGTCGGCTAGGAAGATTAGAGCAAAATCAACATGTTTTTTTTTTTTGAAAGAGCAGAAAAAAAAACCTAGGGAACGGCTTATGTGGCTTTCCCTGAGATGGGATGATTTGGGATAAAAAATTTATTTATACATACCTATATGTAACCTATACGCAAAATCAATCTCCGTTTTGAGGTTTTATACCTCAAAACGGAGATTGATTTTGCGACAGCCTAATATTATTCCCCCTCCGCCAAAAAAAAAAATTCTGTAAAATTTCAAACAATGTGTTCACCTGTTGAGTAGTGAAATCAAATTTCAAAAAGCTATGCTAAATTTTCCTTGAATAAAATCATTTACTTATTTATTCGTATAAAGCATGCATTGTACACTCACATTGATACATTATACAATGCATACATGAGCGGAAAGGCGAGAGCGCAGAGAAACAGACACTCTGGCTGCGATCCGCCGGCCGAGTGAGCTGACTCAGCGCGCGGGCGTTGCCGGAGAACTGGTCCGCTTGGCATAGTGCCGAGCCTGCGCGCGGTTTTTCGTTGTGTCGTCTCGCGCACTCCACGCCTCCCTGCTCGCCACACCCCGGAGTCCCTTCCCTAGCCCAATCTGGAGACTCACTCTGCTCGTCTGACTCTCGCCGCTCGCGCGTGACGGAACTTTTCGGGGACCAGTTCACATGTAATCGCGCGGGTGAAGGTGCCCTCTCGTCGCCTGCTCCTCCATAACCATTAGCAGTCGCGAAGATGCACGGTGTAAGAAGACTGAGTTTTAAGAGGGAGAAAAGGATTCAACTTTCGCAGCCTACAGACCTTCCTAAGGTCATGAAACAGACGTCTGGAGGCTGCTACGTTTTTGGGTGGCACGACAGACATCAACTAGTGAAGGTACGCAGGTCTACCAAAACTTCATTTGTAAAAAGAAATTGGTGGAGACAACGTTTGGGTCCTGCTTACATAATGGCAAGGTTTTCATGGAAGCACATGCCAGTGGAAGACAGGAAGCAACAAACTTAGGTGGATCATACTCATAGTATTCTATTATTCGCCTTCCTTGGACAGAACATTTGCGTTTATGAACAGATGACAACCCTTAAGGCCGATCCCTGATCCTTAAGCTTCCTTTTCCTGGGAGCTTTAGGTCTGTTTCTTTTTACAGACGATAGTGATGGAATATACTCATTTGCATACAGCTAGAAGCAATGAACCTTAGGATAAAACTTCTGAAAAAGGCCATCGATTTGAGATTAAAAAAAAAACCCAGTATGTGTTCACACAGCACTGCAATAACTGATCTCCGAATCATTCTGAAGCCAGGTTTTGAGAAGTAACGGACTTGAAATCCCATTGGTCTACACAAGAAAAGCGATACAACCTATTCCATGCCGCTCAGTACTTTGCGTGTAACTTTGTGCAAGCAAACAAGCACACTACTGTGACATTCTGGCAAGTACACGGCGTGTCCCAAACTCGCAACGCAGGAGGGATCGGGTCTCACCTTTGAGCCGGAACACTGGTTGCGAGTACTATTACCAATGTCTTTGGCGTGACATTCTTTAAAAAAGTCGAAAAGGTAAGCCGATACTATCCCATCGCATCAACGTTTCTAATAAGAGAGGTCGCCTAACCGACATCCTTCGTATGCGAAATAATGGTTTATGAAGCGCAGTCCTCGAGCTGCCCTTTCTCGCCTGCGCTCCGTTGCCTGGACTCTAGCACAACGGTGGAGACGGTGGAGAAATGCAGCGAGGCAGGAGAGCGTGATCTCTAATCGAGAGGGCGCCGACGGCACGACGAAACCGCTGAAACATGAGTCATGGTTGACCCGTACCCTGTAACCCATTTTATCAGTGTAGTGAAAGCATAATAGGAATGGGAGAACTCTCGACAGCGATGGGACAACATAAAAATAAAGGGCGATTTGGCTGCTCAGCATGAACACAATCTATAGATTGTGGTCAAATAGGATATAGTTTCTAACCGTTCTACTCAAAATGGTGTCTCACTCATAATAACTCCATTTATTAAATCGCAACGAAAGTATACCTTAACAAGATGAGAACCATATGGTATCCTGGCGACATAAAAAGGGTAAGCAGGAAAAAAGGAGTTTCCCTTCGCATCCACCCATATCATTTTGCTAGCTGTGACAGCGTCATAAAATAGCCATATGGGCTTTTTCCTCGGTTTGTGAACGCCTACTAGTTTCCTCTCTCAGCATTAATTTGTGTTCATGCTTTCTTTTGAGCTGAGAGAACACAAAAGCAAGGAGAACAGAAATAAATGAAGTGGAAGACTCATGGACCGTCTCCTCAGTTATTTTCGGCGCATAGTTCGTAGTACGCTGAAGCTCGCGGCCGCGCGTCGCCGACGCTCCCTTTTCCAGCTGTAGTCGCGCATCAGCCCCTCAAATTCGGAGAGCAGCGGGGTCAGCCGCACCGTTAGGCGTATTGACGCCCCACACTGCGAAGAGGGTAAAAGCCACCTAATTGAATTGTATTGGGTTGTCCGATAATCCATCTAATTTTCCATTTTTCAAAATGAATTTATTTATATTATATTAACAACAAGCACTAATCAATGATATGTTGACGATTCTGTTGGATGACCCTTTGCCATCTGTCGGTAAATTGAAAAGTTCCACGTTCTAAGAAACCTTAGTTTCCAGAAGCGAAGAACTGGTGGATCTCTTCTTTTATAGCTTGATCGGAATCAAAAGTTGTACCATTCAAATGGTTCTGAAGGGAGCGAAACAAAGAAAACTGATGGCACTGAGTATTGGCTACAGGGTGGATGTGGTATCAGTCCCAGTTGGGTTCTGTTAATTTTTGGCGGATTATCAAAGACGTGTGGTGTCTGGCGTTATCATGATGGAACATTACGCCTCTGCGATTGGCCAGTTAGGGGCGTTTTTTTCTTGATTTCCCCTTTCTATTTCGATAGGCGATGATAGTGGGCATCCAAATCAATATTTTGATTTCTTGAAAGCAGTTCAAAGTAGACTATACCCTCGAATACGTCAATGCATTTGGTGAGGTGGATTCCCTTTAGTTCGTGAAAAATAGAAACATCCGTTTGTTTACGTAACCAAGCCGTCGTGAGTGCAAGTCAACGGTTGGGCTCGACATCTCAAGCTTCTCTGTCATCTCTCGAGTTATCATACACCGCTTAGTTTCGATCAACGCCCCTTTCTCGTCATCAGTAGTGATTGTATGACGAGGATGTGGTGCGCCTTGCACATTAAAACTTCCACAGCGAATGCGAGCAAGTCAACGCTGACACTGCCGTTCAATAAGGCAGTCCTCACCATAAACTTAAAAAAATCCGTGGCCGCCTTGCACCTCATTTTTTTCCTTTCGGAAGTGAAATGCCAATAATGCTCTCTTTGATTGTCCATTTCCAACTTTTTTACCATTATCTAATAACGCTCAGTTTTTGAGTGAAGATATTCTAAAGACTAGTCTTTAAAATAGTATATAATTATGTGAGCCAAGCAATCACTACTACATAATGATATGCAGTTTACGCCATCTTTGAGAAAAAACGAGATTAATTATCGAACACTATATAGTAACGATTGGTACCAGACTTGTATGGTAAAGACAAACCGCAGACTTGTTCAACGGCTGGCCACCGCAAGTCATTGTGTATGGCCAAATAATAAGGATAAAGGATAAAGGACGGCGTTATTCAATCCCTTTGGGATGCGCCACGCATTCTACTTCTACGGGATATCGTGGAGGCGAGTTGAATGCGTATTTGGCCATACAATGACTTGCGGTGGCCAGCCGATGAACAAGTCAGCGCTTCATCCTTCCCAGACACGTCTGGTACCAATTCACCGACCCCGGAGGGATGGAAGGCTTGGTTGGCCTGGGCGGGAAATCCGAACCAGGAACCTGGTATCGGGTGCAGACGACAGTCGTCGCCTCCACCGACTGCGCTCCACGCGCCCATATGCCCAAATACGCATTCAAATCGCCTCCACGACATCCCGCAGAAGTAGAATGCGTGGCGCATCCCAAAGATATTGAGTAACGCTGTCCTTTATCCGTTTTATCCTTCACATATAGTAAAATGTCGATCGGAGTTTAGTAATGCTTGATGCAAGAAGCACCTTCTCGAAATCTTCGCGATCGAAGATCCTTTTTCCTTGCATCCAGATTCGCTTCCAGAACTCTCGGCTGACCGTTTCCAACATTTCTTAACAGATCTGTAAATTATTTAAAGACGGTCTTGTGTGAAAGTTAATTGAGGCCAGCCTTGTGCTTGAGTATTTTTCGCATACCTCAATTTCCCCACTGTTCAAGTCATAACATCGAACAAGATTGCAATACATGCTCTACCTGGACAGATTCAGATCACTGAACCTAGTCAGGCCAGCAGTTCTGCAAAAGCTGTGGTCTGGTGTTGTAGAGTGGCGTCTCCCTGCTCCCACAATGTTGAAGTTGAGGTTCACTCTTACCATAGCGATCCTTACTGAAGAACACCAGCCAAACTGAAAACTACGCCAGGCCTCGCTTTGAAGTACTGTAAATACTGACCGCATGAACCCGTCTATGTTGACCTAACCCAGATCCAGGGTCAAACGTGGGGTTCGAGTTTTCATAAAAATCTACGACCCTTCCCCCTCCCTCTCTCTTCCACTCTTTTATTCCTTACATTTCTTGGTTTCTTCAAGGTTTTATGTGCATTTCAAACCCCTGGTTCTTTTTTCAGGTGCGGCTTCGATGCCGAAGGGAATAATGAGAATAGGGCACTGAAAAATACCTGCTTTGATAACACAATAAAATTCTTTGAAGTTTTGAATGCTATTTTTCGAATTGTTAACGGACTTTTTTCTCAGTGAGTTTATCACATTTGCCCTTAGTCTTCACTAATGTTGCAGGTCTCATCCTCCCTATTAGGACTGTTCCTAAAAGATTTCTTCGCCGAGCCCACAAGCTCGCCAACGAATCCACAAAGATACCGGTCTAACCTCCTCGTAAGATATGCCTATCCTCACCTGGCGTTGCTTATCACAGAATAATTTTGCCCGCCACCTGGAATAGTCCTAACGGAAAGAATGTTTTCGCTCGCTGGACATATTTTAAACAACTTTAGAAAACGCTAACAAAAAACTAGGAAAGCTACTTTTTCTGAACGTTAGCACGTTGACGACTTTTCGGCAGTGTAGGGCCGTGTGACACGATGTCGTGTCACGGTTTCACCGTTGCAAAAAAATGGATTGGTCCCACACACCGGGCACTCGAAAATCGTGCGTTAGACAACGTGTTCACATTCCACTGATAGGTTTAATTGTATCTTTATTAAATCATTTCTGTAATTAATGACGGCATCGAGATTGTACATATATGCTCGTAGAACAGTCACTCGAAGCGGTTTCGCAAAAAAAAAACTAAGAAAGGGAACTCCGGGTTTTGCCTGATCGCACATTTCAAAATGCCTCGTCGGTGAGCATCTTGCATGGTAATTCCATACCTCTCTTGTTCCACACCCTGTAGATAATTTGTTACTGAAGGCTTATTTATTTTTTTGTGCTTGATGATGATGAACTGTTTTTTTATATTGCAAAGTTACACTCGATCCCTTGAACTTCAGTTATTGACCACATGGAGTTGAAACGTATGTTTTCCTTGATTCTTTCACCTAAAAGAACGGTTTGCGGCTAATTGTACTTTTTAACGAAATTTAACGATTTACCGGAAATTTAACGAAAATTTTTCGCTAAAAAATTTTGTTAAAAAAATTTAACGCACAGAATTTTGTGTGCACCCCTGCTTCCAATCATCACTGTTAGATTTCAGCAGGTTTTTTCAGGAGGTCATGGACATGACACATTTTTTTACCTGAAGGAGCTGCTCTGCATCTGAAATTGTGCTCTGAAATTGTGTTATATAAAACAAGTGCTCCGAGCGCTTCGTGCGACATTACACATCACTGACCTACGAAAAGCAGCCTTTTTGGAACATAAAATTCGCTAACGTCTAGGATCTGCTGCGCGCTTTATTGACATCAAGCCGTTCAATGCTTCCGTGCGTTCATCATAGACATTCTCTCCGAACCGTTCAGTGACGCCATTGGTTTTTGCTGCGCAGTACTTCTGCCATCAGGTGGCCCCTCCGCAACCGTTCTCATGCCCAACATCTTGCGTTTCCGGGTACCGTTGACACGCCTTCCGAATCCGAAGCCAGATTCCCCCTCACTCGCTTCTTGTTACTAAATCTAAATGCTAGTCCGCCTTTACCGGTCTTCCCCCTCCCTTCGCTACCCCACCTTCCTGTTCCCAACTCCTGCCCCACTTCCTCGTTTCCGCTATTGACCCCCTTACTGGCCTCTTCTTGCTGGTTCCCCGTCCTGCTTCCTCCTCCACGTTGTTCCCTTCCTTCACGGTAGCTCTTCTGGTCCACCCTACAGGTCCCCCTCACTTCTCTTTTCCACCACCACTTAAGTGGTCCTCCCATGCTCATGGCAGACGTCGGTGACACGTATTCCGAATTAGGACGCTCAGAAACGCGCGCAGATGCCGCTGTGTCAAGCAGGAGGAGGCTGCCTTCCTCTGCAGCAACAACATCCCATGTTGAACGGCAAACGTTGCCCGTGCGAGGTACGAAGAGGCGTACCTCGCGCGGGTAAAGTTGTCCGTTCAACATGGGATACAGCAGCATTCTGAATGCGGCCGGTCGTCGTACGACGACGGTGTGACCTCATCTTCCATTCTTGTTGCCTCTTCTGACTCCGGACGGTTGTTGCGCGACGAAGGGGACTCGTCTTCTGGATCCAGACGCTCAGAAACGCGCGCACATGCCGCTGTGTCCAGCAGGAGGAGGCCGCGCTTCCTCTGCTGCAACAACATCCCATGTTGAACGGCAAACATTGCCCGCACGAGGTACGCCTCAAAACTATGACGCGGGCAGCTAACTAATTTATATATTGGTAGATTTCGAGTGTTACTTTCTGACGAATTAAGTGATTTCCCTAGAATTTTTTTGAGGCGCTCATCGATTCGATTACGGAGCGGCAAACGAATGATGGACGATGGGATTGCCATGGAAATAATGTTCTCCCATCCTGAGGAGGCATCATGAAAAATGAAAACGAAGGCTACAAAAATCCAAGTCCTGTGTATCGTACAAAACAAGCTTCTCCGTAGCGATGACGGAGCTGCGATGACGATATGATTAGGATGGATCGTATACAAAATTCCTCTTTTTCATGAAAAAAGTTATTTTTTAGCCGAAGCAGGCACCGATACGGATGAAATTCTGCCACAAAAACCTCCAAGTCCTGATCAATTCACAGTGAAAAAATCATGGCTTTCTGGATCGAACAGGTTGAATCAACCTCTGCGCGAATTTGCACCAACGTCATTGGAGCATAAAATTGGACGTTCACAAAAAGGTTCATGACTCGGTAAGATTTCGAATTTTGAAAATTTCGCTAGCATTTAAAAAACCAGAAGAAAAGCGCCTTCTCGCTATATAGGCATCGAGTCCCAAGAAAGGGGTATTCATGTGCGGATGGATGGGTTCGATTTCTGGTAGATTCCGCGAAAATACGTACCGAAAATCGAATCTCCCCGCCGCACATGAAGACCCCTTTTATTGGAAATCGGTTTTTATATGGTAAGAAAGCATATTTGCGCTATTTTCTGTCGAGCGAGCGGGATTTTTGATTTTCGGAAAACAAGCCGGGTTATGATCAATTTTGTGAAGTCGGCGCCTGTCGACTTACTGCAACATGCTATTTGTAAGGCTTCTTGACAAATTGGTTCAATTCTACTCGTGGCAATGCGGTGAGGCGGTTTTCGACCAACATGTAGTGGCTTGTTCGTCCTGTCCTTTCCTGGCGTTCCTTCCCTCTTCTAGAGCTCTCAGAGGACTACGTCGCCTACCTCTGCTAGTGAAATGTTGCTATTTTTTCTTATAAATTAACCAATTTTCTTCAGTCAGCCACCTCCGTCCAGTTCTGAAAGATTTCCTTATTTTTCCGAGCTGAAAATCTGCAGACGGTTGGAAACAATATGACCATAAGCCACTTCCGAATAAGCAGGTGCTCGGGCGCACACTCATTGCTGTGGCGCGTAGCGCAAGACGTACCAGGTTGCTCGCTCTGAACCGCTACCAGCAGCTTCATCGCGTTTGCACTGCTCTCTGTTCGTACCCACTTCATAAAGTCCTAAAGAGAAAGCGAGACGTGTTTGTGTGACGAGGCCACGTGTGGCCCTTGCAAACCTTCGGCGGAGACAGCTTCATTCCCCAGAACTCGTTGTTCCTCTGCAGATCCTTCAGCATGTATGTGGCCTTCGCCGGGAGCACACCCGGCGGACGGTTGCCTAAAATAACGCCTCTGGCAACCCCTGTGCACGTGGTCACTAGCAATAACGAGCTGAACGGAAGTCTCACCGCTGCTCCGCATTATTTTTCCCAGAGCGAACGGTCTCAGTACGACCTCTATTGGCCAGACGCGTTGGTACCGAAGTAGAGCCTGAAGGCAGATACCTGATAGCGGCTTTTGAGTTCTTGCATACTTGGATTCAGATTCCTAAAATCTACTACAACATTCTACATATAGCAAAAGCACGATTCTGGCACCGGCATTCAGGAATAGAACGGCGCAAATGGTCATGCTTCCGAGACCCTCACGAGGTTCGTACAGAAATAAAAGCATAGAATGGAGGAAACGACCAGGACACTAGTCCAGTGAGAACGCAATCACTACTTGATGGAACAGGCTATAGAACCATTTGGTGGGCAGTGGAATTTGTAATGGTCAAAGATCATCCAAATTGAAGAATAATGCATGAAGACCGTGTCTATGACAATGAAGGCACTTCCGGACTCCGTCCCCATTGTTAGCGAAGCTGTCGCTATCAACAAGGAATTGGCTACGAAGTATTATTCGGACCGAAAATTTCGGCCGCTTTAGTGCTATGCATGTGCATGTCTTTGTTCAGGTTTTATGCCAAATGACTTTTGATACCAATACGTAGAAAAGCACATATAGTTGCAGCCGCATACAATGTATTTAAGATCCCTCACGGACACGCAGTTTAGTTTTATGTAGTCTAAGCCAAGTACCTTGAGGACTAAACATTCAGTTTTCGTGTCATGGAGCATCACGCTCACATCTCTGAAATACCAGGCTGTCCAATAATTCCTGTCCGAAATTTTTCAAAATTCTATAATTTTCCTTAGAAGCGTTATAATATCAGGCAAGTGTAAAAACCTTCTAGAAGGTTCTCCAGAGTTCCACGCTAAGGGTATATAAGGCGCTGTTGCCGCGTCTAGCTACCAGTACAAGCTGAAATGGACCAAGGTCGAATTCGTACGTTCGTGTACTATGAGTGTCGTCCGCACCGCAAGGAGTTTCTCGAGGACCTGGTCACTGGAGATGAGAGCTGGGTCCTCTACGACAACGTCGCCCGCCGTGTCGTCTGGATCCCGCGCGGACAAGAGCCGCCGACGACGCCGAAAGCCGACCTGCACCCGCTGAAGATCATGCTCTGCTGCTGGTGGGACGCCAAGGGCATGCTGTACAATACCGCTCAAATTCTTTGCAAAAAAGACGCTTTGCGACGGATTAATCCGCAACAAAGCGTCTTTTTTGCAAAGAATTTGAGCGGTATTGTACTTCGAGCTGCTCCCGCAAGGCAGGACGGTCACCGCCTCCATCTACACCGATCAGCTCGAGAAACTAGCCGCCGCCATCCGAGAAAAGCGTCCCCGACGGGCCTCGGTCCACCTGCAGCACGACAACGCGTGCCTCCACGTGGCGAAGGAGACCCAGCAGAAGTTGGCGACGCTCGGCTGGGAGACGGTTGCCCATCCGCCGTATTCCCCGGACCTCGCCCCCTCCGACTACCACTTGCTCCGCCCGCTGAAGCACCATTTGGCCGGAAGAAAATTCACCAACTACGACAACCTCAAATCCGACATCGAGGACTTCTTCGAGTCGCAGCCCCCGGAGTTCTGGGCGAAGGGATCGGCGACCTGCCCAATCGATGGGCCACTGTTGTGGATAACTGTGGTGATTATATTGTTGATTAGACTTGTTTTTCAATAAAGTTGAAAAAATTAAAAATGGTGAAATTTTCGGACAAGAATTATTGGACAGCCTGGTACTACGACAAAACTAAATCAAAACCTAGGTTTTACAATGGGAAGTAACTGGCTATAAACTGATTGGTAAAGTGGTGACACGAGACACTTTGAACTAGAGATACATCCTGAAATGAATCCTAAAATGATTGATAGCCTTGCCTATAATGGAAGAGACGATCATCCAGGGGATTGAGCACTTGAAAAATCCAACGGCTTTCCAAAATTAAGTCCAAGGTTTAAAAAATCCAGATGCTGCAGCATCCAGTTTAACGCAGTTTAATGATGAGCCTCATACTTCAATAAGAAAAGGAAAGAATTTCGCTTAGACTGCATTCTATTAAGTTGATCTAAAAGTCTGGCAACATTAGCAGAACAATATTCAAATTTGTCGCTATTCGCTAAAACAAAACCTCACTCCACGATATATTCCCCGTCCAAGTCTAAGATACTGCCCTATCTTTCAGGCAACCATTCAATTCCTTTCCGCCAGAATTCCGAGGGCTGTGAGGAAAAAAAATTCATAAACCTCCACTTCCAGTTGACGTCAATCGTCGAACTCTCTACCTCGAAGATGAGCTCTGATCAGGTGGTAGTCAGAAAGAGCGAGGTCTGGAGAGCACGTGGATGGGCAGGACTTCTCAGCCTAACTCCTGGATTTTCTCGCGACTCACTCTTGCGACATGAGGACGCGCGTTGTCGTGCAGCAGGTTGACATTTTCCCGTTCTGGATGTTTTCGGCGCATGGCGTCGGCCAAGCTCTGGAGCTGGGTAGCGTAGACAGATAGGCTGCGGCTGTGGTCTCACTATCCAGCAACTCCCAGTAAAGCACGCATTCTGAGTCCAATAGAGGAACGTCCGGAACGAGGTTGATCTTGGAGAGAGATATCTCCAGCCTTGAAGCGCTGATACCAACGGGACATTGAGGAATAGTGAATGACTTCCTCCTTGAATGCAGCGCAGATGTTCGAGCCTGCAGTCCTTGCAGAATGGCCAGCAGAAATTCGTAGTAGAGGATAGGTCGTAGGATGCTGCTTCTTATCGTTGACATTGTTGCTGTATTCGTACTCGACGAGGCCTTACATAGTAACGATGCTTGACGAAGTTTCGAGAATGTACTGTGACGTCACCACACAAGATCAATACTGTAAGAGCTTTACCAAATTCAACAGGCAGTAGTGTAAAGTGTTGCAAGACTTTTCGATCAACCCAATACGATGTGTTGCCTCGACAAATGGGGGTGGTGACCCATTTTATGTTGCTGCACAACTGGTTCCTTCTTTGATGAAAAAGGTAATTATGCATTATTTTAATATAGTAACGAGCAGATCATTTACGATGAAATAGTTTGCAGGAAATTTTGAGAAGAATTAGCCCCTCGATCTATCGCCAAGCTTGTGGGTCACTCTAAAGATGACCTATTGCTGGTTAGATCCAGTGGAATCTAGAGAGTTAGAGAACATCATGCTGATAGGAATCTAAAATCACGGTTCTGATAATCTAAAGCACGAGAGTCTGCTTAGAATGTGAGCTGCTCCCATAGCTAAAGAGCTCCTAACGATGCTAGTGCCAACGTCAAATAACGCGAAAAATTCATGCATCCGAAAAAAGTTGCATATCACCCTGCTTAACCGACAATTCTGTCGCCTTAACGTTATTTTTCGGATCGCTTTAAAACGTCTTCAGAGGGAAAATCTCATCGAGCACAAGAGGATATTTCGACATATTCAGTTCTAATCGCCTTCACAACCAGAAAGCTATTGCTGTCTTTCGGCAGAATTTTTCTAGATGTTATAGTCCCTACCTTCTCGCTACTTGAAAATGTTAATGCTTCACGAAGTTGCCGTCATCGGGAAGTGAAAGTCGAAAACGACTTTCACTGAAAACTTTCGGTCCGACCTAACATTGATTGTACTGCGCTTACTATTTCACTGTTCTTCGTTTTGTTGGGTTGCAACCATTATTCAACTACTTGAAGCCTAGGACGAATTCGTCAGACTGTGACTTTCTTCTTTATCTTTCCTGAGCTGAATTTCGCATTTTGTTAAACTCTATCATTTAGGATTCGTAGAGAATGGCTTTGTTCGAACATATTTAAGTATTAGAAACTTTCGCCAAGGTTTCTCAAAGGTGGGCTCGAAAAACAATTAACTGCTCTTGAGCTGGTACTTCTTATAAAGGCAGAACATAAGGCGAGAAACTCTGAATCGAATTTAAATCCGTGGCGCAGCTTTCCATTACGTTCGAGACAACGGAGGATGACTAGGTAAAAGAAAAACATGGGCAAACTAGGAACTTATAGAGCGAGAACAACATCAACATGGTACTCCCCACTCTAAGGTGGTCTAATGTTAAAAAAGGTTCTTTGTGTTGCCTCACAGACTCAAGAGACCATTTCTACACTCCCTGAGAATAAGTTCCTTTCTCGTACTTTGTCGTTCGTTTCATCACTGCTTTCGTAATTTCATGCATCAAATACAGACTATCTTTAGCACTTAAGTATCGTATGAGAGGTACTCATTCCCTCAGTCGCTCTCCCAGCACTAGCGCTGAAATATCAATGATCTTACCCGTGATCTTACCGGAGGCCATCTTTGGTGGTGGTCAAGGTATTGCTTGTATTAATTAAATGTAATAAGAAATGAATGATTATTCTCAGTGGAGCAAGTCATAAAAGGGATACGCCGCAATGATAAAATGCCCAGCTAAAGCTGCGGAACAATTAAGTTGCAAGGAATGCTCAGTCAGTTTTCACGCATTCGTATCACAAAGCACACTAAATTTTAATGCCCAAGCACCCGTCAGTGTTTTGAGCTTTCTTGAGAGCAAGTCGCTTTTCCCGAATATATCAATCGCCAAAAAAAATCTTTCACAAATTTGGATTCCTTTCTCTAGCCGTTCCTAGTTTTTTCTTCCTTTTCCGAAAAAACTCTCACTGTGATTTTTCGCAGTCTAGTTTCTCAAGCGCTCTCGAGCGCAGTCGAAAGTCAAGGAAGGCAATCGCAATTATAGTAGCTGCAAGAGAAGGATACACAAGAATCGATAAAACTTTGCAGCTAGATTCCAGGGATTCCTTTGCGATTATGATGGCTGGACTGTAAAGAAGAATAGGTCCATATCAGTTTGCCATAACCATTGAAAGAGGCGCATGCCAGCACGGTCAGAGGAGGTGCTTGCTGTCGCGTGTAACCCATCAAGGTTCTTGCTTCGGGTACCACGCCTAGGCAAACAAAGCCCTCCATCTCTTCGGGTAGAAGAATTGTTCCAGACTAGCCTGGATAGGGTAAGACACTCAATGTTCATCGGCTGCCACCGCGGTTCATCGAGCGCGGCAAATGCGTACTCAAGGCCACCACGACATCCCGTAGAAGTAGAATACGTGGCGCATCCCAAAAGGAGTTGATTAACGCGTCCGCTGTCCTTTATTCTTTTAACCACTGAACGCATCCCAAAAGGAGTTGATTAACGCGTCCGCTGTCCTTTATTCTTTTAACCACTGAAAGAAATCGGACGTAAAAGATGAGCGAGAGTGGTTGGCATAGATGGTTGGAGACCTCAGTGCCCTTGTAACGTATCGATTATACTTGTGCTCGAATAATCGAACTCGAATAATTATTCGAATAATTCATTCGAATTCCATTTTCGATTATTTGATTATTCGAGTTTCGTAATTTCGAATAATTATTCGAATTCGATTTTTCGAGTTTCGCAAACTCGAATAATTATTCGAATTCCATTCTTCGAGATTTCCAAATTCGAATAATTATTCGAATTCGATTATTCGAGGTTCGAAAATTCAAGTAATATTCGAGTTTCGAAAAGGTGGTTGCTTCGAATGCGGCGTAATAATGATTTTTGCAAGCGACGTCCATTCCGGTGGCGATTGTTTTTGATAGCACACTGTCGAGGAGCTCACCGTTACGAAAACGCATTCAATTTCCTACTATACATAGAAGGGTAGTGTATGTGTGCGCGCATGCGTATTTCCATATTTCCATCAGTCCATCACAGCTGGCGGCGGGGGGGGGGGGGGGGGAGGCGTATTGGCGATACCGACTCAGTTGGTATCGCCAATACGGTAGGTACGGGTGACTAGAATGCGGTCCGAAACTTCAGTCCTTGGGGTAGTCGATCTCGCTGAACACAAAACTGAAGTCTGTTTTTGAATTTATCGGCTGAAGTTGATCGAGCTATTGACTTTCTATGGGGAATTTCTTGAGGCGGGTCAATTGTATGACCGGTCTTGGTCGATATTTTGCAAAATCTAACTTCACATTTGCATTCTCTGCGACCACGACTATCATCAATGTCATACACTTGTATCCCATGAAATTTGCACAAAAAAAAACATAAATTTCGACGAAAAATTAAAAAATGAATTTCAAATTCGTAGTCAGTGACCTCGACCACCTCAGGCCTGAAGTTTCGAGCTTGTTTAGTGATTTTCACGAAAAAGTCGATAATTTGATTGATATCTCTTGATATTGATCTCTTGATTGATATCTCTTGATTGATATCTCTACATTCGTTACTGCAAAAACAAACCGGCACTAATTAAAAGTTCCGACTCCACCGACACGACTTCGGTCGAAAAAAATTTTTTCGCTGAAACTCCGCTTGGGAGTTATTTGGGGTGCTGATCACGAATCTGACATCCGTTTCTCACGATTCGGTCGAAGACCACCTATACCTTTGACAAGTTTGGTCCAGGCAGGGCCACTTACTTCGCCCAAACTTCGCCTAGGGGATTATTTAGGGTGCTTATAACAAATCTGGCATCCGTTTTTCGTCTGGAGTTTGGGCGAAATCGGTTACCATTATCTTAGTCACCCGTACCTACCGTAACCTACCGTAATCGGCCGAAATTTCAAAAACAGATGTCAGATTCGTGATCAGCATCCCAAATAACCCTCTAGGCGAAGTTTCAGCGAAATCGGTGACCCTGCCTGGACCACCATTGTTAACGGTATGGGTGGTCTACGACCGAATGGTGAAGTACGGGTGTCAGATCCGTGATCAGCACCCCAAATAAGCCCTCTAAACGAAGTTTCAGCAAAAAAAATTTCTACCGAAGTCGGTGGTGGAGTCGGAACTTTTAACTAGTGCCAACAAACTTAAGATTCGTGTTCAGCGACCTCGATTACTCTGGGGCTGAAGTTCACAGTTTGCATATATAGCCGATTATATACCATTTTCAGTTGAAATTCAAAGTTTCCAAATCAAATTCAACGTTGTTACACGGGGGAGTTTCCAGAAGAACGTTGAAATTCGATTTAGAATGGTATATAACTCCACGATTTGATTGGCTGACGATTCCTGTGAGATAATGAACTGAACAAGTAGAGTGAACTTTTTTACGCAAAATTTTTCCACTTGTGCGTAGATGTATTGGACAAGTATTTCTGTAGGAATTCTTTTTGCTGAATTTTTTTTTGCAGGAAAAAAGATCTCATGTCTTGCCATCTTAACGAGAGCATTGTAAACGGTTCTTAGAAGTTATTGAAGATCTCCATTACTTGCATTTTTTAAAAGGATTCTATTCTTTTATTTTGTCTCTGGCGAGTGTTGTCGTTGAAATTACTTTACTACACTTACTTGAACCTACACAATGCGCTTTTGAAGTGAATAAACGATATCAAACGAAATTGGCTAATACAAAAATCTCATCGTCCTTATTAATACACCCCGGTGCAAAATTATAGGACCACACCCGATTTGTCTATTAGTACCCGAATGGACAAATCGGGTGTGAACCTCAGCGATGTTGCCGTCGTATTCCTTACTATCGAAAACCTCTATAGAAGAATTCTAAGCAGGTTATCTTATCAGTGCTGGATACCACGAACTTTTATTGAAAATTTAACGAATGGAGACCGGGGCAAAATATTGCTTCATAAAACCTGGTTAATCACAAAAATACCTACAGAGGAAGTAGGATTAGTAATTCGTCACATCACCTTTGTTCAACACCGAAAATTCTAATTGCCGTACAACTGATGAGGCTATCAATAACAGCTTGCTCTACATTGGTCCATGCATGAAGTATGGCGTTCTTCAGATCAGTAATCGAAGTGTAAGTGGTTCCATTTTGTACACTCTGTGTACATAAATGGTCCACAAGTTCTCTATAGGGTTGAGATCTGGATGACAACTAGGTCACTCCAAAAGTTGAATTCTATTGCAGCTGAGCAAACCCGTAGTTGACTGCGGTACGTATGGATGCATTATCTTGTTGTAAAATGGGGTTGTGCCTACGAAACTTTCTGAAATATGGCAAAGGGTGATCTCCGAACATTTTCTGGTAGTCTTCACTCTTTATCCTACACGAGACGAACTTCCGTGACGAAGGAGACAAGTCCGCATCCAGAAAACGCAGCCCAACCAGAAGACTTCCAACGCCAAAGTTACGCCTACAGGATACTCGATCTCTTTTCTCAGATCTCTCCAGTAGTGTAAAAGAAGTGGAATCTTGATGGACCGACGGGTACAGACACTATAGGAGAGATCTGAGGAGAGGAGAGCGAGTATTCTACAGGCGCAACTTTGTCGGTGGAAGTCTCATGGTCTGGGCTGCGTTTTCTGGATACGACTTGTTGCCTTGGAGTCCGTCTCGGGTAGGAAGGTTAGTGAAGACTACCAGGATTTGCTCGGAGATTACCTTCTGCCATATTTCAGAAGATTTTGTAGGCACAACCTTATTTTCCAATAAGATAATGCATCCACACAGGCAAACCTGTAGTTGACTGCATATCGCAGTCAACTACAGGTTGGCTTAACTCCAAAAGAATTCAACATTTGGAGTGGCCTAGTTGTTCTCCACATCTCAACCCGAAAACTAGAAAACTTGTGGGCCATTTGTACACAAAGTACACCAAAATGGAACCTCTTAGGGTTCGGTTTCTGATTTGAAGAACGCCATACTTCATGTATGGACCAATATTAAGCAAGCTGTTATTGATAACCTTATCAGTAGTACTCCAGTTATAATTTTTAATGTTGTTTGCAACAAAGGTGATGTGACGAAGAACTAATGTTACTGTTAGTGTTATGTTGTTACTGTTAGTGTTATGTTACTAATGTCTGTAGGTTTTTTGTGATTAATTAGGTTTTCTATGAAGCGAACTTATATTTTGCATCGGTCTTCATTTGTTAAATTTTCAGATAAGTTCGTGGTATTCTGCACTGATAAGATAAACTGCTTAGAATTCTTCTATAGAAGTTTTCTATAGTGACGAATACGATGGTAACATTACTGAAACTCGGCAACTGATTCTTCGGGTTCTAATGGACAAATCGGTCGGGGTGGGGGGAGGGTTGGTGAACCTATAATTTTACACCGAGGTGTATTAAGTCATAATGAAGTTTATTCGATTATTCGATTTATTTGAATATTCGATTATTCGGAAATTCGAATAACCGAAAATGGGGTTATTCGATTATTCATTCATCCGAAAATTTTTGAAAAAGCACAAGTATAGTATCGATGTTGCCGACCAGTTCGCGAATCTTTGGCCAACGGAATGCGCAAGAACCGCGTGCCACGGACTGCAGCCGACATGCGTCAACGGTGCAGGGCGGTTTGACCGGACGGACTGTTCTTTGAATGGCAACTTCAGGGCAGAGAAGAGCATGCCAGGCCACGTGCACCCGCTCTGATTAGTGTCCTCCCATCCACAGGTCTCTGGGGAACTTCTTGATGACTGTGCAGTCCAATTAAAAGTCATCCGTAGCGATGCGGAGACTCATAGCCGGACTGACCTTTATTTTTTTCCAAATCAAGCCATTACCACACAATCCTCTAGGATTTATGGAGACAACTCGTGCGTAATTGTAACCTGCTGAGATTGAGAGCTTGGCAGTGGTTCAGTTCATCCAGCATGACAACTCGTCTACGCACCTTTCAAAAATAATCGCACAAAAGCTGAACCAATGTTGGACTCATCGTTGAGCAGTACGTCTACTAAATCTAGCCCTACCCGCTTGCTTTTGTAACAACTGAATGCGCTAGTAAAGGTAATGTTTGTGAGCAAAAATGATGTCGACTTTGCCTCGTATGACTTCAAACGATGCAATTCATGAGATTTCTAAGACAATGCGATCGCTATATGCGGCTCGTATTGGCAGTGGTTTAAAATATGAAACCGTTTTTAGGTTGAGTGAAAAGACGCTTACTGTGCCGAGTTATTGTACAGGGTGGCCCATAAGTATTGCAACAAAATTTAGGCTGCCTTATTAGGAGAATTGTTTCAACTGCATAGGACAGCATATTGTCTTGTGTGTAGTGTATCCCAGTGCTATAGTCCTTACAATTATTATGGTTCCCACTCATATGAAATAGAATGTAGTACGCTCCCATGTAAAACTACCGCCTACATATGTTCCTCTCGCCCGCGGTGACGCACTCCCATTCCGAAGTGACTAGATTTCTGAAGATTGGTGGTTGAACGTTCAGGGTTATAGACGGCACTTCAGGCCCTTCTCCGTAGTAAACATCGGATGAATGCGTCACAGTCACAAATGAAGAACGCTATTAGTCTTCCGACAATACACCATGCAGGAAGGACCTGGGAGAAGTTCACTATTCAGCTGTGGAGAAATTTATTAATGTATAGGGTGCAGTTCTCAAAGCACTACAAAAACAGCGCAGCAAGATCGCTCACGTCGCGCCGTCAAAACGGCGGTCTGCGACGCAAAATACGTCGCAAACTGTCGCATGCTCACAATTCCTCCAATTTTAGGTTTTTTGAGAAACGATTGGCACAGTTCGACTCGTCTCCTCGAGATCTATACTAAAGTGCATACAGCTTTACCAGACCACTGCATTTTCGCTGTGGATGGCCAAAAAATGACTGAAGCACGCTCTTTGGGATTGGAGCAGCTCATTTCCCAGGATTAGCATGTTTTCGAGGTATCGCAAGCATGGCTTACGCTGCCGGTGCTCTGCCATGCCATGGATTTTCCGAGAATGCGCCGTGCACAATGCATACAGAATCGAACCTATCAATCGAGTCGGCGAACGCATGTCCACGTGCTTCTATCTTCCCTTACTGGGAAATGCCAAGTCTTCAAAAGGCGTTTGAAGAAATTTATAAGAAATGGATAAAATGTGTTGTACTTGGCAACAGTTAGCTGAAATAGTGAAAGTTACGAGAAGAGTAAAAAGCAGTCTGCAATGAACTCCGAAGACCGATGAGCGTGTCTTGATGCCATGGTGGATTTGATTATGGGTTGCGTAACGTCGATGGTGAGCGTATTTTTGAATATGCGGAGTCGCATAACCTCATCACTGTGAACACCGTCTTTCGGAAACGCGACTCCCACCTCATTTCGTATCATAGCGGGAATTCCAAAACGCAGATAGACCTCGTCCTTGTGAAGCATCGCAACCGAAGCATTGTCAAAGACGCGAAGATCGTGTCGTATGAGACCGTCGCCCCACAGCATCGACCGCTTGTCTGCACTTTAAAGATCACACCTCCGAGATTGAAGCAGAATGAATGTTGATGTGCAGCTAGAATCAAGTGGTGACGAATGAAAGAGAAAGAAGCAGCTATGATTTCTCGTGTTCAGTTACCAACAGTCACGACTGTCGATGAAACCTGGAAGAAAGCCACCGACGCGATGCGTCAAGCTACAAGTTCGGTGCTCGGCACTAAAGCCTGGACGACGCAAGATCGAAAAACAGACGTAGCTGTGGACGGAAGATGTGAAAGCAAAGATTCGAGAAAAGAAATCGCTTTGTTATGTGTTTCTCGGCGACAAAACATCCAACAACTGGCAGAATTATCAGAGCGCGAAGAAGGCTGCAAAGAAAGCTGTGGCTGTTGCGGAAGCCACTCATTATGGAGATGTCAACGAAAAGCTCGAGTCGCGTGATGGTGAGCGGTATCTCTACCGACTCGCAAAGAATCGCCAATGCCAGACCGAGAACATCGAGAGAAGTTTTTCGGCATCAATGATGAGGACGGCCATCGTCTGGCAGACCGCAAAAAGGCGTTGAAGCGATTGAGTGCAACTATTTTGCTGCCGTCCCTTCTGTGGTTTCTGTCCACGGTCCCGTCCACAAGACCACCATGGAGGAAACAGAAGCGGCTCTGAAGAAGATGAAACGCGGCAAGGCGACAGGCCCGACGATCTGGCAGCCGATTTATGGAAATCAAAGCTATGGTATCCTGCTGAGTGGTTAGCTAAGTTCTTCAACCAGATAGTAAAGGAGAAGAAAGTAAGCATAACAGTACGACGATTCCGATTTGGAAGAATAAATGCAGTCCTGCAGACTGCTCCAGTTATAGCTTGCTTTCGCACAGCATGAAGATCTTCGAGCGGATTCTCGACAGGCGTATTCGTGAAATCGTCAAGCTGTCCAACAACCAGTGCGGCTTCGTAGCTGGTTGTGGGACCATTGATGCCATACCCGCCGCCCGCCTCCTGGTGGAGAAGCATCGCGAGAAACAGATGCCGGTGCATATAGCCTTTCTCGACCTGGAGAAGGCCTTCGATCGCGTAACGCATGAGGTTATATAGTACGCCTTGCGACAGCACAACGTACCTGAGGAATTCATAGGGTGGATGCGGATGCTCCACTCTTGCCCAAAGAGTAGAGTGCAAGCTGCGGCAGGAACCTCGATGGAGTTTCCCATCTTTGTTGGGGTGCAGCAATGTTCTGCGCTTTCTCCACTCCTCTTTGTTGTCGTCATGGATGCCATTAGGCGAGATCTTCAGAAGCCAGTCCCTTGAACTTTGCTGTATGCTGATGATGTAATGCTCGCTTGCGAAGATAAAGGTGAACTCGAGCGGCAGGTGCAAGCTTGGTATGACCGCTCCGAGATGTTCGGGCTAAGACTGAACGTCAGGAGGATCGAGTATTTAACGAGTGACGTGAACGAGTCCGGCTCCGTTAAGATTAACGTTACTGAGCTTGCGCGCACTTCAGTGTTTAAATGCTTGGGATCAGCAATAGCGTCTGACGGCGGTCTGATGGTTGAAGTGAACTCACGCGTGAGTGCAGCTTGGTCCAAGTGGCGTTCGCTGACTGGCGTGCTCTGCGATAGGAAGATACCAGAGCGCTTTAAGTCGAAGATCTACAGAGCAGTCGTCCGGCCGGTAGCAATGTACGGCGCTGAGTGTTGGCCTGCGACCAGGGAAGTTGAAACGCGCCTCGGCGTCATGGAGATGAGGATGCTGCGCTGGACGGCTGGAGTCACGCGCATGGACCGCATCCGAAACGATGTCATTCGGCAGAATTTCGGTGTCACACCGATAACTGACAAGATGCGCGAAGCTCGCCTTCAATGGTACGGCCACACGTTCTGTATGGAAAACCGCAAGATAGGCCTTAAGTTAGAAGTGTTTGGAAAGCGGCTTAGAGGGCGCCCGAAGCAGCGCTGGGCTGATGCGTTGCATATGGACTTGAAAGTAGCTGGTGTCCATCCTGATCTAGCGCTGGATCGGGAAAGGTGGCGTGATAACACCAGGAAAGCGTACTCCGCCAAGAACCGGGACAGACGCTGAAGAAGAAGAAGATCTGCGAAAAAGGGAGCAGTCCACAGAGCAAATCACACGGCCAGCCCCGGAATGGAACCCTTGACCCTCCTCCCACAAGGTTGCCTCGCTATCCATTCGGCTATGCAGCCAGCCACTGACGTCACTGTTTGAAATGAATCACTTGCATGCAATCACACTACAGCTTTGTCTAGGAGACGTAGGAAATTATCATTTCACTATAATCGAACTTTAATTTGAGCTCCATACCTTTGTAGGTCAGGTTCTGAGCACGACAGAGCCATTCCAAGTGTCACTTTTGCCATTTCAGTCCGAACTGAAGCGATATCGTTTTTTGCCATTTTTTGGACCACCCAGTGCCCCGTAGCAAAAACGAAACAGCTCTGTGATCTTCGTCCGATGCCCTACAAGACCATATAAGTCCCATTGAGAACCTTTGGGGAGGTTCATGGGCTTCCCTTGTTGGACATGTGTCTCCACACACCCTAGCATTTCGTGTAAAAAGAGTGAAAATGACTAAAAGCCATCGTCCGACGGCCACAAAAATATAGGAGCAAGCTTAAATTTTGGAGCCAACCGCGCTATGTAAAGGCAAAATGCACATTCCGGTCAAACGGCGATTCTAACAACCGAAAGGAAAGGGAGTAGCAGCGGTTTCCCCCTCCATCTGCCCAACTTCGTACCTGCAAAGACTAGCTGTGAAATGGATCCACCTCTTGATCTTTGATCTTTATTTATCTGCCATCTTTGAGAATAAATCCAGCTCTACAAGTGCGGAAAAAGATAGGATCTAATATTTTTGGAACTATTAAGGAATAAAATTCCGTAAGAGGTGCTGCGAGAAAGGCTGCAAGGCTGCCTTCTAGGTCTGAAGGCTGTTATCACGCCAGGAGTAGCTACTTATGAATAGCACTGCTTCGCCGTAACCTAGAGCGCATGTACAAATAGCGTTTCAAATTCTACCAAGTTTGGTCATTTCTTAACGTTTTTAGAGGATTGAGATTTTGTTGCATTTCTTATGGGCCACCCCGTTATGGTGAGTATATAAACCTTGAAAAATGGCGGAACCTCGCCTACAACCTGACAGTATGGCCACCAGACTGCAGCGGAGCCGTGCTCTTCGCGTTTTGTGAAAGCATCGCCGTACGATATTCAACAGACCTTGAGTCCACATTTATGGAGTAAGTGGCACCTGCGTATGTATCTACACTAAATATGACTACGCCTTAGTTTCTTCGCACTCTGCCGATATTTACGGCCAAAAGACGGAAAGATGCCACATACGAACTCATAAAATCCGTCACGCCTTCAATAAAATTGACGAACCTTTTCAAAGGTGATGATCCTATATAAATGTTCTTCAAAACTAACGATAAGAGAGGATAAAGGGCCTTGTCAACCAGTCCCATTTATGATTTTTTAATGATGCATTCTACTTCTAAGGGATATCGTAGAGGCAATTTGAATGCGAATTTGTTCTACGCAAAGATTTGCAGTGGCCTGCCAATGGGGTGGGCCAATGTTTCATTTTTCCCAGACAAATTTGGTGACAATACGTCGACCCCGGAGGGATAAAAGGCTTGGTTGGCCTGGGTAGAACTTTAACGAAGGTGAAGAGCAGGTCATCTTCTGATATTGCAAGGTGGGAAACAAGGAATCCACTTTGCTGCATACTTCTCGCATCTAATGGCGCAGTTGCGATCACCATTCTGAATGCTTCAGCGAGAGATGGGTATTTCTGCATAGGTTCGGTTGCTAAGAGCGACAACCGATCGTTAAGATGGATATTCGATTAGGCAACACCCAGACTGGGGAAGTGAAAATAGGCAGAATATATGAGTCATCTGTGGCTGTTAACTCAGCGAAGTACCACAAAGTACTGCAACGTGATCAGCTTCTGCTTAATTCTGGAAGGACTACGTTAAGCAGCTCCTTTTGCTACCTCAGAGGGAAACCCCATCTATACACAAACCTCGAAGGCTATCCAGGAGTACGGCGAGATGACGTCATAGAAGAGGTCGATCTTCACTTTGCCGGCGACCATCCTTGTTGCTGAACGCTGTCGGTAGAAGGAGCGTGGCAGATGAAGTGGTTATCGGGGAGTGGCGGGAGCAGAGGTCACCGATGATATGCTCGCAGTCCCTCCCTTGACTACACTCTAGCCCTGGGTCGTCCCGCCGGGGAACGTCATCGTCCTCTGCAGCCCTGAAGTGAAGTCGACCGCCACTATCTTGTGCTCGCCGTCACCGATCACTTTTCGATGATGCTCGACGGTTCCTCCCTGGCTTAGGGTAGACGAATATAGAGCAGCAGTATTCGTTGCTGCGCAAAGGTCTATGCTGGCGGTCACCTTCCAGTCAGCTGGGCAACATTCATCATGAATCTTACCAGCGCTTGCCTTTTCTGGAGCTGCCACAGGTGACTTCCCGCTATCAGTGTTCCCGGTCGCTATCACCACACACAAACGAGTTTGCCTGATTGATTTGGCGGTCATCGTTATGGATCTTCAGTTCGTACGCGCATCACATGGACGACGAGAAATCGCCCCCTCTACTCCACCCGACTCGTCTGCTTCCGCCGACCGTCTAAGCGAGGAGTCTCCTCCGAAATCAGGTGACTTTGTGCCTAAAAACGTATCTGTCCGTCGGCATACATGCGGACGCTTCCTATGAGCTGCTAGACGTCGATTTTGGTCTCTTTGATAACGATTGTAGAAACGAGATAGAAAGATGTACAACGGAGGGCGCAATGCGGAAATAAGGAGAGCACAGATTTTGGGAGAAAAATATATAACTGCGTAGATTTATAGACAAGGAATATAAAATCACCCTTTCCCCAGAAGCGGCTACTGTAACCAAAGAAACTGAACTTCAATATGTCATCATTACATCCTTATGACGTCCCAGTGCGGTGATACATGAGGCGAATGTTAATCCACAGTTGTTTTCCTTCTAGGATCGCATAGCCACTTTAATTTGTCTCTATATTTCGGCAAAGGAAGGAACTCAAGGATATGAGCAATTTCGACACGGGTGCGCTAGTCGAGCCACACCGCGGAGTTCCTTTCCCTGCCAAAATTTGTGCTCTCCTTCGCGTCAGCGGAAGGGAGCACAGAACACAATGGCATCATTGTTTGTTTTCTTCAGTAACATTAGCTCTCGTTTCTCTTTTTTGGAAGATGACCCCAAGTCCCTCCGGGGCTTTTCTCTTTCATTTCTTCATGTCCATGGCAAGGCTTCCTGTTGGTGGGTGAGTACTTTCCTTTATTCTTTTTTGTATTCGATACTTTCCGCCCGTTTTCCCCTTTTTGGTTCACTCAGGACGAGCTCTATCACATCCTCGGTAAATCAGTCGGAATCTCTGCACCTCTATTGCGCCCAAAGGAGATTGATGAACATTCGCTTCTTCGCTTATCAACAATTTTCAACCTACAAACCTCGGAGTACCCTGCATATCCTCATTCGCGTATTCGCCATGGACAGCCGGCAGATGGTGTGCTATAAAAGCCGAAACACCAAGGCATTCAATTCCAACATTCTTCATATCTCGCAAGGCTGAGCCACCCCAATGTTCACCTGCAGTACGCTTCAATGCTGCATCAAAAAAAGCCAAATCTGGTGGTCTGCACACGGCGGGGTTTTGTTTAATTGCATGAAGTTTAATGTTCACTACAATATCGCTCCTGTCTTTTCGTTTTTGGGCGGAATAGACGGAAGAAGTTCCGTTTCCGCCGCTTTTCCATAACTCCCTTCAAAGTATTTCGATCAGAAAATAAATGCGACCGTTCGAATCTACTCTGGATGATCTATCCAATAATTTAGGTAGCACTCAGTGATTCTGAAAAAGGTGATTCGGTGACTTTAATAGTCTCAACGGCGGCGGCCTCCCTTCGTCGTTTGAGAGAATTGTTCCCACAGGGACATCTCGCAAAGTTACCGGAATAAGCAACTTTTCAGCAAATTTCTGCTCTTCTGCCTGTGATATAATGTACATGGTATTCTTTTTCATAACTGGTAAAAATTTATGATCATATTGATCTAATTCTTTGTGAAATTTCCCTCTTCTGGGCCACTAGATTTTTGGAAATCATCCGATTTCATGAGCTCCTGTTTGGCCTCAGTTTCGTCTGTGAAAACACAAGGAATATAGTTTAGCTTAGCTAAGTATATTCTGCAATACAGCTTAATGAGAACTATCAGAGTAAAGTAGTTCGAAAACTAGCAGCTGCCAAAGCCAGCAAAGTCTGCAAGGCTAATTGTTGACGCGAGATGTGATCTTTGCCGTATCAGGTGGACCATAGAAGCCTCTCCTTAGGAGGGAGGGCTGTAGAATGAGAGCTTCACATGAGTGCTCTGTCACCATCCAACTGTGGTCTCCTTGGCTAGGTGGTGGATTGTAGCACATGCAAAAGAGCGGCCAAATGTCATAGGAGCTGTGAAATGCCTCTAGCACAATTTCGGCTATTATGTTGTTCTAAAATGGAAAGCTTTGTCAACCAATGATTTCTCCAGTGAATTCTGAGTCGAATGATGTTAGCTTCTACATTTCTCTGCTACTTGTCATTTTCTGAATTTCTGTGATTGCTCGCCTTACTGGAGTGGAGTGCGGTCTGAGCCACGTCTAAGGCGACCCCAATCTTTATGGCTTGATTACAATTTATCAGCACGGGGAAGGCTTGAAGAGGACGCCTGATGCCAGCCGCGAAAGCTCCACACATCATGACTTGCTTCTGCTTAGGTTTATTGCGCTTGCATAGGGCAACCGTTCCAAAACATTCGAACAAAGACAGCCGCAGTCGCATGAATAATGCCAAAAGAAAGTGAACAAGAATGCATAAACAGGTAAAGCAATGGACTAGTTCATGCAGATCAATTTTACTATTCAGCCAACTTTAAACCTGAGGACAAGTTAAGGGAAACTGAAGGTGTTTAGCCGATAACAATTTTGTACATGACATGCCTAGCCTACAGATAAGGAACATATTTAGTCACTGGGTGGCTTACCAGTCTATCTCTCGTGTATGATTTCTACATCTTAATGATTCTGCAAGGTCTAGAAAAGGGTAGCTTTTTTACAAGGCAGACCTTGGAATCTCGCGACAAGATTCTAGGGGATGATAGTATATTTATTATTATTCATTATTATTAGATATTCATTAATAGATACTTATTTCATGATTTTTACATTTATTCATAGTATTTTTTCTATTTGATGCTTTCTGTGTACGCGGATAAAAAAGATTCCTGTTCTAGGAATAAGAAGTAGCTTCCAAGTAAAGTTGTTCTGTACCTTCTCCATGATGTCATTTTTCTTATATGGAGAAAATACTGACACACTTGGTTCAGCAACAGAGCGTAGGTAGCATGGATGAGCGGATTAACCGTTGTCTGTTATACGGTTTCGGATGGATTGGCCTATCTGTTTCGTTGTTAGTTATCCGCTAGATTTTTGGCCCATAACGAACAACAAATTAGTAACTTTCAAGATGTCTGTCAGGTTCGACTTGTTTAATGTGGTGTTGAACTTGAACCGAGATAGTACACGCTTTATTGACGACTAAGGTTTCGTCGATGGCGCCTTCTTCAGAGTCTGAAAACGTCCAAACGTGTGTGGAAGCTACCAGGCCAACATCGCCACCAGGGGTGTGCGTAAATGAAATTTGAGATTTCGTAAATCGTAAATCGTAATTACGAAAAAACCGTCGTAAATCGTAAATCGTAAACCGTAAATCGTAAGCGTCACCTGAACTGTAGTGCAGTACAACTAAATTTCCAGAGGCTTTTTCTGCTAATGTTAATCAGATGTGGTTCAATATTTATTTAACCATCGTGTTAGTTTCAGTTTTCAGCTTAATCTGAACAGTTTTCTTACCAAACTGTTTCTCTTGCCACGGCTTCCTGATAGTAAAACATAGTCCGAACCAAATATACACCTTTCAGGAAAGTCGAAAAAACTGTAGATTCAAAAACTCTACTCAAGCCTATGCATTCCAACAAACATTCCAACAAAAAGCATGCATCGATTCATTAAATTCCTAACTTACTACCAATGCTTTAGTTTGAATATAAATCTAGGATTTCGCGGAAACAACAGCAGAAAAATCGCTTTCAAGACTAAAAATTTAAAAAAAACGTTTCACCATTGACTAATGTGCCGGTTTCCTGCTCCTGCACTTGTAAGATTTCGAAAACTTCATAGCATTTTCACGACACGCGCGAGGAGGTTTTCAGGTGTCTGCCGCCTGGGATAGCGCGCATTTTTTCCTCGCGCTGATTACTTCTATTATTTTATTTGTATTACTGATTCGTTAGGTATGAAAAAACAGTAACAAATGAAGTTTTCCGTGGACCATATTGACTGTTGCTATTAGCGACTCATTGATTAAAATTGTTCTATGGAATGTGTGATAATTTTTCATGAACTATTTTTGTAATGGTGTCCGACGACATCGTCGCACAATGTCGTGAATAGGATAATATTGATCTACCATTTAATAACTCCCAGCACTTGCACGGGCTACCCTTCTCCAGCCCTGTAACGAACGTTTGCTCTCCGAGAGCCTGCAGCATCGTAAGCGGATTAGATAGGGTGAATACGATAAACTCCATCACATAACCGAAATTGGAGATCAAGACTGTCAAAACCAGTTCAACCTTTTCTAGAAATGCTAGCGGTCGATTATACTGCACCTTTTATATCAATTTGCTCATAAGGCACAATGCAAACCGATTGAACCATTGGTACATGTCGCGAAGATGAGCAGCATTGGTAGGTGGTGGCGCGCCAGCCACTAATAACCAGAGCACAGACCGAACACATGCCAGCCGATCGGGGTTCCAACTGTACATACACGCCCTCTCTGAATGACATGCCCATTCAATGCGGTCTGATTCGATGAGGAGTTCCCATCTCACAATGCTCCCCGTCCTCGCGACATATAACGAAACATTAGTAGTTTATCCTTTCACCATAAATGTAGCAACCCTCTAGACCCCGCTTGCAATCACGAATGATGTTAGATCATGGATTTGCGTCAATTCTATTCGATGGGATTTACATGAATATATTATAAGCAAATTGACTAGACATTATTACCAAACATGGCGCGAATCAAAGAATGCTCCCTCTCTTTCTCTAAAAAACTGCCTCTAATGGCTTTCTATGGGCTGGAATGGAACAACCTTCGCCAGAAGGAATGCGATGCGCCTTGCTAGCTCTGGACCAGTAACGGAGGACCCCAGCCTCCCCTGCCTTCTAGACTGAGCTTATCATACTGCATAATAATCCGCTGACCGATGATTCATAAATTAGTCATAAAATAGGGGGGGGGGCAGAATTATGGAGCGCGAAAATAGCGAGAAATATACAGACGACTTCTACGTGTCATGGGAACTTCAGCACTGGGAGTAATCGAGGTCACTGAACACGAATCTGAAGTTCGTTTAAAAAAGTTCGATCACCACCAGTCGATATTGATCAAATCATCGCTCAGTACCAGCAATTGGAAACCAGGTCCAGTCAGGGGATGCCAGTAGTGATGTACCAGTACATGGGGGGAGGTGAGTTGCAACTAAAGAGGCAAGTAGTGGGGGACACCGATGTAGCGGTCCCACATGGAAAAAATGTCAGTTCAACGTAGCGTTAGAAGCGGTGGGAATCCTCGGTTCTAACAAAAAGGCGTTTCGTCGCGATACAAAATCTATCAGATTTATCGAAAATGTCGATTTTTGCCTGAGGTTGACCGTTTGAGGACGAGAAGTGAAGGTTTTCGTAGTCAACCTGGCGCTAGAGTATTCGAATACTGCCTTTTGTACTGCTAGAAAAGAAAGAGGGCTGGATATGCAGAGCAGCTAGTTTGATCAGATTCTCCTCAGCTTAGTGATACTGCAAGGCACGCCGATTGGCGTGACGGAGCACCTGTTTTCTAGTGTATTGCACTTGCATCTCCTCTTGAACCTGTCCGGTTCCAAACGGGAGCCCTTACAATGTCAGTGAAATGGGAAAGTTAGTTAAGCGAAGAGAAAAGTCGGATTGAGAAGCCAGTGCACAAGACGATATTGTCTAACACTGTAACACATTAGAACACATCAGAAATCAACTCTAAAGGGAAGTGGGAATGAGCTACATATAATAGGGGACCATTAGAGTAGGCACATCTTTATAACCCACTTCACATAAATTTGGTCGCCAGTTGGTTGTTGATCAAAGATCACGTTTACGAAAATTTACGATTTACGACCCAAAATCTCGTAAATCGTAAATCGTAAAAAATTTACCAGAAATCGCCGTAAATCGTAAAATCGTAAATCGTAAATCGTAATTACGCACACCCCTGATCGCCACGAACCTTGCGAAAAATTCAAAGACCGCCCAAACAGCAACCCAATTTATTTTTTATTTTATGGCGCACGACAAACCCAAACTTTTGTCGTGCGCAATATGTTCCGCACAGCAAGCGGAGCATCTACTGGGAAAACGAGTGCAAGCAATCGCTAGCGCTTGCTCATCAAATCGCTGCAAAGAATGGGTATACATTCTTTGGCTATCAGCAAAGGAGCACCAGCAATCGCTCACGTGATTCCTCATCTGACGACAAAATCCCATTTGTCATCCCTTTCGTCTCAGACAGTGTCAGCACTTCTATTAGGAAGTGCGTTAGAAGAGCGAGATTGGAAAACGATATCAAAATGGTAGATACAGCTCCTGCTAACCTGAAAAGTCGTTTAGTGCGCAACCGGCTATACGACCGAACTTGCGAAACCTCAAATTGCACCATATGTCCTGTAGGTAACGAAGGAGACTGCATGATTTCGGGGGTTGTCTACCTAATAAGGCGCAACAGCTGTGGAGGTGAATACATCGGTGAAACAGCTCGTCCCCTCCACGTTCGCGCTAAGGAACACCTGGAAGAGAGGAGCAGGTCACGACCATCAACTGCTCTGGGCTGGCACAGGGTAAACGACCATAACGGCGCCGACTTTAGGGGTCACTTTCAAAATTCTAGCACGGGAGGCCCATACCGCCGCACGCAAAACCTTGGAGGAGTTCCGAATACAGGCCAAGAGCCCGAGGTTGAATCGGCGTCAGGAATGTGTCTATATAACCCGCGAGCTCACCCCTTACATCAGTCGCGCCTCTTAGGCAGTTTCACCTTGTGGGGTCTCCTCGGGTGTTCTAAATGTTGGGCTGCTGTCACCTCTCTCTGCTGGAAGGGTTGCTGTCCGAGGGTCTTTAAATTTTCGCAAGGTTCGCGGCGATGTTTGGCCTGGTAGCTTCCACATACGTTTGGACTTTCTCAGACTCTGAAGAAGGCGACATCGCCGAAACGTTAGTCGTCAATAAAGCGTGTACTATCTCGGTTTCCAGTTCAACACCACATTAAACAATTGGACAATCTCAAGATGCCGATATGTTGACGAAAGGCTTACATGGAAGATCCTATGAAATCAGAAGAGTGATCGTGAGCAGTAGTAGGGTGCATTATAGCCTAGTAGGTTCACAGGAGATATTTCCTTACATGAGTACAGATGACAGAGTCGATAAGAGGGATATTCGTTTGGTACCTTGAATGAGTCTCGAGACGTTTCTCATGCCGGCCAATGCAATCCATCTCGTTCGCTACATCTGCTCCATACGACTCTGAGACATACCTACGCTGAAGGACCAAGTACGCATACAGATTTCCTCCATAATTAGTAGTCGTGGAACGTCTGAGTTGTCCCAAGAAGGAATGATTAGCGCCAACCTGCGTGAAAAATAGTAATGAAAGGAATCTTCAACTTGTACCTCCTTGAAACCTCGGCTTCTAAATTGTTGGTTAATGAACTTTGTGCCACACGAGGTGCTGAGGTAGATCCTTGTTTGGAAAATCCCGATGTTTCGACTTCACATCGTCCTCAGAGGCCTACTGGATCTACCGCGAGGGCAGACGTTCGCCCGAGTTAGTTGACCAGTAGGAGCAAAAAGTCCACTTCAAAACCTCATGTGGCACGAGTTACACTAATTAGCAAGTGAAAGAGTCAAATCTGCTTCATATCTAAACAATTTAAACCCAGTTTTATTTTTGTTGTTTGCCCGTTATCCGTTTTTCGCCATTTTTGAGAAAATTAACCGTTATTCATTATCCGGTGGCTCTGCTGAACACCCATCGTACACTTGGAAATGAAGAATCTAGTCTAGCCTGAAATGTTCGGCCGGGAGATATTGAGCAGCCATGTGATGGTGAGAAGGATGAGGTGGGTCTTACACACCTCTCAGGCTCGAAAATAAGCTTTCGGTGGGACAAAGACATTGCGAAGTCCAATTATATGCACAGCAACTGCACTTGCTATCAAGTGCCTCTGTCCAATAACTGATGCATTTTAGTTAATTGGTTTGAAGAGGACCGACCCTGATTACTAGGGGCGAACCCTTGATGCTGAGAGATAATGCTCTCAGCAGAAATATGAGCCATTTTCAGAACCTCCTCAAAAATCCTGCAAAATACATGTGTGACGCTCACCGTTCGGTAGTTTTCAGGATTTGTAGCCTTTACTAATGAGGAAGTTCAAAGAGGTGAGCGTGGAGATTGTTAAAGCGACCTATATAGTATACATTGGATCCGAACGAAAATCTTCGGATAATTGGATGATTAGGATAACGGCGATTTTGCGGACCCCGAATTTTTGAATTATTCGGATAAGAGCGATTTTGCGGACCCCGGATTTTTGGATGATTCGGATAAGGGCGATTTTTCGGACCCCGGATTTTTGGATAATTCGGATGACTGCAATTTTGAGGACCCCGGATTTTTGGATGATTCGGATAATGGCAATTTCGCGGACCCTGGATTTCGGATATCCGAATCGGATATCCGACTCATTAAGGCAAGATGCAGTTTATCAGAACTCTACCGTTCTTCAAAGAGGAAACCATCCTTTATCGACAGCAGTGCGTGTATCGAAAGACTCTCACTTCTCGTCAAGGAAGGAAGCATCAAAGAGCTGTGTCATTCCAATCAGGGATGGGCGAAAATTCCGTTTCCATGTTCCGAATTTCGGTTTCCGGCCGTTTTTAGTCCTTCCGTTCCGGTCCGTGTTCCTCTCCCTTTTGGGCCGGAAGATGGAACGGAAATGGTGACTCATCACTCACTGATTGCTTTGCACTGCCTTCATTCACCTCCTGAACATAAACTAAAGGTTGAAGAAAGAGATTAACTATACGTTTGTGATTGTGTTTCTTTCAAATCGGTGGTGCATCCTGATGTCAAAAAAGTAACCAAATTCGATTCTTTTCTCTTTTCTTGAAACGATGCACTATCGAATAACCTAGGGCCACAAAGGTTCCATGAGTGTTTGAGTAGAGAATCAAATTCCTTATCCGGAGCATCTTATCCTTTTCCCTAGTAATCGTAGGTCTGGCCTGAAGCACCAAATCTAGATCAGTATTCTATAAGAACTCTTAGGCTGCTAACAATGCGCTCTATAAGGACACTGGATCTATGCTAGTCGGAGGAGGGTATGCGGTGTCTCGCCTCTCCAATCTCCTCCTCTGAGTTTGTTTCAGAGCTTCAGCTGCTGCCAAATGATACAATGGTAGCCATGCAAACTCGGAGCGTGGGTGTGCTGAACGCAGCTGTAACCTTAACTCTGCCCCCTCCTAATTGGGATAGACCTGGGACATTCAATAAGACCGGTTAAGTGCTATGAGTGGCGAAATCTCTGACATCTTACTCGTCAGCTAGGTTCATTGCATTACTGATTCCAAGATGAATTATTCTAAGATCCCGGCTTTCCAAAATGTCATTATCAAATATCGCAAATTGGGTCGGGTGGGGGGTCACCATGTATTCAGCACTCTTCCTCCTTCATAAGAAGGCAGATGAATGTCGAACATCAGAAATGGCCTAACACAGTTCATCAAGTGGTAGACACACAAGTGTTGAATAACGGTTTTAATTTCATACAGCACAAAGTGCGGTATGGAGCTGTTCTACATGGTGACCCCCCTCGACACAATTTCCGCCGAATGCTATACAATGTGAAATAGCGAAGTGCCGATCAGAGGGCATGCGTAATCCCTTCTCTCCCTCAGTCCCCGTACTTGCTCTCCCCGGCAGCACAACATGGTATTTGAAGGAAAAGATGCCAAAATCGACGTGACGCTCAGCAGCGTGTTAACTGTATTCAACGCCACTACGACACTACTTTACAGTGGGCCCGAAAACGTATGACTCAGCAGCGTGCCCCCCGCGAAATTCGTTTTGAATGCACTTTTATTCGAGATGCGCGATTTCAAAATGGAGCGAGGAAATTGAACGGGTTATCCGAAATTATTCGATTTTATCCGAATCATCCAGGGCCCGGATAATTGGATGATTCGGATAATGGCAATTTCGCGGACCCCGGATTTTTGGATGATTCGGATAAGGGCTATTTTGCGGGCACCGGATTTTTGGATGATTCGGATAAGGGCGATTTTGAGGACCCCGGATTTTTGGATGATTCGGATAAGGGCAATTTCGCGGTGGCCGGATAATTGGATGATTCGGATCGGGATATCCGAATCGGATAGCCGAAAATGATTCATTCGGATCCAATGTATACTATATAGTATTTTAGGACGTTGTCTGAGGAGCACCGTAGGGCTTTCCAAATTTTACCCCTGGGTAGATCAAAAATGGCAAAAAACTACCGCTTCAGTGCGGGCTGATGACGCAGAACTGACGCCTGGACTACCCTTGTTGTTCTCGGGAATAATCCTGCAGAAGGTTTGGAGCTTAAATCGTTGCTAGAACGCGGGATTAGACAACTTCCCAGTAGAAGCGAGAAGGTGCATTCACGGAAGGCGTTCACCAGCAGGGCCCCAGCGACTGGATGGCCGAGTGGATAGCGCAATGAACTTGCGTGGTCAAGGGGTCGGTCCCAGGTGTGGGGTCTATGCGTTTCTAGTGGTGTCTTCTGCATTTTCATCCATGTAGAGTGCATTTTGGTCTCGGCAGAATTCAGGGTTCGCGTTTCAACCTCTTATAAACCTCTTGCGGAATGTGAGCCAAGCTAGCTTTCGTCGATTAGAGATACGCCGCTAGCCATTAAACAATGCTTGTTTTGTGGGGAAGCCTTCGTTTAATTCCATCCATGTGTGATCTCTTTATAATGGTTTGTATTAGTTTTGGAAGGGTGTCTCGTAGTAGCCTCATTTGAACGCTCTTCCCTACTATATGGGATGCAAGGAGAGGGACGGCATTGCCGAAGCAGGCACTCGTAGTGTCGACACTCCAAAGGCTGACAACTTCCATCTTTCAAATCTCGTTAAGGAAGATTATTTGGGGGGCTTGTCACGAATCTGGCATCTGTTTTTGGTTCAACAGCACATTACAGCAGGTTAGAGTAGACATGACAGTGCGAAAAAGCCGGTTTTCAAGCGGGCTTCTTCATCTGGCCGCACTCGTTTCCAAGATCGTATCTTGAACTGCAAATAGTCCTCAAAAAATTTGAAAGCCAAATTTGTGATCATCGCCCAATAACGTCCCTAGACGAATGGAGAGAGGGAGTGAGTGCAGCTAACCTGTCTCCACCATTTCACTTACCCGCACCCTTCACACATCGTAGCCTACTGTGATCTACCGGAACGAAAAACGGATTCCAGATTGTGATCAGTATCCCAAATGCACGTCCCCTATACGAACCTTGGCGAAAAAAATTCCGACCCTCCCTGCAGACGTGAGAGTACATGTGATCCTACCTGTAGCGGACCCCCCCCCATCTAGAGTAGGAAAGAGTGATCGGCACCAAAATAGGCAGAAGTGCGACCAATAAGGCAAAATGGGCGCAAATAGGGTCGGGGGGGGGGGGGGGTCAACATGGCCTGCGGGTAGCTACATGCAGCGAATGTAAATACAGTCTTATCTTCTTGTTTCGATTACATATCCGTGTTTTATGTGCTTCCGAATTGGGCAAGGGAGGAAACTTCAGGATCTAGGCAATTTTAACACGGGCGCGTCACTCGAGCCACACCCTGGCGTCCCTTCCCCTGCCCAAATCTGTGCTCTCCTCCGCGTCAGCTGAGAGAGAACAGAGCTATACCATTGTTTGTACCTATTATTTACTATCAGTGTGTTCTGTCGCTTTGTTTTTGCGTTGGTGACATTTTTTAGGAGGTGACCCCCCCCCCGACCCTATTTGCCCCGCAAAATGGATAAAAAATTCTAATTTTCGTCACAGTTAGAAAAATTAGTAAGAGTCACAAAAAACGCGTTCTCCATAGAAATCCGAAAGGCGATCAGCATATCTCGGTGATGGATCAAAGAGATAGCCGATCATGCTCACTACAAGGTTATTACGATACACACTTCTAAAACTATTAGAAAACATCAGAAAGGGATCACACAAAAATAACGTCTAAGCAGCGATCCAACAAGAGAAGCATGGTTCAGTGGGACGGCGGGCGGAATGTACGGCCGAGTTGGCGAGGGGCGGAGTCGCGTCGAATTTCTATTCTAGCGTACCGAAGAGCCGGGAAAATTTGTTTTGTGTCTCTAAAGTTTCGTAAGACAGCTATTAGACTCTCAAGGAAGCCTAGGGGTTGGGGGCGAGTGAGCCAAGGGGAGAGGGGAAGATCGGATGCCCCCCCCCCTGTGAGGGGTGTGGCCTATTTCGTACATACTGACCGTCCTCCGTTCAATGGCCATATCTAATCGACGAAAGCTAGTTTGCCTCACATCCCGCAAGAGATTAAAAAGAGGTTGAAACACGAACACTGAACTCCGACGAGACCAAAATGATGCACAATGATACATCTACATTGATAAAAGTGCAAAAAACACCACTAGCAATGCACAGATCCCACCCCCGAGCCCCACTCCTTGACCACCCTCCCGCAAGTCCACCGCCCTATCCACTTGGCCATCCAGTCGCTGGGGCTCTGCTGGTGGACGCTTACTGTGAATGCGCCTTCTCGCTTCTACTGGGAACCTATCAAATCCCTCGTTCTAGCAATGATTGAAGTTCTAAAGCTTTTGCAGGATTATTTCCGGGCACAACAAGGGTCATTCCAAGCGTCACTTTTGCGTTAACGGCCCGCACTGAAGCGGTACAGTTTTTTGCCATTATACCTACCCAGATGTCGGCAGGAAGTTTGGAAATCACTATGGCACTTCATACACAGCGCCCTACAACCCCATATAGGTCGCTTCGAGAATCTCCATGGTCACCTCTTTGACCTTCCTCGTAAGTGTAGCAGTGATAAAACAATGCTCCCAACTTTGAGGAAGTTCGCCATACATTAGTGATTGATTGAAGAAAGATAGGGAAGTGGGCCACATATAACCGAGGAGTTTCTTTAATGAAGTGTAGAGATGTGCTGTTACAGGATGTTTTGTTGCGATCAAAACTCTTGCGCTAGGCGGGACTCGAACCCGCATCTTCTGCTTTCCGGGCAGCGATGTTCGCCTTACACCACCAGCGCTGTTTGACCGCACGTAACATCCGCGATATCCTCCAGGTCTGTCAGCACCCACCCGTGATACGGGGATTTTACGTGCGATGCGGTCAAACAGCGCTGGTGGTGTAAGGCGAACATCGCTGCCCGGAAAGCAGAAGATGCGGGTTCGAGTCCCGCCTGGCGCAAGAGTTTTGATCGCAACAAAACATCCTGTAACAGCATATAGCCTCTCTACCAGCCTCTCCAGGCTTAAGAAAATGTGTTAAAGCATTGTAGAGATGTGGAATGAAGAGATAAGGGGCCACCGATCACCGTCGTTCTACGGAGCTCCCTCGTTAGAGAGCCTTCAGACTCTCTTGTCAAGTGGGATCTCGGACCGTTTGTCGCAGGGCCACGCGAATTGTTCACGGGTGGTGGATAAAGGATAGAAGAATAAAGGACGGCGATACTCAATCCCTTTTGGACCGCGCCACGCATTCTGCTTCTACGGAATGTCGTGGATGTGGTTTGAATCCGTATCTGGCCATATAATAACTTGCGGTGGTCAGTCGATGAACATTACAGCGTTTTATCCCTCTCAGACAACTCTGGTACCAATTCGCAGATCGCGGAGGGACGGAAGCCTAGGTTGGCCTGGAGGGGGGGGGGGGGAGGAATTCGAACCATGAGTTTGGTATCGGGTGCACGCGACAGCTGGCACCTCCTCCGACTGTGCTACACGCATCCGGGTGGTGGAAAGGGGTGGAATCGCGAACGAAATGCGACCCTATACCGCCCATAGACGCAGGTGGACGCAGATGATGAACTCCTTGCCCCTGCTGTATCGCATCGGTTCATACCTTGCGTGTGGGCTCCGCATATTCGTGCACAGAGCGCGAGATGTGTTCGCGCCTGTAAGAATTGTATCTGAGTCAGCCAAAACCTTGCATTCGGTGTACTGCGACTACATCGTTTGGCGATTTGAGGTCGGCTACGAAGTCGCGACCGTCCCTTCGGGTAGCCTGGCTAGCTGCCCGGAGTTTCTCGCGTGCGCGAGAGAGCCCAAGTAGCCACCTCTGTTGTACTGCAGTCAAATGCAATGGCCCTAAGCGGCCTCCTTCCCCTGATCCCAAAAGAGCCGCCATTTCTACAGATATGGGAATGACTAGTACGGAGACGCTACTAAAATCTCAGGGCCTGCCCAGGATGCGCAAATTGAGAAGGACTAGGATGACGATTTGTACTTACAACGCCCGCACGCTCCGCATCGGAGGCATCCGTCGAGGACCTCATGATGCAAGCCAGGAAGATCAAGTACGACGTCATCGGACTGACCGAGACGAGGATACACCATCCCATTCACTGCGCTCACACGCCGGGGAGGCTCTATTCCCCGGAAAATGCGAGAACAGGAGAGTAGGCGGCGTTGGCATCAACACGCATGTGGCCAACAAGCCGAATCGGAAGTCTGCGACTGAAGCGACGTGGCTTCGTGCCAGCTTTGAGTGTGTCCGTCGCGTACGCCCCAACATCTGACTACGACGACAAAGAGTTCGATGCCTTCTCCTGGAGCTAGAGAAGTGCCATAGGAAAGCTCACAGATTCTACAACGTGATCGTCATCGCCAAGATTGGGGCCCGAAGGTCGTCGGAAGAGCTCATCAGAATCCACGATTTGGAGTAAAACGAGCAAGGTGAAGGACTGTCTGAGTTCATCAAGCCAACACGACCTGACCATCCATGGAAACTCGCAGTTGCAGAAGCCTTCTGATAGACCTGGGAATATCCCGGTGGCCACTTCCACAACGATGTCGATCACATCATCTTCAACCGCGAGTATTGGCCGACTGACATCTCCGTTGTCCCCAAGTTCTACACGGTATCGTACCACTTTCGCGCATGTTCCGTTTTTTTGCGTCAGGAAGAAAAGGCCGCGAAATTCAAGAAGAGGAGTCCCAGAACGACCATAAGCTGGGACCTTTACACCTCTCTTGCCGGCCTTTGGAAAGATACGATCGTGAACAACATCGACGAGGCGTACGACCGCCTCGTGCAACATCTCTCATGGTTCTAAAAGAGTCAAGGGCTGGTAGATCACCAAGGGCAGTTAGTTGTGCAGGCGTCCTCAGCTACAGTCATCTTCTATATTGTTTTTTAATCTCAAAAAATAACTCAATCCGTTTTTGTACATGCACTTGTAGGCTTTTTATAGTACATCAAGAAAAACAACGTGCACGTAGTTACAAGAAACTGAAAACAAAACGTCCGGGGACTCGTCAGCTGCATTATTGCCTGAAGCTACAAGTCATTTCACGCAGTGATTCTTTAAAACGTGTGATATCATTTGATTCCTTAAGACATGTCACGCGCAGCCGGTCAGCTTCTGAAGCGGGTACTGATGGTGCCGCCGAAGCACTTCACAGTTGAGGTACGTATGGCCTTGCGACGAGCGTTGTCGTGATGCTCAATGGTGCTTTCAGTACACTATCAACCCGTGGATGGGCGGCGTAGTCGACCAGCAGAAGGCGTACGATCAGTGGAACGCACTCAAGGCAGCTATCGAAAAGGAAGGAGTGCAGGTATCCGCCGATCTCGCAGGATCCCCTCTAGTTCTAAGTCGGAAGGGGCAAAGATTATTCCGCCTCGTTGTCCGGCCCAACGTGTGTTGATATCATGGGCTAGCAACCGGAGCTTGTACGAGAGCTCTGGTTGCTGGCTTATCAACAAACCTGGCGCATTTACGTCTATTTGAAGACGGAAACGTGTTTCAGGAAAAACATTTTATTCATGACGTGAAGCAAGTCAGAAATTCAGATCAAAACAAAATAAAAAGTAAAAATAAAATCAAAAATCAACAAAACTTAATAAATAAAATAAATAAAAAGTAGAGGCACTAGGTAAAAGTCCCAACTCCACCGACACGACTTCGGCCGAACGGTTGTAGCAACGGTATGGGTGGTCCTCGACCGAATCGTGAAAAACGGATGTCAGATTCGTGATCAGCACCCCAAATAACCCCCCTAGACGAAGTTTCAGTGAAGAAAATTTTTTCGACCGAAGTCGTGTCGGTGGAGTCGAAACTTTTAACTAGGCCTTTACTTTTTATTTTTTATGTTTATTAAGTTTTGTTGATTTTTGATTCTATTTTTACTTTTTATTTTGTTTTGGTTTGAATTTCTGACTTGCTTCACGTCATGAATAAAACATTTTACCTGAAACACGTTTCCGTCTTCAAATAGACATAAATGCAAGTGGCCATTAGCCGTTCGCTCAAAAATGTGCTAAAAATGAGATTATAGTAGGTCCTCGTCGAAGATATATCACAAAATGCAAAAAAAACCATCAGCGGCGGGAACCGAACCAATGAACCCAATCCTTTGGAGCTAGCACTCTACCGCTGAGCGCCGCCGCTGCTGACGGCGCTGATAGCCGAACCGCTGATTACCGCGCAATACTGCGCCCAACGTTGATTGAGCGCGCCTAATACATGGAAGACATCGCGGCTTCCGCCGGCCATAACTCGCTTAGGAGATCCAATTAGCAAATTTAGTCTATATACCTTGATCAGAGTCTCGAGCTCTATCACGTGATATAGGTCTCAATCCGAAGACTTCATGGGAAGATTTCATGGGAAGCTGACGGCATGGAACATCATTACTGTCTCTCAAAATCCATTTTCCCTTGAGCTCACCCACAGGCGGCTTCTCAAACAAAGAGCACTTTTTTGCTGGAAAAAATATGTAATTTCTAAGTCTCCAGCTTCTCTCGTCATAAAACCTCGGCATTGTGGAGAATAGTTGTCAATATTTTGTTTCATTTGATGTGACATCGCTTTATACAAACGTCCAAAACGATCAAGCCTTGCAAGCATTATCAGAAATCCTGGATAGGCATATTGATAGTATTAACACATTTGGACTTATTAAAGCGCATATCATGACTTTGACGAAGGAATGTTTATCTTGCAACATCTTTAAATGGTCGGGTACATACTATTCACAAGTCAGAGGGCTGGCTATGGGACAACGGTTAGCGCCCGTACTCGCCATCTGCTTTATGAGCAGAGTAGAGGAACCAGTACTTGCGCGAGCACCAATAATGTACTGCAGGTATATAGATGACTGTTGCATTGTGACTTCAACACAGTCTGAAATGGACGAGTGTTTTCGATTACTGAATCAACAGTCTGCGTACATTAGGCTTACAAGGGAAACTCCAAAGAATGGCTGGCTTCCATACCTTAATACACAGATAAAAGTTTCCAATGGCATGTTTGGCGTAAAGTGGTACCGAAAGCCAAGTTCGAAAACATCTTAATCAACGCCATCTCTGCTCATCCAACAAGCATAAAACGCAGCGTCGTTAGAAACATGTTTCGAACGGCCTCGCAGATATGTACGGGTGAACAGGAGCGACAAGAGTCACTGCGAATGGCTTCGAAAATAGCCATGCAAAATGGCTATGCATCGTCACGGTATCAGCGCAGAGCTCGTGCTACCCGCAGACAAAATGGACCACGTGATAACAGGGTACCCTTATGTATACCTTTCATATCTGATAAAGTCTCTGCTGCAATTCAAAGGAGCATAGTTCAAGCCCAGTTGCAAAACGATGTCGTTTTAGTCAACATTCCAAACGACAATATTAAACACCAACTGGTCAGGAATAGGCTCTACGAAAACCAGTGCTTATCAGAAAGTTGTGTTACATGTCCATACGGCAAGGTCGGAGATTGTTCCCGGGAGGGAGTAGTCTATCAGATTGAATGCCAAGCATGTAACTCCACATATATAGGGGAAACGGGGAGAAGACTAGCCATTCGAGTTAGAGAACACCTGGCTAGTAAACAACGTGGTAACATTAGAACACCTCTCGGAAAGCACAGAGCTGAGCAGCATAACGGTAACGACTTTGAGATAAAGTGCAAGGTGTTGGCAGTAGAAACAGAAATATCGGCAAGGAAGGCATTAGAAGCGTTCTGGATTTTTGCAAGAAATCCTGGCATGAACGACCGTCAGGAACGCCCGTCAATTACGAGTGATTTTCTGCCGTTTGTGCCAAAATGCGGTAGAATGGAAGGGCGCATGTGCAGGTCGTTTTCTTTGTCGTATACTATCAAGCACCGCACAGTAAATCTCATTCGCCCGGTCGTACTAACAGAGAGTTGCGAAAGCACTCAATAGGTGGATCAAACGTGAGTTTATCCCTCTTTGAATGGGTTTTCAGGGGCGATTTCTCTAAGGAAGCGAAACCGCTAGAGTGGGGATAGCGTTTGGTGGGGTAAATCGCTTATCTAATAGTTGCACCACGTTCAGGCCTCAGAAGAAGACGGGAGCGTCGAAACGTTAGGCCTGGCAAATAAAGATCCACCGTAACAACCTCGAGCGGCACAAACAAAATATTGACAACTGTGTAATTTCTGTTGCAACGATGTTTTGTTGCGATCAAAACTTCCTGCGTCAGGCGGGACTCGAACCCGCACCTGCCTCTGACCGGGCGGGAATGCTCTACTCAATTACACCACCGGCGCTGTCTGATCGAAAGCAACATCCACACCTCACCCATCAGCACTCACCCGTATATCGGAATGATGATTTCTTTCCACAGTGACCAATTTCAGGTGCTAACGATGGAACCAGAACCTGGCCTGCCCGATCAGGTTTTCGTCTGTAATTCAGGCCTTGTCTACAACAACAAAGTCTATCTCAGCAAATTCCGACATAAAGAAAGGTACACATGAAGTTGGATGTTTCCTACGTAACCGAGGTGCCTTTATATCACTAACAATATTTTGAACAAATAAACAAAAGCAGCAATGGGAAAGCTTCAACAAATAGAGGACAAGAATCTACATGCCGTTCAACGGTGATCTGGGGCCGAATTCATCAACGACCTACGTAACTTTAACGGAGAATTGTCAGCTTATCAAGCGATATGGTGAGCGCTAAGCTGCGTTAAACGCTCACATAACGCGGCTTGTCGCTCACCATATCGCTTGATAAGCTTACAATTCTCCGTTAAAGTTGCGTAAGTCGTTTATGAATCCGGCCCCTGGTTAACAATGCAATGGCGTTATTACGTTCGCTCCGCACTGTCTATACGGTAGCACTCACGACTAAGCTACATCCGATAAAGCTTGCTGACGCTTGCAATTTTCGTTGTTGACTTTTTGTGGAAATTCTGCACAGCTTACATAGAGGGATAGATTCAGACTTCTCCTCTGGGATGTGCTAGTCTTTTTGAATTGTAGGATGGTGAATTTTTCTATTCCGAATTCTTCTTCTGGGGTGATTAACTGTCACAACGAATTTTTAAGGTTAAACAATGGAGAACGCACTTTTTCACACACTCCATGTCTCTTACGGCAGTGCGCACATGGGAAGGATGGACGTTATCCTGCTCTGTCGAGGAATTCATCTTGGTTGATTTATGCGCACTTGTTACGACTCTTACTCGTACATTCGGGTTCGACGAGCCGAACAGTCTCCTCCCAGCCACGCCTCCTTCAACAAAATGGCAACTGCAGTTGCCAACAGAAACTGCGGTTGGTATTCTGTTGCAACAGCAACAGTGTGTTGCTATCCTGTTGGAGGCCCGCAACACACTGTTGCTATTCGGGCGCAGTGAGTAGCGCGCTTGATGCGTCCCGCGCCCCCGTCTCTGCGCAATCTCGCTGTCTGCGCTGTGACTGGGTCGCGCGCCTTCGTCTCTCGCGCTGTCTGCGTCTCTCGGTGGGGAGCGTGCCATCGGCCAGGGTCTCTGCGTTCTCGCGCCTTGCGCATACGTCTGTTCACACTCTCGCGCTCGCGAAGCGTATCGAAGCGGTCTTTGCGCGATTAATACTGCCGCCGCCGTCTAGTCTAGACAATAGACATTTCTATTTATTGCGTATGAAGTTTAAGTTTTTTAACGAAGCTTTAAGAGGCATGCTCGCGTAATCTCAGCGGTGAAATGAGGAATGTAACTGCGAAGGTGTTGAAGAATTAGGCAACGATGAATGTTCTGCGTTTTTCTTTAGCGCTGGCTGGTAGGTGTGGAGCCTGGAGTAGTGACCTTTGTTGTTCTAATGCTTCACGCGCTAAATATAATAGTTTCAGCATACTGCAGTAGAATAAGGTTTTCCTTTCCCTGTGGTATCTTCAAGTTGTCTGGATTGTAATGCGCTGGGATGCTTACTTCCCATTGTTCGTGGTCCTACATGCAGTCTGTTGTAGTTGCTTCTTATTTCTTACTCTACGGGTCCCGTTTTCTTGTCCTACTTCTGCGGTTCAGGTCTGCTATGATTCTTTCGAGATGATTGGCATAGGTGTTCAGTAGTCGTTCCAATGGTAGCCTTCGTAGACACACCTTAACATCGGCCCAGATATAGGTGCAATTAACCAGACAAACCATAGATATGCCATTCTCACGTCAAATTGGATACTTCTAAGCTTGACGCCTTTGATATCAAACTGAACATCCTCCATATTAAAACAATCGCTTCGGGATTAAATTAAACTCCGTCTGGGTTAAAATAATTCTTGGTTCAAAGTAAATTTAGTAAGACTTCCATTGAAGTTTTTAAAAATTCACCTGCTCTAATAAATAAATAAATACAGAGTTATGTATACAGGGTGTCTCAAAAAACTGTATACACTGTTTGAAAGGTGATACCCTTGCTCACAACAGTAAAGGTACTGTAAAAGTTAAGGGTTCATGTAAAATCGTAAGAAAACAGAAATTTTCTGGTATATGAGCGGTGAGGCACTCCTTCGAAATTTTGCATTTTATACTGGATTGATTGTGTTTCGCTTGAATGCTTGCGGTTGTCCGTTAATACAGGTTTTCGACCTCCAACTTTAGAGCGGGATTTTTTTTGCAACACTTTACCTTGGAACGAGATTCCTACGGCGTGAAAATAGTCGAGATTGCGCCACGCTTCCGCCTCAAATCCTGCATTTTTTAACCTGACTATTTGTGCATGGGCTGAACACTTGATACAACCTTGTTAGTACTTATCCTTATTAACCTGTGATGTGCTTCCTTTAACGTTTAGAACTTGACAATTACGTGAAAGATACATGACGTGCGTGTTTATTGATTGCACAATTTAAGATGCGATATGCGCAGGAGCCCCATTTTCGAAGACGGATTGTGTGGACTGATAGAGCAGCATTGAAGCTAAATGGAGAGGTTACCCGGCATATCTACAGCTACTGGGCGATGGAAACGTTAAAAGAAGCACAGCAAGGTTAACGTGGCCAAGTAGTAACACGATTGTAACAAGCATTCAGCCCATGCTTAATCAGTCGAGTCTGAAATGCAAGGTTTCAGGCGGGGCATGGCGCAATCTTGACTGTTCACAAGTCACAGAAATCTCGTTAGCCTCTACTTTCATCTTAGTCTCAAACGTCATAAAAAGCTTCACTAGCAGCAATGCCAGAACCTTTCAAACATTAATTGCACTTTTAAGGGATACCCCTGCATTTTTCGCATGCATTAATGTGCTTTCAAGTTCTGAACCTTAAAAGAAGCACAAATCCGTCGATACAGCCACATTCTGAATAAATTATAATAAGTGTTAAATCGAAACACAATCAATCGAGTGTAAAATGCGAAATTTCAGACAAGTGCATGGCGCATTCCATGCCGCTCACATGCCAGAAAATTTCTATTTTCTTAGGACTTTATATGAGCTCTTAACTCTTTTAGTACCTTTCCTGAGCAAAGTTATCACCTTTCAAACAGTATACAGTTTTTTGAGACACGCTGTATACACAGTTGTATACACGCATATATGCCATGTATATGCATATATATGTGTGTATACATATGTGCATATACACATGTATGTATATATACATGTATACACGTGTGTATACATGCATATACACATGCATATTTATATACGTTATTTGTATATTTACACATATGTGTATACATCTGTATATATGCGTGCATACACATATGAATACATGCATATGTACACATGTATACATATATATTCACATATATACACGTATATACATATATATGCATGCGTACACATGTGTATATGCATAGATGTATATATGTTTTTATGTATTTATATGTGTACACATAAATATGTACGTATTACGTACGAGCTGGATATACGTGGATATATGGCTGCTCAAGTATCGGGAATACGAAGGCACGGTTATCGGAGTGAAGGAACGATTATCGTGTAACCGTTTAGCAACCGAACGGCAACACAATAGCAACCGAACGCAACAGCTACTTGCAACAGGATAGCAACAGGAGCCGCCCCTCTGTTGACCGGCTTCTCCCGGATAGCAACAGCGGTTCCCCCCAGTAGCAACTCGAGCCTCGCGACCGCGTGGCTCGTGTTGCTATTCGGTTCGGCTCGTCGAACCCGAATGTCCGAGTACGTGAATCGCTTTCTGCCAACCAGCCATGGAGTATTGTTGTGCTTTCACTTCACTTCGCAGAGGAGACGAAGCTGGTTGCACTGGCCATGCAGCTAGTAGATTCCGGGTCTTGTGTTGCAATAGATTACTGAGGCAGGCAAACCGCCTAAATTCTTCGTCGTCTCATGTCCATGAATTCGCGTTTTTTGTCCGAGCCAGCCAGGTACGGCTTGTGCTTCCATTCGCGCTCAGTTGAGCCGAAAACCTGTCTTCCGGAGGTTCTTTTCTAGCGGTGTATGTCTTTTCTATGGCGCATCAGTGAGTCGTAATATGCTTTAGCAAGATGAATATGAGATGTTATTAAAAGGGCTTGTCTGGAGACAAGTGGCAAAACTATTAATTTCAAAGGGGAGACAAATAACGTTACAATTTCACTTCACTTTAGTGAAAATTTAAGCAAAACTGTGCTGATATTGATTGACGAAAAGCTTCTTTTTTTTTTGAAGAACTGGAGAGCAGGAGCCTTACCTGAAGTGGTTCAAGTCGCAGAAGTTCCGCACTTTCGGAGAAGAGTATCCAGATTTCTTCGAAGGCGGTGGCGATGCCGTGTTCTCAGATCCAGAAACTCTTTGGGCCGGATTCGGGCCACGGTCAGAAGAACAGGTGAGCTTCCCACGGCCTTCCGATTTTCTCCTATTCCCTCATGTCATGTTCAGGTGTATGAGAGGATAAGAGCCCTGGGCAACTTCGAGATCGTCATCTGCGAGCTGGTGCACCCGAAGTTCTACCACCTGGACACTTGTTTCGCACCTGTGGACCAGACCACAGCACTCTGGTATCCGCCCGCGTTCTCTGAGAACACGAAGAAGGAGGTGAACGACTTCTCGAGTTGGCCTTCACTGTCCTTCCAAGCCGACCGCCTTACGCGAGAAGACCTTCGATCCCTATGACGCAGACGCAGTTCTGGCCAGTTTCAGATCATGCGCCGGATGCCGCACTCGATCGCCGTCTCCGAGGCCGAGGCGAAGGCCTTCGTCTGCAACGCGATCACCGTTCGCAACACGGTCATCTCCCCGATCGGGGTCCTGCCGCCAACTCGAGAAGCCCTGGCCAGACGAAAGATGTCGGTCACCGAAGTGGACATGAGCGAATTCATGAAGAGCGGCGGGGGGTGCCAGTGTCTCGTCCTTCGGTTGTCAGACTGAGCCGATCTTAGGATAGGCTTTCACGAATTAAGACAAAAAGACTTTTGAAAAGAAACGTGAAATGAATTATCAGGAAAATGGAAAGTGATAACGACCATATTAAGCTCAAATTAACCCTCTTCGCTACCCTACAGTGACTCCCCTCTTTCCACCCATTTGCAACGACAGTAGTCTCACTTGTTGAATGCTCTGGACATAACGAAACTTGTTCCCAATCTCCCTTGTCCCAGTAGTTTTCGCTGTTGTCTAGGCCTTATAAATTTTTATTCGCACGTGTACTGTTGCACCACAAATTTGTTCTCTTCCCATATGGTGTCGCGTTAGCTTAACAACTGACGCTGTAGTTGTATGAGAAAACTAAAATACAGCCTTAGTTATCGACTGGTCCAGTTGCAGGCGTCCAAAACCAGAACGTAAGCGAATTTCAGACAAGGGAAGAAAGGTTTGTTGGCTGCCCTCATGGTCAGGCGAACGCACTAGTCATGCATTCTCCGATATCACATCATCGAAGCCGGACTCTAGCCACTCCCACCGTACGATTCACGCTGCACTCAAAAGACGAATAGCTCGACAAACAGAAGCGGTGTTGCTCGCAAAACGTTAGCGCAGATCGTATTTGAATTTGCTCTTCAGTTTTTTTCCACCACGAAGCTATCACCATGCCTCTAACGATAGAGCTTTAAACCTGACTTTACATACTACTGCATTAACTGCTGAAGCGCATCCACGCAACCAATTATGTATTTAGGTAATCTGGCTCGTCTCAATATTTGTTTTTTATTTCAAGCCGTGGACCACAACAAACCATGTGGGGACCTAAAGCTATGTAACTGCATATAACTAAGACGCACAATTGAAAAACAAGTGTGCTATGCAAGCCCACTGCGGCCAAGTATGTAAGTGCTTGAAGTGGAAGCAGACATGTGGTGTTATGTTATACCAGACGTTCAGCGACCTAGCGACCGCCAAACGTCTGGTTGGGGGCTTCGCCGCCAAACGCCGAGAACAGAACAACCTCAATCTTCCTCCTTTCTTCTCTAAGCCTTCTTACAGTAAAAAAAACTGGTTTTACTATATAGATTAGTGCTGTGGGATATGGTAGGGCAGAATTTTCACTGCGCATATGAAGCCCATCCACCTCCATCGCATGTAGGCGATTTATTCTCCGAAGCGCTCGTTCTCTACGTGTCGAGAAACAGGTAATGAGAGTTCCAATCCGGTGCTTAGTCAGCAAGATCATAATTAAAATTAATCGGTCTTGGTCGACACCGCTTACGGTCCGACGGCAATAATACTCCTCCGAATCCCGTGGTCACTCTCTCTACCCCTCCCCCCCCCCCCCTCCCGAAATATTTCCTTTCCTATGTTCTGGCAAAGAAACGGAGTGAGAGTCAAGCACGCACATGTGACACTGAGTACCGATTCACATGTCACTACGTTGCCACGACTTCTATGACACTCCTTCTGCACGATACACGTGCCACGACTTCTGTAAGCCGTCTTCAGAAATCCGACACACACTGAACGATGTTAAGGAAAAATGCTCCCCCCCCCCCCCTTCATTCACGCTCCCCCTCTAATGGTCCCCCTTTGTTGCTCCTCTCCTATTGGTCGCCCTTACTCGGAATCACTACGCAAGTTGGACGACGTCTTCAGCGCGTCTTCTGAATCCATACGTACATTGAATGACGTCTTCAGCACGTGTTCTGAATCCCTACGCACGTTAGACGACGTCTTCAGCACGTCTTCTGCATCCCTGTGCACCTTAGACGACATCATCAGCACGTCTTTTGAATTCCTACGCAAGTTGGACGACTTTTCAGCACGTCTTCTGAATCCCTACGCTCGTTAGACGACGTCTTCAGCACGTCTTCGGAATCCAGACGCACCTGAAAGACGTCTAGGGTACGCCTCCTGAACCCCTACGCTCTGCACCCGATACCCATCCATACCCTGACGCGTTGCCCCTTGAATATCTCGCAAACTTGGACAATCCGCCGCCAAGGATATAGTTCGCCAGCAACCGCCCATGGTTAAGCTCAAAGAAAGCCCGGCTGGCATACACCGCACTGAAGTAGGCATCTTTTGGCTCCGGTCCCGCTTCCCGTGACGAACACGTGACGTTAGGCGATTATATATAGTAAAGATATAAGAAATCCTACCTTATGGATGCATAAGGCAAACATATGAGAGAGAAATAACACCACACTTGTCTCAACGTACAACGACAAGTTAGCAGAAAAGGCACGCCAGAAATCGACAAGAATCAAAGCAAAGTCATTAACGTAGTCAGGCAAAATCGTACCTGTGCAACATGGTTTCCACACGGCTCTCCTTCTGCTCCAGTGTTAGAAGGGACTAAATGTTTTTGCAATTTTCGAGTAGAGGCTACCCGCTCTGTGGGTAAAAGACATTGCTCGAGACCTAGGTGTAGGATGAGGAAGGCATAATTTGGTAATACCGCCTCTGGCGTGGGATGTTTTCATCGCAAAGAATTTGCAAGGTCCGTAATTTAGGTGTAAAAGGCTGAAGGCTGTGAATGAGGCAGACGTCAAGAACTTTGCGGCACGATTCCAGAGACGGAAGTTCGAAGAATTTGCTTCTAATTGACGCTCTCGACCTTCGAGTAAATAGAAATCCTTCTTGCCCCACGTCTCCTGATTTTCCCTTGTTCAATGCCAGATCGATTGTAAATAAAATTCCGGACATGAACTTTATTCTTCGTCGATCCCCTAATGGGGTTTTCTTAAACAAAATTTGGTGTGAACCAAGCATCGTCCAAGATGCCATTTTAAGCTGTGACTCCCAATATGAGGTATACAGCTGTGACCGCCTGAAAAAGTGGGGTCGGCGTTCCAGCATTAATTCACAACCTAGTATTACAGAAAGACTGGATCTATCCTAGTCCGAGGGGCACATAACTAAAAGATAGGTAACAAAACGAACTGAGACCTACCGAGCGGCGCCTAGAGAATGAGTTGGAATCTAAAAGAAACCAAAAACGAACGAACAAGAAGATGCTGGTTCTGTTGCGTGGAGTGGCGACACGCGTCCATTAAATCACGTTTGTCTCGCTGAGAAAGGTCCGTTAGATGCTGTCGCCATATGACCTATTTGGAATGTTCTCAAATAGTTTTGGAAGTGTTTCTCGCTGTCACCTCATTTGCGAACATGATAGTTCTTCAGGTGTTTTTATAGACTACTTTTTATTCTTCTCGTAACTTTCACTACTTCAGGAAACTGTTACCAAGTACAGCATATTTTATACACCTCACACATTGGTCGCCTTGCTGTGTGTTTCTTCCTGACCACTCTCGTACACACTATAATTACTCTCTCGCAAAGATGTCGAATATTCGAATGGTTTCGAATACTGATATTTAATAATAATATTTTTCGAGTATTGGAATTCGAATATAATTGAAAGCGTGTTCTTTCTGAATAATCGATTTCGAATTCAATCGAAAAAGGGGATCTTTCCAATATTCGATTCGAATATTTAAAAATCAGGCTGCATGATAGACATGATAGGCGACAGCCCAGAAGAAAAAGTGAAAGCAGTAAATAACGGATTCCTTCCCAGTTAAGCATGAGGTTTTTACCAACAAGCCCCTAGATCAGAGTAAACGCCAGCTACTTTAAAGTCCTTGTGTAACATATCTACCCAGCGCTGCTTCGGGCGCTCTCTAGGCCGTTTTCCAGACACTTCCAACTCAAGGGCTATCTTACGGACGCTGTCTTCCTTTCCACGCAGAACTTGGCGGTACCATCGTAGGCGAGCTTCGCGCAACTTGTCCGCTACCGGCGCGACGCCGAACTTCTGCCGAATGGCATCGTTTCGTATGCGCTCCATGCGAGTGACTCCTGTCGTCCAGAGCACCATCTTCATTTCCATGACGCTGAGGCGCGTTTCAACTTCTCTGGTCACAGGTCAGCACTCAGCGCCGTACATCGTTACTGGCCGGACGACGGCTCTATATATTTTCAACATCAACGCTCTGGTATCTTCCTATGGCAAAGCACGCCAGTCAACGAGCGCCACTTGGACCAAGCTGAACTCATCCGTGAACTCTCTTCAGCCATCAGACTGCCATCAGATGCTATTGCTGTTCCCAAGTATTTAGACCCAAAGTGCGTGCAAACTCAGTACCGTTAATCTTAACGGAGCCGGACTCGTTTACGTCAGTCGTTAAATACTCGGTCTTCTTCACGTTCAGTCACAGCCATCTCGAAGCGGTCGAACCAAGCTTGCACCTGGCGCTCGAGTTCATTCTTATCTTCGCAACCGAGCATTACGTCATCAGCATACAGTAACTTCCAAGGGATTGGCTTCTGAAGATCTCGTGTGATGGCATCTATGACGACAACAGAGAGGAGTGGGGAAGGTGCAGAACCTAGTGTACCCCGACAAAGATGAGGAACTTCATCGAGGTTCCTGCTGCAGCTTGAACTCCACTCTTTGGAGGAGAGTAAAGAATTCGCACTCACTCTACTAGTTCTTCCGGAACGCCGTGCTATCGTAGGGCGTGCCACATAACCTCACACGGTACGCGATCGAAGGCACTATCCAAGTCGAGAAAGGCATGATGCACCGGCTTTTGTTTCTCGCGATGCTTCTCCACCAGAAGACGGGCGGCATGTACGACTTCGATAGTGTCACAACCAGCCACGAAGCCACACTGATTGCTGGAAAGCTTGACGATTTCGCGAATTCGTCTGTCGAGGGTTCACTCCAAGATCTTCATGCTGTGGAAAAGCAAGCGAATCGGATGGTAAGTTGAACAGTCTCCAGGGGTGCCCTTCTTCTTCCAAATCGGGATCGTAGTACTCCCTTGCCAACCATCAAGCCCCTTCTTCTCCGCTACAACCTGGTTGAAAAACTTAGCCAACCACTCAGCAGAGTACCAGAACTTCGAATTTCATAAATCAGCTGGCATACAGCTGGACCAGTCGCCTTGCCCGGTCTCATCTACTTCAGAGCCGCTTCTGTTTCCTCCACGATGATCTTATGAACGGAACCGTGAACAGAAGCCACAGGAGGGATGGCCGGATGAGGAATTTCCATAGTGGAAATTTCCTCAAAGTAATCGCGCCATCGCTTCAGCGCCTTTTTGCGGTCTGTCAGAAGATGGCCGCTCTCATCACTGACGCCAACGAACTTTCCAGCATCCTCGGTTTGGTGATGGCGGGTCTAGCAAGTTGGTACAAATACCGCTCACCATCGCGCGACTCGAGCTTTTCATAGACATCGTTGTAATGAGTGGATTTTGCACAGTCTTCTTGGCAGCTTTTTTCGCTTCGTGGTCAGATCAGCGGACGACGATGTGGGGCGATCGTTTCATACGGCACGATCTTCACGTCTGTGCCGAGACTCCGGTCGCGATCTCTCGCGGGGACAAAGCCTATCTGGGTCTTGGTACTCCCACTTTTGAGATGCGAGTCGCGTTTTCTGAAGACGGTGTTCACTATGGTGAGGTTATGCGATTCCGCATACTCAAGTATACGCCCGCCATCTGCGTTACGCGACCCATAGCCGAATCCACCATGGCAGCTGTACCCGTCTTTCGTAGCGCCTACGTGCCCATTAAGGTCATCAGCGATTATGATGGTGTCTCGCGACTGTACTTCTGCTGTCTTCTCATCAAGCAGGCCCCAAAACTCGCGTGATCGGAGCAGCCAGTCTGCTGAGCGAACGCACAGAAGAAGTGATAGAGTCGCTCCTTTGCGGCGACAACGATCTTCATCAATCGATCGTTAAAGCGTTCCACACTTACAATCGGGTCACGAAATCGTTCAGAGACGATTATTCCGACACTACTGGAGGTCCTGGGACAACCACATAGAACGGCCTTGAGGCCACGTCCTATGCCCCTTGACTTGCTGCAGGACCACCTCGTATTCTGCACCGCACAGAAATCAACCCTTCTACACCCCATGCATTAACCAACTAGCACGAGCGGCCCGTCAACGCCCCCACACTCAGCGTTGCCATCCTGCTTACAACACCACCCACGTCGCGCGGTCAAAAAGGCCGTTTGCGTCGGAGGAATCCGTCGCAAACCGTCTTTTGGACCGCGTTCCAAGTTGTTTGAGAAATTATTGGCACCGTTCGATTCGTCTCTTCGAAAACTCCACAAGTGTATATAAAACTTTACCAGACTACCGTATTTTCGTCGTGGGTGGCCTAAAAAATGACTGGAGCAGGCTCTTGCGATTAGAGCGCCTTGCTTCCCAGGACGTACAGTGTTTTCGAAGTATCTAAAGCATGGCGTGCGTTGTCAGTGCTCTGTCATGCCTGGAATGCTCCGAGAGTGCGCCGTGCACAATGCATATAGGATCGAACCTATCAATCGAGTGGGAGAAAGCATGTGCTCTCCGCCTCTATCTTCCCTTACTGGAAAATGTAAAACCTTCAAGACTATTTCAAGCCGTCTGGAGAATTTCCAGCCGCCCTACTAAGAAAATGCTCTAAAGCTGTTTGAGTAGCCTTTCGAATGCGCCGTGAACAATGCATATAGAATCGAGCGCAATAACTCTTTCAAGTTCAAATCGTTTCGGCTGCAACTCGTGCGTCTTGTAGGCGGTAAAGCGATCTAGTAGAACACTGAAGTAGATTGGTGTAGCTTAGGAAGAGGCAATGTCACAGGGGTGCGAAAATGCAGGTGAGGCCTGTGTGACGCTTTTTGTTCTGATTTCCGTGGACCACTGCTGAAAGACGCGGCGAGCAAACGGGTTTAAAATGCGTGAGCGAACATAGCGCTTGAGGTGCTTTACAATGACGTGCTCAGAACTCTTCAGCTGCATAAACTCCATTAGCCTCAGCTGTCAGTTTATTATTATTATTTATTCATGACGTAGGCCGAAGCCTACGTGGTACAGAAATAACGAGAACAGCAAATCCAGCCACACACAACCACAACCAAGAACCAAGAAACAAAAGTTGTAATGAATAAAAGAAAAACTAAACTAAACAACTAAAACTAGGATTACAAGCAGGACTAAAAACTTAGGACACCTCTGCAAATGCAATTTTACTGGCCCCTCCTCTGAAAGAACTAAGTGACAGGTACAGGAAGTCCTGCTTGTATAGGAAGAACAGTTTAAAGCGGCGGAAGATAGCGGTTAGAGTTTCTTGTGCTCTTACTCGCCAAGATTTGAGTTTTCGACACTTGCAATGGCACCGTTCTGTTGAGCGTGAAAGGCGCTATCGAATGGTGTCAATTTCGATCGATTCTGGAAATATCGATTTTTTGACAGATTCGCATCGAGGACGAGGCCGCTCGAGGCCGCGGCAGACGGACGTTGACGTTACTGAACAACGATGTCTTCGAATTGGGCCACGCTTGATACCTTCGATAGAGCTTTTCATTCTGAATTGAATGGTGTTGTTTGTGGTAGGGAATACCGTAACGTGGGCGAGTAAGAGCAAGGAGAACATTGACCGTTGTTGTGCTGAATTGCACACGCGGGCGTGTTCTGAGCGCAATAACTCTGTAATATGTGAACCTTTCCTGTTATAGCTTGTGGGTTTTGTAGACGATGACGTCATCAAAAATCGATGTCTTCGAATTGGGCCCTGCTTGACACCATTCGATAGAGTTTTCCATGCTGAATGGTGTTATTGAGAGTAGAAAAACTGTAATCTGGGCGAGTTACAATGCAGAGAACATCTGCCATTGTTGTGCTAAATTGCACGCGCGGGCGTGTTCGAAGCGCGATAACTCTGTAATGTGGGAGCCTTTCAGGTTGCGGCATGTGGATTTTGTAGGCAGTAGAACGGTCTATTAGTACACCAAAGTAGAATGGTTTAGCTTAGGAGGGGCAATGTTACAGTGATGCTAAAATTCAGGTAGGCCTTGTATGGAAAGATTTTTTCCAAATTAAGTCGACCCCTATGGGAAGACGCAGAGAGCCAACGGCCTACAAATGCGCAGGCGAGCAGAACGCTCAAGGTTCTTTACAAAGGCGTGCTCACAACTCCCTAGCTGATTAAACTGCCTTAGCACCAGCTCTCATTTTAGGAGTTTTAGCGTTTGAAGTTTCCTGCGCCATTATTTGACCACATTTGAGTTGTTGACATTCGCAATAACACTATTAGTATCAGCACGAAAAGCTCTATCGAATGTTGTCAATCCCGACCATTTTCAGAAAAATCGATTTTTTGACAATTTCCCATCGAGGACAGGGGCACTCGAAAAGCTGTGGGTGCTCCTAGGGTGCTCTGTGATCGATGCGAAATTGTCAAAAAATCAGCTTTTCCGAAATTGGTCAAGATTGACGCCACTCGATAGACCCTTTCGTGTTGAACAAAAAGGTGTTATTGGGAGTGTCGAAAGCCCAAATGTGGGCGAGCAAGTGGACAGGAAACTTCAACTTCTAAGTCCGCAGCCCTAAAATAGTAGATGGGGTTAAGGCAGTTTAGGGAGCTGGGGAGATGCAAGCATATCGGCTTAAAGCAGCTTAGGTGTTCTGCTAGCCTACGTATTGCACAACGTTGACTCGTCGTGTCTTCGCGCAGTGGTCGACGACATCGGAAAAAAATTGGGTCGCACAAACCTCCCTTTTCGCAGCGCTCTAATTTAGTCCATTCATGAACTGCACCGTTGTGCTTTCGAGCACGTCAAGAACCTTGTGCTGCCTACAAAATTTCTCGAGTTGCAGGCGGAAAGATTCAAACTTGATAGAGTTATTGCGCTACGAACTCGTCTGCGCGTGCATTTTCCAAAGATTCGTCGGACTAACTGGAGCAAATCCTAAATAGAACGGCCGGAAATTCTTTGTAAAATTCTCCACACAGTGCAAGATAGTCTTGAAGGATTTACATTTTCCATTAAGCGACGATAGAAACTCAGTGGACATGCTTCCGCCCATTCGAGCATTGACAACGCACGCCATGCTTGAGATACCCCGAAAACACTGCACGTCCTGGGAAATAAGGTGCTCTAATCGCAAAAGTCTGCTGCAGCTTTTTTTAGGCCAACCACTTGAAAACGCGGGGGTCTGGTAAAGTTTTATACATGATTGTGTAGATCTCGAGAACAAGAATCGAACGGCACCAGCAGTTTCTCAAACAACTTAAAACTAAAGGAGTTATAAGCATGCGAGCTTTTTTTGACCGCGCGACGCGGGCGGTATTGTACGTTACGGGACTTTCGGACTAGCTCAGTTTCCACCCGACCGTCTTCGCATCAGGGACCCTCGCATACTTCCATTTTTGGAATTGGTGGCTGACTTGCTGTTCAAGAATCTTCACGAAACAACGCTTTTGCCTAACGGCAGCTAATGACAGACTGACGACGAAGTATTGTATGTAAATCTGTGGCAAATCTGTCCTCCTCATCTACAAACGTAAAATATCACGCTGTCAATTTTGCAGCCACAAAATTTATTACAGGTAGCTGGGAATAGGCCAGCAATGAAGGCCGGTCTCATTTCTTTCTGGTGATTCGCCCAAGTAATCGATAGAAACATATGTTTCTTATTTGTGATGGACTTGTGAATATATAACTATTCTCCAGCCAATATATTAATTAAACGGTAAACTCCTAATCGGTTATAACAGGCAGTTGACCTCCACTGTGTGAGAAAAATAGTTAGTCTAGTAAGGACGGTCAATCATAAACTATCTATTCGAATACTTAGTCCAGTTACAATTATCAGACGACTCACCAGCAGTTCCTTGATCGTCGCCGGGCGTTGCTGGTCGTCAATCCGTCAGTAGTAGCAGAATATGTCCTAGTCGGAGTAGAATGTCGAAGTATTCGACGGTTGAAGTCGAAAGTCCTCCTCGAAGTTGTAGTCGATCGTTCCGAGATGAAGAAATCGAAGTGAAGTCTCTTGGGCCCATTCAAAAATATGGCCGCGCCGCCTCGCGGTCGAATTCCGGTCGGGACCCGTCCTGTCTCCGGTGCCCGTCTCCTTTACTTTGTGGATTGGAGCAGCCTTGCTCCCGCTGTGCCGGTGCTCATCGCCTTCCCTTTCTTCCCTTTTTTCCTTAGGTTAGAAACTAACCTAAGGAAAAAAGGGAAAAATAATAAAAATAATAAAAATAGTGTTATTGTGTCACGCTAGTCGTGACACTCCGGCCTACGCTTTGGTTAGGTCTCAATGACGAGCTGGTGCTCGCATCAAGACCTCTTCGTAGTGCTTCCTCTCCTGCACAATGCTGTATTGTGGGATTTACCCCCACAATAATAACAGCTCTCTGGCGGCCGGCGGCACTCTTCTCGCGGGCAGCGTCCCAGGCACTTGAGACAGTACCCGTGCCTCTCCATAAGTGCCCTTCTGTCCTCTGTCTGAGGGTAGGTTGGGCAGGAGTCGGTCGCATGGGTTCCTTCGGCCCGGCAGAATCTGCAGCGGACTAATACCCCATCTCGATAGAGTGCGTAGGGTGCGCATCCGACCCTTCTTTCTGGACATTCCGCTAGCGACTCGAGTTGTGATGCCGCCACTCGCACCTCGAACGCTTCACGCTTCTTCTTGGGAAGCGGCTCTCCTTCGGTCAGGGCGCGCCTGCTGGTGGTCGGTTGATCCGTCACCGACTCAGCCTCTTCTTCTTCACCGTACATCAGGACCGACAGCATGTACTCTGTCCTCATCTGGTAGGACGTTAGCTTCCTTTCGATGCGGTCCAGTCGTTCTTCCGTCTGCTCCTTTAGTTCCTCTAGGAGCACCTGTTGTCGGGTTCCGATGTTTTCTACCAGCTTCAGCATCCTCACGCCGAAGATCGCCAGATCATTGCGTGTCGGCGGTCTGGCTTCTTCCTTTTCTTCAGTTTCCTCGGGTTCGTCCACGGGTGGTTTATCCGTCTCGTCTCCCTCCTCACTCTCTTGCCCTTCGGGCTCGTCCGTGGGCGAGTCTTCTTTTTCTTCTTCTTCATCAAAATCTCCGAGGTCCAGTAAGTCTTCCTCTTCCTCATCATCCGAGACCGGGACACGTTTCTTCAGGTCCTCATCTGCCATCCTGAAAAAGGTTGAAGATATTCTTACATTAGAACTAACACTACCAGCTACGGATTTTAGATTATCAGCAGTTCCAGCAATAGTTTTCTCGACACAAATCTTCTCATTTTCTTCTATAATTTCTTCTATAATTTGCAGCTGGTAGACTTCGTACTCAGCTAATCGAAAGGATATCTAGGTCTTCTTTGAGGACGAAGATTGTAAGCTTGATCTTGACGCTCCGGGACTTCTCTCTCACGTGTTTCTTCTTCGAGTAAAGTATCTTCTGACCGTTGTCCCGTTTCTTGTCGAATGTCAAGAGGGATTAACAGGTTCGGCGGTCTTCTGATGGTGCCTCCTCCTCCGACCCGAAGTTCTACTTCTCTTATTTGACCATCTTCGGACTCCACTACATCCAAGATCCTTCCCAGCTTCCACGAGTTTCGTGGGAGTATCGAGCTTGATACGAGCACGACCTCCCATGGGCTTGGAGTTTTGGCGGAAGTTTTTCCCTCTTGCAAGTTCTTCTTGTGGAATTCTCGTAGCTCCTTGAGGTAATAGTCCTGCCAGGTCGCCCAGAACTTATCAACTTTCTGAACTGAGTCTTTTAAAGCCTCATTTGCCTGGGACTTGGTCCTCAATTTGGAAGCTTCTTGTGTGGTGAGATAGCTGGTGTCTTCTTGAGAATCGCAAGAACTGGAAATGATCATATCCTTCTGGATGAAATCTATAGGACGGATAATTACTACACTGTCCAGTTCTGCGTCTTGATATGTCAATGGTCGCGAATTCAGAGACGCTTCTATCTCCGTTAGTAGTGTCCGAAGTTCTTCTTCTTCCAATATCGTCGTTTTGAGCACTTTCTGAAGGGACCTCTTTATCAACTGTATTAGTCTTTCATAGAATCCGCCTTGCCAAGGTGCAAATGGCGGATAGCCATTAGAACTAACCACTTGCTCCGCTGGCAATATGCCAGCTCCTGCTGGAGTACCACGCAAGCATGCACATCAATCCGTGCCGAGACTGCTTTCGTCGCTGAGGGGGACATCGGAGATGGGTTGTGCGCTCTTCGAGCGATAGCAGATGATCTCTGTCGTCTTCTTTCACGTTGAGATTTTTCAGCTTCTTCAATAAGTCTTCTGTGACTTCTTCCTGTTGATGGATCCGGAGTAGAAAGTTCCTTGCTGTAGACATTTCTTGACTGGAAGGAATTCGGTTTCTTGAGATCGTTACTGTGTCGATCTCCGGATATTTCTTGAGTATTCCCCTCTTTCTTTCCTCATTGAGTCGTGATGTTACCTTCCGCAAGAATCTGAGCACGTAAGTGGTCACTCGAACCAGTTTCTTCATGGAACTCCACCGGTTCCAGTCGATTAGAGTCAGCTGACGATCTTCTCTTGTGAGCAGAACTGGGTGCTCGTCTTCTGGGTCCTTTAATGTGAAAAACTGGGTTTCTTCGAGCCATTCTTCCGGTTTCTTTGCGATGAAATTCGGCCCCTTCCACCAAATGTGGTCTGCCAACTCTTCTTTCGATAGGCCTCTCGTTGCACAGTCGGCTGGATTTACTAGAGTGTTTACGTAACCGAATAGTACTTTTATATTTTGGTGCTGGAACTGCTGGACTATCCCTTGTATTTCCTTTAATCTTTGGTAACTAAAATACCTGATTGCTTTCTTTCTTCTCTTTTCAACAGCCAATTCAGCAAGATTTCAGAGTCTGAAAGCAACCTAACCTCACTGGTATGAATAGTATCAGCCAATTCTTGAAATATAGTAAGACATAGCCTCGCAGCAATGGTAATAGCATTTAGCTCTAGCTTAGGGATAGTATGATTGACTTTAACAAACGGTAGTTTAGATTTGGCAGTCAGCAACGCCTGTTGATTTTCGCTATTTAAATAGACTACCGCCGCCATAGCTAGTGCACTTGCATCAGCGAAGGCTACTAGTCGGTGAGGTTGCTTATGTTGAGACAATCTTCTTTTGAAGTGCCTTTCGAATCCATTTACTGAGCTTCTTATATCATTCCATTCTTCTTGATCGTGCGTGGAGAGATTGTCATCCCATCCGTATTCCTTTTTCCAGAGCTTTTAGAAGAATACTTTACATTTTATCATAAGTGGTGATAACCAGCCCATCGGATCATAGACCGATGCAAGTTGGTGTAGTACACTTCTCTTAGTGATCCTTCGGGCGTCAGGGAGTGAACAAGAGATGATTAATATATCATCCGTAGTGTCCCATCTGATTCCTGGACCTTTGGTTTCTCTTCTTTGGAGCGGTCTTCTGGTGCCACACGTTGGATGAGTTTCTCGTTGTTTGACGAGAACTCTCTGAAATTCATCTTCAGCTCGCCGAAATTTTTTTTACAGTTCTTGTATTTCTGTAGGCCTTCTTCCACTGTTTCGGCAGTTAGAAACAGGTTAGCCACGTAGAGATTGGTGTTAATTTCTTTCGCCAACGACGTGTTCTCTTCGCTCTCCAGGTGGAATCGGATAGTAGCTGACAAGAGAAATGGGGACGCATTTAGTCCGAAAGTGACTCTTGTGAATCGGTAGACGACCATGTTGTTCCTTTCCGGTGGTCGGTGTATGTGTCTCAACCGCAGACATCTTGTCGCGTCCTTATCCGCCTTATGGAGTCTTACTTGGAGAAAGGCCTTTTCCACGTCTGATATGATGGCAATAGAACCAGTTCTGAATCTCAGCATCATACCAAACAGTTTTGGTAAGATCAACGGGCCTTGATGGAGCACGTCATTCAATGAAGGCTTCCCTGAGTAGTGAGCTGAAGCATCAAACACTATCCGAATCTTGGTCGTTGTTTTCGATGGCGTCAGAACCGCTTGATGGGATAGATAGTGTAGTGTATTCTTCGTCTGCATTTCTTCTGGAGGCACTTCTTCGAGTATTCCCTTTTGGATTTGGTCTTTGAGGACTTCGTCGTACTTTTCCATCATCGTCGGGTCTCCTTTGTAACGGTTATATGTACCTCTGAGTCTGGCTAGGGCTATCTTGTAGTTGTTCGGAAGTGGTTCATGCTGCTGTTTCCACGGTAGCCTCACACAATATCCGTCGCTTCTTTTGACGGTGGTGTTGCAGAAATTGCGCCAGACTTCTTCATCGCATCTCTGCTTCTCCGTTTTCTCTGGACCTGACTATTCGTTTATGCCCACTGAATCCATCTTCCAGTACGTGTCCCACAACTCGGCTTCTTCACTGAGGTTGGAGGTACACATAACTTGTCGTTCTTTGGTCGAGTTGTTCTGGCTACTCTGGCTTCCTGACAACATGTATCCGAATAGTGTGGATATGGCGTAAACGCCCGACGGTAGCTTCACCTTTAATCCGTTGACGAAGTCCCATAATAGGTCGCAACCCAATAGTATTTTTCTTCGACAGTCGTCTGTCCGAAGGTCCTTATTTTCAACTTGCTCTTACCCACAACTGGGAGGTTGAGCTCCTTGATTAGCTGTGTGTCGATGAATGACAGCTCGGATCCTGCGTCCAGTAGAATACGGACATCTATATCCTTTTCTTCTCCCAGTATCTTTGCCATTCCTGTGAGGAGGGTTGTTCTTTTCCTCCCCTCATGGCTTCCTGTGACATGGCACACTTCTTCTCTTTCCTCTGGATCGGATTCCGTTTCAGACCTTTCGTCTTCTTCGATTTCATTAACCATCGCCCGCTTTGGATGGGCTCTAGGCCTATTCTCACGACGTGCCATCGTCATCCCCCTGCTTGCGGGGATCTAGGACGACCTTTAATAACACTCGGCTGTGGCCTTGATCCGTTGTCCACGTGCCTTCTTGTTTCTTCCTGTTGCTGACATGTCACACTTCTTCTCTTTCCTCTGGATCGGATTCCGTTTCAGACCTTTCGTCTTCTTCGATTTCATTAACCATCGCCCGCTTTGGATGGGCTCTAGGCCTATTCTCACGACGTGCCATCGTCATCTCCCTTGCTTGCGGGGATCTAGGACGACCTTTAATAGCACTCGGCTGTGGCCTTGATCCGTTGTCCTCGTGCCTTCTTGTTTCTTCCTGTTGCTGACATGTCACACTTCTTCTCTTTCCTCTGGATCGGATTCCGTTTCAGACCTTTCGTCTTCTTCGATTTCATTAACCATCGCCCGCTTTGGATGGGCTCTAGGCCTATTCTCACGACGTGCCCTCGTCGTCTCCCTTGCTTGCAGGGATCTAGGACGACCGTTAATAGCACTCGGCTGTGGCATTGATCCGTTGTCCACGTGCCTTCTTGTTTCTTCCTGTTGCTGTCTTCCTTTACATGTGGACGGATGATGTTTCCTTCCGCATTTGAAACAGCTGGGACCTTTGCATTCCTTAGCGAGGTGGTTCAGTTTTCCACAGTTGTGACATAGCTTATTCCTGGTTAGGAACAGCAGCTGTTCCTCGAATGGTACCGTCCGGCATTGATACGACTCGTGGTTGGTCCGATGACAATAGATACACTCCTTCTTACTGGGCATGTTGGACGGTCCTTCTTTCTTATAGTTTGCCTTCCGATGACTTGGATTTTCCTCCTTATTTATTGCCTCCACGGATCTCCCTCGATAGAGAGCCTTCGGGCTCTCTTGTTAAAAGGGATCTCGGGCCGCTTGTCGCAGGGCCACGTGGCGCGTCCCCGGGTGGTGGATAGGGGAATTAAACGCGAACCAAATGCGACCGTGTACTGCCCAGAGACGCAGGTGGGATGCAGGGGATGGACTCCTTGCTCCTGCTGTGTCGGGTCGATGCGTTCCTTGTGCGTGGGAGCGGCATGTTCGTGCACTGTGTGCGTGGATGTGTCCGTGACTGTGCGGATTGTAACTGTGTCGGCTCGGCCAAAAGCTTGCACTCGGTAGACTGGGAGTACATGTAAGGCGATTCGAGGCCGCCTTAAGTCTCGCCCCGTCCCTTCGGGCAGTCTGGCTGGCTGCCCGGAGTACCCCGCCCGCACGACAGAGCCTGACTAGCTACCCGTGTTGTATTCCAGTCAAACACAGCAGCACTAAAGGGCCTCATTACCCTGACCCCGAAAGAGCCCCCATTTCTGCAGCGATGGGAAGGACGAGTACGGAGAGGCTGCTAAAATCTCAGGGCCTAACCAGGCTGGGCAAACTGAGAAGGACTAGGATGACGATCTGTACTTACAACGCCCGCACGCTTGCGTCGGAAGCATCCGTCGAGGACCTGATGATGCAAGCCAGGAAGATCAAGTACGACGTCATCGGACTGACCGAGACGAGAAGACACCACCCCCTACACGCCGCCTACGACTCCGGAGAAGAACTGTTCCTCGGAACATGCGACAGCAGGGGAGTAGGCGGCGTTGGTGTCCTCGTCAACACGCACTTGGCCATGAACATCGATTCGTACGAGTCTCTGACAAGCCGAATCGGACGTCTGCGACTGAAGCGATGTGGCTCCGTGCCAGCCTTGACTGTGTTCGTCGCGTATGCCCCAACATCCGACTACGACGACGAAGACGTCGAGGCCTTCTACGTGGAGCTGGAGAAGTTCTATAAGGAAGATCACACCTTCTACAAGGTGATCGTCGGCGACTTCAACGCCAAGATCGGGCCACGAAGGTCGCCGGAAGAACTTCACATCGGAACCCACGGTTTGGAGTGGAACGAGCAAGGTGAAAGGCTGTCTGAGTTTATCATGTCGACCAAGACCATCCATGGAAACTCGCAGTTCCAGAAGCCTCCCTCCCTACGATGGACCTGGGAATCCCCCGGTGGCCAGTTCCACAACGAGATCGACCACATCATCTTCAATCGCAAGTATTGCCTGACCGATGTCTCCGTTGTCCCCAAGTTCTACACGGGATCGGACCACCGCCTCCTTCGCGCGAGGTTCCGCTTTTCGCGTCAAGGAGAGAAGGCCGCGAAGTTCAAGAAGAGGAGTCCCAGAACGACCATCAACTGGGATCTCTACACCTCTCTTGCCGGCCTTTGGGAAGATGCCGTCATGGACAACGTCGACGAGGAATACGATCGCTTCGTGCACCATCTCCACGATAGTGCTAAGGGAGCCGAGAGCTTGAAGACCACCAAGAGACGCCTGTCTCCGGAAACTCTCGAGCTGATACGCCAGCGTGGAGCAGCACGAGCGTCAGGCAACTATCAACTGACGTCCGAGCTTGCAAAGCTATGCAGAGCGGCGATAAAGGAAGATCTGAAGGAGAGAAGGGCGGAAGTGTTGGCTGAAGCAGCAGAGGCAGGGCTGAGCATCCGCAATGCCCGCCGGAACTTCGCCAACTTCAAGACCAAGATGACCGCTCTCCGACGTCCTGACGGAACCGTCACCTCTTCCAGAAGGACCATGGAGAAAGTCATCCACGACTTCTACTCCGATCTCTTCGATAGCCACGTCCACCTGCCCCTACGCCATCTTCCGCAGGATGGATACGTCATCCCCTCTGTTCTCTCTTCCGAGATCCGACACGCCATCTCGTCGGTGAAGAAACGTACAGCACCCGGTCCTGACAGGATCAGAGCTGAACACCTGAAGAACCTCCCGCCAGCGCTTATCAACACCTTGGCGCGGCTCTTCACACGCTACCTGTCCGAATGCAAGGTTCCATCTCAGTGGAAGACCAGCAGGACCGTCTTGCTGTACAAGAAGGGAGACGTGCACGACATTGGCAACTATCGCCCGATCTGCCTGTTGTCCGTAGTCTACAAGCTGTTCACTCGAGTCATCCTGAATAGGATTAGTAGAACGCTGGACGAAGGACAGCCATGCGAACAAGCAGGATTTCGGAGAGGATTCAGCACGATCGACCACATACACACCATTACGAAGCTCATCGAAGTGTCGCGAGAGTACAAGCTGCCGCTGTGCCTTACGTTCATTGACCTGAAGAAGGCATTCGACTCCGTCGAGACTGAAGCGGTCATGGAAGCCCTGCTCACCCAGGGCGTTCCTACTCAGTACATCAAAGTCCTTCGAGAGCTGTACAGTGGATTCACGACCAAGATCTCACCATTCTACAACGACGTCGTCATTGACGTGAAGAGAGGGGTTCGACAAGGGGATACCATATCCCCGAAGCTCTTCAGCGCCACCCTCGAAAACGTCATGCGCGAACTAGAATGGGATGACATGGGAGTGAAGGTCGACGGCCGGCAACTGCACCATCTTCGCTTCGCTGACGACATCGTTCTCATAACACCGAGCATCAGTCAGGCGGAGCGAATGCTGGCCGACTTCGATCGTGTATGTGGAAGCGTTGGTCTGCAGCTGAATCTTACGAAGACGATGTTCATGAAGAACGGATGGGTTTCTGATGCCCCATTCTCGCTCAACGGAACGAACATCTCCGAATGCTCCAGCTATGTGTATCTGGGTCGCGAAGTCAACATGGCCAACGACCTAGCACCAGAGCTGAGCAGGAGGAAACGAGCGGCTTGGGGAGCTTTCAAGAGCGTCGAAGAAGTCGTGAAGAAAACGAAGAACGTCCGACTCCGTGCCCACCTATTCGACTCCACTGTTCTTCCTGCCCTAACATACGCCTCAGAGACCTGGGCTATACGAAAGCAGGATGAACACGCGATCAGCGTCGCGCAGCGTGGAATCGAGAGGACGATGCTCGGAGTGACACGACTCACGCAAGTGAGAGAAGGCCTACGGAGTTCCGAGCTTCGCCGACGTTCGAAGATCAGAGACGCTGTCGCATGGGCCAAGTCGTCGAAAATTAGGTGGGCCGGCCACGTAATGCGATTCGCAGACACCCGCTGGACGAGAGCCGTCACTGACTGGATTCCGCGGGATGTCAAAAGAACACCAGGACGCCCACCAACGCGTTGGTCGGACTTCTTCGTGAAAGCCCTGAACGACCGATATGACGCTCTTCGTGTCCCTCGAGCGAGGAGGATCCATTGGACCACTCTGGCACGCGACAGGGACGAATGGAGACGCTGCTGGCGCCCGCTCGAGCAAGTCGATGATCAACGGGACGACGGGTGATTTATTGCCTGCCGCGACCGCTCTATGTACTTCTGCTTGCTCATGATTTCTTCAAGATGTTCTTGGAATTTGTTCCAATTCCACTCTTCTAATGACTGCAGCTTTGCGCGCTTTGCTAGCGCCCTTTCTTGGACGGTGGCGTCGAATTTTCTGAATATTGTACTCAGTAGCCACCTGTGGTTGACGTTCTGCCCTTTGGTAGTGAGCTGCATCATTGTCGCGGACAAGTCATCCAGTAGCTTTCGCTGTGCTGCTGTGGTTGCATCCTTGGCATGAGCCTCTTCGACTTTCCTGTACAGTTGCTCGATAGCCACTTCTTCTCTGGCGTATTTTTTCTTCAGCCACTGGACTGCCACTTCGTAATTTTCTTCGCGAAATTGGAATCCTCCGAGGGCTTCTTGGCTTCTCCGATCAACGTACTTAGCAGGTAGGCAAACTTCCGTAGAGGTGTAAGATCCTGCTCGTGGACGATGGAACTGAACAGTCCCCAGTAGGTGTCGCATTCTTCAAATTTGCCGGAGAATGTCGGTATCTGAATCTGTGGCAATGCCAGAGGCGGTTCGGTCATCGGCGATCTTCTTCGACTTCTTGGTTAGTCTTCCCTTTCCTCGGTCGATCTGACAATTTCCTTCCCTTTTGCATATTCCTCTTCTAGGCTTCATTGTAATTCGATCCTCATTTCTTCCATCGCCACGATCAGTTCTTCGACTTCTCCGACGATGTCCCAGGTGCTGGCGATGTAGTCTTCACAGGTCCTTAGTTCGGTCGTCTTCACTTATTCCGGTAGGCCATCGAATCCAACTTCTGGACCGCGGCTTCCACCACTTCCTTTTCTTCTTTGAGAGTTGCCATTTTAAGCGCCAGTTTGTGGCGTTTCATTTTGATCCGAGTCCGTTTTGCTTCCTTTTCGCCCTCCACGGGCGTTTGCATTTCCTTCTTGGCAGCTTCGAATAGCTTGCCGAGATAATTTCTCGCCTTAGTTAGGCGAGACTTCGCCGACCGGATTTATAGAAACATTATTGATTGCTTTATTTGCTTTTAGAAGCCAAGTTTTAATTGGAGAGACGAACAGTATTTAAAATAGTCAACTTTGCCTACGACTAGGAACAGTAGACGGACTCAACAGTAGAATAAATTTCCTATTGATTTTTCTTCTTAAGTTTTCTTCTTAGAATCCTGGTGGACTCTTCTACTGTTTTTCCTGGCGGCCTTCTTAAGTTTTTCTTCTTAAAAAACTTCCTAACTGCCGTATCGGCCGATGCATCATGTGAGAAAAGTAGTTAGTCTAGTAAGGACGGTCAATCATAAACTATCTATTCGAATACTTAGTCCAGTTACAATTATCAGACGACTCACCAGCAGTTCCTTGATCGTCGCCGGGCGTTGCTGGTCGTCAATCCGTCAGTAGTAGCAGAATATGTCCTAGTCGGAGTAGAATGTCGAAGTATTCGACGGTTGAAGTCGAAAGTCCTCCTCGAAGTTGTAGTCGATCGTTCCGAGATGAAGAAATCGAAGTGAAGTCTCTTGGGCCCATTCAAAAATATGGCCGCGCCGCCTCGCGGTCGAATTCCGGTCGGGACCCGTCCTGTCTCCGGTGTCCGTCTCCTTTACTTTGTGGATTGGAGCAGCCTTGCTCCCGCTGTGCCGGTGCTCGTCGCCTTCCCTTTCTTCCCTTTTTTTCCTTAGGTTAGAAACTAACTAATAAAAATAGTGTTATTGTGTCACGCTAGTCGTGGCACACTGTCTCATTTCTGTGAAGTCTTGCATACGGCCGACATATCCATGCGACTCCCACTCCAAATGGCCAACTCCTAACTATAGCGTGAAGTACGAATAGCGTCCGTTTGAACCATCATTTTCAATTTTTTTTGAGAATTCCTACTGCTCCTCGGCACCTTTGTACAGTAATAAAAGTGGGACGCTTTGCACCTCCCAAATAAGAATTTACCTTTATTCCTCTTGGTGTCCTTCATCTTTTATCCTTATACATTTACAATACAAAATAAATACATAGCGAAAATACATAGCTTCCAAAAACTACCCGTATGCACTCCAGTTAAAGACAACGGTAGTAAAGTACCTCATTCCCTTGACCCAAAAGAGCCCCCATCGATACGAAGGACGAGTGTGGAAAGAATGCTAAAATCGGGAGGGGGAGGACGGCTAACCATGCTGCGCAAATTAAGGACAAGGATGATGATCTTTATTTACAACGCCCCCAGGCTCGCATGGGAAGCAGCCGTTGAGGATCTAATGCCTGCGACTGAAGCGGTGCGGCTTCGTGCCAGCTTTGACTATGTTCGTCGCGTATCCCCCAACATCTGACTACGGTGACGAAGACATCGAAGCCATTTACGTGGAGCTGGAGCAGTTCTATAAGGAAGATCACGCCTTCTACAAGGTGATCGTCGGCGACTTCAACGCCAAGATCGGGCCACGAAGGTCGCCGGAAGAACTTCACATCGGAACCCACGGTTTGGAGTGGAACGAGCAAGGTGAAAGGCTGTCTGAGTTTATCATGTCGACCAAGACCATCCATGGAAACTCGCAGTTCCAGAAGCCTCCCTCCCTACGATGGACCTGGGAATCCCCCGGTGGCCAGTTCCACAACGAGATCGACCACATCATCTTCAATCGCAAGTATTGCCTGACCGATGTCTCCGTTGTCCCCAAGTTCTACCTCCTTCGCGCGAGGTTCCGCTTTTCGCGTCAAGGAGAGAAGGCCGCGAAGTTCAAGAAGAGGAGTCCCAAAACAATCATCAACTGGGCCGTGTACACCTCTCTTGCCGGCCTTTGGGAAGATACCGTCGTGGACAACAACGACGAGGAATACGACCACTTCGTGCACCATCTCCGCGATAGTGCTAAGGGAGCCGAGAGCTTGAAGACCACCAAGAGGCGCCTGTCTCCGGAAACTCTCGAGCTAATACGCCAGCGTGGGCCAGCACGAGCGTCAGGCAACTGCCAACTGACGTTCGAGCTTGCGAAGCTATGCAGAGCGGCGATAAAGGAGGATTTTAAGGAGAGAAGGGCGGATGTGTTAGCAGAAACTGCAGAGGCAGGGCTGAGCATCCGCAATGCCCGCCGAAACTTCGCCAACTTCAAGACCAAGATGACCGCTCTCCGACGTCCTGACGGAACCGTCATCTTCCAGAAGGACCATGTAGAATGTCATCCACGACTTCTCCGATTTCTTGGATAGCCACGTCCACCTGCCCTGTGCCATCTTCCGCAGGATGAAGGTGTCGTCCCGTCTGCTTTCCCTTTCGAGATCCGACATACCGTCTCATCGGTGAAAAACGTATAGCACCCGGTCCGAAAGGATCAGACCCGAACACCTGAAGAACTTTCCGCCAACGCTCATCAACACCCTGGTGCGGCTCCTCACACGCTACCTGTAAAACTGCAAGGTTCCATCTCAGTGGAAAACCAGCAGGACCGCCTTGCTGTGCAAGAAGGGAGACGTACACAACATTTGCAACCAACGCCTGCCTGCCGTCCCTAGTCTACAAGCTGTTCACTGGAGTGATCCTGAATACGATCAGCAGAACGCTGAGCGAAGGACAACCATGCGAACAAGCAGGATTTCTGAGAGGATTCATCACCCAATTAGGAATGAAGTCTAGGAAGCGGTCCAAAAGGAAGTTGCCCTACCATCCGAGTGTGTTAAAAACCTGATAGGAAAGGCCCTATCGGGTACAGCCACCAAGGAAGTAAGAACAGAAGATACCGCCATAAGTAATGAAGTGCTAGAGTTATTAAAAGTTGCCGGGCTATCCAGACTCCAGAATCTGGAGCAATTTCTAGACGATGCCATGCAAACCAAGGGACACTAGAAACCCTTACGGCGCTGATTCAAAGCTCTAGTGACGTGCTAGTAGAGAAAGTAAGCTGCCTAATAACGCTGGTTGCTGAGTAGAATGACATCATTGGAATCACATCAAGTCATTGGAAAAGAAGTTGAATGCCAATAAATTGCAGTATAAGGATTTGTCGAGAATGGTCGAGCACATGTGTGGTCAGAGGACCCCCGCTCCTGCCGCGTCAACTTCTGAGCGGAATGGTGAGTTCAGTCCCCCATTTCAGCTTGGGAAAGGTTCCGAGACATAGGTCATAATCGAAATACGAGTCAAGTATTCCAGGACAAGACCTCTCTGCGCTCGACGGCTGGGATCCATCCGTCCTCGTGTCCGTTGCCCAGCGGAAAACTCGCCAACTCAAAGGAAAGGGAATCTTCCTCGAGCATACGTCAGTTTGCACCACCGAGTGATGATAGAAGAGGCGACGACATGCATTTGGAAAAAGAACATAGCAACCCATTTTGGCAGTACATGAAACCGAATGCACTCCCGGAGGTGGCACCGTTCTTCGGTAAAGAAAATGAAAGCTTTAAACGCTTCGTTAAGGCCTTCGATATAAAACATCCTAGCACCATCTGGAATATTAGAAGCAGGATCCGACTTTTTGAGGGCTTGTTTCGCAAAGACGTGTTAACTATCTATGATACACTGCCCCGCATCAAGGAGGGATCATCTTGTGATATCATAAATACAATGAAATCCCGACTAAAAATTGATAGTAACAGCTCATGCGTAAAGGCAATTATTTAGCTAGCCACACTTTCATTAAGAGAAGGGCAGTCGGTGATAGAGTTTTGCTTAGCACTGGAAAAATTTGCAGCAAGAGCTTATACAGATGCGCCATCGGAGGTGGTGTCGCTTCAGAAAGCGGAAATTTTGCTCCGATAGCTAGAGCATTGGGAAGGCAGCTACTGCATTGCAGAGGCACTTGAATCGTCTGACAGAGCAGACGTCTATGAGAAAGTGAACGACGTAGCTATTAAACTGGAAAGAAACCGCGAAATGGCGAACAACATTGTTTCGCTGTCGCAGCAAGACCGAACGCGTCGTAGAAACCCCGCATGTATCAAAGTACGTCGCGAACATTTGAGAGGGTTACGAAAGACCTCCGTCTAACACAAATACTGCCAGTGAGTATATCGCGGAGCGGACGCTACCTATGAGAGAAACACTCTCATAGGTAGCGTCGCCCAATACTACCAATAACAGGACCTGATCCGACAGCGCCAGTCCAGAATTCCATAAACAGAAGCACAGCGAAATGCTTCAATTGTGGGAAAACTGGCCATAGAGCGCGCGAGTTTCGGTCGCCTAAGAGGAAAGCCGTATCAGCGGACCGGTCCCATTCTTCAGCTAAAGACAAGCTACAACGTCAACAAGGCTCCTTTTCAGCGATGATAGACCCTTATCTTTGCACGTCCTCAACGGCAAGTGCACAGGTGCCGGCAGTGTTGTTCGGCCACAAGTCACTAACAACTGTAATGAATTGCTGTAATGAATATGGAAGAAGAATCGCTTTTAGATACGGATTCAGATATATGGATTACTCCAGTACATCATCATTTTCATTAGCGTCCGCTTGGTGGCGGGATCCGCTCTTCTGGTGTGGTGACGCCAATTCTCCCGATCAAATGCTTGATCAGGGTGCACACCAGCTATCTTTAAGTCCAAATGCAACGTATCTAGCCAGCGTTGCTTGGGCGTCCCCTGAGCCGCTTTCCAGGGACCTCAAGGTTCAGGCCTATCTTCCGGACGGTGTCGTCATTAGCGCGAATGACATAGCCCTACCATCGAAGACGAGCTTCGCGCAGCTTCTCGGCTATCGGGGCGACACCGAACTTCTGTCGTATGGTGTCGTTGCGAACGCGGTCCAAACGCGTAACTCCAGCCGTCCACCGTAGCATTTTCGTTTCCATTACACTGAGGCGGCTCTCAATTTCCTTCGTCACGGGCCAGCACTCAGCACCGTACGTCGCTACTGGGTTCTATAGACGTTCGATTTGAGGCACTCAGGTATTGTTCTGTCGCAAAGCACCTCACTCAGCGAGCGCCATTTGGACCAGGCTGCACTCACGCGTGCATTCACCTCCAACTTTAGGCTGCCATCGAATCGTTGATCCGAGATGCTTGAAAGATGTAACTCGTGAAGGATCAGTACCATTAATCTTAATAGATCCGAATCTATTAAGATTATAGATCCGGATCTATTAAGAGCACGGATCTAATAAGATAAATGACGACGTTTGACAACTTTCTGACGTTTAGCTTGAGACCGAACAATACCAAGCGATCGCACCACGCCTGTGCCTGTCGCTCGAGTTCGGTTTTGTCTTCACATGCAAGCATGGCGTCGTCAGCATACAGCAATGTCCAAGGTGCCGCCTTTTGGAGATCTCGTGATATTGCATCCATCACGGCGACGAGGAGCAGTGGGGATAGCGCAGATCCCTGATGCACACCTACAGAGATGGGAAATTCAGTCGAGGTGCCCGCTGGCGCTCGCACTTGACTCCTTGGGCAAGAGTACAGAATGCGCACCCATAAGCTCTTCAGGAATACAATATTCTCGCAACGCGTACCATATAACATCTCGCGGAACGCGGTCGAAGGGCCTCTCCAAGTCCAGGAAGGCAAAATGCACCGGTTTCTGTTTCTCGCGTAAAAGACGAACAGCGTGAATGGCATCAACAGTGCCACAGCCAGAGACGAAACCACACTGATTCGTGGAAAGCTGGACGACATCCCGGATACGTCCATCGACAATTCGCTCAAAGATTTTCATGGTGTGCAAAAGAAGGCGAATTGGAGGTAACTAGCGCAGTCCGCAGAACTGCCCTTCTTCTTCCAAATCGGGATGGTCTTGCTTTGCTGCCAGCTCTCGGGCCCTTTCTTCTCATCAACAACCTGATTGAAAAACTCTGTCAGCCAGTCAGTGGGGCACCAGCCCTTCGACTTCCACAGGTCGGCTGGCAGGTCATCAGGGCCAGTGGCTTTGCCTGACTTCATCTTCCTCAGGGCTGCTTCGGTTTCGCTCACTGTGATCTTCTGAACGGGACCGTATACAAATGCAAATGGAATAGCAGGATGGTCAAATTCAACATTCGAGATTTCCTCGAAGTAGTCGTGCCATCGCTTCACAGCCCTCCTACGATCCATCAGAAGATGACCGTTCTCGTCGTTAATGTCAAAGAACTTCTCAATGTCTTCTGCTTGGCGACAGCGAGCTTTGGCGAGTCGGTAAAGATAACGCTCACCATCGCGCGTTTCCGTGATAGAGCCGTTTCTTTTCTCGGACTTTCTCTCTGACATCATCAGTCCACAGCCATGCCTGCTTGTCGACCCAGCGTCGTCCAGGCTTCGTTGTGCCGAGTTCAAGGCGTGCAGCCGGAGTTATCGCATCGGTAGCATTCTTCCAGGTTTCGTCGACAGTTGTCACCGTCGGCTACCGAATGCGAGAAATAACTGCCGCTTCCTTCTCTTTCAGTCGCCACCATTTGATTCTAGCCGACCTGCATCGCTCAACATGTTTACACCTCGAAGGTGTGATCTTCAGATCAGTTGACGGTGTTGCGCGGCAACCGTCTCGTACGGCACGGTCTTCGCGTCTGTGACAAGGCCTTGGTTGCGACGCCTAACAAGGACATAGTCAAGCTGCGTTTTAGCGTTCCCGCTATAAAACGAGATAAGGTGGGAGTCACGCTTTCGAAATTTGGTATTTAGATGGTGAGGTCATTTGAGTCAGCATACTCAAGTATACGATCACCATCGGCGTTGCGTGAGCCATAGCCAAAACCACCATGACAGCTGTAGCCATCTTTCGTTGCCCCGACGTGACCATTAAGTTCACCTGCCACAACAATCATATCTTCGGACGGCACTTTCGCTGTCTTCTCATCAAGCAGGACCAGACCTCATCCTTGGTTTGCTCGGAACAGCCTGTCTGCGGAGCATACGCAGAAAAGAAATGGCATCGTCGCTCCTCTACGGCGACAACAATCTTCATCAAGCGGTCATCGAAACGTTCTACGCTTGCAATCGCGTCACGGAAATGCTCGGAGACGATCATACCGACACCATTGGTGGTCCTGGGACTGCCGCACAGAACGGCCTTGAAGCCGCGGCCAATGTTCCTCGACTTGCAGGAGGACAACCGTGTCTCCTGCGCCGCACAGAAATCTATCTTTCTTCGCTCCAGTGCTTCAACCAAATCGTACAAGCGGCCCGTCAACGTACCCACATTCAGTGTAGCCACGCGGGTTCTGCTTACGTTACGGGACTTTCGGACTAACTCAGTTGCCCCCCAATGCCGTCCTAGCATCAGGGACCCTCGCACAGTTTTCACTCTCGCCTGGCTTTGCGAGTGCGCCGGCTCCTGCGGACGCCGTAGCACTATCTCGATAAACGTGAACAGTCATACACCATGTGATGTGACATGGGTCTTCATAGGCCGGCCTGTCACAAGGACCTGTCGCCTGCATTCGAATACCCGTGTTTGGCTCGGCTCGCAAAAGTAGGCAGTTTCCAATGGCACCGCGTGGAGGAGCGGAATGGCCACATGTGTCACTCCAGTACCTTTCTTCAATGAGGCGCGTAATAAGTGTACAAACTTAGATGCGCACGTAACAAGGATCCCGGAGTAAAAGCAGTGGTATGAAACGCCTCCGGTGATGTGATGAACGAACACTATGCGATAGCTGTAACTTGCAATAATGTGACAAAAGGAAGTGTCTTTTCATGTAGGCGGTGGCTTAGATCGGCTGGTCATACTTGGTACCAATGCCCTAGACATGTTTGACATTCGAATTACGGGCCCAGATGACCGGTTCTTGTACCATAGTGACGTCGAGCACACAAATAAGTCACCAGTAGAGCCAACCTCGTCCGTCGCCATAGTTAGTGAAAGAACGTCTGTCCCACCAGGTGGCATAAAATCAGTCGTGGTGGAGGGAACTCCAGGTCTAAGATGCTATGGTCCGCATACGCGGCTATTTCGGACGGTTGCCGTGACATATCCGACGTCGGAACAGTCGCGATACCACTAGTGAACATGACTGGTGAAGCTATGACCCTACGAAAAGGCAAGTCGTAGGCGAGTTCAGAGAAGATGAAATTATCCCAGTCAAAGTGGCACTTCATGATTCCAGTATGCTAGAAAGCGAAAATTTTCCCAATGCCTCCCTCACTAATCTTGTTGAGTCGCTATGTAACATTCTGGGAGAGAATAATGATATATCCGGCGAACTAGAAACGGTGCTCAACCGTTATACAGATGTTTTTGCGCTGAGCTACAAGGAGCTAGAACGAACCGATCTGGTGCTTCACGAGATTGATACGGGCGAACCAGCGCCGATAAGACAGAAAACACGCCCGGTACCCCTTGGAGCACGGCAGGAGTTCAAAAGTATAATAAGCGATTTACTAAGGGGTGTTACTGAGAAGAGTTTGTCCGAGTGGGCATCGTCACTTGTTCTAGTACATAAGAAAGATGGCACATTGCGCTTCTCCATTGATTACCGTACTTTGAACAAGGTAACAAAGCAAGACGCCTACCCTCTCCCCACAATTGTCTCAATGTTGCAAAGTCTAAGGGGCGCAAAAGTGTTCTCAACGCTAGATTTGGCCGCAGGATACTCGCAAATCAAACTGTTCGAAAAAGCGAAGCAGAAGAGTACGTTCAGTTTGAGCGAAGGACTGTATCAGCTCACAGTGTTACCTTTTGGCCTCTCCACAAGTCCAGCTATATATTGACGACGTACTAAATAGCAACAGAAACCGTGCCTAGGCTCCTCGAACTTCTCGAATGGTACCTTGTGCCACGCGCAAAGCGAAGCTAAAGCTCTTCTTCTTCTTCTTCTTCTTCTTCTTCTTCTTCTTCAGCGTTTGTCCCGCTTCGTGGCGGGGTCCGCTATTCTGGTGTCATGACGCCACCTTTCCCGATCCAGCCCTAGATCGGGGTGGACACCAGCTACTTCCAAGTCCATATGTAACGTATCAGCCCAGCGCTGCTTCGGGCGCCCTCTAGGCCGCTTTCCTATTACCTCGAAGTTAAGGCCTATCTTGCGGACGCTGTCTTCTTCTCCACGCAGAACGTGGCCGTACCATCGTAGGCGAGCTTCGCGCATCTTGTCAGTTATCGGCGCGACACCGAACTTCTGCCGAATAGCATCGTTTCGGATGCGGTCCATGCGCGTGACTCCTGCCGTCCAGCGCAGCATCTTCGTCTCCATGACGCTGAGGCGCGTTTCAACTTCCTTGGTCGCTGGCCAACACTCAGCGCCGCACATTGCTACCGGCCGGACGACTGCTCTGTAGATCTTCGACTTAAAGCGCTCTGGTATCTTCTTGTCGCAGAGCACGCCAGTCAACGAGCGCCACTTGGACCAAGCTGCACTCACGCGTGAATTCACTTCGACCATCAGTTTGCCGTCAGACGCGACTGCTGATCCCAGGTACTTAAAGACCGCAGTGCGTGGAAGCTCGATACCGTTAACCTTGATGGAGCTGGACTCGGTGACGTCCGTCATTAAATACTCGGTCTTCTTCACGTTCAATCTGAGTCCAAACCGTTCCAAGCGATCACACCAAGCTTGCAACTCTCGCTCGAGTTCTCCTTTATCTTCGCTAGCGAGCATCACGTCATCGGCATAAAGCAACGTCCAAGGGACGGGCTTCTGAAGATCTCGTGTGATGCATCCATAACGACAACAAAGAGGAGTGGGGAAAGCGCAGAACCCTGGTGTACTCTGACAGAGATGGGAAACTCCATCGAGGTCCCAGCTGCAGCTTGAACTCGACTCTTTGGATAAGAGTAGAGAATTCGCACCCACTCTATGAGCTCTTCAGGAACTCCATGTTGACGCAGGGCGTACCATATCACCTCAAGCGGTGCGCGGTCAAAGGCCTTCTCCAAGTCGAGAAAGGCGATATGCACTGGCTTCTGATTCTCGCGATGCTTCTCTATCAGGAGGCGGACGGCATGTATGGCATCAACGGTGCCACAGCCAGCCACGAAGCCGCACTGATTGCTGGAAAGCTGGACGATGTCCCGAATTCGTCCATCGACAACTCGCTCAAAGATCTTCATGCTGTGCGAAAGCAAGCGAATCGGACGATAATTGGAGCAGTCTGCAGGACTGCCCTTCTTCTTCCAAATTGGAATCGTCGTACTTTGACGCCAACATTCAGGCACTTTCTTCTCCGCCACAACCTGATTAAAGAACTTCGCCAACCACTCAGCAGGGTACCAGTACTTGGACTTCCATAAATGAGCTGCCACGTTATCGGGCCCAGTCGCTTTGCATGGCCTCATCTTCTTCAAAGCCGCTTCAATCTCCTCCACGGTGATCTTCTGAACGGGGCCGTGGGTTGGAGCCGTGGAAGAGATGGCTGGATGAGGAAATTCTACTGTAGAGAATTCCTCAAAGTAGTCGCGCCATCGCTTCAATGCCTTCTTGCGGTCCGTAGGAAGATGGCCATTCTCATCATTGATGCCGAAAAACTTCTCAATATCCTCGGTCTGCCGATGGCGATTCTTAGCAAGCCGGTACAGATACCGCTCGCCATCGCGTGACTCGAGCTTCTCGTTGACATCTCCATAATGAGTGGCTTTTGCAACAGCCACGGCCTTCTTTGCAGCTTTCCTCGCTTCTTGGTACTTCCGCCAGTTATCGGCCGTCTTTTCGCCGAGAAACACGTGATAAAGCGACTTCTTCTCTCGCACCTTTGCTTTCACGTCATCTATCCACAGCCATGCCTGCTTGTCGACCTTCCGTCGCCCAGGCTTCGTAATGCCGAGTTCCGACTGTGCAGCTTGACGAATCGCGTCGGTCGTTTTCTTCCAAGTTTCGTTGACAGTCGTGACTGTCGGTAACCGCACGCGAGAAATCACAGCTGCTTCCTTCTCTCTCATTCGCCACCACTTGATTCTTGCAGCATCGCAACGCTCGACCTGCTTCAGCCTCGGAGGGACAATCTTCAGAGTGCAGATCAGCGGTCGGTGCTGTGGGGCGACCGTCTCCTACGGCACGATCTTTGCCTCTGTGACAAGACTCCGGTCACGATCCTTCACAAGCACAAAGTCTATCTGAGACTTGGAGCTCCCACTATAATATGAGATGAGGTGGGAGTCGCGTTTTCGGAAGACGGTGTTTACAATGGTGAGACTATGCGATTCCGCATACTCAAGAATGCGCTCACCATCGGCGTTACGTGATCCGTATCCGAAACCACCATGACAGCTGTACTCGTCTTTCGTAGCACCTACGTGCCCATTAAGGTCACCAGCGACTATGATGACATCTTTCGACAATACCTCTGCTGTCTTCTCATCCAGTAGGTTCCAAAACTCATCCTTGGCTTGATCGGAGCAGCCAGTCTGCGGAGCATACGCAGAGAAGAAGTGATAGAGTCGCTCCTTAGCGGCGACAACGATCTTCATCAATCGATCGTCAAAGCGCTCAACGCTTACAATCGAGTCACGAAATCGTTCGGAGACGATTATTCCGACACCACTGGTGGTCCTGGGACTTCCACATAGAACGGCCTTGAAGCCACGTCCTATGTCCCTTGACTTGCGGCAGGACCACCTCGTCTCCTGCACCGCACAGAAATCAACTCTTCTTCGCTCCAGTGCTTCAACCAACTCGCACGAGCGGCCCGTCAACGTACCCACATTCAGCGTTGCCACGCGGGTCCTGCTTACGTTACGGGACTTTCGGACTAGCTCGGTTGCCCCTCGATGCCGTCCTCGCATCAGGGACCCTCGCATACTTCTCACACTCGCCGGGCTCTGCGAGTGCGCGTCGGCTCCCGCGGACGCCGTAGCACTATCACGAAAAACTTGCAATGTCATGAACCATGTGATGTGACATGGGTGTTCGTAGGCCAGCCTGTCACAAGGGCCTGTCGCCTGCAATCGAATGTCCGTGTTCGGCTTAGCTCGCAGAGCGGGCAGTTTCCAGTGGCACCACGTGGAGGAACGGACATCGCCACCAAAACGAACCTAAAGCTCAAGCTACAAAAAACCCTCCCAAGGTGAAAAACAAGCTGAGCATAGTGGGACACGTAATAGACCAAAATAGCGCACTGACCCGGAAAAGCTTAAAAGAATCAAAGAGTACCCAGCTTCCAGAAATGCAGGGGAGCTGCGAGCCTTTTTGGACATGGCGTCGTGCTATCGAAAGTTCATTTTGAAGTTTTCAAAGATTGCCGGAAGCCTGTATTAGCTTAGAAGTCCGAAACAAAGTTGGAAATGGACTACAAAGGAGGAATCGGCGTTTGAGGAACTAAAGTTAGCTCTCTGTCAGAGTCCTATTTTAGCTCAGCCCAATGTGAACGAGGCTGTTACAAGCGTTACTGGCTCCGGTGTAACGAGTTCAGCTTCCTTCTCTGACTGTGCTGCCCATTGGGTTCCGATCGTGTGAGCGAGTCATCGAGAAAACGAATAATGTCGAACTTTTGTTCTACGACTCATTAAAGGACGTCCATCACGAGCTTCAGAGAGTGGATAACGTCGAAGTCCTTCTGTTCGTGTCACCAACATCGGATAGGTGTTCGACAAAACGACTGGGTGAGTATCGCATCCAGAATGGCAGCTTTGATTTGTACCTAGATGACAGCCATGGCAATAAGTGGACCGAGAGGCGACCATGCATGGGAGTTGAACCGCGCCAGAAGACGATCGACGCGTTCAATGTGGTGAAGGACGTGGCCGTGACAGCTGCCGCTAACGTGAAGTTTCTGTTCGGAACGGTGCCGCAGATGTCTGAGCTCTGTGCGAGTATGGGCGATCACAAGAAGTCGGCAGAAGGATATCCCTACGTTGCGGTAAAGGCCTTCTTCGAAAAGCTCCTGGGCGTCATCGCGGCCTACACTTACTTACTTAATTAGACTTAGTTCCTCCCATCCTGTTGGGCATATCGGGCGACGAGACTTCTCCATTGATACCTGTCTTGTGCCAACTCTTCACCTTCGTCTCTGGAAATATTTAGTAGTTGAAGGTCCTTTGCGAATGTTCGCCTCCATGTGTTTCTCGGATGACCGCGCGCTCTGCTACCACCTTCAGGAATCCAACACATGATTACTCGAGGAAATCGGTACTCAGGCATTCGCATTACGTGTCCTGCGAGGAGTAGACGTCTTTGTGCGATTAATGCAGAAAGACTACTTGAACCGCTCCGGTTTAGGACTTCACAGTTAGTCACACGGTCTGTACATCGCACTTTCAATATCCGTCGAAGACATCTCTGGTGGAAGGCGTTTAGCTTTTTGGCGCACTTCAGGGACATGGCCCATGTTTCACTCGCGTAGGCAACAATCGGGACTACAACTGAGTGGTAAAGCCGCAGCTTTATCTTCGAAGCGATTGACGATAAGCTCCAGATTGGGCCAAGCTTCCGAAACACAGATGAAGCATTCACAATCCTCGTTAGTATTTCTGATTCCACATTCCCGTCGCGTGACACGGTACTTCCAAGATATGTGAACTTCTGGACAGTTTTAAGCTGTGATGCCTCAACGTTGATATCTACGCTCATATCTGTTCTCCCTATGCTCATCACTTTCGATTTGTCCGGGATTAATCGTAGTCCAATTTTCTTGGCTTCGTTCGCGAGGTCTGTGGCTGCCTGCTGCAGTAATCCGTTGTTCTCGGCTATAATGGCTACATCGTCTGCGAAATCGAGGTCTATTAACCGGTGTGTCCTGCTCCATTTAATACCCGTTTCATCACCTTTCATGGATTTCCACATAATGAAGTCTAGAGCAACATTGAATAGAAGAGGGGAGAGTACACATCCTTCTCTCACTCCGGTAACAACTTCGAAGAATGTCGTGTGTATTGCATTCGTTCTGACGCAAAAGGAAGAATTCTTGTACAGCTTCTTGAAGATTTCCACAAAAGGCTGGGGTATACCGTAAATCCTGAGAATTGACCATAGCGATTCACGGTGTATACTATCGAAGGCCTTCCGGAAATCCACGAAATTGATGAGAAGTTGCGTCCGAAATTCCATGCATTGCTCGATGACATTCCGGAGGGTAAATATCTGTTCGCTGCATGACCTAGCACCTAATCCACATTGTTCTTCACGAAGTCTTTCATCTACCGCGGCTCGCAGTCGATTTAGTATAATTATGCAGAACACCTTGCCGGGTATAGAAAGCAATGTAACTCCTCGCCAGTTTCCACATTCTGATAAGTCACCTTTTTTGGGTATCTTGACGATGACTCCTCTCTTCCAGTCTTCCGGAACTTCTAAGCGCTGCAAGCATATGTTAAATAGCCTCGTCAATGTAGTGATCATTGCTCTGCCTCCTGTTTTGAGAAGTTCAGCGGAGATTTCATCGAGACCCGGTGCTTTACCACCTTTCAGACTTTTGATTGCTCTATCCGTCTCCTCCAATGTTATGTCACCCATGTAAACTTCCAGAACGCTCTCCTCTTCTTCATCTCGAAAGTCATATGTATCACTAGGTTCCGGCTGGTTCAGGACTTCTTTGAAGTGCGCAACCCATCTCTCGATCTGTTCTTCGTCCGTGACGAGCAACTGCCGCCTCGATCCTTTATCGGTGTGTTTGAGCTGCTGTGTGTTCCTGTTAGCTCTCTCACGATTCTGTAGAGCGTTTTCGAGTCACCACGTTCGGCAGCGTTTTGTGCTTCAACACCTTTTTGTGTCAGCCAACTCTTTTTATCGGCTCGACATGTCGTTTTACTAACCGATCGAGTTCAGCGTACCTCCGGCAATACTCCCATTTAACTGCATCGCTCAAGTTAGATCGGTCCTTTTGTTGCTTCGTACGTTTCCGCTCGTCTATTAGATCCCACGTTTCGTGCCTTATCCACTGTTCTTTACGAGTGCCTCTCCTTCTCCCGATGTTTTCTTCAGCACAAGCACGAGTAGCTTCCTTTATGATATTCCATTGCTCTTCAGCCTCTGTGCAGTTGTCGACCTCTTCTAGCAAGCGGAATCGGTTTTGCAGCTTAATGGAGAAGTTTGTCGAGATAACGGGATCTTTTAGTCGAGCTATGTCAAAGGGACGTGCAATGCAATGTCGTTTCTGTTGGTTGAGTTTCAGTCTCATGCTTGCTCTAACCAAGTAGTGATCGGATCCTACATCTGCGCCGCGATATGCTCGTGTATCTAGTATGGATGTTCTCCACCTGTTGCTGATACAAACGAAATCAATCTCGTTTACCGTTCCTCCATCCGGCGACGACCACGTAGCTTTGTGTATCCGACGGTGTTGGAAATAAGTGTTGCCAATGCAGAGATTGTTGTAGCTGCAAAAGATGATGAATCGACTTCCATTTTCATTTGTATCGCTAGCTGACATAAACGGTCCTACAACTTTTTCCAGCCCTGCCTGATCACCGCCTAGTTTGGCATTGAAGTCACCCATTACAATCTTCAAGTCGCGTCGAGGCGTTTCATCTATCGTTTGCTGTAGGCATTCGTAGAATTCGTCCTTTTTCGCATCCTCAGAATCTTCAATCGGCGCATACGCTTGTATCATCGTGACTCTGATGTGTTTTGTCCGGAAGCGTGCGCTTATGATCCGGTCATTGACTGGTTTCCAACTGACGAGAGCATTACTGGCACGTTGACTTAGTACGAATCCCACTCCATTTGTGTGCAACGAGCCGCCCGAGAATATTATGGACTTTCCAGAGCTGATGATTCGATCATTCCTAGTCCATCGCATCTCGCTAACTCCGAGTATATCAAGGCGGTAGCCGTCGAATTCCCGCAGTAGCTGAGCGAGTCTTCCTGTTTGAACCAGAGTGCGAACATTCCAAGTACCAAAACGAGTTGGTGCTTTAGGTGAAAAAACCGTCGCTAGAATCGGGGGAACCGTCATAAAGCTAGCATCCGGCATTTCAGTTTCAGTTTCAACAGAAGTTTTCATCGTTTCTGTAGCTAAAAATATTTTACGGAGACGGGTTGCTAGCCCGTCGTCCAACCCTCCTCCTTTCTCATCCGGGCTTGGGACCGGCAATGGCGGAGTTGGCCTACACTACAAAGCCACTTTTCGCGATGAGGGAAAATTGCGAGTCGCAGTATTGTATAAAGATGAAGAATAGACGACCTGAGAGCCGCATTCCGTTGCAGAACCCTCGCCGAAGCTTTCCGCGCAATGGACCACAACGCGGACTCCACCATGAATCAAACCACCGTTACCAGCCGCACACCAGCTTCAGCTTTATCAGTATCTTCGGAATATTTTTTACCCGAATCATCAGCCAAAATTGGTTTGAGCTTGGACTGTTTTTTATTCACGAAGGAAGCGAGACGTCTGGCATTCCTGAAGGAAGCAAGTCGCCTCACTTTATTCGCTATGAAGCGCCTAATATGCCGCTTAAGTTTCGAAGTCAGCTGCCTATATTCGTAAGATTTAGTTAAGATGTTCTGGCGAAATAGTCTGCATCGCTGTTCAAACAAATTAGAAATGTGGGGGGATGGATAGCCCGGCATATCTCCTTTCCTTATCTATGCATGTCTTCAAGAAACTGCTGCTGACTAAATTCTGCTGTTGACTAAATTCTGTTCATAGCTGCCTTCAGAATTACAGGTGCCTCTGCCTCTGTCTACGTCTGATTGTTATCTTGTGACTTTTTTGGTAGAACTTGTTGCTTTTTCACATTTGTTTTGCGCGTGAGTATCATGCTTACGCTCTGAATAAATAAATAAATACGGCTATCATATTTAAATGGAACAAATCTACCGATGATGCTTTGAAGTGTGGGGCAAAAACGACCATAAAGATCGTCGACATTGAGAAAATCACTAAAAATGGACCACCAATCAAGACGTGATAATTCTCGTTCAATTGATTTATCATCCATCGCATTGTAATCGCGAAGCTGGTATTTCTGCGAAAAATTAGCTAAATGCGATATTTTGAAAAGCACAACGTTGTGGTCCGACGACGCAAGGGGTGGTAGTATATATTACGTATTACGTAGTTGGGTGGTAGTATATATTATGTCGTTGGGTCAGATAAGCTTGACTTTGATAATGAAGCCAAGGATTTGGGTTTTAATTTTGATGACAAGCTCTCCTTCTACAATCACTATAAGTCCATAATTGCTACCGCATTTTCGTATTTTTAATCTGTTTAAGGCTCTACGTACACGCAATTCCATGGTAGTTCTCAAAGCTTACAAAACGTATGTAAGGCTTATATTGGAAACTGGTACGACTGTGCTCTCTCCACATAGGAAGAAGGACATTGATTTCTCTAAAGTGCCCAAAACAACTTCACGCGTAAACTAGTTATGCGGTGTTCTGGGCTGACCTATGAGCTCATTCAAAACGGAGTTATAAGACGTCCGTTGTATGGCCTACGCAGTTTGCACTTCAGAAGAAAAGAAATGATTTTGTTATGGTATTCAAAATTCTTACTGGTAGAGCTTCTGTTAACTCCTCCAATTTTTTCACAGTTGTTGATTCTGTAAGGGTACTTACCGGCTTTTAGATGAAATGATGAAAGTGCCAAAGATTTTGAAATCTAACCGATAGTTCCTGCGATCACGATACGCAACAATCACAGAGGCAATCTCGAAGGGAACAAGTTTATTGCGAATAATATGCGTATAAACAGTATAACGAATTTATGGATACGGTGATCAGGGATAGAAATAAGAAAAACAAGTAATGTTCAGTTGAACAAGTAATGGCGAGTAAAGCACGATAACGAGATCACAATATTGCTAACACAAGATTCTTCAGGATATGGAGACCAAGAGTTAGGAGATCGCCCAAGGCGGCGTCAGGTACTCTAGTGGCAAAAACTCTGGATCTCCACGGCCTGGAAATCTGGCAGAATACGCACCGGTATGCGACTCGGTGGTCAAGCAAAACGTCGCCGACTCTTACACGCCAGCCCACTAAGAGCTTCAGCTACCAGGGTTTCACAAAAAAGGAACCAAGTAGGAGAAGGATAGCTTCACTAAGGAGCAACGACAGAAACAAGACAGAAACGGGAGTAACGGATATAGCCCGTCCACGTGCGAGCCGAGCCGAAACGCGAATGCCAGTGCAATCCGTCGATTGCAACCCCCCCCCCCCCCGAGTCGGCACCGTTTGGCGCCTTTTATACTCCCGCCGCGGCGCGGCGCGTCAATTTGGGGAGCGGCGCGGCCAGTCGCGCCGCGCCCCGAATTTGACGCGCCGCTGCGCGATTGCAGTTAGAAAGGGGAGCGTCAGCGACGCGCGGCCACGAGCTTCTGCGCACTATGGCCCATGCTTCGGAAACGGTCCTTGAATCATTGAGGGAGCAAAACAGAAAGGATTCGTCTGGCTGATCAGCGCAATGCATCATGTCAATGTTTGTCGTGGGATTCCTATGGGGAGCCCGAATCCTCTCTTAAGCCTGGAGTCGAAGTCGTTCGCTCAACCTACGGTTGAAACTGGTGAGTGTGGTGTTGAGTCGAATCCCCTGCAATGCAAACGGCTTTAAACCACTCTTTATTTTGCGATATGTGCGGGTCCAAATGTAAAACTGCTGGAAGGTACTCATCGTCGAGAATCACTCAAAATTCTTTCTCATATGGCCATTCTGGGGTCACTGTGCACTAAGCATATCTTTGGCGTGGTATACGAAGCGTCGTGAATGTCTACAGATCTCCATTCTCTTCCTAGGTTACAGAAGGTACGGGCTAAGGTCATGGTCACCGATTTCGCATAAAAACTCCCTAATCCTACAAACCTACTAATCGTCTGTAACTTCAAAAAACGATGTCAGACTCGTGATCAGCACCCTAAATACCCCCTCCTCCTTCCCAAAAGGAGAAGTTTGGTCGAAACGGTGAAATCTCCCACCCTACACCGAGTCTGCCGCGGCTGATCGCGCCGCGCCGCGCCCTTCCCCTCAGCGGCGCGATTCGCCGAATACCGTAAGGCCTCGTGCATACTTCCCGTCGCCGCGATGGAATCGCGGCGATGAGTTTTGCACAGCGACGCGAAAGAATTTGAACTTCTCAGTGCTCGTCGCATCGCTCATCGCTCTGCAAGGGAGCGCGACGGCGATCTGCCCGAGGCCAACGCTAAACACCGCGCGCGGCGCGAAAAAGTATGCCATGCCCGCGATGAGCGCGGGAAGCCGTCGCGCATGCCGACCGCCACTGTTGCGACGGCCGCGGCGAAGTTTCCTTTGATTATTCGACCGCGTGCGGCAGAATGGCCATGAACTGAGCGCCGCGATGGGATCGCGGCGATGGAAGTATGCCCCCGGCCTAACCCGAAATTCCGTCAAGTGTGGTGTTTTGCGCGGCGGAGTATAAAAGCGATGCGGCGCCGCCTCGCGGCGCGAAAAATCGATAGCCATGCCGACCATCACGCCGCGCCGCGGGGCGGCGCAAGTATAAAAGGCGCCTTTCGCGCCCAACACCAGTTTTCCTTTTAGGACCTACTTTCCTGACGCCCCAGCTTATACTTGCGCCGCCCCGCGGCGCGGCACCGCCATAGATATCTATTTTTCACGCCGCCCGGTCGATATCTATCCCGACTATCGTCCCGCGCCGAGCGTCGGCGCACGTGTAAACTAGGGCTTAGAGCGCCTTCTTCCTAAGAGAACCGAGTGCGACATTTGACAATTCCTCTACTAGACTAGAGGTGGTAGGAAGAAGCTCAAGGTTCCGTCTTGTAGGAAACAGGTCAGTGCACAATTCTTTCCTAATAGGGTTGCTGTGCTCTCAAATAAGGCGTTCAAGGAGGACTTCCTACATCTGACTCTTGGCTGTTTTAAAGCTAAAACCAGTAAGGCTGTGGCAGAGGTGTTCTGATTTTCTTTTGATTCACTTTTGTTTCTATTCATCCAGTAAGTAATGATGCTGTTTTGTCATACGTTGTTCTCTGGTTCTATTGTGCTGATGCTTGTGTTTGTTTGTTGTTTTATACGTAGCCTTCGAGCTACTTCCAGAATAAAGTAAAGTAAAGTAAGGGAAAGGAGATTGTACGGCGCTGCGAGCTCATCACTGAAACCATCCAGAACGGATGGGTCAGTCATACATCTCACACACCAGTCAACACCAGTCATACACAGAATGACTTGCCGTGGTCAGTTTTACCGTTCTCAGCCAAGTCTGGTGCAAATTCACAGCCACGGAGGAAGGGAAGACTGCTCTGCTCAAAAGTATTGAGTCAAAAAGTGTTATCATAGAACACTCTCAAGCTGCCCAGAGCGGGACACCTTGTCCCGCGTCGTCGGCTCCACTGTGCGGCGCGCAAGCGCGCTCCACCGCGAACTTGCATTGCACGGGGGGGGGGGGAGGCGGTGTTTTTAGGGCTGCGGGACATTATGCACGAATGGTCGCCGCGAACGCGGCGAATAGCGCGGCGAAAGTCGCCGCAATAGGGCGACTTCAACGGCCAGCGATCCGCGGCCCAAACCCATGGTCCAGAACAACTTTCCATTTTGAAAGCTCGTCATCTCGTCATCACTACAATTGAGTGAAAACCGCCCGAAGACCACTAAACCTCGCATTTCCCCTCCCACAACAGTGCATTCAGGCTAAGACGTGGGATATTGTTTTCCGCGCGATGTGGGACAATCATTTGCAAGAAAGCAGAACGTGGAGGACAACAAAATGGGCGGAAAGGAGAGGGAACCAAAGTAGGGAACACCGGAACGGAAATTTTTTAGATGAGAACGTTAAGCACGACTACAGAAGTATTATTGCTGTAGAAATTCAGAGTTGGTGAGTTAAGAAAAGCCGCCAGTTTAGAGGGAGATACAGGATGAGCTCCTATCTAGATGCATCAGAACCTGCACATCACGTGTTGGGAAGTGTTCAAAAAATCATTGGCACTATTGTACTTTCACAACTCCACGAGTCGAGGAGAGGTCGAAAAAAATTTTTTCGCCCAAACTTCGGCTAGGGGGGTTATTTGGGGTGCTGATCACGAATCTGAGATCCGTTTTCAAAATTACGGCCGATTACGGTAGGTTACGGTAGGTACGGGTGACTAAGGCTGCCAAAGTCATGATCACCGATTTCGACCAAACTTCGGCTAGGGGGGTTATTTGGGGTGCTGATCACGAATCTGACATCCGTTTTTCGTTTTACGCTGGAGTACGGTAGGTTACGGTGGGTACCGGTGAGTAAGGTAATGGTCACCGATTGCGCCCAAACTCCAGCGTAAAACGAAAAGCGGATGTCAGATTCGTGATCAGCATCCCAAATAACCCCATAGGCGAAGTTTGGGCGAAATCGGTGATTATGACCTCGACAGCCTTAGTCACCCGTACCTACCGTAACCTACCGTAATCGGCCGTAATTTTGAAAACGGATCTCAGATTCGTGATCAGCACCCCAAATAACCCCCCTAGCCGAAGTTTGGGCGAAAAAAAAAATTCGACCTCTCCTCGACCCGTGGAGTTGTGAAAGTACAATAGTGCCAAATCATTTTCACTGCGAAGAAGGCCACGCTTCAGTATGTCACCTTTTCAGCTTTTCATGAAAATCCACCATATAAAAATAGATTGAACATAAGAATGTTGCTTCATTCTGTAACTCGAACTCAATTTCTGAACCAAAGCATGTTTCCCGCAGCTCCTGCAACACTTCGGGGCGGGGTAGTGTTCTTCCCCCACCACGCAGGGGGCGGCGCTAATTGCGCGAGGAATCCCCATCGCGGACGAGTTCACGCGGCAGGCACTTGGCTCTGACGTGATTACAGAGCTCCCCATAAAGTCAGCGCGAGGCGAACGAACGTGATCGTTATTGCTCGGAACGTGGAGATCAACGGGAGGGTTTCGCCGTGATTTATAAGAGGCTGGAGTAGTACGCTTTGCTGTACAGACCTACTACTGGTTTCTGTGCATTGTATGTGAGGTTTTTCTTTTCGGAGAACAGTGTTTTAGTTAACCTACACGTTAAGGTTTTCTTAAGGAAAGCAAATCTGGAAGAGCTGATCGGTGCATCAACTCAAATTTGGATCCACACACAATTTATATTTCAGGGTGCCAAATCGATGGCTGGGTCTTTTATCAGTCCTCACCTCACGCTTGTCCTACGAATAGTCATTTAGTCCCCAGTCCCTATAGGGTGAAAGAGATAGGAGGGAAGAGCTTACTATCTTTTTTTACTTCAGAATACTGAGAGTATAGAAATTGCTTGCCCAAAAACAAACTCCCTAAGTGAATTCATTGCGCCTTATAGATCTTAATTGTAGGAGTACACCGAAATTTGTTGAATGAGGAAATTTGACAGCTATGAAAAAGAAATCGTTCTTTTAAATTAGGAATGTTCCCCATAATGGTAAGGATAAAAGACGGCGTCAATCAATCCTGATTTGGGATGCTTACGCATTCTACTTCTGCTTTCATTCTAGGCGATTTTAATAGGTATTTGAACTATACAATGACTATCCGTGATCTCGTATGGACAGGTCAGTGTTTAATACTTCCAAGACTCTCGTATGGACAAGTCAGTGTTTAATCCTTCCAAGACAAGTCTGGTACTAAGCCACCGAGCCCAGGGCAATGGTAAGGTTGACATGTATGAATGGGTCATGAAGCAATAATCTCGATTTGATGTGATCTGCACGACATTTGGCGTCTATTGCGGCTGTGCAACCGGACGCACTTTCGACTGAACGGCGAGCAATAGCTTTTTAGTCGTGCGCTCCTTGCAGCACCTGAAATTGAACAACAAGCTGCGAAGATTTACATGCTCCAACTGTAATCGCCGCAGTCGCTAGCAACTATGAACAAAACTGGAGCGACGAGAGGGATACTATGAACAGATTTGACTGCGATCACTCCGTCTAAGATATTCATGACGAGCACACCCCTAGGTTCAACTCCTAGGAAACGTTCTAGGACATGTCCTCTGAATTTCAACACGTAGCGGTCGGCGTCTACTACACGTCTTCTGAATCCCAGCGCGTGACGAACGACGTCTGTGACACGTCTTCTAAGTTCCGACGCATGTTGCATGGCGACCTTGACACCTCTTTTGAATCCCCGGCGCACGTCGGACGACATCTGGGATACGTCTTTTAAATAACGACGCAAAGCAAACGACGTCTGCGATACATATTCTGAATCCTGGCGCTTGGCTATCAATTCGCTGATGATCGACCATGGTTAAGCTCAAAGAAACAGCCTGTTCCTATACGCTGCCGTGAGAAAGGACTCTTTTGGCCGTGGCCCACCCTCCTTGTGGTGGACAACGGATTAACTAAAATATATATATGTAGGATTTGCTGACAAGGTTTGTGTTGTTTCTACTGACAGTGGAGATACGCTTGCAACGCTATATAAGTCGTTTTTACTAGAGTACGTCGAGCTAAACCAGTGGTTCCTTCAACCTTTCTGTTTCCTGATTTCCGATATCTGTAGAAAATATGTATTTCAAGCTATAGGAAATGCAGGCTGTCGCTTGCACTCCGTAGAAAGTCCTCGGTTTAGGTCACATTCGATCCAACCAAGCTTACTACGGAATAGATGAATTGGTGGTTGACTTGTTTGGAAAGGATAAAACACACGTCCACCTGCTAGCCCAAATCATGGACAGCACAAATTGAAAGCGCCTTCACGATATCCTGTAGAAGTAGAATATATGGCCCATGAAAGACAGGGACCTTCATCCTTAATCCTTAATAATCCCGTTCTCTCTCCTTTACAAAGAGCGGGATTATTAAGGATTAAGGATGAACGTCCCTGTATCTGTATCCTTCGACGGCCTAGCGGCGGCAGCAAAATGTCCGAAAACCTCGGAGGGACGTCTTCTGATCAAGTATGCTCGCGGCAGAACATCTGCGATACGTCCTCTGAGCCCAGGTCCGGACGCCTGTCCCCCCCCCTCTTATTGGTCCGCTTTCTGGTTTCCCGTCCCGGTCCCCTTCCTTAAACTTATCGGAAAAAAACTATATCACCACAAAATATAACCAGACGTTCAACGGCCTACCGGCCGCCAAACGTCCGGTTGGGGCTTCGCCCCAAACACGGAGAATAGAACATCCCGAACGTCTTCTTCTTCTCTTTAGGCCTTCTCTCATTCATTAAAGAAAACTGGTTTTGCTATATAGAATAGTATAGCGGAATAGAGCAAAACAGGTCCATCACCTCCACTGGATCCCCCTTAACTGGTCCCTTGTCACTGGTTCCCCTTTATTGACAGCCCTTTTCTTCACTGGTCTCCCCTCCCCTTCGTCGGTCCCTACTACTGCTCCCACCTTCACTGGACCTCCCTTTTCCGGTCCCCCCCCCCTTCACTGGGGCCATTCCCCCTCCCCATTCACCGGTCCCCATTACTGGACCTCTCCCCCCCCCCCCCCCTCACCGGTCCCCATTACTGGTCCCTTCCTCACCGGTCCCATCTTCACTGGACCCCTCTCCCCTCCTTCACCGGTTCCCCTTCACTGGATCCCCCCTTACCGGTCCCCATTGCTGGCCCCACCTTCACTGAACCCCTCACCCCCCCCCCCCTTCACCGGTCCCCATTACTGGTCCCTTCCTCACCGGTCCCATCTTCACTGGACCCCTCTCCCCTCCTTCACCGGTTCCCCTTCACTGGATCCCCCTTACCGGTCCCCATTGCTGGCCCCACCTTCACTGGTCCCTCCTTTATTGGCCAACCCTTTACCGGTCCTCCTTACTGGAACCCCTTCCTTCACCGGTACCCCATTACTGGTCCCACCTTCACCGGTAACACGTCGTCTGAATCCGGAATCCTCACGCGACATCGGTGACACTTCTTCCGAACCCGGACGCCTGTTGAACAACGTCGGCGACATGTGTTCTCAACCCGAACGTGCTTTGCGCGGCATCGGTGACACGTCATCTGAATCTGGAAGGCCTTTCGCGACACTGGTGACACCTCTTCTGAATCCAGGCACCTCATGAGCGACGTCGGTGACATGTCTTCTCAAGCCGGACGTGCTTTGCTTGACATCGTCGACACGTCGTGTGAATCCGGCACCCTGGCGCGACATCTGTGACACGTCGTCTGAATCTGGAAGGCCTTTCGCGACATTGGTGACACCTCTTCTGAATCCAGGCACCTGATGAACGACGTCTGTGACATGTCTTCTCAAGTCAACTTGCTTTGCGCAACATCGTTGACACGTCGTCTGAATCCGGAAGGCCTTTCGCGACATCGATGACACCTCTTCTGAATCCAGGCACCTCATGAGCGACGTCGGTGACATGTCTTCTCAAGCCGGACGTGCTTTGCTTGACATCGTCGACACGTCGTGTGAATCCGGCACCCTGGCGCGACATCTGTGACACGTCGTCTGAATCTGGAAGGCCTTTCGCGACATTGGTGACACCTCTTCTGAATCCAGGCACCTGATGAACGACGTCTGTGACATGTCTTCTCAAGTCAACTTGCTTTGCGCGACATCGTTGACACGTCGTCTGAATCCGAAAGGCCTTTCGCGACATCGATGACACCTCTTCTGAACCCAGGCACCTGATGAACGACGTCGGTGACGTCTTCTCAAGTCGTACGTGCTTTGCGCGACATCGGTGACACGTCGTGTGAATCCGGAACCCCTAGCGCGACATCGGTGACACCTCTCCTCAACTTGAACGTCCTTTGCGCGACATTGGTGACATGTCTTCTGAACCCAGACGCCTGTCGACAACTACAACAGTTGACAACTGGTGACAACTACAACCCCCTCCCCCTTCCCCACACTTCCTCCCAGCACACTCCACAGGACTATAAACGGCGGATATCAGGACCGGCTCACCGTAACCTTAGGCGTCGGGTGAGACGTCCATTGTGCAATCGCAGAACAATGCTAGGGAAGGGACTCCATGGTGTGTGCCATAATGCTGCTCGTATGGAAACTGCTTTCGTCGCTCAGGGGGAGTTCGCGGCTGGGTTCTGTGCTCTTCGAGCGCAGAGCCAGGCTAGAGAAGGGACTCCAGGGTGTGTGCCATAATACTGTTCGTATGGACACTGCTTTCGTCGCTCAGGGTGAGTCCTCGGCTGGGTTCTGCGCTCTTCTAGCGGCGAAGCGCATACGGCTGAAACAATGCGCAAAAAACGCGCAACGTCGTTTAGACGTAGAAGCCTGCCAGATCAGAGATACTCCGTTGAAGTGCAAGAACGCCGCGGCGCCCGGGAACCGAACCCCCGACATCCCTCCCATGAAGTAAACCCTCTACCTACTGCACCACGACCCACCTGCGCACGGTTCCATCGCGGGCGCACAAGACATCGATCGGACGTCGCAGCGTGGACGCCGACGCGCGATCTCTGAGCTAGGAGGGCGCAGACAGCAAAATCTCGGCGCGACCCGCACTGCGGTTACGGTGAGCCGGTCCTGATATCCGCCGTTTATAATTGTCTGCACACTCCCCACCACTTCTGTGCAAAAAAGCACGCACACAAACACACTCACTCACTCACTCATCCACAGACAAACGACCGTTCTCGCTTATATATAGTAGGATAGTGCTTCTCAAAATGTTCCATTCGGGATTGTCTCAAAAAATCTATTTCCCACTCCGTAGTTTCGTAGCCCCACAAAGCTTACATGATGCCAGCAGTTATCTGAATATGCGCCGGTCCCGAGACGATTGTTATTATAGTAGCGGTTTGAAAACGTTATACCCTAGTAAGTAGGTATTGTGTCAATTATAAAATCGTAGTTTAAAAGTAATTAGAGCACAACTACCATCCCTGCTGAGCGGCATTTATAGGTACCTTCGGCTTCATCATCCAAGCTCAGTACTTTGATCCCTATCATTTGGCGCCTCTCACCTCTGCGAAAGAACGGTCACTCGCATCTATACTAACTGCCCCGGAGCATCCCTTTAAGGCAGCCAATGTAGGTGTCGTGACGCGGGTGGCCACTCCTCCGTCGAAGCATCGGCGGAGGGGGAACGCCACCCACACCCCGGCTAGGAGCCCTCTTAGATCCGCTGCTCGCTAAGGGTGCCCGCCCTAAGACCATGCGGAGTTACTACCCATAGGCCCTATGCGGATCCATTGTGCCGCGGTGTTAAGGCTTGATCCCAGTCCAACACACTTCCATGCAACACCCTGCAGTGAGCACTGGACACGACACTCGCCCCAGGGGTACCCCTTTCGGTCGAGGCGTCCCCCGACCTCTGGCGGTCCCCTGGAATTAGACTGGCTCACACTCTTGCATACTTCGACCAGACATGGAACCGATAGACCAGTTTAGTTAAGCAGTCAAACGTTAGCATTATATGTTTATGGTAGTCTAAGCTAATATGATTAAGGATACACAACAATTACAAAGGACCTACGAGTTAGGGGAAGACCGCACCCACGAATACCAGGGGCCAAGCAAAGCCGACAACCCGCCGGCCATGGCCGGCCCTGCCCCTGTGGCGTGTGCCAAGTCAGGGGGAACGGGGCCGGTCAGAGGACCGGCGTTACCTGCGGGTCCCAGACGACGGACGAGGCGACGAGGGCTGGAGAAGTCAAGCACGTTGAATGGCGGACACTCCAAGACGGTGGCAGCTCCTCGTCGTCCTAAGCTGGACGGTTCCGGCGAGCTCGGGCTAAGGCGTAGCCCTCCTCGACGACGGCTGGCGTTGGCGGACCGCGGAGACCAGGAGACGACCGCTCAGCGGGAGCGGCGGACGACAACTGACTGGTGGACCGGCTAGAGCGCTCAGGGGCACGCTCTCCCTGCGTCTCTAGCCGCTTCCAGAAGCTTCCCTGCGCGGGAGACATGTTGGCGTAGGCTTCGACGTGTCGATCGACGGGTTTTGACCTGTTGACCCCCGCGACGACCGTACTGTCGTACGGAAGTCACGACAGTAGGTGTGAGTGACCGTAAAAGGTGCGAGGAGGGCAACGGGTCAGGACATCCAGCGAATGCAAACGGAAACCAAGCAATTACTCCAATACAGGGGACCAACTTCTAAATGAGGGAGCAATGTGACACTGGGTGCAGGTCTAGAGCAGGGACCCCTTCTTTGAAACAGAAAAATGTAAGGAGAGTTTGTCTAGAAACTTTTAAACTAAGAACGTTGACCAAGTTCACATCTAAATTAATTATAAATATACATAGAAGAAATATCCTGTATATCCTGTATGAATGTAGTCGGAAATATCTTTGATAGTTCGGACTACACTCAGGAGTTTAAGAGGGCACATTATGGACCTCCCGCTTTAGACGTGCATCGTGCTGCTTAGAAAAATGTCACTTAAAAGGTGAAGGGTTCGATATGAATATGCTGATAACTTCGTGAAAATATCAAAATTTGATAGAGTCAAAACAGACAAAGGGAAACAAGTTCCAAACGGTAACAAAAACAAGTAAAGCAACTTACATCCAAGTTTGGTGATCCCTCATTTGTTATCTGATTACCCATTCAAAGACATTGCACCATCTTGCTTTTCTAAGCGAAATTCGACGAATCACCTAGAATGCGACTCAGCACATCCTAGGTGATTCGCTGAAAGGAAATAATTCACGGAAACAATAAGGAAAATGAAAAAAAAAACACTCACCTAAGTCACTTTACGGGAGCCCTGCTTTGTTTCGCATCTGGTAACTCGCCACACCCCGGAGTCCCTTCTCTAGCTTAATCTGTGCTCTCCTCCGCGACTACGATGTTGTCCGTCTCTGATTCGCTTGCATACCTGGGTAGCGAACGCTTTCTTCAAGTGCAGACCCAGTATATGCACATCTACTACAGCGAGAACATCATCAGGATATGTCTAACGTTACCTGGGACATTCATAATCAAGGCCTTTCATAATGATTTTCAGTTGGCGTACAACAATGGACTGGAAGCGCTGGTGGCAGATGGGGTGTTTTCGATGCACCCCAATGGGAAGGAGAAGAATGGCCAATTGTACACTATTCACGTGGTGTGCAAGGGCAAGGTACAGTATAATACTATTTCCTGAACTCTTCTCTCTTTAAGCTCTTCCAAAACCATTCTTATATTAAAGGTCCACGTGCCGATGCTGTACGCGTTGACGAACAAGAAGACGGAGCAAGTTTACACATCTGGAGCACATTGAAGCGAATGGCTTGAATTTCTAGCGGTAGTCTTTCTGCTTCAACACTGCCTCATTTCAGGAGTGCTGGACGCGATACCCCAGAGGAGCAACAACGGACTACGAGCAGTTCTCGATTTCGAGAAGGCAGGTTTTTTTAGGTTTAATTACCCAAGTTTGAGAGTTGAATCATCGACTATGGACACGCCCTTGCGATCCTCATCCGTCCCGGCTGCAAAAAGAAGGCTTGTCGACATCGTCACTCCGGACAAGGATCTAACGCTGGCCAACATGCTCATCGACTATCCTACGAGTGATTATCCGTTCTATATCAAAATCATCCTGGATGCTCTTATTGATACGAGAGAGCAAATCAAATCGCTCAATGATCTTTGCACAAGATCTCCAATGAAAACGTTGCTCTACGATCTGAAAACTCCAGACTGAAAGATCTTCTCCATTCTAAAGAAGAACAATTGAGCTCTCACACTTGACCTATTGCCTCTGTCCCTCCTCAAGAAATCTCCTCGCCGGATCACTTTTCTCCTGACCGTGAAAATGAGCTGGAAAGAAAGCGGTCTCTTGTTTTGTCTGGTGTTGCTGAACATTCTTCTCCGTCTGCAGGTGAAAGATCTTGGCATGATTTGAAATTTGTTCATTCTGTGTTAGATCATCTCAATGTCGAATGCCTGCCCCTATCGGTTTACCGCATGGGTAGACCGGATGGCAAACACCCGCGGCTCTTAAAGATTGTTCATCCGTCTTCTCACCATCAGCAAACCGCTCTTCGGCGAGCCTTCCGTTTACGCTCTTTCTTCTGCAGGGGGGTCTACCTCCGACCTTCCCTCACAAGGGAGGAGAGGGAGCGTCAGCGGGAGGAGCGCCTCGCCAACAAACGCATTGCGCCCTCATCTCTTTCCGCTCAAACCTCCAATTCAGGTCATAGCAATGTTGTAACCGCTCCTCGACCACAGGGAAACCTGTGAGCGGTCAGCGGACCTTCGGCCCACAAGTGGATGTTTTTAACCAATATTCGATCCTTTGTTAGCAATGCTGAACCGCTTGTATCGTTTATTTGCAAAGAAAACTCTGATCTGGCTATTATTACGGAATCATGGTTGTCCTCTAAACATGATGTTGCTCCTCTTTTAGGAATCTTTGGTGCCCACTACACCTGCCTACGATGTGACAGATCTAATAAGAAAGGTGGAGGTATTGCTCTCATTGTTAAGAAACAGCACTCTGCCAAGATTGTGTTTTCTGAATCGGTTTTGGGGGCTTATGAAATCTTGGTCTCTGACATTTTATTCTATTGTATCGAGGTTCGGATCATCACTGTTTATGGGGCCCCTAACTATTCTTCCCTCCACAACGACGTTCTCATAAAAGTCATAAGTGACTTCTGTTCCTGTTGTACCAGTTGCATCTTAGCCGGAGACTTCAATCTTCCACACCTTCAACACTTTCCTCACTTGCCCTGCGGGGACACCAGTTGTATGAATTTCAGTAATCTTTTTACTTCTCATGGGTTTAATCAATTCATTAATTTTCCTGCCAGACTCAACTCGTACCTTGACCTCCTCCTCGCAAATGACTCATCTCTCTTAGGATCTGTGTCTAGGTGTCCTCTCATAGGATCTAGTGACCACTCTACAGCTAAGTTTACTCTGTCCATTGTTAAGCAACCTCCGCCAGTTCTCCCCTTCAGGGATTTCGCTAGAGGCGTTTACGATGGTCTTCGAGCCTACTTGGCTCAAGTTGAATGGCTTGGTTCTTTCTCCACCGTCACTGATATAAACGACGTTTACGAAATGTTCATTTCCACCCTTCACCATGCTATTGATTTGTTCATACCCCTGGGATACAGATACGGGGCCACTTTTAGGTTACCTCCTTATCTCATCAAGATGTCAATCGCATTACAGAGGCTGTGGGATGTTGCTATTGAAACAAATTCTCCCACAACTTGGGCAAGCTTCAAAACTCTCAGCAGCAAATACAACAAGAAGATCCACAGCTATAACTCCTACATTGAAAAAAAGCTTATCGAAAAGAATGGTCTAAAAGCCCTTTATAAGATTCTAAAACATAGACTCTCAGATAACCCTTGTATTGGAACTCTCCAGCACGATGATATTAGAGCACTTACTGACTATGATAAAGCAGAAATGTTAGCCTCCTGTCTTGAACAAATCTACAACTCGATGCCTAATTCTTGTCCTAATCCATTGCCTTCCTCTCAGCGCAGTGTAATTCCAACTGCACCCTGGTTCTATCGCGAAGAAATCATTGACATCCTTCGTGGATGGAAGTCCTCGGCCTCAACCAACCCCGATGGGATTCCATACGTGGTCATAAAAAATATTATCGTTGAAATTTCAGGTCCTCTTGAGTTTATTTTCAACCGCTGCTTCACCCTCGGAGTGGTTCCCACCAGATGGAAGCACTCAATAGTGGTTCCTCTTCCAAAAAAGCACCCACTCTCGGACCCTAACAACTTCAGATCTATTAGCCTCACTTCAATTTTCTGCCGTGTTTTCGAAAAGTTACTCAAGAAACATATCGAAGCTCACATAAACTCTCTCAATATCATTCCCACCGTTCAACATGGATTTCGAGCGGGTATGTCGGTTGAAACTTCATTACTCTCCTGTTTCAATGAGTGGACCAAGGCTTATGACAGTAGTTACTCTATCGATGTGGTCTATTTCGACTTTTGTAAAGCTTTCGACAAGGTTCCCCACGATTTACTTATACTCAAGCTGCATTCAATTGGTCTCAATCCTCGGATTGTTCAGTGGTTAAAGTCCTTCATTTCAAACCGAACATTTCAAGTTGCAGTTGGCACTTCTTTCTCCAGTGCATTCAGTTTCAAGTGGTGTCCCTCAGGGTGGAGTCCTTTCGCCTTTATTATTTAACATCTTCACCTCGGACTTGCCACTTGTGTTGGGAGACCTAGATGTCACCTGTTGCATGTATGCGGACGATATCAAAATTTTCAAAGTTGTTCAGGACACTGACTCGGACTCTATCATTCAACAGGTCATAAACAGGGTTGATGAATGGTCTTCTCGAAATGGCCTCCCGCTATCAGTTGAAAAAACTCGTGTTCTTCCCATTGGAAAACTTCCTAGACATCCTCATTATACTTTATCTGGATTTCCCCTGGACGTTGTTAGCGAGGTGAAAGACTTGGGCGTCTCTTAAGACAGTAATCTGAACTTCGATACGCACTATAAATCTATCTCAAGTAAAGGTCACCGCAGAGTCTATAACATTTTCAAGGTTCTTCACACTTCGGATCAAAACACCCTACTCAAGGCGTATAAGTTATACATTCGCCCTATACTGGAGAGCAGTACCACCATCTTTTCTCCCTTCAAAAAGAAGGATATCCTTGCACTGGAGCGAGTCCAAAACACTTTCACCCGGAAACTGTTCCTGTGTAGCTTCAGGCTTCCCTATAGCGATATCCCAAATTCTATTGCTAGAAACCATGCCTTAGGTATCCCCTCTTTGGAATGGAGAAGAAAGCGCTTTGGTCTCCTCATGGCGTTTAAGATTTTTAAGGGATTAATTGATCTCCAAATTTCTGTTTTCTTCATTCCAGTAACTTCCCACACCAGAGGAGAAGCCTTAAAATTTACAACCTTATCGGCCAATACACAGATCAGGTCAAAGTTTTTCTCTTTCAGAGTTCGTACTGCCTTCAACCGTGTCCTTCCTTCTCCTCATTTCTCATCGAGTTATAATACGTTCATAATGCGCGTTGCTGAGTTCATCACTTAATCTCTCATTGTTTGTGGCATTATAATCCCAAGTCTCTATTCTGTTCTGTTTCTGTTTGGTATTAGTTTTATTTATTAATTCCATTGTGTGTCGGTACTTGACACTCCTAAATAAATAAATAAATAAAAAGGCCTCGATAAGGGCTCTTAGAAGGGCGTTTCCGGGGGTGTTGGTACAGGGTTGCGCTTTTCATTTAGCACGCGCATGGAATAGGAAAAGGAGTTGGGACTGCGTAAATTTGTAAAAGGGGAAAACCGGAGTAGGCACGTTAAGCGGTGGTCTAACACCATTAAGGGAATAGTTTTCCTCCCTCCCCGGCTTTACAGTAGGGTTTCTGCGATTCGCGATGCCCCTGTACCCCAGTCGCATCCAGCCTACGATAAGTGCATTGCTTTCATGAGGTATTTGCGGGATACGTGGCTTTCCAGGCCGTTCGAGGACATATGGAACAAGTGGCAAGTGACCACACTAAGAACTACGAATATCGCTGAACACTTCCATAGGTAAGCTTTCTTATGTGTACTGCACAACGTCCGCTAAATTAGCCGTTTTAGTCACCTCTCGGCGGCTACGAACTACAGGCGACCTGCGCTCAAGAGGCTTATCGAAATACTTCAAGGATACACTGCCGAGGCGGAAGGAAAGCTACTTGACCATCGGCAGGTAAGACGCTAGTACGCCTATTTATAGGAGGTTAATGCAATTACCTCTTCAGAATCCCGCAGCAGAAGAACGGCTCAGGCGCAGGGAATATACGTCGGCGGAAGGTGTGCGAGAAGATGAACAACTTCTAACGCCCCATGGAAGAGCGGTTGGTTACAACTGACGACGTCGAGCACTATTGCCGGAAGATGTCCAGGTTCGTCTCAAGCAAGTCGTACTCGTAGTTATCGCATTTTTCATTGTTGTTGGTACGACTCCCTTGAGAAGAACCGGCGGAATAGTTTTGGCCCTATTATAGGTAATTGTTCCACACCATTGTACATATTGTATATAGTAAATATAGGGGGATTGTATTGTATTGTATATAATTGTGTACACATTTGCTCCATCTTCCAACTCGCGTCTAAGGCGCCTTTTATACTCCCGCCGCGGCGCGGCGCGTCAATTTGGGGAGCGGCGCGGCCAGTCGCGCCGCGCCCCGAATTTGACGCGCCGCTGCGCGATTGCAGTTAGAAAGGGGAGCGTCAGCGACGCGCGGCCACGAGCTTCTGCGCACTATGGCCCATGCTTCGGAAACGGTCCTTGAATCATTGAGGGAGCAAAACAGAAAGGATTCGTCTGGCTGATCAGCGCAATGCATCATGTCAATGTTTGTCGTGGGATTCCTATGGGGAGCCCGAATCCTCTCTTAAGCCTGGAGTCGAAGTCGTTCGCTCAACCTACGGTTGAAACTGGTGAGTGTGGTGTTGAGTCGAATCCCCTGCAATGCAAACGGCTTTAAACCACTCTTTATTTTGCGATATGTGCGGGTCCAAATGTAAAACTGCTGGAAGGTACTCATCGTCGAGAATCACTCAAAATTCTTTCTCATATGGCCATTCTGGGGTCACTGTGCACTAAGCATATCTTTGGCGTGGTATACGAAGCGTCGTGAATGTCTACAGATCTCCATTCTCTTCCTAGGTTACAGAAGGTACGGGCTAAGGTCATGGTCACCGATTTCGCATAAAAACTCCCTAATCCTACAAACCTACTAATCGTCTGTAACTTCAAAAAACGATGTCAGACTCGTGATCAGCACCCTAAATACCCCCTCCTAATTCCCAAAAGGAGAAGTTTGGTCGAAGCGGTGAAATCTCCCACCCTACACCGAGTCTGCCGCGGCTGATCGCGCCGCGCCGCGCCCTTCCCCTCAGCGGCGCGATTCGCCGAATACCGTAACCCGAAATTCCGTCAAGTGTGGTGTTTTGCGGCGGCGGAGTATAAAAGCGATGCGGCGCCGCCTCGCGGCGCGAAAAATCGATAGCCATGCCGACCATCACGCCGCGCCGCGGGGCGGCGCAAGTATAAAAGGCGCCTAAAGCTACGCTGTAGTGACGAGTTTTTCGGGGCGGGTTGGACGAGTTCTCGCACCGTATGCAGGCGATCGCCGCGGACCAGCTGGCGGCTGCGATGCGGTCGCAGCAAACCAAAAGCTCGTCGAGCTGAGCTGTTCCGTGACGCGACAAGGGTGGGAATACACGCTCTTTTCAGCTGGTAGTGTTAGAATGGAGCCCCGATAAGTAGGATTATTAGTAGAGATAGCGCCAGAGAATACTAGGAAATGATTTCTGAAGCTGAAAATCAAGGAAGTACAGATTTTCACCCTTGACGTCCGCTGTGCTTGTTCCTTACCATTATGGCTATACAGAAACATTTGTTTTGAGAGTGACTTGCACATGGTGGCGTTCAGCGGAGTAAATACAATACAATGCTTACACACATACATATAAGACCTTCTATCTGGCGAATTAACTCAAGTGGACCTATGATTCTTAGGTTCCACCAAAGGAAAGATAAGGGTTTTAAGTGCGGATTAAAAGCGGTAGGACACTTCTGCTGGAGCCATTTTCCGACGTTGTTATTTGGAGTAAGCTATTTAATTTTCAGCTGCTCTTGCAAGCTTGGAACCAAGTTGTGGGGCAGCCTCAGGTAATCTTCTTAAATAGTTCAGGCGCTATGGTGGTTAGGGGAGGGGACACCATAGCATACCGTGGGGCGCAGGTGTGGTGAGTAGCTGCATACTGCGAATGTAAATGCAGCCTTATATCCTATTCTCGATTACAGATCCGTATTTTGTCTGCTTCCGTATTCGGCAAGGGAGGGAACTGAAGGTAGTGAAAGCGAAAGGAGAAGCTCATGCACATCCCAACAATGCAAACATTTGCAAACATTCTTAGGGAATTAGAGGTTTTCTACTGCTTCCACCTCCTTGCTCGTAGTTACCGCCCATTCCTAGTATTCGTCTCCTTTTTCTAAGCAACTTCCATAGATTCTTGCTGGGTACAGAAGCCTACTCGTAAGAGTTGCGCGTCATACTAAATAGTAGTACTCACCAGCGAAATGAAGGTTGACAGGCGTCTGTCGGTTTCTTCGTGATTGATTGGAGTACTTGGGTCCCGCAACGATCGCCTGTATACGGTGCGAGAACTCGTCCGACCCCGCCCCGGAGAACTCGTCACTACCCTGTAGCTTTAGACGCGAGTCGTCTTCCATGGTCTACACCGTTGTACATGTTGTATATAATAATTCTGTACATATTTGTTCCACCTTCCGCGTTCTATAACGTTGTACATATTGTATATAATAGCTTTACTACTACGCTCTACCTTCCATGTTGCATACCATTGTACATATTGTATATAATAATTTTGTACATATTTGCTCCAGCTTCCAAGTTCTATACCGTTGTACATATTGCATATAATAATTTTCTACATATTTGCTCCAGCTTCCGTGTTGCACACCATTGTCACGGGCCACGGAAGACGTGGCCTAGGCCACGAGAGACGTGGCCACGAGAGAACTCCTCGTTAAACGTACACAAGCAAAAAACTGAGGGGAAGTTGTCCTAGTACCAGAGCTCGGTTGGTCCCCAAACGAATGACGTGTTAGAGACCTCTAACGCGCTCTAACACGTCATTCGTTTGGGGACCAACCGAGGACAGGACAAAGTCAATTGAAGATATCGCTAGATTGTTCAGTTCCTAGCGTTCAAAGTTGGCGCTATCCGTAAGCCAGAGAATACATAGCTATCGCAGTACTGAGTGGTTAGTGATCCGGTTCGATAGTGTTGTCAGGTTGATAATTACGGAGATTGGACATAAGTGATTATAGGAACACAACACCCTAACCTAACCTACGAGAGGTAGCATTATACAATCTCCTTGTCTGAAGGGACAAACAGCATGCTTAAATTAGTTTTTCTAGCGATTATCGTTCCTCAAAGTTGATTATAGCGGTCTGTGTACTCTTAAGAATATTGATACGATTTGCGTCCAAGTCAGTTTTATCTGTTTTCGCATATCTGTCGCCCATCTCGTTCTTTCAGGTGCAACAACCACCAGCTTTGAGGAGGTGAAGATCGATTGGGAGTTTACTTAGTATAGTTTACTTTACTTCGTTGTACACAAATGTCTCCAATGACGATGCTATGCAGGCTGTACACGAAATTATTGTGGAACACCAGGATCATATTGCGTTTTTCGGGCTAAGTATTGCTCAAGTAATGACGCTTATAAATGAGTGTCTTCAATGCAATATCTTCAAGTGGTCCAACGAGTACTACAGGCAAGTCAGAGGGCTAGCCATGGGTCAGCGTCTGGCTCCTGTGCTGGCCATAGCATTTATGTCCAAAATAGAGAGAGCCGTGCTGGAGCGCAGACCCTTACTGTACTGTCGGTATATAGACGACTGCTTCATCGTGTGCCCCACGCAAAACGAAATGGACACCTGTTTCGATTTGCTCAATCAACAAGCGGAGCACATTAAGCTAACAAGGGAGAAACCGACAGATCAGTGGTTGCCGTTCCTCAACGCAGAAGTTCGTCTGTCTCAGAGCACCTTCCAAACCAGGTGGTATCGGAAGCCCAGTAACAAGAACATCATCGTGCACTTCCGTTCAGCGCATCCACGCTATACTAAAAGGGCTACTGTTCGGAGCATGTTCCGTACTGCTGCTTTGGTATCTTCCAACGACGACTTGAAGTCCTCGTCAATGGCATTGGCATCCCACATTGCGTTATCAAATGGATATGTGGCGGAAAACATGCCTAGAAGAGGTCGTCGACCACCAGCAGCATCAATACACTCTGCTCAAGAAGAACGTAACAAAGTTCCCTTCTCGGTACCCTTTATCACGGATGCACTAAGCACTCAAGTACGGGACTGTGTTCGCAGGGCGGAATTAGATGACCTTGTAAGGGTTATTGACATTCCCCCGGCTAACCTCAAGGCTCGACTTGTTAGGAACCGTCTCTATGATAACACCTGCACAACGCCGTCCTGCATGGTCTGCCCATACGGTAAGGAAGGTGATTGCAGAGTGTTTGGTACGGTGTATCTCATTACCTGCACCGAATGCAGGGAAGAATACATCGGCGAGACGGGCAGACCTCTTTGGGTCAGGGTGAAAGAGCACGCTGATGGGTTGAATAAGTGCAGGGTCTCTACTCCATTGGGGGAGCACAGACTCCGAGTCCATAATGGCACGACGATTGGGGTGGAGGTGACGATCTTAGCACGCGAATCCGATATTGCAGCGCGGAAGACCCTGGAGGCGTTGTGGATAGCGTTCAAGAACCCCACAATCAACAGGAAAGAGGAGCGGGTGGCCGTTATTCAGGAGCTGGCTCCATTTGCCGACCTCTGTGGGCTTCACCCAGGAGGGCGCCAATCAGAAAGTCGCTGAGGATGGGAATCGAAGGGAGGGTCTCATTCATCCACGTCTTTCTCCATCCGAGGGTGACTTAGCAGTCTCTCTGCTGTCTTATAAGGTCAGTCGGGTTGCCTTACTCCTCTTTTCGTCTCATTCCATCACTTGCTCCTGAAGCTCCTGTAACCTGAAATGATCCTTGGGCGGGTAATTTTTCCAACTCCTTTTGTCTTCTCCAGGCTCTGAAGAAGGCGGTTACGCCGAAACGTAAGCCGAATAAAGGAGTATACCAATCTTGGCTCAACAGCTTTACATGAGATTCTACAACACAAATAAAGATTGGGAGTTTGTTGAGCGGTTGATGCCCCATGAAGTGATACTCGAAGAGCGCAGAAGCCAGCTCCGACCCCCCCCCCCCTGGGCGATGTGAGCAGTTTCCACACGAGCAGCTTGGCTGCACCACACCCTGGAGTCCCTTCCCTTGCCTGCTCCGAACCCCTCCCACCCTTGAGCGACAAGAGGTTCGCTCGTGTAATGCTTGCATTGAAGGATTTCGCGCCCCATCGCCAACGCCGTGTTGGCCTGTTTGAATTTTTACCTTTCGCGCCCGAACAACTCGTCCGAAAACTCGTCCGCAGTTTTTTGCTTATGTGCGTTTAACGGCGAGTGCCACGAGAGACGCTCGGGGTGCCCCGGTCCGGGCATTCACCCCGAACCAGGGTGCTCGCTCGGGTACCCCGAACTGGGGAAGACGAGCATGCGGCCCCTGGCGTCTGTAGCAGGTCGTGAGCGATAACTCGCACGACCGCGGCGGAGCTGATCGCGCACGCGACAGTCGTCGTCGCGGGTGCGGTGACCATTCGTTCATGAAGACCGCCCCTCTGCTTCTAGAAGAGATCGCGGCTTATAAGCACTTAGCATTCTTGTATGTATACAGCTACATAATGCGAGTGTTGATACACTGTCGTTTCCTCCTTACGATCGCACATCTGCTTCAATTTTGTGCGTCTGTTTTTCTGACTAACACTATCTCGTTTCTCTTTCTCCGCGTTAGTGAAGTTTTTCAGGTGGCTTCCACCAAGTATTTTTGCGCCACCCTTCCCTGGTGAGAATTTGTTCTAGTCATGCTTTTTCGACTTTGGCGGCCGACCGATAGAAAAGCTGGTCTCCTCTACCTTTCCGATCCTGACACTTGTCTCAATGTGCTCAAGCTCGCTGACCGTTCGCCTTGCTCTTGCCTCATAGTTCGTCAAGGCAACGCTTTTCAGAGCAAGAATGCGAGTGCCCGCCGGAGCGCCCGTGCCGTTCTGGCTGGCTGTTCGGAACAGGCTGCCCGCTGCGACCAGGTTTGCCCGGCCGTCGCTAGGTACTGTGGCTGTCGTCGGCACTGTGGTACTGACGGCTGCCGCTGTATTCTCGGTCACCCTCTACCCCAAGATCGAGAGCGACTACTATAAGACGGCGCAGGCGGAGGAGAGGGCTCTGCTGCGAGGCTCGAGAGAGGACCTTGCCCACGGCCAACGAGTCTGGTCCGATCCGTTCGGCAAGAAGTAGCTCTGTATAGCTGTCCATTTCTGATGTGTGATTGCTCAATAGTCATGTGGAGTTGTACTTGCATTGTATTGCATCGTTCGGTGTTCGGTGCGAAGTCGTCAGGCTGTATTCATCTTGCTGAAGAAACCAATAAAGACGGCATTTAGGTATGTCCGAGGGAACCGGCGGTGATGACTCGAAGGAGCATGAGCACAGCGACACCGAAGACACCTTAGCACACGAGGAGAGCTCCATAGTGCGGAACGACTACAACTTGGACCTGTTCGCCATCGACACCGAGGTTGGTTTCCTACAAGCTGAAGTGAAACTTTTTCTGCAGGGCTAGCTTACCCTACGGGCTGGCAACCATCGTCTCAGTGATCTTCTTGTCGATGACGATGTAGGCGCTCGTTCAAAACTCATCCATGTACACTGCAGTATGTCTGGCGCAGGAAGTGCGATCGTCGTTCGGGCGCGCAGACGCAGGACGATTCAGCTCGACTCATTCAACTTCCATCTCGGCAGATATTCTGAATTGCTACCGGGAACATCCTGCGAGGAATGAAGTCTTCTTGTGTACATCCTGCGCAATCACAATGTGAGCAGAAAATCCAAGACTTTTGAGCGTGCATGTGGAATCGACAAAAGGGAGGCTATCGGATCTGCGCATAAAATGAGGAAAGCTGAAGGTGGGCATGAGTCACTCCCTTAGTGAAACTCTAAAATCCCTTTAAGGGCTTGTTCAAACTTCGTGATGGGAGCGATTGGTCGGCTAGGCGAATCATGCTATCGATTTTTTCTGGCCGAAAGAATCGATGCGTATCATTTGCCCGGTCGGCCAATCGTTCCCGTCGCGAAGAGGCCCTAAGGATTATGGGGTATTTGAAACAGTGATGGCTAGAAATGGAGACGAAGATGGAAAAGGCTTAGCAGCCGATTTCGTTCGAAATCTTCCGTAAATACAGGTCGAGGGAAGTTGAGGTGTTGTGCAGCCATTTGGAAGTTGGTGTTTCTAAAAAATAGGATCTAACAAAATGAAAGCGCAGGTATTGTTTCTTTTTGATACACAGTTGCTGCGACACACCTAACGGTATATCTCGTACTTGGCCGCTTCGCAGAATGACGTCGTATTGAAAAGATTGCTCTTTCGCATGCGAAATAAATGTAACCCTGAAAAATATTATTGGGGAGAAATGGAGATAGGATGCGCCGGAGTTAGGCAAACATTGCGCCTGGCATCCTAAGCCTTAGCTAAAATTTGAGATTAACCGTCAGCCGAGCGCAGAAATACACTGTGTAGTTGAATGGGGAGAAACATTGTCTCTTTATACCTTCGTTATGCAACCCAAACACCCTATGTTTAGGTGCTTCGCCCGATTGAGGATGGGTGGCCATGCCGCTTCCCCACGTTGTTCATAACTCCATAGTCTTCCTTGGATCTGTTTGCTCGGCACGAGCTATTCCTTTAAAAACGTTTCGCAGTGGCTCCCACCTTCCTTAATTCTATTCTTTTTTAGCACCAATCGTAAGAAAGTTGATGCCTCCGATTTTTCCGTTCAGAACTATTCTCCAGAACAATTTCAAGGAAGCACTCTGCATCCCTTGCCGATCTCATTGTATTCTCAAATACGGCTTGAGCGGAGTTGACGTGGATGTGAAACTGTCAGTATGTGTATCTCGGACTTGTAACAGCCGCGCATGATAAACTTCTAGGACACAACCGGCTGGCATACGCCGTGCCTTCCATATGGTACCTAATCTTTAGCTACGGACAAACTCAATTACATAGTGGTAGAGTAGAGTATATCACAAGATTGACCGTATTTATAGGTATTTGAGCGGAGTCGATTTACTTACCTGCATTAGATGTAGAGGTATCATATGTAGAGTAGTATCCGTTGTACCGCAGTCTACCGGTGGAGTTGTTTGTGCTGAATTTTGCGTGCGGTGAAAACTGAGGTGACAGTATAATGTCTTTCAGTTGCTCGAACTGAACCACACTCGCGCCGACCATGTTCCAGACCTAACGCGGTTCACCAAGCTGAAGGTACACTTGGCATCTGTAGCTCATTTTGAATTGTCGGAGCTGATCTTCGCGACTTTTCAGGAGCTAACTCTCCGGACGAACCTCATCAAATCTATGAATTCGAATCTTCGGCCACTTGCCACACTCACAGAGCTAGATTTGTATGAAAATCAAATCGAGGCTATCGCGAATCTGGAGACGCTAGTGAATCTTAAGAAACTTGACCTTAGTTTCAACAGGTGCGTTGGTTTATGGTGGCTTTGTAAAGAGGTCATAGTTTGAGATATCTTACGCATTTTTCTCGAAATGCGGCTTCCAACGCAGCGCCGCTAATCATCATCGAGTGACTTCTCGATATTTGCATAACTAGACCGGCTCCATATTGTATGGACTGGTTGGACTTTACCGGTTTCATCGTTGTCACTGCCGTGAGACTAAAAAAGCTTAGAGCAGGCCTTCGCAGAAGCAGGAAAGATGATGCAGCATGTGATAATAAATATGGCCTTCAGAGGGGGATGAAACCGTTCTCAATTCCTTTTTAGCAGGAATAAAGAGCGCACTTGTTTGTCATTGCAACCACTAGTTACTACCAAGTAGCCTGAAGAGTACGTCACTACAAGGCACCAGCAGTGAAAGCATGACAATAATAGGCTGAGCGATTTAATGAGACTTTCTTCTCTTACCTCTTGTGTGTTCCTTTTAACATTTATTTTATTGAAGTTTTTAAGGACTGAAATCATGAGAGGATGCTGCATGCAGTGAGAGTGCGAAAATTGTGCTAAAGGGTTTCATTGAGTATAGAGGATAACAAGTTCCCATATGAGACGTCTAAGATGTTGAATTAAAAAAATATGATACACAGATTACGTTCCACTAGTTTCGCATTTATTCTGCAGCACTTCGCATGGCATGTATTAGCCGTTAGCGCCCATTCGTTCAGTCCGATTTACACCACGAGTGCTCTAGCTCTGTTCAGGATACGAGAGATAACAGGCCTCTCAACGCTCACACAGCTGACGCATCTTTACTTCGTCCACAACAAGATTACCACAATCAAGGGGCTCGACACGTTGTTAGAGTTGGAGCTTCTAGAGCTCGGTGACAACAGGTTCGTTTTTTGTTTTTGTTTCTGTCCTTATCACATCTTCCATTGGATTTATGTCCACAGTAGCCGGAGATACCAAAACTCGATGCTCCATCTCTGTTGCTCTAAACGGTTTGCAATGCTCCTTATAGGAGTTTCCATTCCCTTGGTGAAAAGCATGTCCCTTGATTCTTCTTTTTTTGCCTTCCAAGCAGAATAACGATGTAAGTTTGAGCAAGCTGAAACTCGGTCTCTAAAGGTCGAGTTTTAGTTCGCTCAAGCTTTCACAGAAGATATTTTGATGCGCTTGTGCGTGTGGCGCGTGCAGCGCAGTCGGCGAGGTTTTACCTCACATATACCCTGAACGGATTCAAAGTTTTAGTCAAAGTTCTGCCCAGGTAGCGAAACCCCCATCCCGTCGAGGTCCGTGAACTGGCACTAAACTTGCTTTCTTCTACCAGCGACTTTGAAGTCTGCGTGTGGCTTCTCAGTCTAACGCTATTCCAATCGTCTCCTAACCCGTTTTCCAGACACTTCGAAGTTTAGGCCTATCTTGCGATCGCTACCTTTCCTACGAAGTTCGTAACTGCACCATCACAGGCGAGCTTTGCATCCTTTTCTAATATCCACTGGCACGGCTCCGAATTTTTGCTATATGTCATCGTTTCGGATGCGGTCTACACATGAACACCAGCCGCCCAGCTCAGCTTTCCTCTCCATTACGCTGAATCGAGGTTAAACTTGCTTGGTCGCAGACCAGCACTCAGGAGCGTGCGTCGCCACTCGCCGAACAACGGATCTGTAGGTCTTCAACTTTAGACCTCAGCACTATACCATTACACGTTGTCTGCGAAGAATACAACGCTGTCTTGATCTCTGGCTGGTCATAGCAGTTCGTTGTATAGGTCAAATACAACGTTCAAATCTCCACCGCGATTTCATGCAAAAGTAGTGTGGATGGCGCATTCCACCAAAGGATTTATTTGCATCGCCTCTGCTAAGAGCTGAATGAAATGTCACCATTTATTGGTGCTCGCACATTCTGTTTTGTACAGCTGGAGACTGAATAAGAGGACATTTCGAAAAATGGTGTCGCAATCGAAGCACTGCATGACGCACAGTAATGAGATATCACTCTTACTTGGATGATTAATCGGCATGTCGTGCAGTGGAAAGCGTATATCGTATGAGCACCAGAATACATTTTGCAATCAGACCATTCCTATGTCAACCTAACTTCCTGTCTTCCAAGGTTTTTTAATTAGTACCAGACCTCTCCTGGACACTTGAAACTCCACTGGTCGTTATGTAGACCAGACATAAATTTAAATTGTCACCTCAAATTCGATTCCATAGCCTCTTTGAATTTCCCACCATGTTATCGTGTGTTACATTGTTTTCGTCGAGAAATTTTTTTTGCAACAAACTGATCTTCATCAGAAGTTGAAAACGAATTTTTTAAGGATCAAGAAAATCGAGAATATCTCGCATCTCACAAGACTCCGGGAGCTTTACATTGGAAAGAACAAACTCACAAAAATCGAAGGACTGGAGACACTCAGAGATCTGAGACTACTCAGTATTCCGGTACGTATGGTGCACTACTTTTGCTCTGTAAAAATACTTCGTTTTCCATATGAAAGGTAGCAGGGCGGGGCAGAACGGCGCAACGCGGTATTAACGAACGCGGCGTCCTTCGGAAAGGTATTGAGCAAAAGTCACATCGGCTGCTAGAACTGGATGTTGTGGTGCCAGCATGAGATTTAAGCCGGCGTACTGGAAAAGTAGGTTACAGCAGGAAGGACAGTGGAATCGAATAGGTGGGCACGGAGCCGCACGTTCTTCGCCTTCTTCACGACTTCCTCGACGCTCTTGAATGCTCTCCAAGCCGCTCGTTTCCTCCTGCCCAGCTCTGGCGCTAGGTCGTTGGCCATGTTGACTTCGCGACTCAGATATACGTGATGTTCGTTCCGTTAATCAAGAATGGGGCATCAGAAACCTCCGTTGAACAAACAAACTTGAACATCGCTCCGTATGGTTCAGCTGCAGTCCAATGTTCCTACAAACATGACCAAAGTCGGCCAGCATTCGCTCCGCCTGGCTAATGCCCGGTGTTGTGAACACGATCTCGTCAGCGAAGCGAAGATGGTGCAGTTGCCGGCCGTCGACCTTCACTCCCATTCTGTCTTCCCACTCTATTTCGCGCATGACGTTTTCGAGGGGGCGCTGAAAGGCTTTGGGGATATGGTATCCCTTTGCCGAACCCCTATCTTCAGACTGATGACGACGTGGTTGTAGAATGGTCAAATCTTGGTCGTGAATACAGCTCTCGAAGGACTCTGATGTACTGAGTAGGAACACCCTGAGTGAGCAGGGCGCCGATGACCGCTTCAGTTTCGACGGAGTCGAGTGCCTTCTTCAGGTCGATGGACGTAAGGCACAGCGGCAGCTTGTGCTCTTGCGTCATTTCGATGAGCTTCGGTGTGTGTGGTCGATCGTGCTGAATCCTCTCCGAAAATATTACGCATCTCCAGCAACTGCTGTCAAAATGTTGGCTACTGTCTTTGTTTTCTAGCTGACCGGGAAACTGTCTCAGGCGTATCGTGTCTGAACGGCAAAAATTAATACCATTAAGAGAGTCTCCATGCTTCACATAGTAGAAAAGTGGGTACCATTTTTGAAAAGTCCTTGAACCCAAAGAGCAATGAACCCTCAAAGTTTACTATGGAATCGCGTTCACACGTGCTAAACTACCGTAGTCGGCCGAAATTTCAAAATAAATATCATATTCGTGATCAGCGCTCCAGATAACCCCCTTAGGCAAAGTTTGGGTGAATTTTTTATCCCTTCTCGACCTCGACTAATGAGCTAGTGGTCATGAAAGTTCAATAGTGCCGATTCAGATTTACCCATGACAATCCCATAGTCAGGAGAGCATACACTCATATCACTGCAAACCATCGTGATCAACTTTTTGAAAGATATCTCTGCACCCCTATCTTTAATAAAAAAATCTCTCTATATTTATCATTTTTTAATTGGTCGGCTCACCAGACGAGTTTCAAGACCAACGTGCCGCCGTCTAGCGATATGTTAGAATATGACGGCGACCTGTACTCGCTGACCTGCTGGGGCTGCAGTAGCTACTTGCTCGTCATCATGAATGTGTCTACCTCGTTATACACCTTCGACGGGTAGTAGGGTTCAACTGGACATGTGCACCGATCGGCTGTCCTTCTTTGAACATTTGGGGCACATGCTAGGTGAGATTGAATGGCCACCCATTCTCGACTTGTTGACTGGTGCCATCATACGTAATTGCTTTATTTATGTCTAGTTGGGAAGGTTCATTCCCCATGTAATCAAGGGTCCTACCAAAAATCTGTTGAAAAAAATACAGTGTCGTATACAGTAAGGGCAAATGATACAATGCTCTTACTGAACACGCACTTGGCAATATACTGGAATATAAAAGGATAGGATAAAGGACGGCGTTACTCAATCCCTTTTGGGATGCGCCACGCATTCTACTTCTACGGGATGTCGTGGAGGCGATTTGAATGCGCATTTGGCCATACAATGACTTGCGGTGGCCAGCCGATGAACAAGTCAGCACTCTATCCTTCCCAGACAAGTCTGGTACCAATTCACCAACCCCGGAGGGATGGAAGGCTTGGTTGGCCTGGGCGGGAAATCCGAACCAGGAACCTGGTATAGGGTGCACGCGATAGCCGGCGCCTCCTCCGACTGCTCTACACGCGCCCGTTTGCTGGAATATATGCATAGGAAATGTATGCAAGGTGATAGATACCAAGCAAGGCATGAACATTTAAAAAATTCGGCAAGGCACGTGGATCGAACACCTGACCCTGTGCCTTTGATTCACCGCCACATCCCACTGGGCCACCGAGCTGCTTGCACCGGTGTCTTTCACCACCTCCCTTATACGTAGGACGCGTAAACGTGCTAGGTGCGTGCTGACAGTTCAATTCAATACCGGATTGACAAGGGCCCCTAACTCCTTGGGTTCAAGGATTTTGCAAAAATGAAACGTACCTTCCTACTATTTCCAGGGCGGAGATTCTCGTGGTGGTATTCATTTTCACCATTCAGACGTATGCCTGAGACAGTTCCCTGGTGAGTAATGTGCGTCGAAAGCTGAAGAACGAAATGTCAGTTCATCAGAGGTCGGACTATGATGGGAAGTGTATTGTATTGAGGAAATAGTTGTAGCCAAGTCCAGATAATAAGGAATTTTGGGTCCATGGTCAACTAATCCTTTCGAAGCGTAAGCTCGTAATTGTTAGGCATGGTCAACCGTTGATTACTCGCGAAATCGACAGCGGATACTGCAAGAATCAGAATGCAAACACCTATATTTGCAGTAATGAGAAAAGGACACTCCAGTTCACAGTGGTACTCAGAGGCGATATGTATGGTCGGAATGTTCAAAGGGGCGAGAACATAATAAATATGATTGGAATAAAGGCACGTGCAGCAAGGCGGGAAGAAGCGCCCCTATCGCAGGTCTTCTTCTTCTTCTTCTTCTTCAGCGTTTGTCCCGCTTCGCCGCGGGGTCCGCTCTTTTGGTGTCATGACGCCACCTTTCCCGGTCATGCGCTTGATCAGGGTGGACGCCAGTTACTTTCATGTCCGTGTGTAATGTATCCGACCAACGCTGCTTCGGGCGTCCTCTAGGCCGCTTTCCTAACACTTCCAACTCAAGGCCTATCTTGCGGACGCTGTCTTCTTCCCCACGCAGAACGTGGCCGTACCATCGCAAGCGAGCTTCGCGCATCTTGTCCGCTATCGGCGCGACACCGAACTTCTGCCGAATAGCATCGTTTCGGATGCGGTCCATGCGGGTGACTCCAGCCGTCCAGCGCAGCATCTTCGTCTCCATGACGCTGAGGCGCGTTTCAACTTCCTTAGTCGCAGGCCAACACTCAGCGCCGTATATTGCTACCGGCCGTACGACTGTTCTGTAGACCTTGGACTTCAGGTGCTCTGGTATCTTCCTGTCGCAGAGCACACCAGTCAGCGAACGCCACTTGGACCAAGCTGCACTCACGCGTGAGTTCACTTCAACCATCAGACCGCCGTCAGATGCTATTGCTGATCCCAGGTATTTAAACACCGAAGTGCGAGCAAGCTCAGTACCGTTAATCTTAATGGAGCCGGACTCGCTTACGTCAGTCGTTAGGTACTCGGTCTTCTTGACGTTCAATTTGAGTCCGAACATCGCCAGGCGGTCACACCAAGCTTGCACCTGCCGCTCGAGATCATCTTTATCTTCGCAAGCGAGCATCACGTCATCAGCATAGAGCAATGTCCATGGGACAGGCTTCTGAAGATCTCGCGTAATGGCATCCATGACGACAACAAAGAGGAGTGGAGAAGGCGCAGAACCTTGGTGCACCCCAACAGAGATGGGAAACTCCATTGAGGTTCCAGCTGCAGCTTGCACTCTACTCCTTGGGCAAGAGTAGAGTATCCGCACCCACTCTATAAGTTCCTCAGGTACGTTGTGTTGTCGCAAGCCGTACCATATAACCTCACGCGGTACGCGGTCGAAGGCCTTCTCCAAGTCGAGAAAGGCGATATGCACCGGCTTCTGTCTCTCGCGATGCTTCTCCACCAGGAGGCGGGCGGCGTGTATAGCATCAATGGTTCCACAACCAGCTACGAAGCCGCACTGGTTTTCCGAGAGCTTGACGATCTCACGAATTCGTCTATCGAGGGTTCGCTCGAAGATCTTCATGCTGTGCGAAAGCAAGCGAATCGGACGATAATTGGAGCAGTCTGCAGGACTGCCTTTCTTCTTCCAAATCGGGATCGTCATACTGTTGCGCCAACACTCCGGTACTTTCTTCTCCTTTACTACCTGGTTCAAGAATTCAGCAAACCACTCAGCAGGATACCAGAGCTTCGACTTCCAAACATCGGCTGCCAGATCATCCGGTCCTGTCGCCTTGCATGGCTTCATCTTCTTTAGAGCCGCTTCTGTTTTCTCCACGGTGATCTTGTGAACGGGACCGTGAACAGGATCCACAGAAGGGATGGCCGGGTGAGGAAATTCCATAGTGGAAATTTCCTCAAAGTAATCACGCCATCGCTTCAGTGCCTTTTTGCGGTCTGTCAGAAGATGGCCGCTCTCATCATTGATGCCAACAAACTTTTCAATATCCTCGGTTTGGCGATGGCGGGTCTTAGCAAGTCGATACAAATACCGCTCACCATCGCGCGACGCGAGCTTTTCGTTGACATCACTATAATGAGTGGCTTTCGCAACAGCCACGGCTTTCTTTGCAGCCTTCTTCGCCTTCTGATACTTCTGCCAGTTGTCGGCTGTTTTATCGCTGAGAAACACATGATAAAGCGACTTCTTCTCTCGAACCTTCGCTTTCACATCGTCTGTCCACAGCCATGTCTGCTTGTCGACCTTGCGTCGCCCAGGCTTCGTTATGCCGAGTTCCAACCTTGCAGCTTGGCGTATCGCGTCGGTTGCTTTCTTCCAAGTTTCGTTGACAGTCGTGACTGTCGGCAACCGTACGCGGGAAATCACAGCTGCTTCCTTCTCTTTCATTCGCCACCACTTGATTCTTGCAGCACCGCATCGCTCAACCTGCTGCACCCTCGGAGGGGTGATCTTAAAGGTGCACACCAGCGGTCGATGCTGTGGGGCGACCGTCTCATACGGCACGATCTTCGCGTCTGTGACAATGCTTCGGTCGCGATCCTTCACAAGGACAAAGTCAATCTGTGACTTGGAGCTCCCACTATAGTATGAGATGAGGTGGGAGTCGCGTTTTCGGAAAACGGTGTTCACAATGGTGAGATTATGCGATTCCGCATACTCAAGAATGCGCTCACCATCGGCGTTACGAGACCCGTATCCGAAACCACCATGACAGCTGTACCCGTCCTTCGCAGCACCTACGTGCCCATTAAGGTCACCAGCGACTATGATGACATCTTTCGACGGTACCTCTGCTGTCTTCTCATCAAGCAGGCTCCAAAACTCTTCCTTGGCTTGATCGGAGCAGCCACTCTGCGGAGCATACGCAGAGAAGAAGTGATAGAGTCGCTCCTTCGCGGCGACAACGATCTTCATCAACCGATCGTCATAGCGTTCAACGCTTACAATCGAGTCACGAAATCGTTCGGAGACGATTATTCCGACACCACTGTGGTCCTGGGACTTCCACATAGAACGGCCTTGAAGCCACGTCCTATGTCCCTTGACTTGCGGCAGGACCACCTCGTCTCCTGCACCGCACAGAAATCAACTCTTCTTCGCTCCAGTGCTTCAACCAACTCGCACGAGCGGCCCGTCAACGTACCCACATTCAGCGTTGCCACGCGGGTCCTGCTTACGTTACGGGACTTTCGGACTAGCTCAGTTGCCCCCCGATGCCGTCCTCGCATCAGGGACCCTCGCATACTTCTCACACTCGCCGGGCTCTGCGAGTGCGCGTCGGCTCCCGCGGACGCCGTAGCACAATCTCGAAAAACATGACTTGTCATACACCATGTGATGTGACATGGGTCTTCGTAGGCCGGCCTGTCACAAGGGCCTGTCGCCTGCATTCGAGTGTCCGTGCTTAGCTTAGCTCACAAAGCGAGCAGTTTCCAGTGGCACCACGTGGAGGAACGGACATCGCCACAAAGCGCCCCTATCGCAGGTATCCTTGTTTAATTCAACATCCGTGAAGCACACAGGCAAATCTAGTTCTCTGTAGCTTTAAGGGCGGTGAGTTGGGATCAAATCTGTATGGGAAGAATAAAGCACTGGTTCTTTGGTTGGCTGACCACCGCAAGCTTACGTAGAGGCTGAATACCCATGAAAATTGGCTCAACATTATTCAGGGAAAGTAGAATTCATAATTCCATTTGCTTTCAAAGCAGCATACGCTGATACGCGGTACCTCTCAAAGTCTCTTGGAAACCAGTTACCCTTTCCTCGTCCGATCGTTAGAATGCAGCCTAGCTGGAATCAACGGAGTGTTGTAGTTGAGCTGGGTTGTTGTCACTGCGGGAGAGACTGCGGTCTTAAAGCGGCAGCACTACGGAGAGTTCGTTGCGCAGCAAGCGCGACGCCGCAACGTGACGCACGCGACGTCGTGGTACGGCGGTTACCGGTGCCGAATAAGGACGACCGTGTTCCAGGCGAATCGCTTCACCAAAGTCGAGAATTTGGAGACGCTGACAAATCTGGAAGAGATCTATCTCAGTGATCAGGGAATTGATGACATTTCACAGCTTGCAATCCTGGTGAGTCTTTTTGCGTTCACAAGTGTAGCAGTACTGTTTCGGTTTCTTGAAAGCGATGTTTTCCTAGAGCAACCTGCGGGTGGTGGACGTTTCCAACAACAGCCTTGCTTCGCTGAATGGTGTTTCAGAGTTAAAGGAGTTGAGTGACTTCTGGGTTAGTTTCTGTGTCTCTGCCTCGTCTTCATTCTTTTTCGAAGTTTCTTTCTATTGAACTATTAAATGTCCAACTATCAATTAAGGCGAACGATAACCAGATATCCAGCTGGGCTGAGATTGAGAAGCTACGAGGGCTTGAGAAATTGGACACTGTGTATCTAGAGAGGAACCCCATATATACTGACGACCGTACTGGCTACCGCCGGAAGGTTATGCTAGCGCTGGGACAAGTGAAGCAGATTGACGCCACGATGTGTCGCTAAACATTGCGGCTTTGTCGTGTTCTGTCACAGTGAAGTAGGAGCCCTCGTTTCTGTTCGAGGGGGAAATTAGAAGGGCAAGAAGCGCCTCGATTTATTGAATCTGTATCATTCACTTTTATCAAGCGCTCTCCATCTTTAGGTGGTTGGAGTCAATGTTGTTTTGATTTCTTTGATGTTTGTTACCGGTTTCTCGTTGCGGTTTGAGTCGCACCTTCAAGCGCCATTTTTTCACGTTCCGGTGCAGGTTCCAGACTATATTTTCATGTTCACGTCGCACCTTGGCAAATAAAGATTCGTGCTTTTTAACGGTTGATTTATTTTTGAAGAGGTCGTCTGCCGACGAGTATTTGCTGCTCATGTCGCTGTTTGCAGGTAGGCTAATTGTAAGATCCTCCACCCACAGTTTAACTTCTAACCTGATCTATTCTATTTCAATATCTACACTTTTAGTATCGCTATATGTTTAGTCTGGGTTCACTCCTTCAAGCTTCAATGTTTCTTCTCCGTTTTTAGTTATTGGTTTGGTCTCTCCCTCTCCCTCTCCCTCCCTCCCCCTCTCTCTCTCTCTCTCTCTCTCTCTGCATCTCATCAATTTGTCTCGCGCAGGCTGGGAATGAACTTAGTTATTTCGACATTTGGTGTTGCTCATCAGCACGTCCTCTTGCATTGTTTCAATCCATTTCTTGTGCGAGTGGCAGACTTTATAGATTCGGGAATTCAACTGCACAACCATCGTCCACTTAAAGCGCCTGAGCTCAGAGCGCTGTAAACAGCATTCACTGAACCCGAGCTCTCCGTGAATCGGTTTGGAACGGTTTCATGCACGACAAGCAAGTCTTTTATTCCTCCGGGGTCGTTTAAGTGGCACCATACTGGTAAAAAGAGAAAACATTGCAATGGCACTTGATGTGGGACCACATATCAACGTTAAGTCCGTATTTAAATGGTCTTCCAGAACAGGTCGAAGGTGTGGGTGTGTATCATGTTCCACAAAGATATTGGCTACCGCTGACCCTGGTGGAATTCTGTACGGGCCTTCTGAACTCTATCTGTTCCATTACTTGCAGATTTACTCGAGGAACAATTGGCTTTGCAGCCCTGCAACGTCTTATATGTATGTTAGTGCTATGCAGTTTCATCTCAAAGGCTTTTGGACAAATTGTTTGGATGTTACGGGGAGACGAATGGTGGACCCCTCAACGACCTTCAACCCGAGCTTTGTTTTTGTTAGTCGATGCCCAGTCTTTTGCGATTCTGATTGCGAGTGTCTGAAGCGAGTGTCGCGGACGAGTTGTCCGCTGACCTTGCTGCAACGGCCCACTGTCGGGACGTGGCACATCGCTGTTCGTGTGTCCCTTGCTTGATTTGGCGTAGCCAAATAGTCCCATACATCGTTCTTGTAGCATCAGCGGGCTGGCTTTCGGAAAATGAGAGCACCTATACTCCTTTTCGCCCTTGTTTCTCTCATAAAGGCAGATCGAACTCTTGTCCTGGTCGAATGTCTGAGTGCTCGGGAGACCCACTCGCTGTTCTTCCGAGCCTTGCAAGGTTTGTTGAGTAAAAGCTCCAGTCTTTATTATGGGTCATTAAGGGGCATTGATTCAGATCGAGGGCATCAGCTGCTTTTCCGTACTGCCGATGATTCTTCGTTATCCCTGTTCAAGTTTGGCGAGCGCTCCTTCGATAACCTGATCGTCTTTGCTCCGTCCGTCGAAGGTATTTGATCCTCACTCTTGTCGCAGTACTCGATGATTTTCACTGGATTCTACTCGATGACTAGGCGTAGCTGTGAAACTCAATTCTCTTTGCCACTGTTTTGTTATGCACGTTTTCAGAGTTCGCAAAGGACATGTTATTTGTGCTACTTGTTTAGCACATAAATGAAATTTTTAAGCTTATAACCATGCTAAATGGCCTTGTTTGAACAATTTCACAACAAAGCAAATATCGATGAATTTGAGAACCAAAGAGTACTCCAGCGGTAATCTTTACTTCCGTCTCCGATATACTACGGCGAAACTTCCGTTTTGGATTTCGTCCAGACAACGGGGTAAATGCTTCATTCCTCATCTTATAACGACATAGCATACAAAAAATGCACACTGGAGCTCAGCTAAAGAGCATTACATAAGCTGGCGCTCAAGACAATACATACGATAAGACATGAAACAAGGATATGATGGACCTCACTGATCCGGATGACAATAGTTAAGCCGACCTCGGGACAATGCATAGATAGAAAAACGGTGCCGCCCGCTGCTAGAGAAGAGTACAACAGATGCCCTGCCTTGCTTAATACAAAATAGGATAGATACCAGAAATTACAATGGAAAAACATGACCAAATGCGCATAACGTCTTCTTCTTATTCTTCAGCGTTTGTCCCGCATCGTCGCGGGGTCCGCTCTTCTGGTGTTACGACGCCACCTTTCCCGATCCTGCGCTTGATCAGGGTGGACACCAGCTACTTTCATGTCCGTGTGTAACGTGTCGGACCAACGCTGCTTCGGGCGTCCTCTAGGCCGCTTTCCAGATACTTCCAACTCAAGGCCAATCTTGCGGACGCTGTCTTCTTTCCCACGCAGAACGTGGCCGTACCATCGCAAGCGAGCTTCGCGCATCTTGTCCGCTATCGGCGCGACACCGAACTTCTGCCGAATAGCATCATTTCTGATGCGGTCCATGCGGGTGACTCCAGCCGTCCAGCGCAGCATCTTCGTCTCCATGACGCTGAAGCGCGTTTCAACTTCCTTAGTCGCAGGCCAACACTCAGCGCCGTACATCGCTACCGGGCGCACGACGGCTCTGTAAATCTTCGACTTCAGGTGCTCTGGTATCCTCCTATCGCAGAGCACGCCAGTCAGCGAACGCCACTTGGACCAAGCTGCACTCACGCGTGAGTTCACTTCAACCATCAGACCGCCGTCAGACGCTATTGCTGATCCCAGGTATTTAAACACCGAAGTGCGTGCAAGTTCAGTACCGTTAATCTTAATGGAGCCGGACTCGTTCACGTCAGTCGTTAGGTACTCGGTCTTCTTGACGTTCAATTTGAGTCCGAACCTCGCCAGACGGTCGCACCAAGCCTGCCGCTCGAGATCGTCTTTCTCTTCGCAAGCGAGCATCACGTCATCAGCATAAAGCAGCGTCTATGGAACAGGCTGCTGAAGATCTCACGTAATGGCATCCATGACGACAACAAACAGGAGTGGAGAAAGCGCAGAACCCTGGTGCACCCCAACAGAGATGGGAAACTCCATTGAGGTTCCAGCTGCAGCTTGCACTCTACTCTTTGGGCAAGAGTAGAGCATCCGCACCCACTCTATAAGTTCCTCAGGTACGTTGTGTCGTCGCAAGGCGTACCATATAAGCTCACGCGGTACGCGGTCGAAGGCCTTCTCCAAGTCGAGAAAGGCTATATGCACCGGCTTCTGTCTCTCGCGATGCTTCTCCACCAGGAGGCGGGCGGCGTGTATAGCATCAATGGTCCCACAACCAGACACAAAGCCGCACTGGTTGTCGGAGAGCTTGACGATTTCACGGATTCGTCTATCGAGGATTCGCTCGAAGGTCTTCATACTGTGCGAAAGCAAGCGAATCGGACGGTAATTGAAGCAGTCCGCAGGACTGCCCTTCTTCTTCCAAATCGGAATCGTCGTACTGTTGTGCCAACACTCCGGTACTTTCTTCTCCTTTACTACCTGGTTGAAGAACTCAGCCAACCACTCAGCAGGATACCAGAGCTTCGACTTCCAAACAGGCTGCCAGATCATCCGGCCCTGTCGCCTTACCGGGCTTCATCTTCTTTAGAGCCGCTTCTGTTTCCTCCAAGGCGATCTTGCGAACGGGACCGTGAACAGAAGCCACAGAAGGGATGGCCGGATGAGGAAATTCCATAGTGGAAGTTTCCTCAAAGTAATCACGCCATCGCTTCAGCGCCTTTTTGCGGTCTGTCAGAAGATGGCCGCTCTCATCATTGATGCCAACAAACTTTTCAATGTCCTTGGTTTGGCGATGGCGGGTCTGGTCTACTGCCTACCTAAAATGCACAAGGAGTTTCAGATTTATTACAGGCGCATCCAAGAGTAGTATTAAAAACCTTGCCCTACAATTACAATGTATATTCACATTTGTTAAGAAACATTTCATTAACTACTGTAACGTAGTAGCCAGCCGCAGCAGATCTACGAAGATATATTGGGCTATTAATAATACAAATATTGCCTACGAACTAAACGCACTACAAGACGACCATTACAATAATGCCAATAAAAATTTCATAGCCTGTAATGGATACAGAACATTTTACACTAATGAAACAAATTTGAATTCTCAATACAAAATATTCAATATGCAAGACATTATGCATTATGTTAATTTCTTACTTAAAAATAGCTATGTGGTATTCAGCTCAACAATTTTTAGACAAAATAAAGGTGTCCCTCAAGGAGGTAACTTTAGTCCACTACTTGCAGATATCACAATGTCTATATTGGAATACGAATTCGCTAAATCGTTTGTCGCTAGTAGTAATAACATATTTATACCATACAGATATATGGATGATCTACTTGTAGTTCATAACTTAAACGAAAAGCATGTGGACGATATTTTAAAGCTAGTCTATAAAGATACTCTGGAATTGAAAAAGACGCATATTAATGAACATCACTGCAATTATTTGGACATTACATTAAGAATTATCAATAATAGAATAGAAACAAGAATGTACAATAAAACAGATGATTTCAACTTTAAAGTTTTAAGGTTTCCACATTCTACGTCAGCAGTCTCCATAAATATCAAAAAAGCTATAATTTTATCGGAAACATTAAGAATAGCAAACATTTGTTCTGACTTAGAGTGTTTTCTAGAAAAATTATTGAATTGAAAAATATTTTGAAGCATAACGGATACTCAAAAGAGTTCATTATTTCTAACATAATTAAATGTTTATATAAACACAGATTTATATATTATAAGTTCAAATTTCATAAAGTTGAAGACAATCTATCTATATTTTTACGGAAAACTTTTGATGAATGAAGAATACATAAAAGAAAAATCTGTCAAATCTTTTATTTGCTATAACTGCGTATTATATTTATTTAATATAAAATATAAATTAATAATATTATCCAATAATTAAAACGATACCGTTTTGTTTTGCTATTAGTTTTATTGCACTCTTTTTTCAACACTAAGTATAGTTATGCAACCCTTCTCAATGATACAGCCAGTTTTGCCATATTTGAATTATAAATGAGAATTAGTTTGGATATCACTATATATAACAGTCTATTGATACACACCTCCTTATTTGTAAATGTTCCACTACGGAGTGCGGTGGATGGCTAAATGGTAAGTCGCTCAATTTTAAACAGTGATTATAATACGATAAAAGTATTAATAATAATGATTACTTGAAAGATTACAGTATCACCTGTATCACCTGTCGTCCCGTTGATCATCGACTTGCTCGAGCGGGCGCCAGCAGCGTCTCCATTCGTCCCTGTCGCGTGCCAGAGTGGTCCAATGGATCCTCCTCGCTCGAGGGACACGCAGAGCGTCATATCGGTCGTTCAGGGCTTTCACGAAGAAGTCCGACCAACGCGTTGGTGGGCGTCCTGGTGTTCTTTTGACATCCCGCGGAATCCAGTCTGTGACGGCTCTCGTCCAGCGGGTGTCTGCGAATCGCATTACGTGGCCGGCCCACCTAATTTTCGACAACTTGGCCCACGCGACAGCGTCCCTGGTCTTTGAACGTCGGCGAAGCTCGGAACTCCGGAGGCCTTCTCTCACTTGCGTGAGTCGTGTCACTCCGAGCATCGTCCTCTCGATTCCACGCTGCGCGACGCTGATCGCGTGTTCATCCTGCTTTCGTATAGCCCAGGTCTCTGAGGCGTATGTTAGGGCAGGAAGAACAGTGGAGTCGAATAGGTGGGCACGGAGTCGGACGTTCTTCGTTTTCTTCACGACTTCTTCGACGCTCTTGAAAGCTCCCCAAGCCGCTCGTTTCCTCCTGCTCAGCTCTGGTGCTAGGTCGTTGGCCATGTTCACTTCGCGACCCAGATACACATAGCTGGAGCATTCGGAGATGTTCGTTCCGTTGAGCGAGAATGGGGCATCAGAAACCCATCCGTTCTTCATGAACATCGTCTTCGTAAGATTCAGCTGCAGTCCAACGCTTCCACATACACGATCGAAGTCGGCCAGCATTCGCTCCGCCTGACTGATGCTCGGTGTTATGAGCACGATGTCGTCAGCGAAGCGAAGATGGTGCAGTTGCCGGCCGTCGACCTTCACTCCCATGTCATCCCATTCTAGTTCGCGCATGACGTTTTCGAGGGTGGCGCTGAAGAGCTTCGGGGATATGGTATCCCCTTGTCGAACCCCTCTCTTCACGTCAATGACGACGTCGTTGTAGAATGGTGAGATCTTGGTCGTGAATCCACTGTACAGCTCTCGAAGGACTCTGATGTACTGAGTAGGAACGCCCTGGGTGAGCAGGGCTTCCATGACCGCTTCAGTCTCGACGGAGTCGAATGCCTTCTTCAGGTCGATGAAAGTAAGGCACAGCGGCAGCTTGTACTCTCGCGACACTTCGATGAGCTTCGTAATGGTGTATATGTGGTCGATCGTGCTGAATCCTCTCCGAAATCCTGCTTGTTCGCATGGCTGTCCTTCGTCCAGCGTTCTACTAATCCTATTCAGGATGACTCGAGTGAACAGCTTGTAGACTACGGACAACAGGCAGATCGGGCGATAGTTGCCAATGTCGTGCACGTCTCCCTTCTTGTACAGCAAGACGGTCTTGCTGGTCTTCCACTGAGATGGAACCTTGCATTCGGACAGGTAGTGAAGAGCCGCGCCAAGGTGTTGATGAGCGCTGGCGGGAGGTTCTTCAGGTGTTCAGCTCTGATCCTGTCAGGACCGGGTGCTGTACGTTTCTTCACCGACGAGATGGCGTGTCGGATCTCGGAAGGGAGAACAGAGGGGATGACGTATCCATCCTGCAGAAGATGGCGTAGGGGCAGGTGGACGTGGCTATCGAAGAGATCGGAGTAGAAGTCGTGGATGACTTTCTCCATGGTCCTTCTGGAAGAGGTGACGGTTCCGTCAGGACGTCGGAGAGCGGTCATCTTGGTCTTGAAGTTGGCGAAGTTCCGGCGGGCATTGCGGATGCTCAGCCCTGCCTCTGCTGCTTCAGCCAACACTTCCGCCCTTCTCTCCTTCAGATCTTCCTTTATCGCCGCTCTGCATAGCTTTGCAAGCTCGGACGTCAGTTGATAGTTGCCTGACGCTCGTGCTGCTCCACGCTGGCGTATCAGCTCGAGAGTTTCCGGAGACAGACGTCTCTTGGTGGTCTTCAAGCTCTCGGCTCCCTTAGCACTATCGTGGAGATGATGCACGAAGCGGTCGTATTCCTCGTCGACGTTGTCCATGACGGCATCTTCCCAAAGGCCAGCAAGAGAGGTGTAGAGGTCCCAGTTGATGTTCGTTCTGGGACTCCTCTTCTTGAACTTCGCGGCCTTCTCTCCTTGACGCGAAAAGCGGAACCTCGCGCGAAGGAGGCGGTGGTCCGATCCCGTGTAGAACTTGGGGACAACGGAGACATCGGTCAGGCAATACTTGCGATTGAAGATGATGTGGTCGATCTCGTTGTGGAACTGGCCACCGGGGGATTCCCAGGTCCATCGTAGGGAGGGAGGCTTCTGGAACTGCGAGTTTCCATGGATGGTCTTGGTCGACATGATAAACTCAGACGGACTTTCACCTTGCTCGTTCCACTCCAAACCGTGGGTTCCGATGTGAAGTTCTTCCGGCGACCTTCGTGGCCCGATCTTGGCGTTGAAGTCGCCGACGATCACCTTGTAGAAGGTGTGATCTTCCTTATAGAACTTCTCCAGCTCCACGTAGAAGGCCTCGACGTCTTCGTCGTCGTAGTCGGATGTTGGGGCATACGCGACGAACACAGTCAAGGCTGGCACGGAGCCACATCGCTTCAGTCGCAGGCGTCCGATTCGGCTTGTCAGAGACTCGTACGAATCGATGTTCATGGCCAAGTGCGTGTTGACGAGGACACCAACGCCGCCTACTCCCCTGCTGTCGCATGTTCCGAGGAACAGTTCTTCTCCGGAGTCGTAGGCGGCGTGTAGGGGGTGGTGTCTTCTCGTCTCGGTCAGTCCGATGACGTCGTACTTGATCTTCCTGGCTTGCATCATCAGGTCCTCGACGGATGCTTCCGACGCAAGCGTGCGGGCGTTGTAAGTACAGATCGTCATCCTAGTCCTTCTCAGTTTGCGCAGCCTGGTTAGGCCCTGAGATTTTAGCAGCCTCTCCGTACTCGTCCTTCCCATCGCTGCAGAAATGGGGGCTCTTTCGGGGTCAGGGGAATGAGGCCCTTTAGTGCTGCTGTGTTTGACTCCAATACACACGGTAGCTTGTCAGGCTCTGTCGTGCGGGCGAAGAACTCCGGGCAGCCAACCAGACTGCCCGAAGGGACGGGGCGAGACTTAAGGCGGCCTCGAATCGCCTTACATGTACTCCCAGTCTACCGAGTGCAAGCTTTTGGCCGAGCCGACACAGTTACAATCCGCACAGTCACGGACACATCCACGCACACTGTGCACGAACATGCCGCTCCCACGCACAAGGAACGCATCGATCCGACACAGCAGGAGCAAGGAGTCCATCCCCTGCATCCCACCTGCGTCTCTGGGCAGTACACGGTCGCATTTGGTTCGCGTTTAATTCCCCTATCCACCACCCGGGGACGCGCCACGTGGCCCTGCGACAAGCGGCCCGAGATCCCTCTTAACAAGAGAGCCCGAAGGCTCTCTATCGAGGGAGATCCGTGGAAAGATTACAGTAGTTATTTTAATTATATACTAGATAATTAAGCATACATAATAAATTATAATTATACATAATATAATAACTATAGTAATATTTATAAAAATTATGTTTAAAAATATTATATAAATACACCTTTTAATTAATCCCTTTCAACTTATAAGAATATCTTTGATACCTCTTTAGGTTATATCTTTTCATTTACTCTAAAAAAATTTTCTACTCCTTCTTTGTTTTCTGCTTTGAAATCAACTTTCTCATGTAGAGTGTAGTTCTTTATCCTTTCATATTCATTCTTTTTCTTCTATTCTATTCTTCTTTCTCTTCTGACCTCTCCTCGTTTCCATTTTTCGATCTCTCCTCACATAAACAGATTTCAAGGATACCTTAAAATATGCTCCTCTTCTGCACTGAAGAGCCACGGGAGGAGCATTACACAAAGGTTCGTCTGAAGGCAGTGGCGAAGCGAACCTTTTAATGTTTTATAATTTGTGACATATCATTCTTTTAATTTATAAAAAAATAAATATAAAAAATAAATTAAAAAATAAATAAAAAATCTATTATTTTTAAACCTTTCTTTACTTCTTTGAATTTTACATTTCGTTATGTTTTATATATATTAGCAAGTCGGTACAAATACCGCTCACCATCGCGCGATTCGAGCTTTCAGTAGACATCACCATAATGAGTGGCTTTCGCAACAGCCACGGCTTTCTTTGCAGCCTTCTTCGCCTTGTGATACTCCTGCCAGTTGTCGGCTGTTCTGTCGCCGAGAAACACATGATACAGCGGCTTCTTCTCTCGAACTTTCGCTTTCACATCGTCTGTCCACAGCCATGCCTGCTTGTCGACTTTGCGTCGTCCAGGCTTCGTAGTGCCGAGTTCCGACCTTGCAGCTTGGCGTATCGCGTCGGTTGCTTTCTTCCAAGTTTCATCGACAGTCGTAACTGTCGGTAACCGCACGCGAGAATCACAGCTGCTTCCTTCTCTTTCATTCGCCACCACTTGATTCTTGCAGCACCGCATCGCTCGACCTGCTTCAGCCTCGGAGAGGCGACCTTCAAAGTACAGATCAGCGGACGATGCTGTGGGGCGACCGTTTCGTACGGCACGATCTTCGCGTCTGTGACGAGATTTCGGTCACGATCCTTCACAAGCACAAAGTCTATCTGAGACTTAGAGCTCCCACTATAATATGAGATGAGGTGGGAGTCGCGTTTTCGGAAAACGGTGTTCACAATGGTGAGGCTATGCGATTCCGCATACTCAAGAATACGCTCACCATCGGGGTTACGAGACCCGTATCCGAAACCACCATGACAGCTGTACCCGTCCTTCGCAGCACCTACGTGCCCATTAAGGTCACCAGCGACTATGATGACATCTTTCGACGGTACCTCTGCTGTCTTCTCATCAAGCAGGTTCCAAAACTCATCCTTGGCTTGATCGGAGCAGCCAGTCTGCGGAGCATACGCAGAGAAGAAGTGATAGAGTCGCTCCTTAGCGGCGACAACGATCTTCATCAATCGATCGTCAAAGCGCTCGACGCTTACAATCGAGTCACGAAATCGTTCGGAGACGATTATTCCGACACCGCTGGTGGTCCTGGGACTTCCACATAGAACGGCCTTGAAACCACGTCCTATGTCCCTTGACTTGCGGCAGGACCACCTCGTCTCCTGCACCGCACAGAAATCAACTCTTCTTCGCTCCAGTGCTTCAACCAACTCGCACGAGCGGCCCGTCAACGTACCCACATTCAGCGTAGCCACGCGGGTCCTGCTTATGTTACGGGACTTTCGGACTAGCTCAGTTACCCCCCGATGCCGTTCTCGCATCAGGGACCCTCGCATACTTCTCACACTCGCCGGGCTCTGCGAGTGCGCGTCGGCTCCCGCGGACGCCGTAGCATTACCTCGAGAAACTTGACTTATCATACACCATATGATGTGACATGGGTCTTCGTAGGCCGGCCTGTCACAAGGGCCTGTCGCCTGCATTCGAATGTCCGTGATTAGCTTAGCTCGCAGAGCGAGCAGTTTCCAGTGGCACCACGTGGAGGAACGGACATCGCCACCAAAATGCGCATAACGCAGTCAACAAATATCATATAGCTCGCACTACCAAGCCCTAGAAGCCCAGTAAAAGGACCGAAACACTCAACAAAGGAGAGCTAAGACACCACAGGGCAAAGCGCCAGCAGAAACTGAAAACGCTCGCACTCCTCAAGAAAAAGACCTGTGAGACGGCATAACATCAACCAATAATTGGACATATCCGAGAAAGACACAACCTAGTAGCAGCTGTATCCATATAGAGCTGCTGTAACGCACGTCTGAGAAAAAATCATGTTTATCTGAAATTAACAACACATCAAAGTGGAGATGGATAAATATAGCTCTCAAGAGCCCCAAAAGATTTCCACCGCCCAGCTAGCATAACCTTCCCTGTGTCGACCCTCCTCTAATAGCATGAGTAGCTGCCCTCCCCTAAAGGAATGAGAGGTAAGGTTTTTATGCGCCAATCCCGCTAGCCCAAGCACCTTAGTGATACGCTTAGACACAAAGTCTCTAGAGGGCCTGCCCCCATTGCGGGAACAAAACAGGAAAGACTGAGGAAGTAGCGGTCTTTCGAGGCGACAGAAACGCTGCCAGAGTAGGGTCCCTTGCCGGCCCCACTTGACAGCCACTTGCGCGCCTTGACCCACCTGATCAGATTTGGATCGAGGGATGGCAAGCCACCAAACGCCGTCACCCTTATAAGAGAAATGTTGAAACTGAAGGCCGCAAAGTTGGCTAACCCTCAAGAGACCTGAAAAAGCCAGTGAAACCATAGTGGCTCCGCTAATTACCGAGGATCGATGGACTTGAGTGCGTAAGAAATAACTACCTGCACATCATCCTTGGGAGCCTTGACGCGATGCATAACAAGCGGCCTAACTCTAGAAGCAGAAGACAGTAGAGCCTTTAGCAGCACGCTCGCATGATCCTGAGGAAGGGACCAAAGAAATGCGCCAGGGCGCTAACATAGTAACCTAAGGACCGAATCTTACATAGGCTGATCAAATGAGCTATGAACACGTTCCGCAAACTATCCATGCCCGATAGAGGAAGTCCGAGCTTGACTACAAAATCCAAGAAGTCGCGTTTGACTCGTCGATAGATCTTCAGGGTTGCAGGCTCCACCGCGAGATCAATGCAACTTTCGATGATGCGAGCCACTTCCTCTAGACCCACAGTAGAAGCCATTGATGCCGCAGAACGTGCAGCGGTATGACGAACAGACAGAGCTGCTGAAAACACCAAAACAAAAAAAAATTAGAAGCAGTAAACAGGGTGCGAGGGCGGGGGTCAGTACGACGAGGAAAAGCCGGAATGGAAAAAACAGGCCCTCCTCTTCTAGAGTCACCACCCTCGTTTCGAAACATCTTGCGAAATCTCCGGCGACGCATGACCCATCGTCACTCTGCGTCGCCGTCCATCGGCTCCCAAAACAACAGGGCACGAAATCCAAAACACCATATCCATCCTCTACAATGATTACTGTGTATCTTTTGTTAAGTACATCTACATCGAGCTGTACTGTGATCAAATATAGGGTGTTATCCTCAGAATTCGGAGGCTCAGTCAGCGTTGAAGAGATCTCTCGCTTTGTTGATGACGGGGGAAACTTGCTGGTAACCGGCGGATCCAATCTCGGTCATGCCGTTCGCGAGCTGGCCTTGCAACATGGCTTCGAGTTCGACGAGTCCGACACCATGGTCATCGATCACAACAGCTACGACACTCATCTCGTCGGTTTACTCTCGCCGCTTCATGCCTTAAGGAGGGGATAAATGCCAACCATTTCAGGATGACGGTCACCACACAACCATTGTCGCCTCGAAGAGGCAGTTGTTGAATGCGCAGCTCCTTGTAGGGGACACTGCGAGTATGAAGCCGGTGCTATTTAAGGTGTGGCTTTTTTATAGGAGTCGCTGAGTTCAAAGTGTAGGTCTTTTTTAAGGGTATCGCCATGATTGCTCACAAGAGCAATCTTCTTCGTCTCGAAGTGCTGCGTGCAACGTCGACGGCCTATTCGTACAACCCGACTACAGCTGTGGATGAAGTGTGTTACTCTCGTTTCCTGCACACTATACCTTTGTCCTTTTCGAATTTCGAATAGTCGAATTTCGAATAAATTCGAATAGTCGAATTTCGAATAAATTCGAATTTCGAATATTCGAATATTCGACTATTCGAAAAAAGTCCAATATTCGAATTATTCGATTATTCGAATATTCGAGAAAGTCCAATATTCGAATTATTCGATTATTCGAATATTCGAGAAAGTCCAATATTCGAATTATTCGTTTATTCGAATATTCGAAAGTGGCCAATATTCGTTTATTCGAATATTCGAATAGTCGAATATTCGAATATTCTTTATCAATCTCTTAGCAAGTTAGTGGCACTCTTCTTCGAAAACCAGGGAAGTCTGACCTTATGATAAAAAACGATGTTTGAGTTTCGCGCGTCGCTCAAAGTGCGCCGAGTTGTGTGATCGTAATCTGACAAGAGAAGTCAATGAACTTCCCGTGGAGATTTCCAAAATGACCCATTGCTTGTTATAAGGGTGGTCTAAGAAGCACCGTAGTGATCTTCAAATGTCCTGCTGGCATCTGGGTAGGTCAAAAATTACAAAAAACTGTAGCACTTCAGTGCTGGCTGATAAGGCGAAAGTGACGCCTTGAATGGCCGTGAAATACTCAGAAATTAACATGCAGATGCTATAGAGCTTTAATTATAGTTAGATGTTAGAAATCTGACAATTCATTAGGTCAAATGAATCATTCACTGCAGTCGGGGCGTGGATAGCGGGGAGAGGTCCAGGTTCGAATCTAGGAGAGTTGTTTACGGATTGCTGTGCGTTTTGGTAAATGTAGAACATATTCTCATTTTAACCATATTTACGAACATGATCGAAATGTGTTGCTTCAGTCCATCTCTTGGATGTGCTGATCAGTCTTCGGGTTCCTATAGAGAACGTTTCTCTTGTAAATTTTACTAATTTTAGCATCTCTTATAAAATGCATCATTTTTGACCCACTCCGTAGTATTGTACTCCGTAGTATTCGTAGCATTTGCATATAACACCAAATACAGTACTAACAACTAAATTAATTAGTCACCTTCTTCACTGACGAGCCTCGGGGTGACTAATTATAAACATGTTTTGTATGAAGGCAGAGGCGAAACAAGACATGTTTAGTGTTGTTGTTACCATTGTTTTAGTTATTACTTGTTTTAGTTGTTGCTTGTTTTCCACTTGTGTTTGTTATAGTACAGAGTGATTTAGAGTTCATGTATACCCCAGGTTATTTCTAATTCTACTTCGTTGTTTAGACATTGAATTTAAAACTGTTTGAGTATTAAAATTTACATATATGATTAACTTATTCTATTGGTCTTCTTGCAGCCTATTCTTCCTCGGCCACTCTCCCGCACTGACAGGGGGGGGGGGGGGGGGCTTTGCAAACGTAGGTACTTGTATTAATCCCCATGACTTCGTAAGTAGATAATAAAATTTCGTACAAATGTTGTCCTGAGGGTTGACTGAGGTTCTGATCACGAAGCTGGCAAACGCGTTCGGTGTTACCGTCGACCACAGTAGACGACGGTGAGTATGTGCGAGAAAAGGTGCAGAATAGCCGGCCGCGTTGTACTATTGTGACTCCAAAAGTGAAGTGAAAGTCGATTTTTTTCGCCCAAACATCGCCTGTACTGTTATTTTGGATGCTGAGCACGAATATGGTATCCAATTTTGACAATTTGGCCGCTTACGATATTTCATAGTGTGTGTTCGTGAGTAAGGATGGGGTTGTCATGACCACTGATTTCGTCCTTTCCTCGCCTTAGGAAATTATTTAGGCTGCTGCCACGAATCTGTCATTTCTTTTTCTAAATTATCCATTTTTTGTGCACTACTTTCCATCTCAAAGTCGAAGACTGGAAAGCAAGTCTGGTCACATATGTAGGTGAAGAAAGCGATTCTATGTACTCAAACTGATAAACTTGATCACTCATGAAAATGTGGAATCACGCGATCACGCGAAAACGTTTACTAGATTTGCGATCAGCACCTCAATTAGCCATATAGACGACGTTTGGGCGAAACCTGCTTTCGATCGCCGAAGTTGTGGGAGTACAAGTCCCTAAACCTTCGATTAGCAGAGAGTGGTGGGGAGGCGATGGGCAGCAGGGGTGTGCGTTAAATTTTTTCGGTAAATTTTTAACGACCACTTTTTAACGGAAAATTTTCGCGTTAAAAAGGTGAATTCGGTAAATTCGTTAAATAAAATGTCCCTTAGTTGCATTCAGTTTTAAACTACTGGGGTGTCTCTCGGACAATCCCCCACAGCGCTCAATAGGTTACTTATAAGATTCCCATGGGAAGTTCATTGACCTCCCTTGTGAGTTGACGCGAAGTAAGCGCTGCAAGCGCGGCCCTCCGCTGCGCACCTGCTTCCTTGTAAACGGCCGTCGAGCGTGCTGTGGCCATTCACGTGAATCGCAAGTGATCAGGGTTATGCCTGTACACAGATATTTTTACCTTCAGTATACTACGGGAGAATCTTCGTTTTGTATTTCTACCCCAGTTACAACAAGGGAACGATTAGAGCCGAAGGGGCTGCGCTAGGGAGGTAGAACTTTCAGGGGCCTAGAAAGCTCCTGCTTTCTGCCAGTAAAGACGTTGAAGAAGAGAGGAAGAGCAATGGCTATGGAGTACAAGAGCCAGTCATACTCCGTTTCCTATGAAAGTGAGCCATCCCCATTTTCGCTCTAACACTGTCCAAGTCGTAGTGTCTTGTCAGATTAGATTCCAACGCGGGTCCGTTTCTCTTCAACGGAGCTAGAACACAAACTGAATCCCATTTATGAGACTCCAGTGCGCCCTTTCTGCACCAGATTGCCTTTGTGTCATTTCTTCGCCCATGATAATCATTCTTTTACCACCTGGAAGCTTCGCTATAACACAAGGAAAGATAGCAACCTATAGAGAAAGACCTATAACAATCTAGTTCTGCCTACCCAAGGTGTTCTCTTCTCTCTTCTCGGTGCACAAGTTCTTAGGGAAGCAAAGCGTGCTTCATTGCCATTATACCGCTGTTATTGTCCTTTGGTCTCGTAAAGGAAATGGATGGAGCAGCCATCCATTTCCTTCACAGTGGGTAATAAAAAATAATTAAATGTCAACCACTGGGTGACGACAGTAAATAATGGTGCTCATTTGATTATTCGAATATTCGACTATTCGAAGTTCGATTATTCGAAATTCGACTTTTTGAAAATCGAATATTATTCGATCATTCGAAATTCGAAATTTTGAAGGTCGAATATTATTCGATCATTCGAAATTCGAAATTTTGAAAATCGAATATTATTCGATCATTCGAAATTCGAAATTTTGAAGGTCGAATATTATTCGATCATTCGAAATTCGAAATTTTGAAAATCGAATATTATTCGATCATTCGAAATTCGAAATTTGGAAAATCGAATATTATTCGATCATTCGAAATTCGAAATTTTGAAAATCGAATATTATTCGATCACTCGAAATTCGAAATTTTGAAAATCGAATATTATTCGATCATTCGAAATTCGAAATTTTGAAGGTCGAATATTATTCGATCATTCGAAATTCGAAATTTTGAAAATCGAATATTATTCGATCATTCGAAATTCGAAATTTTGAAGGTCGAATATTATTCGATCATTCGAAATTCGAAATTTTGAAAATCGGATATTATTCGATCATTCGAAATTCGAAATTTGGAAAATCGAATATTATTCGATCATTCGAAATTCGAAATTTTGAAAATCGAATATTATTCGATCACTCGAAATTCGAAATTTTGAAAATCGAATATTATTCGATCATTCGAAATTCGAAATTTTGAAAATCGAATATTATTCGATCATTCGAAATTCGGAATTTTTTCCCAAGGACAAAGGTATACTGCACACGTTCTCCGCGCTGCCGTTCAGCGGGTTGAAGTGTGTGGGAGTGTAGTACATTACGAAACAACCGTGTTATAGAGCCGGTAAACCATAATATGTCACGAAGGGAAGCTAGTCCAGGACCTTCACTTTTATTAGAAAAAAGGGAAATTGGCTTCTCTTGAAGTTACGATGGTGGCTACAATTACTCAGCTACCTCGTTTGCACTTCTAAACCACGTAATTCATGTCATGTGCTTCGTTTCCACAGCATGTCCACTTTTGTGAATTCAGACAGCGACCTCAGTTCAAGAAGTAACCTCCTTCCTAGAAGTGAGGCTAAACGTAGTCGTTTCCTCAGCAAAATCCAATAATGGGCTCGTAGAGGCTAGATCGTTGCTCGTTCAAAGAGAATCAGCGCTTCTCGGTAGTCGTCAGATGACTGACGTGACTTATCGCTGCGGGTTTCCACTGCTCTGCAGACGGATCTTGTCGGAGGATAGGACGGCTATGCGTACACCTGATTCAAGGTTCTTAGTTCGGTTCCCGGGCAGGCTAAGAAGCCTTCCATCCCTCCAGAGTTGGCAAGTTGGTACCAGTCTTTTTTGAGGAAGGAGTAAGGACGCACTTGCGCATCGGCTACCCATCACAAGTCATTGCGTGGGCCAAATGTGCTTTCAGATTGCCTTCACAATATCCACTAGAAATATTCAGAGTATGTGGCGCATTCCAAACAGAAGTTGGTTAACACTGTCCTCTGTCTTTGCTTAGACCTGGAGCGGGTGTTATAAAGATAGAAGCTGTTAGAAGGATGTTTAGCTGCGGTCAAAACTCGCGCCAGGCGATGCTGTGATGTTTGACATTTTTGCTTAAGCCTGGAGCGGCTGTTATAGAAGATGGAAGCTGTTAGAAGGTTGTTCCGTTCGATCAAACAGAGATGGTGGTGTAAGACGTAGCATCGCTGCCCGGAAAGCAGAAGGTGCGGATTTGAATCCCACCTGGCGCAGAAGTTTTGCATCGCAACTAAACATCCTGATAACAACGGTCCTTTGTGTTTTGTGCAATAAACGGCCGCACTGCTTCACCCACCTTCCTGCACTACGTTGGCCAAGTTAGGTGTGGAATTGATAATGCTGGGTACGCCACTAACTTTGGTATTTAACACAAGCCCTACGCATGCATCTGTCGAAGGCTGTCGCTTAAAGGGAAGCGATTCCTGCAGGCAGACAATAATGAAATACTCCGTCAGTTTGCGAACTGATCGTTGCTGAACTGCACAGCGACGTTCGACAGCGTTTCTATCTTGTAACACTAAAGTTTTCATGACAGCGGTGAAATCTGCTGCGAGAAAGTAGACAGCCTGCCAATTTTCACCACGGTTTGACAGAGCATAGCAGGATCTCTTTCTAGATTTGTATTTTTCAGTATCCTGGTGCTCTCGGCCAGCAGGTGTTAATGATTGGGGCAGTGCAAGCGAGGAACAATGCTCGAGCAGTTTTCACAGGGTCGCTGGAGATGTTTTCCGACGCTTTCCTTTCCGCTAGCGTGCACAAAGTTGGAGAATCGTAAGTTTTACGACGCTTTCTTCTTCTTCTTTGATTCGCTTTGGCCATGAGCCGATTGTGGACTACATCTCAAAACCTTGAACAGGATGAAGGCTTTATGACATTTTTAATAAATGGAATACTACGCGGCATTACTATGAACCAGGTGTGGTATTTGATACAACACGTCTTGCACCAAGATGTGTACTACTTGACGCGTAGAACAAATATATGGAGAATCAAGAGGGGAAATAGCTCGTAGTTATGATGACAATAAGGCGCAAAAATCTTGTTGTTTTCTGAAATATATTTATATTTCAACCGCGCTATAGTGTTCGACCGTCTTTCAGCAGCGCGGATCGCTCCGGTAATCTGGATTTGGTCACTGCTCTTTCGAAGTGGGCGTTCAAGGAGGTCGGAGTGCTACGGGTGAAGAAGGTTGAGCACCATCTCGCCGGTAACCGAGATGTGCCGCGAGAATACACGATCATGCAAGAAGTGGTGAGGTCTAGCTGACTGCCCACAGTGTGCTTCGAGTGCTATCATCCCCCATTTAAGGAGTACGCGATCGAAATCGAGGAACTTCGCGATGGAAAATGGCTCCCGTTCGATGGCAAAGACGTCCAGCTGGAGTTTGTTCGCATCGATCCCTTCGTGAGAACCACCCTGTCCAACAAGGTAGTTCATAACGCGGCCCTCCCTACTCTGTCGCTCAACGGTCTGATTGCTCTTCCTAGAACGGACGCTTCTCGGCACGTTTCAAACTTCCCGATGTGTACGGTGTGTACAAGTTCCTGGTCGACTACCGCAGAATTGGGTACACGCATCTCTATGACGTGCAACAGGTTGGTGATGCTCAACTGTGGTGTTCACTGTGTGAGCAGTTCTCAAGGAGTTCGATGGCACTCGGTTTAGGTATCGGTGCGTCCGCTGCTGCATACGCAGTACGAGCGATTTATCCGTTCGGCGTACCCATACTACGCGTCCTCGTTCTCCATGATGGTTGGCGTCGTGTTGTTCTCCATCGCGTTCGTCCACTTCAAAGAGCCTGCGAAGCCTCCCACGGCCGCGAAAAAAACTAACTAAACGGGGCACTGTGGCCTTTCTACATTTATTTGTGTCTAGGTTCAAGAAAACGTTGTTGAGATTTATAATAAATATTGGTTGTTTATGACGTTTTGCGAGTGTGAAGTATTCGGTCGAGATGGTACGCGAATCCGTTTCCTGTGAAGGAGGAGCGCCATCCCGCTGGCCTGAACTGAGCTGCTCGTCCAGTTCCTTTTTCAACAGAAACAAAAGGGGAGTTGGCGAGTCTCAATCGATAATGTCCTCACTTACTCTGGCTTCCCACTGCAGATAGGCTGCTTATTGTATCAGTGACTACTGTGCAACGACAATTAGGGCCTAATAATCATGACCTCTCTTGAGTTATAAAGATATTCGTCCTGGCCACCATAGACGGGCTTGTTTTGTACTTGAAGGGTCCCAGATGAGCGGAAGTGATCTATATAGCTCCAGTATAGTCAGCAATTAAACAACACCAGCAACACATATTGTAAAGAGGAAGTAGAATGTTGTGAACGGTCGCGCCTACCAAATTCGCGATGTCCGATATCACTGGGTATCCGCACCAGTAGATTCATCGGATAAACGCGTGGTGAAATAGGAACAATTCTCCCTGCCTACTGCCTACCAGATGAGCGAGGTCCGGCTTCCTTACAAGGGAGGTCGATGAATGCAGACTTGCGGGAGAGGGGTCGGGGTTGGTATTGCTAGGTAGAATTCTTTAAATGTTTTTGTAGCCTAAGAGTTTACCGTTGACCTCGGAAAGGCGCCGCATTCGCTTTTCCATTTTTCCTTTCTCATTTACGAACGTGATCGACTTGTGTTGCTTTAGTCCACCTCCAGAATGTGCAGATTAATCTTCGAATTCCTTTGGAGAACGTTCTTCTTTTAACTTACTAATGTTACTAGCTGCTGCGAAACGTGGCATTATTGATCTACCTTCTGGTATTGATCGCATTTCTGTGCATTTTCCTCGAGCAATCCGCTAATCATATGGGGTACGGGATGGGGGAATCCCACGATTCTGAATATCGGGAGCGAATTTCGCCCAAACTCCGTTTAGAGGGCTAGTTGAGGTGGTAAGCACAAATCTGGCAAACGTCTTCATTGTTACGGTCGACTACGGTAGGTGACGTTGAGTATGTGTGAGTCATTTGGCATACCTCCGAATCGCTCCAGCGACTGGTCGCGGCAATAGTGTTGCGCGAGTAGCTACGAACTGCGCAGCTACGGGGGGCAGTCGTTCGGTACACCGTGCTGCCCGCCGCCCACTTCCCGCCCTGCCAGCGCCGCCCTATTTGGACAAGTTTGCTGCGCTTGAAACCGTCGTTAAATGGAGTGACATCGTCCAAAAACCTCACAACTGATAGGGGACGATTGGGAAGCGCATCTCGGGAAACTCTGAAGTCATTTTCCAGTCGGTTCGGTTATGGAGGCAGTTGAGGAAAGGAGAATATCCTTCTCTCTAGATTTTTTTCAGTTTTCACGCCAATTCTTTAAATTTTCGGCATTTTCGGGAATTTTTGTTCCACATATGGTGAACAATGTTCTGGCTCTTGTCTCAAGAACGAAATCAGTACAGGATAGAGATGCAAGGCCAAGGGAAGTGATTAGAAATGCGATACCTCCATGTGAAGACAGAGACCCGGACATCTTGTCCTCGGCGCGCCCCTCGCCCACCCCTTTCTGAGGGAGGTGTATCCAACGACTCTCCGCCCGCAGCTACTACACCTTTGTCCTTTTCGAATTTCGAGTAGCCGAATTTCGAATATTCGACTATTCGAAAAAAGTCCAATATTCGAATTATTCGTTTATTCGAATATTCGAGAAAGTCCAATATTCGAACATTCGTTTATGCGAATATTCGAGGGCTTCGAATATTCGAATATTCATTATTAATCTCTCAACAAGTTAGTATCATTCCTCTTCGAAAACCAGAAAAGTGTGACCTTATGATAAAAACGATGTTTGAGCTTCGCGTGTCGTTCAAAGTTCGCCGAATTGTATGTATGCAACCTGACAAGGAGTAGTACAGTTGTCTGAAGCGTATGTCTGAACGGGAAGAGCGAGTCATATAGGGAGAATCTTCACCCCTCGATTAGTATAAAAATGTGTTTTTTTTTGCCAATTCGTTAAACATAAGTAGGGGTCGTTGTAGTTACAATGGAGTCGGCACGAGTTCGGGGGTCTTGTACACCAGCTATGCCTCTGCCGCATGCGGATCGGAGCGCAGTGGATAGAGACGTTGCTTCATGCGAGGGAGGTCGAGGGTTCGATTCTCCTGCGCTGCTGCACTTTTGCATTTCAACTGCTTGGTTGAGATTTGAAGGATTCTATGCGTCTATACCATTATCAGATGTTTTTGCCTAATTTTCCAGTTGTACACCGTGGAGAGTAAATTTCTTGCCACTTGTTTATTACTGACCGGTTTTCTAACCACAAGGAAATGAGAAAGCTACTCAACGATGTATAAACGTTCAACACCAGTGATGCACAGGCCCAAAGTGCATGAAACAGAAGCACTGGTCACAACGCTTAGAGCTAAAAGTTACAGGCTCCTCACAGGTACACCAGCGACACCATCTTCAATGTCATTATGACAAGTCCGTTCTCCTTCAGCTACACAGAGCTGCGACACTTACCTTCAGGATGTTGTCCCTTTTTTGCAGGTCAAAAGGAAGGTCGTGCACAATGACGTGGGAGTGAAATCGCTCCACCCGAAAACGTTATCATATGTCCACTGCTTGCTTGCCTCTCCACGTCCATCACTTCATCTTGCGGATCCCAGTCTTCCTCTTCTTCTTTCACCACTCCCCTGGTCGTCTTTGTCAGCTTCACGTTGACGTACTTCGAAGTCCTTGAGTATGCTGGCCATCCTTTTGGTCAGCTTGAATTCTTCCCTCGAAGGCTCCTTGTCTGAAGGTGGGTCACACTTCGGCATGAGCGGGAGGATCGCCACTTGAGCATCGACGTGTTGGTGTTATATTTTAGAAAACTTTCAACAGACCTCTGATTTGCAGGTGACAGGCAAAGTTGAGGGAGAGTGTATCGATGCCGTTTAGGTTAATTTGCGGGATCCACAGACCTCGTCTCTCATTTGAACCACCTCCGACGTCACATCCTGGTCTCTTTTGAAAATCCGAGTAGGTTGGTTTTTCCTGAGGTCATTGGTCCATGTATGGAAACAAACTGTGAGAGCCTGACTCGCTCTTCCCATTCAGACATACATCAGACCCTTCCCTTGTGAGTTGACGCGAGGTAAGTGCGGGCAAGCGCGGACCTCCGCTGCGTCCCTGTTTCCTTTGATCGCCGTCGAGCGTCCTGGGGCCAGTCACGTGAATAGCAAGTGAATCGTGTTACAGCTGTTCAATGACGCTTTTGCCTTCGGTATACTACGGGACAATCTCCGTTTTGTATTTCTACCACAAGTACAACAACGGAACGATTTAAGCCGGAAGAGACTGCGGTAGGGAAGTAGCGCTTTCTGGAGCCTAGGAAGCTCCTGCTTTGTGCCAGTAGAGACGATAAAGAAGAGAGGGAGAGCAATGGCTATGGAGTACAAGAGCCGGTCATACTCCGTTTCCTATGAAAGCGAGCCATCCACATTTTGCTATAACTGTCCGAGTCGTAGTGTCTTATCAGGTTAGATTCCAACCATGGACTTCAGGTCCGTTTGCTTATAAGTGAAGCGAAGCTCTCCAACGGAGCCAGAACACAGATTGAATGCCATTCATGAGCGTCCAACGTGCCTTTTCTGCACCAGATCGCCTTTGTGTTACTTCTTCGTCCGTGCTAGCCATTCTTTCACCACCTAGAAGCCGTTTGAACAACGACATCTGAGCCTGAACACCGACTTCCACAGCCTCGACTCGGTCCTCAGCTCACCCTCGCCTCGCCGTCACCCTCAATCTCAGTAACGCTTATCGCTCACTGAACTCGCCACTCTCCACTCCATTAGCCCTGATTTAACATAAGAGTAGTGGGTACGACGGCCACGGGACAGGAGATCCAGTGATCGAAATCGATCTATCACAGTTGATAATTACCGATCCCCTTTCGCAATTAAACAATTGGTAAAAGAGTAGTGACAGTCTGAGGCCTTCTTATATGGGGGGGGGGGGGGAACGCAGTTTACAGTGGGTAATAAAAAATAAGTAAATGTCAATCACTGGGTAACCGCAATAAATAAGAGTGTCCATTTGATGATTCGAAATTCGAAATTATGAAAATCGAATATTACTCGATCATTCGAAATTCGAAATTTTTTCCCAAGGACAAAGGTATAGTAGCTACCCTCGCAACACTATCACCGCAACCAGTCGCTGGAACGATTCGGAGGTATGCCAGATGCCTAAGTGAAGGGGTCGATACAGAACAACCACCATTGTATTATCACAACTCCAGAAGTCGGGAAGATCCTGACTTTTTTGCCCATACATCGCCCAGTGCGGTTGTTTTGGGTGCTCATCACGAGTATGATATACATTTTAGAAAATTCAGTTGGCTACGGTAGTTACACAACATTTTACAAGAACGATTAGCAACCCCACTTATCGATTCGAATCTTTGAGCACTCCCCTGCAAATCAGCACTGCTATCCACTCGACCACCATGTCGCTTCCGCGTTTGCAATGAACGATTCACCTCAATGTAACCTGCAGCTTCCTTCGGAAGCCTAACAAAGGTCAGATTTGTAAGACCTAACTATAATTGAGGCTCCAAACATCCGCAGGTTACTTTCTGAGCACGACAGTGCCATTGGAGGCGTCGCTTTCGTGGATGTTGACCTACCCAAATGCCCACAGGAAATTTGAAAACCACCCCAGTGCTTCTCAGGCACTCCCCTATAAGACTCAGTAGGTCATATTTGAAATCTCCACGGGAAGTTCATTGACCTCTCTTGTTTTCTCCTGAGTGCAAAACTGTTCTCGGCTCATTACGCGCTGTTGCGCAATTTTTGAGCCTAATTTTGCTAAACGCGCTACTCAACAAAGTACATGTTTCATCGGCCGGTTACCTGCATGTTTCCTGTGACATAATCTTAAAGTAGATGATAGATAGATGCACAAAATACAAACGAAATAGTTCTCTTGCATAGCGCTGCATAGCTTTCGAAAGAGAATGATTTGCTCTATCGGAACTTATATTGCATTTCTTTTTTCATCATGAATTTTGTCAATTTTTAGGTCGTTGAAGTGAAAAGTGAAAAAGTAGCCATTTGCGCTTTTGTTCTCTCTGCTTAGGTTTGTAATTTTTTGCGCAATTTTTTATAGCACTTGGAAGACAATGTTCTGTACTAGAAGAATATGTGTTGGTCCTATTTTCTCACTTGCCCTTTATTGTCTTTTAGTCCATCAAATTGGGAATTCCGACTTTTCCGTCCGAATTTTTACCAAAACTCCGGTTCTGTGGTTGGACTTTTTTGCTTGGTGTTATATGTCGTTTGGAAGAGGATGTCTTGCTCAGTAAGAATTTCTGTCGCGTTATTGGCTCACGCTGATTTCTGTCGAATATCAACAACTGAAGAAGGAGAAGGAGTTGTTGGTGAAGACGATTTTTCTCTTTTTGGCATTTTGTTGATATTCAAAAGAGATCAATAAACGCGACGCACAACCTTATAGAGCAAGACATTCTCTTTCAAATGACATATAACACCAACCCAAAAAGTCCAAACACAGAGCAGGAGCTGTCGGCAAAAATAACCATCCTCCTTCAGACGTCCCAATTTGATGACCTAAAAATCAATAAAGGGCAAGTGAGAAAATAGGACCAACGCATATTCTTGTAGAACAGAATATTGTCTTCCAAGTGCTATAAAAAACTGCGCAAAAAATTACAAACCTAAGCGGAGAGAACAAGTGCGCCAATGGCTACTTTTTCACTTTTTCACTTTTCACTTCAACGACCTAAAAATTGACAAAATTCATGATGAAGAAAGAAATGCAATACAAGTTCTGATAGAGCAAATCATTCTCCTTCGAAAGCTATGCAGCGCTGTGCAGGAGACCGCCGGCGAAATCTGCAGTGAATCGTTGAAAAAAACGGCGAAGACTTATGGGACAACCTAATAGAAGCAGTAGAGAATTACGGTATTGGGGTGCGAATGCTGAACACTTGACGACTGATTTGAAATGAGAAGTGGTCGGCGAAGTACGGTCCCTCAATGATTAGAACTTCAGGGTTCTTCCCAGGTATTTCTTTTTCTTCTTCTTCTTCTTCTTCAGCGTTTGTCCCGCATCGTAGCAGGGTCCGCTATTCTGGTGTTATGACGCCACCTTTCCCGATCCAGCGCTAGATCAGGGTGGACACCAGCAATCTTCAAGTCCATATGTAACGTATCAGCCCATCGCTGCTTCGGGCACCCTTTAGGCCGCTTTCCTATTACTTCGAAGTTAAGACCTATCTTGCGGACGCTGTCTTCCTTTCCACGCAGAACGTGGCCGTACCATCACAAGCGAGCTTCGCGCATCTTCTCGGCTATCGGCGCGACACCGAACTTCCACTGAATGGCATCGTTCCGTATGCGGTCCACGCGAGTGACTCCTGCCGTCCAGCGCAGCATCTTCATCTCCATGACGCTGAGGCGACTTTCCGTTTCCTTCGTCGCAGGCCAACGCTCAGTGCCGTACATCGCCACTGGGCGGATGATGCTCTGTATATCTTCGACTTCAAGCGCTCCGGTATCTTCCTATCGCAGAGCACCCCAGCCAACGAGCGCCACTTGGACCAAGCTGCACTCACGCGTGAATTCACTTCAATCATCAGTTTGCCGTCAGACGTGACTGCTGATCCCAGGTACTTAAAGACCGAAGTGCGTGGGAGCTCGATGCCGTTAACCTTGATGGAGCTGGACTCACTAGCGTCCGTCGTTAGATATTCGGTCATCTTTACGTTCAATTTGAGTCCAAACCGCTCCAAGCGATCACACCAAGCTTGCACCTCTCGCTCGAGTTCATCTTTATCTTCGCTAGCGAGCACGTCATCAGCAACATCCAGGGGACGGGGTTCTGAAGACCTCGTGTGATGGCATCCATGACGACAACAAAGAGGAGTGAGGAAAGCGCAGAATCCTGGTGTACTCCGACAGAGATGGGAAACTCTATCGAGGTTCCAGCTGCAGTTTGAACTCGACTCTTTCGACAAGAGCAGAGAATTCGCATCCACTCTATGAGCTCTTTAGGAACTCCATGATATCGCAAGGCGTACCATATCACTTCACGCGGTCAAAGGCCTTCTCCAAGTCGAGGAAGGCGATATGCACCGGCTTCTGTCTCTCGCGATGCTTCTCTATCAGGAGGCGGGTGGCGTGTATGGCATCAATGGTGCCACAGCCAGCCACGAAGCTGCACTGATTGCTGGACAGCTGGACGATGTCCCGAATTCGTCCGTCGACAATTCGCTCAAAGATCTTCATGCTGTGCGAAAGCAAGCGAATCGGACGGTAATTGGAGCAGTCTGCAGGACTGCCCTTCTTCTTCCAAATCGGAATCGTCGTACTTTGGCGCCAACATTCAGGCACTTTCTGCTCTGCCACAACGTGATTAAAGAACTTCGCCAACCACTCAGCAGGGTACCAGTACTTGGACTTCCATAAATCAGCTGCCACGTCGTCGGGCCCAGTCGCTTTGCCTGGCCTAATCTTCTTCAAAGCCGCTCCTCCACGGTGATCGTCTGGACGGGGCCCTGGGTTGGAGCCGTTGAGGGGATGGCTGGAGGAAGAAATTCTACTGTAGAGGTTTCCTCAAAGTAATCGTGCCATCGTTTCAATGCCTTCTTGCGGTCCATAAGAAAATTGCCATTCTCATCATTGATGCCGAAGAACTTCTCGATGTCCTCGGTCTGGCGATGGCGATTCTTTGCGAGTCGGTACAGATACCGCTCACCATCGCGCGACTCGAGCTTTTCGTTGACATCTCCATAATGAGTGGCTTTTGCAACAGCCACGGCCTTCTTTGCAGCTTTCTTCGCTTCTTGGTACTTCCGCCAGTTATCGGCTGTCTTTTCGCCGAGAAACATGTGATAGAACGTCTTCTTCTCTCGAACTTTGGCTTTCACGTCATCTATCCACAGCCATGCCTGCTTGTCGACCTTCCGTCGTCCAGGCTTCGTGATGCCGAGCTCCGACCGTGCAGCGTGACGAATCGCTTCGGCCGCCTTCTTTCAAGTTTCGTTGACAGTTGTGGCTGTCGGTAACCGCACGCGAGAAATCACAGCTGCTTCCTTCTTTCTCATTCGCCACCACTTGATTCCTGCAGCACCGCATCGCTCGACCTGCTTCGGCCTCAGAGGGGCGATCTTCAAAGTGCAGATCAGCGGTCGGTGGGAATCGCGTTTGCGAAATACGGTGTTCACTATGGTGAGATTGTGAGATTCCGCATATTCAAGGATACGCTCACCATCTGCGTTACGCGACCCGTAAACGAACCCACCATGACAGCTGTACCCGTATTTCGTCGCGCCGACGTGCCCGTTAAAGTCACCAGCGACTATGACGACATCTTTTGAAGGTACCTCTGCTGTCTTCTCATCAAGCAGGCTCCAAAACTCTTCCTTGGCTTGATCCGAGCAGCCAGTCTGCGGAGCATACGCAGAGAAGAAGTGATAGAGTTGCTCGTTCGCGGCGACAACGATCTTCATCAATGGATCGTCAGAGCGCTCGACGCTTACAATCGAGTCACGAAATCGTTCGGAGACGATTATTCCGACACCACTGGTGGTCCTGGGACTTCCACATAGAACGACCTTGAAGCCTCGTCCTATGTCCCTTGACTTGCGGCAGGACCACCTCGTCTCCTGCACCGCATAGAAATCAACTCTTCTACGCTCCAGTGCTTCTACCAACTCGTACAAGCGGCCCGTCAACGTACCCACATTCAGCGTAGCCACGCGGGTTCTGCTTATGTTACGGGACTTTCGGACTAACTCAGTTGCTCCCCGATGCCGTCCTAGCATCAGGGACCCTCGCACAGTTTTCACTCTCGCCGGGCTTTGCGAGTGCGCCGGCTCCCGCGGACGCCATAGCACTATCTCGATAAACGTGAACAGTCATACACCATGTGATGTGACATGGGTCTTCATAGGCCGGCCTGTCACAAGGACCTGTCGCCTGCAATCGAATGTCCGTGCTTAGCGTAGCTCGCATAGCGAGCAGTTTCCAGTGGCACCACGTGGAGGAACGGACATCACCACCTCCTCCCATTTTTTTACGCGGCGTTATTGTGGGAACACTCGGAGAGAACACCGATTTTTCGTGAGCTACACAGACGTGGTTACAAAAGAGTGATCTGTTTAGATTGTCAAAAATTTCGCATGCTGAAGCCAAAATTAGGCCCATCCAGCAGCACCGGCCTTGAAGAAGTTCAAGAAGGTAACCCTGCTGACTAGGTGCAGCTCATATGCAGCCGCAGGTAGAGCCTATTTGGCGAATGAATTCAAAATAAAGCTCAGTGCCAGTCCAGTTGTTCAGTGCACCAAGCATTCTAGTTTGAGTGAAAGGTAGTGCGACAGTTTTGAAAACTTTTGTTGTGGGCGGTTGAAAGAAATGTCAAGGGGCCATACTGTGTTGCGATGTGCCGTGTCCCACCAGGCGCAACGGCTTAGCAAAAAGGGCTACTAGCACCTAGATTTCGCAGTCTTTACGACTAATGTATGCCTCTATCTAGAATTTATCTTCTAACCATAAGTTTTGTGTGAGGCACTTATGTGAGGTAACTGCTCTCAAGATCGGCGATGTGACCGGTGATAGTACTGATAAAAAATATACTGCGCAGCTGTAATCCACCCAATTCTCTTCTAACCAGCAAATAGGATTCAAAGGTTCATATACATTTAAGCATGAATGCAGCATGCACTAATGCCAACGTTTGCCTTTCTGTCATAGAACAGGCTGATGTCTTAATAAACCAAATCGTTTTTCTGGTTACGGTGTTCGAATTATTTGTGATTCAATGTTGTTATAAACGATCCCGGCGAAATTACCTCAGGATGTTATTAAGCATGTGTGTTGATATGTCAGATGCAGCCCAATCAAACAATCGCTGACCTCGCCGGTCACCTCACAAGGAGAATACTGCATAGCGTCACACTGAAAACAGACTCTTCACAAAACCAGCAGTAGGTAATTCCATGAAGGGGAACTAAATCAACGAACGGCCTCATGACAATGGAGGGTGCTTATTCTGCCAATGGAACAACCACTTCTAAATGAGCAGAAGAGCTGTCAAAGGTAAAGCATCATATCGTTCTCTCGCGTGAGCAGCGGCGTTCTCCGTGCCTTCCGGTGGTCACTTCAACGTCGACAGTCCGTTCGTCGTTCCGCTCGGTTCTGCTATCTCAGGCAGTGTGTCGTGTGACAAGGAGACAGTATTACGGGTTAGCATCTACAATACTTGCCGCCCTATAAGGTATTTTTTCTGAGCTAGCTAAACTGCGGAGTCGTGATGGCCAAGAGCACAACAACAAACGGATCGATGAACTCACTGGCTCGCGGTTCTTGCATTGCAGATCGAACGAAGTCATCTTCGGCGGCTGAATCGACGGATTCCCTTGATAAGTTGCCATCCTTGACGGCCAAATGAAAGGTACCTGCGTACGTCAAGCAGGTTGTGGATCTACTTGGAGCAACCAGAGCGGAGATGAAGGAGCTAAGCAGGAGGAACGAAGAGCTGTATAACCACTGTGGATCAACTATGTGAAATGCTGCTAATAATTATTCATCATGCAGTTGAACTATTCGTTCCTTTGAGGAAAATGGGTATCGATGAGCTAAGTTTACCGAGCCATCTCACAAGGGAACTGTCTGAACGGTACGCCGGAACGGCAAGAACGAGTACTATAGGGAGAATCCCCGTCCTCCAAATAGAAACAGAACATGTTTTGTTTTTGCCGAATCCTTGAGGTAAACGAGTACGAGGGTGTAATGGTTAAGGGTCCGCAGAGCGAGCTCTTCACGGCATCGCAAGATAACGGCGTTGTGGGGTGGGTGGCGCAGTGTTAGAGGGCACGCCTCATGCTCGTGGGGTGTAGGGTTCGGTTCCCATGCTACGTCGTGTTTTTGCACTTTTGCTGTAGTATCGGATTTCCATAGAAATTTCCATATCTGAACTTGTTTTTGGAGTTGGCTACGGTAAGATGTTTTTATTACTTATTATTTGTCGACATCTCGTAATTCACCAGCAATGTCCGAAATATGCCAAATTCGATTTTGTATGAAACTATTACTCCAGTAAATTGTTCTCATTATCAATGTAAGAAATTTTGACACAGGAACAACATGAAACAGTGGCAGAATGCCAGAAAAATGCTTCAAATGCAATTTATTGGTGTCGGTGAGGTGAGTGACACCAGTGTACTCGCAGTGTAGGAGGGGACCACATGATCTTCAACTTGACCTACCACCTCGATCAATATTCTCGCCTCTGTTATGCTTACAAAGTCGCGCGGTCATACTAGCTGCTGCCGCCAACACCGCCTTTACAATGTCTGCTAACCCTCGAGTGGTCATTCAGCTACTGACACTGAAGTGCTGATCTCCACTGGATGCTGTCCCTTCGAGAGACGAAGTGAAGCTGGCGGAAAGGATAGCAAGTATCCTACAGGATTTCGAACTGAGACAGCTGGAAATCGACGAAGTGGAGAAGTTGGAGGTAGTGGAAGAAGAGGACCAAGAATTTCAACCAGAAAAGGAATGTGTCGGAGTCACGACACCACCAACCAGTGAAGGCACTATCACGTTTTCGGGAAGACAGATCGTTTCGGAGGAAAAGGTTTGGCTATACTAGAATTGTTATCCAATACAAGTTTGAGGACTGGGGAAAGTGGACTGTATCGCGATTCCAGGCTTGGGCTCCAGTGGAGTACCACTGGGTAGGAACTGTGAAGCAATGAATATTTGTAAATTTGAAGGTTGTGTCACTGGTGTATCGACTGTTATGCCATCCTCGTCTGGAAAGGCTGATTGAGTTCGCGTGGTACAAGGCTGGCTATTTGACGACACATGGTTGCTTCGAAAACCCGAGTGGAACGGCATTCCCGGAAGAACTCGGTCCATGTGATGAGTCAGAAACTGTAGCCTTCATATGTTGCCCATGCTGTGATCGGTCTTACCGTTTTATGCACTTTGTGCCTGTGTATCATTGGTGCTGAAGTTATGTCATAAATATTTCATATGTAATCGAATTTGGCATATTTCGGACATTGCTGGTGACTTACAAGATGTCGACAAATAATAAGTAATAAAGACATCTTACCGTAGCAAACTCCAAAAACAAGTTCAGATATGGAAATCTCTATGGGAATTCGATACTATGGCAAAAGTGCAAAAAAAGGACGTAGCATGGGAACCGAACCCTAGGCCTCAAGAACATGAGGCTTGCCCTCTACCACTGCGCCACCCAGTCCACGACACCGGGATCTTGCGCTGCCGTGAAGAGCTTGCTCTGCGGACCCTTTAATCATTACACCCTCGTACTCGTTTGCCTCAAGGATTCGGTAAAAACAAAACATGTTCTGTTACTATTTGGAGGACGGGATTCTCCTTATAGTACTCGTTCTTGCCGTTCCGGCGTACCGTTCGGACAGACTGGATGACTGATGGTGAGTAGTCATGGTAAGTCCACAGTTCCGTGGGAGTATTCACTCCGTGCCAGCCTAGAAGCCCATGATATGAAGGTGACACAGCTGGACAGTTCCTAGATGATCTTCGACGTAATAGATTAGTTTCAGAATTCGATAAGCAATCCTGGTCAATGAAAATAACAGCTCCTGGTAGACATTCGTGATCGTTCATTAAAAAGTGAGTCGTGTAACTCCATATGGATGAATAACGCACCTAATAAAATTAAAAACTGAGATTTACACTTTCGATCAGGAGCACTGGTGTAATCTTGGGGCAGACAAGCGCACGGCACAACCTTCACCGAACCCTTTGCACTGCGCTATATGCTTAGAAGTTTTTGAAGCTAATGGATCAAGAATTTTATGATTATTCAAATGTTGCGTGCATTTGCGTCGCAAACAATGCCATGCATACATATATAGCCTTTTCTGGCACATTAGTTTTGCAATGCACTCAGACGTTGCCATTTTTGGCCATCTAATCAATATAATATTAGGTTGGCAACTAATTTCGTGGACTCTCAAGCGCCTTCAACCAAAGTGTTCATAAACAAATAACAAATAACAGTTTTCATCCAAAGTAAGATCTGATAGAATCCGGGATAGCTTCCCATTTATCAGCTACCTGGCCCATCCCACAGCTATAGAATTCTTGTGCTTTTGAAGTCAAGAATCCTAGGAGGTGAATTTTGGCATGGTCCACATTAATAAATCGTCCTCTAACCAAGATGTACTGCAGCGAGCTGTGAAGGTGCTAGACATTTGGCGCACAGCCTGTGCTGTAAGGTGGGTGAGTTAGATGCTCCCAGCTAAGGTCTTCGATTTTTTGAAGCTCCCGAATCGTGACGTGTGATCTGGCGTTATCTTGCTGATAGATAATTCCGCTCCTGAAAATCTGTCTAAACCGATTCCAGCGGAGTTCAGCCTGCGTGCGGCCAGGTTGAGAAGAGTAGATTACAGCATTAATGCTGGAACCGTTCTTGACGAGCTCCCAGAAGTTAATACCTTCTCGACACCACCAAACGGAGGGAACGTAGCGGACCGGACGCCTCAAAAAATAGAAGACCTTGACTGGGAGCGTCAAACTCATCCACCTTACAGCCCAGACCTTGCGCCGAGCGATTACCACATTTTTAGTTCGGTGCAGTACTTCTTGGTTGGAAGGCGATTTAATAATGTGGACCGGGTCAAAATGCACCTCCAATGATTCTTGGCCCTAAAAGCAGAATAATTCTATGGCAGTGGGATAGACCAGCTACCTGATATATGGGAAGCACTTCTGCGTTCCGAGGGTTCTTATTTTAATTAAAGATTGTCATTAGTTATTTGTTAATAAATACTTTTGCTGAAGATTTTTGAGAGTCCACGAAATTAGTTGCCAACCTAATAGAATGGGATATTAATGCTAACGTTGTCAAACAGTATTTCTCTCACAATTATATGCAGGAGAACTCTTTTTACTTGATAAATTGATTGTGTTCAACAGAAAACTAGTGTTGAACAGCGCCCATTTCCGTTTCCGCCTTCCGGTCCAAAAACATGCGGAACACGGAGCGGAAGAGCCCAAATGGCCGGAAACCGGAATTCGGAACACGGAAACGGAAATTCCGCACATCCCTGATCCGGATGCTCGTCGCACGACGTCGGTGACACGTCTTCTGTCCAGGCCATAAAACAAAACCGACCTAAAACATATTTGGCCGGTGTAAGCCGCAGTGTCACATGGTGTAGTCCTTTCCTTTGAACCCTCCGTTTGTCTCACTACGTGATGCAGAAATTAACCGTTTAGGTATAGTAGGACACTGCCGAAAAAGCAGATTCCAAGCGAAGAAATTCTGCACTGAAGACAGAGGCATGGAGGAAAATGAGGGTTATCCTCTCCCTAACTGCACCATGATTTCTTTTTGGTTGTCTCACAATCCGTTGCAGTCACAGTTGGGCGTAATGTGACCCGGGACACCTTGCATTCGGAGCTTATCCGCCTTCGTAAGAAGGCATGTGGATACCAAATTACATCGCTCCAGCTCATCGTCAGCTTATCACCTGTGTAGAGCACATAACTGCTGTCATTAAAAATCTTAATTTCGTGCAACACAAAATGTCCTATAGGGCTCTTTATACGGTTCGCTGTAGTGAAGCACTACATTGGTCTCTTTCTCTTTTCTCCTTCTGAGGAAGTCCAACTTTGTCGAGTAGCTTATTAATTTTATTGATCGACTGCCTTACGTTGGAGTAGTAAGCTATGGCCTGGAATTTAGGCTACCTGTTGGTAGTTGTTCAGACAACACATGAGGCCTGGAGCCTGATTCATCAACGGCTTACAGCAATTTAACGGGGAAAATAGGACCGAAATCCCCGATAGAGCGGCGGAATGCTTCACCATACCGCTTGATGAGCCGCGCTATCAGGGATTTCGGGTGTATTTTCTCTATTAAATTGCTGTAAGTCGTTGATGAATCCGGCCGCTGGTGTGACTGCAGAAAGCGACCGACACGTATTGTTTATCACCCATTAAATGATAGTCCGCTTCCCCAGCAGTCACCGCTTTCGCTTCACCCGGGTTGGTCGCTGTTCAAGTTCACAGAACAGGACGCCTGCAGAGTCAGCTGAAAATCCCCAATGGTGAGTTCACACTTTAGCAGGTGATGCGTTGCAGAAGTGGTTGCCGTCGAATTTCAGCGCGAGATCGTGTCAATCCACGTGGGTCAGGCTGGTGTGCAGATTGGCAGCGCATGCTGGGAGCTGCTGTGTCTTGAACACGGGGTTGGCGCAGACGGAAAAGCGCGTGAAGCTAAAGCGACCTTCGAGCACGGCAGTGAGCAAACGTTCTTCGCCGAAACCTACGAGGGCAGATTTGTTCCGCGAACCACATTCGCTGATCTCGAGCCATCAGTGATCGGTGAGTTGCGCTAGTCATTCCTAGGTGAAGTAGTGGTTCATCAATGGCACCAAAACGTTACGTCTTGTCCTCGGAGGTAGTGCAAGAAACGGTTAGACACTAAGTGGTTCCGAGGGAGGGGAGGAGGAGTCACCCTGTATTCAGAGGCTATCCGACTACGTAACAAAAAAGGAGGTGCAATCCTACTTGGTGGTGGCCGCTCTTAAACGGTTTCCCGACATAACGGAACACAACAAGTAGACAACAACATGCCGAAATAAGGAGACTACATCAACCTCGTTGCTCAAGTAAACTCATCAGGGAAGGGTCTCAGGCGGGCTAAATCCCTTTAGACACCAACTCCACTCTAGGGAATCTGCCTCATTCATACTCGACGTGTCTCACTCGTCATTGCATGCAAACACCATAAGGAAAGTTACGCTGCACTGGTGTAATACTCGTCTTCCACACGCCTTTACGCGTAAATTCCAACGCATCAATGGCGTATGCCAGCTGTCGAGTACCACGGAAAGCCATTTCTCGCCCGGCTCCTGACAAGGATGGCCACTGAAGACGTAGGATCCATGGGAAGACCATCGCCCCAAACAGCCCAGCTACCCCTAATAGAGGGAGCGGCAGCTTACAAGGGCGGAAGAGATCTTAGACGACGACGACTTCGACCGACAAGGATCGTTTTAATTCCTAGGAGGAGATAGACTCGTAGTGGGCAATCGCGCAGGACAGCACTATAAAACGTTTTCTGTTACTCGAAATTTAAACCTTTGAACAGCATCGGTGTGTTTAGCTCTGCGGTAAACCTTGCTAGGCCAGTTCTGATGTGAACGGAAATACTTTTGCCTTCGTATGAAGTCGCAAATCCAGTCAGTACATAACGATCCCGCTCCCTAGTCTATTTGCGCCCGCTTCTATAGTAAAACATGACCAATTCACTGCACCGACCTTAGTCGGTTAGTGCCTTACAGTCAACAAGAATTTGCTGATAGTAGAACACGGTGTACGATTGGCACGCGTCCGATGTTTTGAACCATTCACCACGGGTCCGGCGGATTTGGTAATAAACGACACTAACACAGAATAGGCCGGGGTCAGTTTTATATGTTAGTCGCAGCCTAAACTTCTCCAGAGCATTCGTTCAAATTTTTCCCAAGTGGCCTCATTTTTCGCGCATCTTTGGTTAAGTAGTTCGGGTTTCTGAACGATCCGTATTTCTCATTCTCCACAATCGTAAAGAAAGGTACATCGATATCGCTCTACTGACGTCTTGACGTTTTCGTGTAAAGACATGTGGAGGACCGGGATTACACCAGTCCAGCACAACCGAAATCATGGTATTTGCCTCCAATGACGTGCACCATACGTGTAGCGAACGTGTCGGAAATTCCTCAGAAATTCACTTGGTGTCTAAACGGATCAAGCCTCTCAGGCGTAGGTCTAAGCGGGGAAAATGGATAGTGCTGTGAGAATCTCCACCCTTCATAGAGTAGAAAAACATGTTTCGTCTTTGCTGAGCCCTTAAATCAATAGAGCTAAGGGCCCTCGAGGGCGGGGTAAGTAGCGCACCGTCAGCACGTGCCTACGTACAGGCTCTGCGGCAAGCGAGTCGGTGGCTCGGTTTGGTGCGAGGCGCTTCAAAGGTGCTGGACCAGACGTTCGACTCCCGCGCTCTTCACTCTGCATTCTGCATTTCTTCGTAACCGCTGCCTCCTTCACTAATTTGTTCCCTACACATCTACTACACATTTATTACACTCTAAATTGTCAAAAGGTCAGATTCGTGATCAACACCCCAATTCGTGATTAACACTCCATGACCTCGACAGCCCTAGTCACCCGTACCTGCTGTAACCTACCGTAATCAGCCGAAATTTCAAAAGCGAATGTCAGATTCGTGATCAGCACCCCAAATGACCACCTGGGAGAAGTTAGGGCAACATCGGTGATTATGACCTCGACAGCCCTAGTCATCCGTACCTGCTGTAACCCGTACCTGCTGTGAGGTCACTTTTTAACATTCGCTGAAAGAAACAAAACGTTGTATAATACAAAAAGTGGGAGAAGTGAGTGAAGCACAGCTGAAAGTAAACCCTTATTTTTGATTTTAGAGTGAAACAAATGTGTAGGAGATGTGTAGGAAGTAAGCTGATTCAAACCGCCATCAAGGCACTATCGTACATTCAGGACACCAGGGGCCGTAAGCTATTCTCGCCCGACTCGGGGACGGGGACGGCGCGAAAAATCGATGGCGCATGATGTGCATACCGGGGATGTGGGCGGAGACCGCCTCATACCCGGCCGGGGACGGATGGGGAGAGAATAGCATACGGCCCCAGAAGTCGAGGAGAGGTCGAGAATTTTTTTTTGCCCAAATCTTGCCCAGGGGGTTATTTGAGGTGCTGATAACGAATCTGTCATTCGTTTTTGAAATTTCTGCTGATTACGGTAGGTTACAGCAGGTACGGATGACTAGGGCTGTCGAGGTCATGAGGTGTTGATCACGAATTGGGGTGTTGATCACGAATCTGATCTTTTGACAATTTAGAGTGAAATAAATGTGTAGTAGATGTGTAGGGAACAAATTAGTGGAGGAGGTAGCGGTCATGAAAAAATGCAAAAGTAGTGCATAGCACGGGAGTCGAACACCCGGTCTAGCACCTTTAAAGCCACCTCGCACCCTGCTGAGCCCATCGACTCGCTTGCCCCAGAGCCTTTGGCCGCGCCCCATACAACAGCGCGAGCGCACGCATGCATGTGGGCACGTGCTGACGGTGAGCTACTGTACCCCCTCCCCCTTCGAGGGCTCGTAGCTCTTTTGGTTCAGGGACTCAGCAAAAACGAAACACGTTTTTCTACTCTATGAAGGCTGGAGATTCTCGCAGCACTATCAATTTCCTCCGTTCAGACCTACGCCTGAGACCCTTTCCTGGTCAGTTTCTGAGTTCCTAAATGGGAGGCGGAGGCTAAAAAGGACCATTTCACCTCCGATATACTCCGGCGAAACTTTCCCTTTGAAGTTTCTACACATAGAACGAAAGGGAAGGCTTTATCTATCATCGTCGTGCATATATATGTTCTCGCTATCCATGATACACTTACACATACATACACGTGGTATGTTAGAGACTTCATGTGAAGGATGTTATGCGTTTGCATACATACACGTGAAATTCTTGGAACATAAGAGATGATATATTAACTCTGAACGTGACATTGTTCGGATCGAATGGGTTATCCATAAAAGACATGGGAAGATTAGATGTACAGCATCTAGGGCCACGCCAGGCTAGCCAACTTCGCCGGCATCGCATCCGATGGCCACGCAGGGCTAGCCGGCTCCGCCGGCGTCGGGTATGACGGGCCACGCTAGGGACGTAGCCTAAACCTAGCTACGGATTCTTCCTCACGGAAAAACTGGGGGGGGGGGTGAGTCGGGAACTTGGTTTCCGCTGTTGACGAACCACTACAGACAGTGAGTTATGGTGCGATTTTCTGTCTCTGATTTCCTTACCTCCAATGCGTCAGAGAGAAATCCCGGTCGGTCCGGTTTGAGAGAAAACCGATAGCACCAATCAAATGATCGATAACATCGATCGATATCGAGTGCCTGATCAAAACGCTCAATCTACTGTGAAACGCTCCCGTCGGCCAACACAATCAGGAAACTCCAATCCCGATCGGTTAGGTCCGAGAGAAAACCGATAGCACCACTGATTATTTGATTGATAGTGTAAATCCCTCTTACTGGAACCACTATAAGTGGGGATATGTGTGTTCCCTACTGTTATTCAACTTCTGCTATCAATCGAATAAAAATCGCTCAGCCCAAGTAACTTCGAATGGGAGAATCTTACAGCCCGCAGCTAAGAAGTAAACATATAGCGCAATAAAAGATGAGATCGCGCCACGCCCTCGAACAGTTCACCGCAGCTTTTATTCGGCTGATAGTGTAAAAGCCACTTACATGAACCACAAAAGTATGAAATGTTTGTGTTTGTTGTTCAACTTCTGCTGGCAATCGAATAAAAATCGCGAAAGATTGGAAGAGTGTAGGAAGTAGGAAGTTTGTGTGAGCGGTAGAGACTGATGAGCACAATCCAACGAACTTTGAATGGGAGAATCTTACCTACAGCCTACAGAATCAGGCGCAAAACGGCTCGGGTGGACAGGGCTCGTCGTGATAAGTGGTTGGCAGCCTCTTTAAGAAGCCTCTTTAAGAAGCACACGAGTGTGAATATAAGTACTACGAGTACCAAGGAGGCGCAAATAGGTTCGGGGGGAGGGGGGGGGGAGGGCCACGATGTAGGAACGCCCAATCCGTTGTTTTGTGTTGTATGAAATTCAAAATTTTAAGCAGCACTGGTGCGTTCTAGTCCTATGGTGAAGCAAGTTAGGTCACTTCTGCTGTAATGGGCATACATGTGCCCTCTACCAAGGCGCATACTCTAATGTGTAGAGTGGCGAGCACTAGAATAGGGCCGCAAATTCTTACCACAGCACTGACATCAACTTAAAAGGCTCTCGAAGGGAAACACACAAAGTGGAACGGTGGTATGGGCAGTAACGAAGAGTGGCAGTATGGATGAACACAGCAGGAGCTGTTCTCAGAAATGTGAAGGCGGAAGCTCGTACACATCTGAAGGCTATGCCCGAACACAGAGGAGGTAGCAGCAACAGGAATGAGCTGTGACCTCGGTCATGCACACAGGCGGCAGAGTCGTACCCCGCGGTAACACAACTGTAGCAGCATCTAATTGCAAGCACTAATTGACCGGTAGCAAGGACAGGAGCCTTCAAGTTGCCAGGTCGAGGCAGCAGCCACCCAATACGTGCGCGGACAGAGCCGCGGCGCCGGCCTGTTCCGCAATGCCTCACGTGTCCTCCTCGGCAGCGGCGATTGCTCCCGGCGCTCTCCTTCAGAGACAGAAGTCGAGATCGTGCCCCAAATTTGGGTGATTAAATCATCGAGCCCGCAAAGTTTACGAAGTTTTCCACGGTCACGTTGAGACAAAAACCCTCCTTTATTATATATGGTAAGATAGTGCCTCCTACACATTGGATCCGAATGCATCATTTTCGGATATCCGATTCGGATATCCCGACCCAAATTATCCAATTATCCGGCCACTGCAAAATTGTCCTTATCCGAATCATCCAAAAATCCGCGGTCCTCAAAATCGCCCTTATCCGAATCATCCAAAAATCCGGTGCCCGCAAAATCGCCTTTATCCGAACCACTCAGAAATCCGGGGTCCGCAAAATTGCCATTATTCGAATCATCCAAAAATCCGGGGTCTTCAAAATTGCCGTTATCCGAATCATCCAGAAATCCAGGGTCTTCAAAATCGCCCTTATCCGAACCATCCAAAAATCCGGGGTCCGCAAAATCGCCCTTATCCGAATCATCCAATTATCCGAAGATTTTCGATCGGGTCCAATGTTAATATCTATCTAATCTATCTAATCTATCTAATCTATCTAATCTATCTAATCTATCTAATCTATCTAATCTATCTAATCCATCTAATCCATCTAATCTATCTAATCTATCTAATCTATCTAATCTATCTAATCTAATCTATCTAATCTATCTAATCTATCTAATCTAATCTATCTAATCTATCTAATCTATCTAATCTATCTAATCTATCTAATCTATCTAATCTATCTAATCTATCTAATCTATCTAATCTATCTAATCTATCTATCTATCTATCTATCTATCTATCTATCTATCTATCTATCTATCTATCTATCTAATCTATCTAATCTATCTAATCTATCTACCACTTCTTCTTCTTCTTCTTCTTCTTATTCTTCAGCGTTTGTCCCGCATCGTCGCGGGGTCCGCTCTTCTGGTGTTACGACGCCACCTTTCCCGATCCTGCGCTTGATCAGGATGGACACCAGCTACTTTCATGTCCGTGTGTAGCGTATCGGACCAACGCTGCTTCGGGCGTCCTCTAGGCCGCTTTCCAGACACTTCCAACTCAAGGCCAATCTTGCGGACGCTGTCTTCTTTCCCACGCAGAACGTGGCCGTACCATCGTAAGCGAGCTTCGCGCATCTTGTCCGCTATCGGCGCGACACCGAACTTCTACCGAATAGCATCATTTCTGATGCGGTCCATGCGGGTGACTCCAGCCGTCCAGCGCAGCATCTTCGTCTCCATGACGCTGAAGCGCGTTTCAACTTCCTTAGTCGCAGGCCAACACTCAGCGCCGTACATCGCTACCGGGCGCACGACGGCTCTGTAAATCTTCGACTTCAAGTGCTCTGGTATCCTCCTATCGCAGAGCACGCCAGTCAGCGAACGCCACATGGACCAAGCTGCACTCACGCGTGAGTTCACTTCAACCATCAGACCGCCGTCAGACGCTATTGCTGATCCCAGGTATTTAAACACCGAAGTGCGTGCAAGTTCAGTACCGTTAATCTTAATGGAGCCGGACTCGTTCACGTCAGTCGTTAGGTACTCGGTCTTCTTGACGTTCAATTTGAGTCCGAACCTCGCCAGACGGTCGCACCAAGCCTGCCGCTCGAGATCGTCTTTCTCTTCGCAAGCGAGCATCACGTCATCAGCATAAAGCAGCGTCTATGGAACAGGCTGCTGAAGATCTCGCGTAATGGCATCCATGACGACAACAAACAGGAGTGGAGAAAGCGCAGAACCCTGGTGCAACCCAACAGAGATGGGAAACTCCATTGGTTCCAGCTGCAGCTTGCACTCTACTCTTTGGGCAAGAGTAGAGCATCCGCACCCACTCTATAAGTTCCTCAGGTACGTTGTGTCGTCGCAAGGCGTACCATATAAGCTCACGCGGTACGCGGTCGAAGGCTTTCTCCAAGTCCAGAAAGGCTATATGCACCGGCTTCTGTCTCTCGCGATGCTTCTCCACCAGGAGGCGGGCGGCGTGTATAGCATCAATGGTCCCACAACCAGACACAAAGCCGCACTGGTTGTCGGAGAGCTTGACGATTTCACGGATTCGTCTATCGAGGATTCGCTCGAAGATCTTCATGCTGTGCGAAAGCAAGCGAATCGGACGGTAATTGAAGCAGTCCGCAGGACTGCCCTTCTTCTTCCAAATCGGAATCGTCGTACTGTTGTGCCAACACTCCGGTACTTTCTTCTCCTTTACTACCTGGTTGAAGAACTCAGCCAACCACTCAGCAGGATACCAGAGCTTCGACTTCCAAACATCGGCTGCCAGATCATCCGGCCCTGTCGCCTTTCCGGGCTTCATCTTCTTTAGAGCCGCTTCTGTTTCCTCCACGGTGATCTTGCAAACGGGACCGTGAACAGAAGCCACATAAGGGATGGCCGGATGAGGAAATTCCATAGTGGAAGATTCCTCAAAGTAATCACGCCATCGCTTCAGCGCCTTTTTACGGTCTGTCAGAAGATGGCCGCTCTCATCATTGATGCCAACAAACTTTTCAATGTCCTCCGTTTGGCGATGGCGGGTCTTAGCAAGTCGGTACAAATACCGCTCACCATCGCGCGACGCGAGCTTTTCGTTGACATCACTATAATGAGTGGCTTTCGCAACAGCCACGGCTTCCTTTGCAGCCTTCTTCGCCTTCTGATACTTCTGCCAGTTGTCGGCTGTTTTATCGCTGAGAAACACATGATAAAGCGACTTCTTCTCTCGCACTTTTGCTTTCACGTCATCTATCCACAGCCATGCCTGCTTGTCGACCTTCCGTCGCCCAGGCTTCGTAATGCCGAGTTCCGACTGTGCAGCTTGGCGTATTGCGTCGGTTGCTTTCTTCCAAGTTTCATCGACAGTCGTAACTGTCGGTAACCGCACGCGAGAAATCACAGCTGCTTCCTTCTCTTTCATTCGCCACCACTTGATTCTTGCAGCACCGCATCGCTCGACCTGCTTCAGCCTCGGAGAGGCGACCTTCAAAGTACAGATCAGCGGACGATGCTGTGGGGCGACCGTTTCATACGGCACGATCTTCGCGTCTGTGACGAGATTTCGGTCACGATCCTTCACAAGCACAAAGTCTATCTGAGACTTAGAGCTCCCACTATAATATGAGATGAGGTGGGAGTCGCGTTTTCGGAAAACGGTGTTTACAATGGTGAGGCTATGCGATTCCGCATACTCAAGAATACGCTCACCATCGGGGTTACGAGACCCGTATCCGAAACCACCATGACAGCTGTACCCGTCCTTCGCAGCACCTACGTGCCCATTAAGGTCACCAGCGACTATGATGACATCTTTCGACGGTACCTCTGCTGTCTTCTCATCAAGCAGGTTCCAAAACTCATCCTTGGCTTGATCGGAGCAGCCAGTCTGCGGAGCATACGCAGAGAAGAAGTGATAGAGTCGCTCCTTAGCGGCGACAACATCTTCATCAATCGATCGTCAAAGCGCTCGACGCTTACAATCGAGTCACAAAATCGTTCGGAGACGATTATTCCGACACCGCTGGTGGTCCTGGGACTTCCACATAGAACGGCCTTGAAACCACGTCCTATGTCCCTTGACTTGCGGCAGGACCACCTCGTCTCCTGCACCGCACAGAAATCAACTCTTCTTCGCTCCAGTGCTTCAACCAACTCGCACGAGCGGCCCGTCAACGTACCCACATTCAGCGTAGCCACGCGGCTCCTGCTTACGTTACGGGACTTTCGGACTAGCTCAGTTGCCCCCGATGCCGTCCTCGTATCAGGGACCCTCGCATACTTTACACACTCGCCGGGCTCTGCGAGTGCGCGTCGGCTCCCGCGGACGCCGTAGCACTATCTCGAGAAACTTGACTTTAAATTTAAATTAGCGGTCGATGACGTCTGAGTGATCTAACCTAAGTGAGATGCGCCGCATCATCTATCTACCATTATCCAATTGAGTTAGCGGTCGATGACGTTTGAGTGGGGAGGGAGAAGCGCAACCCTTTACTGCCTTGCATAACAGCACCTACGCGCGTTTCTGAGCGTAGATTCAGAAGCCGTGCCGCCGACTTCGTACCATAGCATGAGAAGACCACTAAAGGGGGACTAAGAATAGAAGAGGCACTTCGAGAGTAGAGAACCGATAGCGATCAGGAGGGGCGACCTGGAGGATCATCGGGATGGGGTCGATAGGGGATAACAATGAAGCAGCCAGGAGGTGACACCGAGCAGAGTTTAAGCAATAAGTAGGGACCATTAGGGAGTTACCAATCAGGGGGACAATAAGGAGGACCAGCAAGGGGATCAGTAAGGGAGACCGGATTTGGCAGGTGTGACATCGATGTCGCGCAGACCGTTCGCTCGTCGTCATCGTGTCGTGAGCGTGGGAGGGCTACTTAATTGGGGTAGAGTAGTAAGGAGGATCCCGAGGGGGAGGAATCTACCTGGAAAAAGGACCTGGAGGCGGGACCAGGACGGAAAACCAACAAGAAGGGACCCGTAAGAAAATTCGTACGGAGAGCAAGGAATCCGCCATATGCATAGCCTCTTCATGCTCGACACAGCGGCGACTGCGCACGCTTCTGAGCTTCTGGATCCAGAAGACTGGTCCACTTCGTCGCGCAACAAGCATCCTGATTCTTAATACGTGTCACAGACGTTTGCCGTGAGCATGGGAGGACCACGAATGGGGTAGTGGAGAAGGGTGGTAAGGGGGACCTCTATGGTGGACCAGGAGAGCGACCAGGAAGAAAAGGAAGAACCTGGAGGAGAAGCCAGGACGGGGAAACCAGCAAGAAGATACCAGTAGGGGTCAGTAATGGAAACAAAGAAGTAGGCCAGGAGCTGGGGCCAGGAAGGTGGGGACTAAAAGAGGATGAGGAAAGACCAGTAAAGGCGGACCCGCAATTAGATCCAGTAAGAAGAAACGAGTGGGGGGGGGGGGGGAACCTGGCCTCGGAAGACATGTCAACGATATCTGGAAAGGTTAGTTGTTGAGCATGAGAACTAGAGTTGAGCTCGATTGATCGGGCCGAATAATTGTTCGAGCGATTTCGAACAATTAATCGCTCGATTACTCGAAAATCGTAAATCGTTGTTGTTCGAGCATTACTCGAAATCGTATTTCGCGAAAAACCGTTATTCGAACATCACTCGAAATCGTATTTCGCGAAAAACCGTTATTCGAACATTGGTCGAAATCGTATTTCGCGAAAAACCGTTATTCGAACATTGATCGAAATCGACTTTCGCGAAAAACCATTATTCAAACATTGTTCGAAATCGACTTTCGCGGAAAAGCATTATTCGAAGATTGTTCGAAATCGAAGATAGGAAGACGTTGTTCGAACATTGTTTGAAATCGAAGATAGCGAAAAAGCATTGTTCAAATATTGTTCGTAATCGAATATTGCGAAAAAGTATTGCTCGGATATTGTTCGAAATCGAACAACGTTCGCGCAATATCAAGAGTAGGCCGTCTGAGTATGGATCGTCTCCGTTCCCCGAAAAACCCACGTTCAAACTCGCTCCACTTCTGCGCCTACGGTAATTGGCGGGAACGATTTGCGATTTCCTTTCGAGGGTTCTGGCGGCCGACTCTTGACATTGTTCGATTTCGAACAATATTAGAACAATGCTTTTTCGCGATCATCAATCTGAGATTTCATTTGGAGTGTTCGAATTTGAAAATCGCGAAGTTTTGTTCGAACGTATTTCGAAATCGAACAATGCTTGAGATCGAGAGATTCGTCATAGTGAATTAAAGAGGGAGTTCAAATAGAGGTGGCAGTTAACTAGAGGTAATGCGATATTTTGTTGGTTGCTGTTGAACATAGCTAGGATGTAAGAGCCCGATTTTTCTAGGTTATTAATCCCTAAGAATCCTCCATAATCTCATGAGTTAAGCAGCGTCACGAAACTGCTGTATAGTCGATTCTGGTGGGCGACATTCTGGTTTTGGGTACTATTTCATCTTCATGTCTAGTGTTGTGCATAGTTTTGTTCGGATGACCTATTCGAACAGGTACTCCAATACTTTTCATTCGAACTTGGATAATGAGTTCAAAATTTAAAAAATCGCGTTTTTCGCATGTTTTCGAATCCTAACCTTCATAAAACCATATTTCGATTACCTTTGAATTCGAATACTCGAAAACTGCGGGCATTTGAAATCACGCCAATAGTCGAAAATTTTGCGAGAGCACAACTATAGTTGTGCGTATAGTTGATCCTATACTGGTTGTTTCAACTGATAATAATAAGTGATAGTAAACTATGATCTTGACAAACAAAAGCCTGATAAACATGTTGAAATGATAAAACACAATTTTTTTGTAAAGGTGATGATGTATTACAAAATAGATGTATGGATGTATCAGTAAAGTGCTGACTTAAATTATTTCTGTGGGCCATTTCAAGCAGTTTGGGCATCGTTGAGAGCCCTTCCTTATTGCGTGCTTCCATGGGAATACGGCGTGCTACGTCGGTTTCGGTAGTTATTGCGTATTGTAATCGTATGCTAGTGTCTGCGTGTGTAAGCCGGCGCGCCTCTGAACATACGGAAGCTCGTCAAGATCGTTGCCGAGCGTCGCGTCCGCCGCGGTCGTAGTGCATTAGAAAATGTTCTGCTTTACCATTTGCAATTCCGCATTAAAACTGCGGTCGAATTGTCGCCGTCGGAAAACGCACTCTATGAACGTCAAAATCGTCATTCTTTTTAAAACCAACCCAGGCGCGAATTTCAAACCGCGTACAGTGACTATACGTAGAATCATGCTTTTTTAACTTTATAAAAATGGGCTCGGAGGAGGGGGTCACCATATAATGCACCCCATAACGCATTTTGTGTTGCGCGAAAATGTTATTCAACGGTACTGTGTCGTACCCCTTGTTGTTCCACTGAATTGTTTTGTTCCATTTTTGATGTAAACCGACATTTGTGAGCCCTCTCACGAAGAGGAAAAACCACAAACTAAAAGGTGGCCTCCTCCACCAATTTACTGACTAATACCGTCCTTTATCCGTATCCTTTTCTTGTCCGAGCTGGAAAGAGCTGAACAGGAGCAACAGAGCTAACTCTCGAACATAACAGGATAGAAGCTACCTTACAAACCTTACGGATTTATATGTGTGCTGAAGAAAATATGCTATACCCGAAGCCGGCAAGCCTGGCGTGGCCCGCACGCCCAGCGTAGGGGACCGGCGAAGCCGGCGACGGACACTGGCTGAGGAAGCATTCCTAGCTAGGTTCGGGGTACGTTCCCAGCGTGGCACGCTTACCCGAAGCAGGGCGTGGCCCGCAAGCCTGACGTGACCCGCGCGTCCAGCGTAGGCGCGGCGAAGCCGGCGACGGACGCTGGTAATGGGATAATGCGAGAATTCGGTGACATCGACTCGCAAATGAGGAACCCTTGGCAGATAGCAAATTACGCGTAGAAGTGAGGAAAATCCTTTCCTTTGGTAGCACCTCAACCCTGGAGAATGTCCACTATTTGCAAAATAAATGACCAGGTATCTTGTTATTCCGATCTTCTAATTGGATTGTAAACGATGATTCAGTTGTCTTCCTAAGTTCAACCCTTTTCATCCACAACTGTGGTTTTGTTCTCTCTTTCGGTTCTCTGTGGAACGTGCCTTCGAAAAGTCGACTTATTCGATTGTTCGATTTTCGAAGACGGCGAAAAATCGAGTTACTCGATTGTTCGATTTTCGAAGGCGGCGAAAAGTCGAGTTATACGATTGTTCGATTTTCGAAGACGGTGAAAAATCGAGTTATTCGATTGTTCGATTTTCGAAGACGGTGAAAAATCGAGTTATTCGATTGTTCGATTTTCGAAGACGGCGAAAAGTCGAGTTATGCAATTGTTCGATTTTCGAAGACGGCGAAAAATCGAGTTATTCGATTGTTCGATTTTCGAAGGCGGCGAAAAGTCGAGTTATTCGATTGTTCGATTTTCGAAAATTTCAAAAAATCGAGTTATTCGATTGTTCGACTTTCGAAAAAATTGCCAAAAAGCTAAACTCTAATGAGAACGGTTGCGCAGGAGCAACCTGAGGGACAGAAGTACTGCGTAGCACAAACCAGTGACCTTAATGGCCGGTCCAGAGAGAATATCTAAGGTAAAGGTACCGAAGTGGTGAACGGCTTGATGCCGATAAGGTACGCACCAGATCCTTGATGCTGGACAAAAACTACTTTTCGTAGGCCAGGAATGCTGCAAACTCGCGCGAAGAGCGTGTGTGCGAGACACGCCGTTAGGCATGTCGGAGCACTTGTCAATTGATATTATCGATCGTTTGAGTAGTGCTGTCGTTTTTCTCTCAGACTTTATCGATCTGGGCCATAATCACACAACACCGACCTCGATCGATTAAGTCACAGAGAAGTGATAGCACCGCTTAAACGATCGATAATTTCGATCGATATATTGGCTACCCGAACGAAATTTCTCCCCTGTTGATAAGCGCGTCCATCGGCTAAGACAATCACGCAATCTCATCCCAATCCGTTAGGTCTAAGAAGAAACCGATATCATCGTTCAAAATATCAATATATCGGTTGATACAGAGTGTATGATCGAACGACAGGCTACCCCGGGACGTGCTCTGGAAATCCCTTCGAGGTAGGGGTGTTCCGGAACGTCTCATCTCGGTCATAAAGGACATGTACGAGGGCTCGAAAGCAGTGTGACGAACTCCACACGGAATGACAAAGAAAATGGATACCACAGTGGGGGTGCATCAAGGGTCAGCTCTGAGTCCGTTTCTCTTCGTGCTGACGCTTGATTACATTGTGAACCACCTTGAGGAAGGTCCCCTCAGGGCCATCCTCTACGCGGACGATATCGCCCTAGTAGCCGACAGCCGTGAGGAATTGGAAGAGAAGGTGCAATTGTGGCAAGGAGCCCTCATAGACAACGGCCTGCGGCTGAACTTGAGGAAGACGAAGTTCATCAGCTCCGAGCAGTGCACCGAACCGATCCATGATTGCCATGGGGAGATGATCGAAAAGGTGGAAGAATTCCGCTACCTCGGAAGCGACCTATCCGAGGAAGGAAGTGTGGATCAGGCGGTCAGGGGACGGATTAGTGCCTCAAATGGAGGGAGTCCGCAGGAATCCTCTGCGACCGTAGGTGCTCCAGTACACTCAAGGGCAAGCTATATAGAACAGTAGTGAGGCCTGCCCTCCTCTATGGCTGTGAGTGCTGGACCCTGGGTAGAGCACAGGAGCGGCAACTGCACGCCGCGAAATGAGGATGCTCACAAGGGAAATGTCTGAACGGTACGCCGGAACGGCAGGAAGGAGTACTATAGGAAGAGTCCCCGTCCTCCAAACAATAACAGAACATGTTTTGTTTTTGCCGAATCCTTGAGGCAAACGAGTACGAGGGTGTGATGGTTAAGGAACCGCAGAGCGAGCTCTTCACGGCATCGCAAGGACTCAGTGTCGTGGAGTGGGTGGCGCAGTGCTAGAGGGCACGCATCATGTTCGTAAGGTCTGGGGTTCGGTCCCCATGCTACGTGGAGTTTTTGCACTTTACCATAGTATCGGATTTCCATAGAGATTTCCATATCTAAACTTGTGTTTGGCTTCACAGTTCCTGCCCAGTGGCACTCCGCTGCAGCCCAAGCCTGGAATCGCGATACAGTCCACTTTCCCCAGTTCTCAAATTGCATAGTATAACAATTCTAGTATAGCCAAACCTTTTCCTCCGAAACGATCTGTCCTCCCGAAAACGTGATAGTGCCTTCACTGGTTAGTGGCGTCGTGACTTCGGCACAATCCTCTTCTGGTTGAAACTCTTGGTCCTCTTCTTCCACTACCTCCGTCGATTTCCACCTGTCGCAGTTCAAAATCCTGTAGGATGCTTGCAATTCTTTCCGCCAGCTTCATTTCGTCTCTCGAAGAGACAGCTTTCAGTGGAGATCCGCACTTCAGTGTCAGTAGGTGAATGACCACTCGAGGGTTAGCAGACATTGTAGAGTCAGTGTTGGCGGCAGCAGCGTGTTATAGCGTGTTAGCGCGACTTTGTAAGCATAACATAGGCGAGAATATTGATCGAGGTGGTAGGTCAAGTTGAAGATCATGTGGTCCCCTCCTACACTGCGAGTACACTGGTGTCACTCACCTCACCGACACTAATAAATTGCATTTGAAGCATTTTTCTGGCATTCTGCCGCTGTTTAATGTTGCTCCTGTGTCAAAATTTCTTACATTGACAAGGAGAACAATTTATTGGAGTAAAAGTTTCATACAAATTCGCATTTGGCAGATTTCGGACATTGCTGGTGAATTACGAGATATCGACAAATAATAAGTAATAAAAACATCTTGCCATAGCAAACTCCAAAAAACAAGTTCGGATATGGAAATCTCTATGGAAATCCGATTGTTAGGACAGTGACGAAGACAGCTCCGATCCAGCTGAAGATGAGGGAGCAGCGCCTTAGGTGGTACAGACACATCCCCAGAAGACAAGAGGACCATCCCACGAAGTTGGCTCTGAATTTCGAGGCACCTGGAAAGCGTCCGAGAGGAGCCCCAAGGAAAAGGTGGAGGGACGTCATCAAGAGAGATCTCGCCGAAATCGGCGCTGCGCCAGATGACGCCCTTGATAGAATGAGGTGGCGACGGATCACAAAAGCAGCGGACCCACGGGACTAAACGCTCAGGAGAAGAAGAAGAAGAAGACAGAGTGTATGATCGAGGTCTGAGCTAAAGACGCAACACGCACCCCGTTCGATTAAGTCTGAGAGAGAACCTATAACACAGGTGAAACGATCGATAATATCGATCGGTATAAGGTCTGAGGGGAAAGCAATATCACCGCTGAAAAATCAATAGTATCGGCTAATACAGGGTGCGTAAAAAGTATTGACGCAGTGAATGGCGGTTGTGGAAATAGCAATGCGCAGTAAGTTTTAAAATATTCACATGAGAAATATGGAAAATGATCTTGCAAACACGATAGAATAACTCGTAGTCGACATTGACTCCTTTAATGTGAATACAGGAGCGAAAACGACGGAAAAATTCATGAGCACGCGCCGCAAGTACTCGCTTGGATTTTGCTCTGTGCTTTGAACAGGGTAGCCTTCTGCGACTGGTCACTTCTGTTGAAAGTAGCCCAGACCTCATCCTCCAAAATCGCACAAAAAGAGTAATCCAGCGGATTCATGTTTAAGCTGTGCTCGTCTGAAAAGCTGTCTACACCTTTGGGCGTTATCCGTTTCCCGTTATCGGACAGATATTGATAATTTTGGATTTGAACGTTATCGTGCTTGAACATATTGTACTTATTATCTGTTATGACAAAGCCGTTGCTGACGTTTGGGTTGCTGCCCTCTTTCCTCACCAACCGTTTCGAACAGCGCCTAATTCTCTTGTTCAGAAAGTACTCAGCTCTCTGGGTAACAGACAAAAAAAGGCCACCGTAACGATGACGATTATGTTTCTTCAGTTTTTTCGTGAGTGTTTTTTGAGCACAATATAGACAACAAAAATAACACACAAAAACCTAGAGGGGTAGAAAGAGAAAGCTGCAGCTGAAACAAAAAGTAGGTGCGTCAATACTTTTTACGCACCCTGTAGTGATTGCGTGATCGAAGCTTCGTCATGGTGATCACGGAACGCTCACCCAGATCGATGAACTGAGATAAAAACGATCTGAAAGGAAAACCATTCAAAAAAATCAATACACCCGTTGACACCGCTAAAAAGATCTACAATATTAATCAATATATTGACTTCTTCTTCAGCGTTTGTCCCACTTCGTGGCGGGGTCCGCTATTCTGGTGTTATGACGCCTCCTTTCCCGATCCAGAGCTAGATCCGGACCAGCGCTACTTCGGGCGCCCTCTAGCGACACCGAACTTCCACTGAATGGCGTCGTTCCGTATGCGGTCCACGCGAGTGACTCCTGCCGTCCAGCGCAGCATCTTCATCTCCATGACGCTGAGGCGACTTTCCATTTCCTTCGTCGCAGGCCAACGCTCAGCGCCGTACATCGCCACTGGCCGGATGACGCTCTGTAGATCTTTGACTTGAAGCGCTGTGGAATCTTCTTGTCGCATAGCACTCCAGTCAACGAGCGCCACTTGGGTCAAGCTGCAATCACACGTGAACTCACTTCAACCACTAGTTTGCCGTCAGACACGACTGCTGATCCCAGGTACTTAAAGAACGCAGTGCGTGAAAGCTCGATGCCGATAACCTTGAGAATCGAAAATATCGGTCGATACAATGTCTGAAAGGTCTAAAGGGAAGCCAATATAAGGAGCTGGAGGAAGAAGACACACTAGCAAGAACGCGTAAGGCAGAAGCAAGCGGTGCGGCGCATCGATGTCTTCCATCACAGATCATGGGGTCTGAGCCGTGCCGCGGCGCAGACCTCTTCTGCAACGGTTCACGTGTTATAAGATGCTTTTGCGATCAAAACTCTGCGCCAGGCGGGACTCGAACCCGCATCTTCTGCTTTCCTGGTAGCGAAGTTCGCCTTACACCATCGGCGCCGTTTGACCGCACGTAACATCCGCGATATCCTCGAGGTCTGTCACCACCCACCCGTGATACGTGATGACGCTATAACGCTATGACGAACCCCGCTGCCAGGTTCACGTGTTGTCTGTACCCGGCAGCGGGGCTCGTCAAAGCCGTGGTGACGTCTACGAAACCTTATCAATTGGGTGTTCTTTGGTGATCACCCGGCAGTGGAAGCGTCGTGGTAGTTAACACCTGCGATCATGGCTGCCTGCCACGCTGGTTCAACAATATACGACGAACGGCTGCGTGTAGCGACAACTGTCACCAGTCAGTGACCCATGCCTCTCTGGTTTATATAATACCATATCAATTCCGAAAATAGGAACCGATAGCACCGCTAAAACGATCGACAAATATCGATCGATATTAATTGTCTGAGCGACCTTCCGTCAGCCATCATAATGACCACCCACCCCGACCGATTAACCCTTTCAAAAGTAATGAATGTAGTTTCCCATGGACCATTCTGACCGTAGATATTAGTGAACTCAGTGATTATTATTGCACTAAATGTTTCCGTGAACTATTTTTATGACGGTGATCGAAGACATCGTCGGACATTGTCCCATGCGGCAAAAAGTGTCCGACATTGTCGGACTATGTCATGAAAGGGTTAAATATGAGAGAGAACCGTTAAGGCAGGTGAAACTATCGATAACAGCGACCCATAGAAGGTCTAAGAGGAAATCGAACAACTCAAAATATTAATAATATAGTAGGATATCGGTCGATATTGATTGCCTGTGCGAAACCTCGTTTGCTTTGAGAGGAACAAAATCCTATATCAATCATGGTCATGGAACACCCGTCCCAATCGATTAAGTTCTGAGAGAGAACCGATAGCACAGGTGAAACGATCGATAATAGCAATCGGTATCAGCTGTGATAGGAAACCAATATCACCGCCCAAAATAAGAACCCAAAGCACCGCTCAAACGATTGCTAATATCGGTTGATATTGATTGTCTGAGCGACCTGCCGACGGCCATCATAGGCCTATGTTACACTTCGGCGACGCGTCGACAACGCTGTGTTGCGCGGGCTGCTACGCACTGCGTAGCAACCCGTGTAACACTGTCGCCGACGTCGCCGGTAACGGCGTCGCCGAAGTATAACATAGGCCATAATGACGCAACACCCACCCCGATCGATTAGGTGCGAGAGGGAACCGGTAGGGCAGGTGAAACGATCGATAATAGCGATCAACAAAGGGTGATCGCTATTATCGATCTGATCGTGAGAGGAAACGGAACTGCTCAAAATATCAACAATGATGGCGGTAGCGATCTTGGAGGGAAACAGAAGCGAATGGTGGGGCACCTCGATATCGTCACAGATCATGGGGTCTGAGCCGTGCCGCGTCGCAGACCTCTTCCGTAGCGCTTCACGTATTGTCTGAACCCGGCAGCAGCGGCTCGTTATAGTCATGATGACGTCTTGCGAAACCTCATCAAAAAGGTGTTCTTCGGTGACCACCCGGCAGTGCAAGGCAGTCAACAGCGGTGGTCGTGGCTGCCTGTCATGTTGCCATGTTGTGGTGTTTACGGTAGACGGCGGCGATACGACGAACGGCTGGGTATAGCATCAACCGGATTCAGACGTCAGCTGCTGTCTCCCGTCAGTGATTCATGCCTCTCTGCTTTTAATAGGATAATAGGATGGGACAGCTACCCACGCAGTAAGGATTGGGGTAGCCAGTCGGAAAACCATGCTAGCTGGTAGTTGCAAGTCCTTCGAGACATTTAAATGCTCCGTGGAACCGTCCCTATTGTCATACTAGGTTGCCCGTTATCACAACAGGTCAGTCCCTCGGAGAATTTAGTTCTACCTTCAGGATACCGTCAGTTAGTACATCCACTTCGTCGCAGTACCGATGGCACCTCGACTGACATGGTCGCTGACACTACAGCCTTCTCAGCTTTCCGCCGACGCTCATGGACGCACTATACATTGGATCCGACCGAAAACCTTCGGATTTTTGGATGATTCGGATGATCGCAATTTCGCGGACCCCAGATTTCGAATATCTGAATTGAATATCCTACTCATTAACGCAAGATGCAGTTTATCAGAATGCTATCGTTCCTTGAAGAGGTACACTTCCTTTAACAACAACAGCGCATCGAAAGACTCTCACTTCTCGTCAAGGCAGGAAACATCAAAGAGCTGGATCATTCCAATTAGGGATGTGCGAAATTTCCGCTCCCCTGCTCCGAATTCCGGTTTTCGGCCGTTTTCAATAGTTCCGTTCCGTTCCGCGTTCCTCTCTTAGGCCGGATAACGGAGCGTAAATGGTGACTCATCACTCATCGATTGCTTTGCACTGCCTTCATTCACCTCATAACCGAAAGGCTGAAGAAAGAGATTAACTATGCGTTTCTGTTTGTATTGCTTTCAAAACGATGGTGCATCCTGATGTAGAAACACTAACCAAATTCGATTCTTTTTTCGTTTCTTGAAACGATGTACTGCCGAATAGTGTGGGCCCACAAAGATTTCATGAGTGTTTGAGCAAAGAATCAAATTCCTTATCCGGTTCATGCTTATCCTTTTCCCTAGTAATCTTAGAGCATCAAATCTAGATCAGTGTTCTATAAGCACTCATAGGTTGCTAACAATGCTTTCCATAGGGGACATTGGATCTATCCTAGTCGGAGGAGGGCATGCGGTGTCTTGTCCAGTCCCCTCCTCTGAGCTTGTTTCATAGCTTCAGCTACTGCCAAATTATACAATGGTGCCCCTATGAACTCAGAGCGTGGGTGTCGTGTCGTGGGTGCTGAACGTAACTGTAACCTTAACTCTGCCCCTCCTAATTGGGATAGATCTGGACATTCAATAAGGCCGGTTGCGTGCTATAAGTGACGAGATCTCTGGAGTATTATTCGTCAGCTAGGTTTACTGCATTTAAACACCTTCCTATTTACAGAATTTGTTACAATAGTAGTGCTTAAAAATTCATCTTAGTAATAATACGAATACAAGAATTTTTTATTGTTTTATGTTGCTGAAAAAGAGTCGCATGCCGCCTGGCCTGCTATCTAAACTCTTTAACGGCATCTCAGTTATTACAACCACCAGAAGTTCAGCCGCATAGCGGCCGCCAAATGACAGGTTGGGGGCTTCGATCCAAACCCCTAGAATAGAATAACCCCAATCTTCGTCCTTTCTTCTTAGAGATTCTTATTTTTTTACACTAAAAAACTGGTTTTACTACAAATCAGTGGAGCGGGGTATGGTGAGCAAAATCTTCACTGCTCCTATGAACACCATCCATCCTCTATCAAGAAACAAATCATGAGAGTCTCAATCCGAAGTGCTTAACCTGCAGAAACATAATTAAAATTAATCGGTATTACCTCCCCCATCCCCCTCCTCGGTGATACTTTCTTACATATGTGCTGGCAAAGAAACGGAGTGTGAGTCAAGCACGTACATATGACACTGATTCCCGACACACGTGTCACCACGTTGCCACGCCTTCTATAGTTCGCCAGCAATCTCACATGTTAAGCCCAACGAAAGCCCGGCTGATATACTCCACACCTGTCGCAGGCATCTCTTGGCTTCAGTCCCCCCCCCCGTGACTGTCAACGTGACCGACGGGTTAAGCGAATTATATATAGTAAGATTATGGATATATGTATATTTATGAAAAATAAACGAAGTAATGAGTTGTAATTAATTTCCGTTAACGTCTTTCGCATTCCGGTTTCGCCCGTTTTCAAGCTTTTCCGTTCAGTATTCCGTCTTCCGCTCTTCTCAAAAAAAATTTCCTCACATCTCTGATTACAAGGTTAATTATTCTAAGATCCAGGCTTTCCAAAATGCCATTATCAAGTGACGCAAATTGGGTCGGGGAGGGGGCGGGGGAGGATCACCATGTATTCTGTGCTTTTCCTTCCCAAGAAGGCACATGAATGTCGAATTACATCAGAAATGGTCTAACACAGTTCATCATATGGTGAACACACAAGTGTTAAATAACATCTTTAATTTCATGCAGCACAAAGTGCGGTATGGGGCGGCTTTATATGGGCACCCCCGCCCGTCGATCCAATTTGCGCCGAATGCTATACAATGTGAAATAGCGGTGTCGATCAGAGGGCGTGCTTAATCCCTTCTCTCCCTCACCAGGATACTATCTCAACGGTAGGTCGGAACGGCGCAAGTGTTGCATATTGTAACGCCCTTACCCCGGAGTTCCCCATCAGTGATTTTACCAGAGCGCTCCTTTTATAATGGGGACCTCTGGGAGGCGTCAACTTGGCGGTTGAGAGGCAAGCGCAGCAATGAGTTCCATAATTCAGACGACCTTCCTTAGTATAGATCAACGCTGCTATGGCCACGACCTCCGAAATTTCTCCTAGAGTTCAGTAAACCGAGACTGACATAATTTTCATAGAATTGTTCATACAAGAAATCATTTTCAAATTATTTATTCACTTCAAAAAATCCATTCTACAAACCCTTATAGAGGAACCGGCTATTCTAGTTCTACATAATCATTAGGCTACGCAGGGAGAGACATAGAAGATAAGGAGAGAAAATCCATACTGAGAAAAGATAGCATCATGAGCAATGCGAATAAAGAGACGAATAGAGCGTCATGGCGAAGAAGAGGATGGAAGAGACGAAACGGCGGCAGAGGTCGGGAGCCTCGCTCCCACGTCCCCGTCGCGGCTTCCGAGGGTCCTTTTATTCTGATTTTCTCATATGTCAGCGGTCCATGGTGTCGATTGTCACCTGTCCTCCATTCATTACGACTGTTCCCAGTTTGAAGTGTTATCCCATCGTCCTGGCATGTGAACGGCAGTTGTGATCCGTTGGTAGATTTAATTGGTTTCCTATGTTGTGAAGGGTCAGCATTTGAATCGCGAATATGATGAATAGGTGTTTACGTCCAGGTATCAGGATATTACTTCCATCGTCCGTTTCTCGACATTTCTGTGTACTTCCATCGTCCTCGTTGAATATGTCTACATGTACTTACATGCTATCCCTTCGAAAAGTTCCGTCCGGAACTTCTGCTTGGTGTTGGTTCACTGCCGTTGGGTTGTCGATCGTTGGGAGCCTGTCGCTTTGTCTGGCGTGGTGCTGCTGCTACTTTTATCATGCGAGCAGAAGTCGTCAGGTTAGCTGCGTATTCGATGTGCTGGCGACGATTACGAAGAGGAAGATGAAGACTCACTCGAGTTCAGAGAAAATCCCGAATTTTCGGACGATCGTTGCCGGACGAAAATTAGAGGTTGAGGACCGATCTCCTAGCCCCCGTCAATCAATACAATTTGATAGTAGGTAAGACATAAAACCAATTTGAGGGATGTGAATGAAAAAATGAGTGAGGCAAAGTAGTGTATAGGGTGCAAAAACACATCTATCACGTTGCTAATGAAACTTGTACAAACGAACAATAATATCTGTTTTCTGAAAATTTTCAAACTATTGAGATCGAAATTATAAAGAAGAGGGGATAATAGGATGAAAACGGGAATTGAACGCAAGACACATGACACATGTGAAGGAGAGATAAAATGAACAAATTTTATGGATGTTCCAGATCGTCGTCCGTCGCGTTGAATGGTTTTGTGCGATTGATGTGGATGGTCCTTTTCCTTCGTCCGTCCTGTATGGTTACATTTGGGGTAATCCATTTTGATGACGTGAAACGGTCCTTCGAATCGTGTCGAGAGTTTGTTGGTGCCGTCTATTCCGAAGGTCGTAGTGATGTTTCTGCAGCTGTTGGGCTCGTGCAGCATTGTTGCTCGTTTCCTTCCAAATGTCTTAAAGTAATCCGGTTAGCTGATTTGCATACTCCTCTCCGTTGGCGAAGTTTCTTCGTGGCAGTCGCAAGGCAAGGTGAAATACGTTATTAGGTTGGCGTCCATGAATGAGGAAGTGAGGCGAAAATCGAGTAGTGGCATTTTCAGCGCAGTTGTAGGAATGCGTTATAAGATGTAAATCGTGATGCCACGTGTCGCTGTGTTGTTGCGTTGCGATCTTGATGAGCTCTTGCAATGTACGGTTGGCTCTTTCGACTTGTCCGTTGTTCTGATGATGGTATGGCGTACTGGTACGATGAGTGATGCCGATCTGTCGTAAAAGATTGGAGAATATCTCACTGGTATAGTTTGTCCCATGGTCTGTGACCAGGACCTCTGGTAGACCAAACCGCGCTATGAAGCGATTGGTGAACACTTCTGCTGTGGTGAGCGCTTTTTGATCCGCTATAGGCTCTGCGATGATGAATTTGGAGAAGGCGTCTACAAAGACAATAACAACTTTATTGCCCTGTAGCGTCCGGGACAATGGTCCAAAAATATCGGAATGTACCCTTTGCCAGGGACGTGTTGCAACATCGATTGGCTGAAGGGATTCTATATTCCGATATGCGCTGGGATCTTTTCTTTTTTGACATTGTAAATATGTTAAGATGAAATTGTGAACGTCAGCATTTGAATCGCGAATATGATGAATAGGTGTTTACGTCCAGGTATCAGGATATTACTTCCATTGTCCGTTTCTCGATATTTCTGTGTACTTCCATCGTCCTCGTTGGATACATCTACATGTACTTACAATATGGGCAGAACCGCCTCTCCCTGGGAAGTAACAAACTGCAGGTATATCGACCCCAATACAACTCTGCGCAGAGTTAGGGGCGACGGAAGTCGCGTTTTGGTGCCCTGTTGATTCACGCTGACGGGCGCGCGCGGGATGAGGGCTCGTATCGCGACTCAGGCAGTGCACAGGTGGCGTAGTAGGGAAGAGCTAGGGCTCGTAAACGTGGGGTCGGGGGTTTGGATCCCGCAGACTGTGTTTGTTTTGCGGTTTTGCAAAATCCATGTTTTTCATATAGATGATCCACCTAGGGGTACTATAGTATGTTATAGAACATGTTTACGTATAACATATGCTTCAAACTACAGATCAGCTAAAATGTTCACTTCTGTGTGTCACTTATTTTAACCCTATTTTGGTTAAGCTATAGTTATGTTATAGATGTTTTGTGGCACTAGTTAAAAGTTCCGACTCCACAGACAAGACTTCGGTCAAAAAAAAAAATCCGCTGAACTTCGTCTAGGGGGTTATCTGGGGTGCTGATCACGAATCTGACATCCGTTTTTCACGATTCGGTCGCAGATCACCCATACCGTTAACAAGGGTGGTCCAGGTAGGGTCACCGATGTCGCTAAAACTTCGTCTAGGGGTGTTATTTGGGGTGCTGATCACGAATCTGATATCAACGACTTACATAGCTTTAACAGAGAATTCACAGCGGAAAACTCAGATAACGCAGCTTATCAAGCGGTATGGTGAGCGATAAGCCGCGTTATCTGAGTTTTCCGCTGTGAATTCTCTGTTAAAGCTATGTAAGTCGTTGATGAATCCTACTCCTGATCGGTCTTACCTAGCGATCATAATCTACCATACGCGCTCACCTTTTTATGAAAGGTGTTGGAGCTGAAGCAAAAGCTCTCTATTCCTTAACAGCCCCAGGAAAGCGATGAGGACCATGGTAGCTCCTAGGGCGGCTTAGTCCGAGCTTTCGTCGAGGGTTGTTTTAGCTATTATATCTATGTCGGCCCTGGAAGCCTTGGGGTGGTGTTTGGCAGGTGGGTAGACTTATTCGCTGTTCTAAGCAGCGCTTTCAGAAGTGGGACGTCTGTATCGTCCGAAGGCAGCGGACCGAAGAAATGGACTGAAGAATGAGGGCGCCGATGTGGTATCCTAGGGATCTTATCTTGCCTATGGACTAGATGAGCCACAGAAGCGTTCTCCAACTCAGTGAGGCCTGACATGGGAACCGAAACTTGAATAAAATCCATGGACCGGGTCTTACTCTTCGATAGATCTTGGGCGTCCCTGGCGCTACAGCGAGATCGATACAAGCCTCGATAATGGTGGCACTTGCTGAAGACCCACTGCTGACGCCATGTGAGCCGTGTCGATGGCTGCAGTATGGCGTAGGCCACGGAGCACAATTGTAAATTGGATTTTGTATGCTTTCAGCTTTTTCCAATTTAAATGGGAGGGTGGGTGGTGTCGCTAGACGAGAAAAAGCCGGAGTGGGCTTAGTTGAGGCCGTCCCTCCTTCATCAGCGCTGGCACTTGCTGACCTCAGCGAGGGCGAGGCGCTGCCTCGTGACACAGCAGGTGCCGGTACCGTATCGCTAGTACCGGTACCTGCATTCGGGCCGAACGCATCGCTGCCGAAGAGACATGTAGAAATTCAAATCTTCAAGGTGCGTTACGTTAGGTGTGTCCTACTACTGTAGAAGGCGGAGGGAAGCGCTCGATTACCGTAGGCTGGCCGGGTGCGGCGCCGGCCTCGGAGGAGATTTGGCGACGTGGTGAAACAAGTTCAGTAGACCGCGTACTGCTGCCGTGGAGCAGATGTCGTACGATGATATCTCGGAGATTAAGAGGGCAAAACGGGAAAAGGGACAAAACATCAAGTCTCTTCCTGTTCTACATATCCTTAGTCTACGAGAGCTTTCGCTTAGGCCATATTCCCTTTTCAGCTTTTCCTATATGCTTTCTTTTACTTGTTTTGTAGCTTGTTAATTTACTCAAAGTCTCAAAGCAAAAAGAAAACTTTAAAATACGAAAGCTAGAAGGTCAAAAAGAAAGCAGGGCAAAAAACGGCTGAAGTCCACAATCACCACCCCACGACTGAAAGTCTGTTCCGCGGCGCATAGTCTACTTTGTTATATCTCGTCCAAAGCGTCCTGATCAACCCGTGGTAGCTACTGCAATCGGAGGCGGAGGTGGGCGACGGCGGAATGCTACAGTAACTCAGGAAAACACCTAACGTACGAACACAATCTTTATTTCAATGGGCCGAAAGATTCAGGCGAAGAGCGGCTTTTGGCAGCATGTCCAGCGACGCCGTGATGCAACCGCTTGCACTCCACTTTGGCGATGGAGCAGGAAGCCATGCGTTTAGTGTCTCTTGTACGCCCGTTATGGCACCGTCTTCAAGCAACTCGTGGTGTAGTGGGTAGAGGCGATAGTTCAGGCGGTTGAGGTCAGGCGTTCGGATCCTATGCAGGGGCATTTTTGCATTTCAACTGACTGGATGAGATTTCAGGGATTTTAGCGTCTACACAATTTTCAGGCGTTTTCCGCCCATTTTTCCAGCTGTATGCGGTTTGCGCTCGAAGAGCGCAGATTCCAGCTGCGGACTCTCGAATTTTCCTCACCTGATGCCTTGCCTTTTTCCCTCACTCGTCTGAAACAGATTGAGTCTCATTCCAACCGAACTTTGTTTTTAAAAAACGCTCATCGTCCTTCCGTACAGCAGAAGATATAAAATGTGTCTCATTCAACTGCCTTTTTCTTCCGCTCTACCCGAAAGAACGCCGTCGACAACAGCCGGCTCAGACTTTCGCGCCCTAGTCCGCCCGGCAGCAAGACGCGGCGACCGCGCGAGTACAACGTCACTAGCCGTCCCTATCGGCAGCAGTCGGACCCAGTATTTCACAGTTGGGCGCGAAAGCGTATGACTTGGCAGCGTGCCCGTCCGCGAAATTTGCTTTGAATGTGCTTTTATCCAAGGTGCGCCGTTTCAAAACGGAGCGAGGGAATTGAATGGGTTATCCGATTTCATCCGAAGCATCGCATTTCTTCAGGGTCCGGATAATTGGATGATTCAGATAACGGCAATTCGCGGATCCCGAATTTTTGGATGCATTGTGATAAGGAAGATTGTGAGCACCTCGGATTTTTGGATGATTCGGATAAGGGCAATTTCGCGGGGTCGGATAATTGAATGATACGGATAGGGATACCCGAATAGGGTATCCGGAAATGATTCATTCGGGTCTAATCATAGCGACACCTGGGTCGCTAATACCAGTCATCTGGCTCCTAGCTAACTGTACACAATTCGCAAGTATCCAACTGTTCAGGCGCCGCTCCTATGCTTTTTCTATGTTGACCACGTAACGGTTTTCTATGTTGATCACTTAGCACAGCTTGTCTTCCCCTCATTGTAGCCGAAACTCCTAGCTGTTTCTTTGTCTATCACGTAACTCCTCTCGTTCGCCCTCACTGTACCGCAAACAAAGCGAACCATTAGCCGGAACGGTTGCTTCCCTAGTGGCCGCTCATACAATTGTTGCCTCTGATTTCTTACATGTCTCTACGCCTTACATGTTAAATTTAGCCTGTCCTATTCCTTTTACTGTTTAAAATGCCTTGCCTGTCATGTACGCCTTACATATCAAGTGACTTCTAGCCGTCTAACATATTTTGTCCATCTACTGCATCTTATTACTTGCTCGTTTAAATGTAATGTAAATGTAAAATCATTAACTTAAGGGTCAATTACCCAAGTTTGAGGAACAACACACCGTGATCGCGCAAGATCCACAGGGTCGAAATCCGAGTGGCACTCTATAAAAAAGGAAGGCGAGCAGAGGAACCTAGAGGATCCTGATAACCACCGACCAGGGTCCGGATTCATTAACGACTTATGTAACTTTAACGGACAATTGTAAGCTTATCAAGCGATATGGTGAGCGATAAGTCGCGATAAAACCTCAGATAATGCGGCTTATCGCTCACCATAGCGCTTGATAAGCCTACAATTCTCCGTTAAAGTTACGTAAGTCGTTGATGAATCCGGCCCCAGAGGGCTTTGAAGGCAACAACAACCAGCCGCGATGCCTATATATACATATATATTTATATTTATATATAGTAGCAACGCAGGTCCTGCTTACGTTACGGGGTTTTGGACTAGCTCGCTCCCCTGCCCTCTCCCCCCCCCCCCCTCTCGATGCGGTCCTCGCACCGGACCCTCCCAGACTTCTCACACTCGCCGGGCTTTGCGAGACGCGCATTGCCCCCCGCGGACGCTGTAGCATTATCTCGGCAAACAAATAACGCCATTAACCATGTGGTGTGACATGGGATCTCCATAGGCCGTCCTGTCACAAGGGCCTGTCGCCTGCGAGCGTGCGTGTTCAGATTAGCTCGCATAGCGAGCAGTTTCCAGTTGCACCACGTGGAGAAACGGAGATCGCCATCATTCCCATGAATGCCCCCCTTTACCCGATGTCTCCTTTACTGGACCCCCCCCCCCTCCATCACAGGTCCCCTGTACTGGTCTCATCATCACTGCTCTCCCTTCTTGTTCCCCCCTTACCGGTCTCCTTCACTGTCCCCCTTACTGGTACCCCTTTACCGGTCCCCCTTTCATTGGACCTTCTTAACTGGTCCCTGTTTAGTGGTCCCCATTACACGTGTTCGGAATTCGGACACCCCTGCGCTACATCGATGACACCTGACCCCAAACACCCCCTGCATGACAACGGTGACACCTCTTCTGAACCTAGACACCCATTGCGCGACCTCTTTTACACGTCTTCTGAATCCAGGCATCCTTTGTGCGGCATCGGCGACACGTTTTCTGAATTCGAACGCCTGTTACTCGTATTAGGATAGGATACACCTTTGTACGCAGTAGGAAGGTCAGGAAGAAAACGTAGACACCTAATACTGCACAAACATATAAAGCTGCTCATCTTGTTAGCTCTATCAGAATAGATCTGAAGTAGACACGTTCCAGATGAAGTCCGCAATGGTACGTACAAGTCATTGTACAGTCCTGAACAAATGATTTCTGGCAACGAAGACGCTGCAAACAACTTTGCAAGGGGCTTCTATACAGTTGGAAAGGTAAGATGGCAATCTCAGTCATCCTCTAAACAGAGCTCGTCGCGTCTGGGAAGGTGATTCTGCCCATATACCTCGCATCGGTGGTTCAGGCCTACGCTGTATGTAGGTATCTTGTAAGCCTGCTCAGCCTGAGTATGAGCTCCTTCAGGACAACCTGTGCAAGCTGGTAAACAGCGTCAGGCGTCAAGTGGAGAACTGCTCAAGCCTACAGGGATTTATGATATTCCACTCTCTCGGCGGTGGCACTGGCTCCGGGTACGAATCACTGCTTTTGGAACACTTGTGCACCGAGTATGGAAAGACGCATAAGCTTGAATTCTCCATCTATCCCGCTCCAGTGGTGAGTTTGAGTTGGAGTTCGATTGGAGACGTGTTTGGGACTTGTTGATTTCAGAAGTCTACGGCGGTGGTGGAGCCGTACAACGCAGTTCTTTCCACGCACAACAGCCTCATGCATGCGGACTGCAGCTTTCTGATGGACAACGAGGCCATCAACGACATCTGTTGTCAAAGACTGGGCATGAAGGCTGCGAACTACATGAATTTGAACAGAATAGTGTCGCAGGTATGGCTGCTGAGGTGGGGAGTACCCCACCGCGCACTGCTTAAGCTTCAGTACTGGATTCCCCTGCATACAAAATGGATCTATCCAACTCGGGAGGGGGCAACCGTAAAATGAAAAAATCTCTTGCTAGTAGTTGCAGTGTCTTAACTATGAGACAAGTTTCTTATAAATCCGATCTCGTCGTGCTGACTGAGACGTATCTGAGTAGAGAAAATGAGCTGAAAGCTCTTATAGGTAAGGTAAGGAATTTAGATGGGTTCGAGACTATGAATGTGCGGACCAAATTGGTGCATACCTGGCGGGCATTGATTGGGCAGGAATTATGAACTCGGGCAGTACAGTCAATCAGTTGTATGAAAGGCTGCTTAAAGTTGTTCACCATACAACGAAAACTAAATGCAGCCTTGCGAAAACTCGATGCTGAGGAAAAGGGCGTTCCTGGGCATCTGAGAAGGCTAGGCCGTCGCCGTCTCAACTACTGGAAGAGGGCATTTTTTAGTGGGAGACAACACTGGTATTTATACAAGTTCTTGTTCTCTAAACTTGAAAAGGCACTTCATCGTTACAACGTGTAGCCTGAATGGGAGGTAACTGATTTTACCAACAAGATGGCTTTCTGTAAGTTCATAAATTCTCGCTCAGGTAATAGCAATCCCTGACATTTCATTAGTTAGGGCAAATCCAGAGCTGACATCTACTGATAAAGATAACGCTGACCTAATATCTGAAGTGTTCCAGAAGGTACACAACAGGAACCAGACTGCTAAGGACAGTACTTTCATCATCGTCACTAAAGATTTGCCCCATTTCCCGCGAATGAGCTCTATCCTATGGTTTCATAAAGATGACATTAAAGATGAGGCGTGTTGTCCAAATGGTCAAACTCCTCCGTATACACTGGCTTCATTCCTATCAGTTTCATTAAGAATATTATTCCACCATACAGCATATCCTCGAGAACACCTTTTCAATCTCAGTCACATGAGAGCGGAAGTTCCAGTTATGTGGAAACATGCGTTTATAACTTCCCTTTTAAAGAAGCCTCTCCTAAATGATTCTAGAAACTACTCCTGTAGTGTTACCTCCATAGTTGCAAGGACATCCAAAAAGATTCTTAAGAAGCGCATCTTTTTGCATGATAACACTCATAGCGTGACCGCCAACGGCCAGCATGTGTTTATGAAAGGCCGATAGTTGGAAACCGCTTTGCGTAGATTCTTTAATGATTGGTCGAAGGGAGGGCAAGAGAAAAAACGCACTGATGTTGTTTTTTGACTTTTCAAAGGCTTTGCCAAGGTAGAGTTAATGATCGAATTGACAGCGGTTGGTACGCATTCGTTGATCAATAACCGGATTCGACGGGTTTTGTGAGGAAGAACGTAGCAAGCTAGGGTGAAGCGCTAAAACTCTGAAGCCTTTCCTACATTTAGCAGTGTATCTCAAGGAGGTGTACTATCCCCGATCTCATTCCTATAGTATACCTATGAGCTACCTATGAGCTTTTATCAAAAATTTTGGTGCTGCGTGCAAGGTGTACGCCGATGATGCTAAAGTATACAAAAAAGATTGAGCAGACCGGAGATTAAAACTCTTCACTTAGGAATAGATTGTATTAGTTGTTGGTCAGAAAAATTGGAAATGCCATTTGCGCCTGAAAAGACGCACGTTCTGATGATTGGCTCTGAAAGTAATAGTACGATACTATCATACAGGTCTATGGCAAAGTTCTAAAGGAAGCCCAAGAAGCTCGCAATTTAGGTTTCCTTATCACGAGTAACCTGTCTTTCTCAAATCATTGCAAGGTCTTACAACGGAAGGGTCTGGAGCGTATGCCTGAACCGGGAAAATGAGTCATATAGGAAGAAGCTACCACTCATTTACTGAAAAGTGTTGCCAAGTCGTTAAACCAAACTAGTAGAAGGTCCCGAATTTACTATGGAGTCCCGATGGCGACGCACAGGAGCGCTCACTTGAAGGCCTGCGACGAGTTAGGTTCTTTTAGATTTTTTAAAATAATGATCCCAAGGCAAACTAGAGGCAAAAACTCTTGTTGGACAAAAGTAGACTCAGTGAACTGACAACTTTATTTCTAAACTCAACAGAACAATCACGTAACGCGATATGAGAAATGGGAACGAGATGATTGTGAAATAGATAGGGGCGAGCCATGTACCGGTGCTTGCAGCCCTTGAGCGGCTCGTTGACGAGAGGATGAGTTGACTGTGTAGCTTGATGGGCAGCGCCACTTAGTGTCCTGAAGCGAACGATGAGCAGCCCGAAGATGATGGAAGTACTCAGTACGACAGAGACGCTCGAACCCATGTAGACGAAGGAGATGATGATGAGAACCTAAATGAGACACAAACATCTGAGCCCATGGTTAGGAGCTGCGGACACTGAGATAGCAGGAATGGGCTAGCTGCAAACACGAAGGTACACTCCTACACCCGCACGGTGAACCGACGTGGCAATACTCTAACAGTCTCATGCAATAGCGACTCCAACGGTACGGTGAGTGGGGCGTGGACAAGGAAGCAACCAACTCTCCTCAAGATAAAGAACGCACGGACAGAGTCGAGACAGAACAGAGGAGCACACAGTGGAGAACACGAGACGACTGCAAAGGCCTTCTTCCGCTCAGAAAATTTTGAACAAGTTACTTGCGCCTTATGAGCTCCAAAACAAGTTACTTAGACCTCGAAAGCAAGTTACTTGCGACTTATTGCTCGCGGTTAACTAACTTGAAAGCTTGCACCCAGGAATTTTAAACTTGCACGCAACTAACTGTATTGCAAGCTTGCAAGAAGTTTTCGTGCAAGCTTGCACTGCAGTAATTTGCGTCATCACGCGCGCAGGCGGTCATTCGGTAGCGTCCTCACACGCGCACGCGGTCGTACGGTATATGTTTCGAAATCGGAGCTGCTCTACCGGACAGTTTTTCCATTCCTTCTGTCATCTTCCTTGTTTCCTCCCTCATCTCTTTTGGCTGTTTGCATTTGTAAATCCATTTCCTAATAGGTAGAAAGTATCTCACAGCCTTTTCCCAAAAATAAGGGGATCCAAGTGTAGGGAGAAAGTCCACCTCGTTTTTGTTTCACTTTGTCAGTTTTACGTGGCTAAAGTAGGTTTGTATTATATGTATATTTACTTACCGTTTTCTTTGTTGTTGAGTGAAATCGCCGCATTTTTCAGAGATGAATCTGTGAACCCATCTTTCTAGACTTCCCGAAAGGAGTGATGGGTGAAAATCGTTTCAAAACAGTTAATGATTGTGTTTTACTTGTTAGCCAGAGCTATAGTAATAGAACGGATATCCTATCCTATATCCTCACGGGGGGGGGGGGCACTCCACTCTGACTCACTGGCAGCGGCATAACCAGAAGCAAACTAGTTTACGAGACAACTTCGTGTAAGACATTAAGTTGGGGTTATTTTGAGTTATCTATTTGTTGTGTGCAGCGTTTTCTTGTGCTGTCAAAAAAGCCCTAAACGGCTTTTCGATTCAGTTTATTGCATTTGACTTTAGTTTTATCTCTTAGCAGCAGTTCATTCATAGCTCGTTCATAGCTTCTTCTTCAGGTCTATAACAACTATATTTGCATATTTTATAAATATACGATTGATCAGAGCTGCTGTTGTGTTACATACCAGGACTGCACACGAAAAACGAGGGGAAGTGCAAAGGAATTTCTATAGGGTGGTTCAGCCATAGGGTAGTTCCGCCGTAAATGAAATGCAGGGGTTCTGAACCACCTACTGTGGGACGTCCGTGGCCCCATCCCCTCTGCCTTCTCGTGGAGTCCAGGTCTATCACACATCAATGGTTCTGTTGATCATATACGTCTAAAATACGCCGCACGCCGTTTTAGACCTGAAGAAGGCCTTTAGATCCAAACCGTTGTCAACAGATATTAACCAATTCGAGTTTTACCGCTGAGCAGGCGAAAGTATGCTTTATTTAGCCGTACGACGACACCGAAATTTTACGTCAGGGAAGCAGCGAACTTATGGAAAATGGGCGTTTGATTACAGCTGAGTCGCGAATATCGCCGGGATCACAGCATTCAAATGACGAGTTCAATAACAACGCTCGGAGAGCGAGACTAAGTAAAGCGAGGCTGTGAATAAAACATGAGTATTGAAAAAAGTTTACGGAACAATTACAAGTGCAGGTTACCTATTTCTAGTACTAGCAGAGGTCTTCGTGTAACTTACATGCGACATGTTGTGCTAGCTTGCAGCAGCTTACGAATGACTAGCAGGGGTCTTCGTGTAACTTACTTGCGACATTTCTGCTAGCTTGCAGCAACTTACAAATGACTAGTTTGAGGCAATCTATGACCCGCATGCAGCTTGCAAGTAACTTGTTCAAAAATTTCTGAGCGGATCCTTCCCGAATCTAGCGCGCCGGTAGCGCACCGCGGTACGCAATGCAGGCGGCGCGCAGCGGTCAACGCGCATTACGGCTCGGCTGTGCTAAGACACCGGCCTATTCGTAACATGCCTCCCCGACGTTTAAGTCCGTCCTACTCGGACTTCTCACTCGGATCGCTTCGTGACGTAGAGGGTTTTAGGGCTAGGGGCACCACTACTGTGCTTCTTAGCTTTCGCGCACAAAGCACGAACTCCACCGATCCCATCTTGCCTTTTCTCCATCAGTACCAACTTTCACACGGGCAACGCGACTACAATCGACATCCATCTGATCGTTGCAACAGGCTCGCGAACTCGTCCAGTTCCGCTACTTACTTCTACTTACTACCTACTTACTACTTACCACTCACGACATTGCATCCCCTCTTGAAAGTCCATCTCATGCGTGGCCTTGGAAGAGTGTTCTCTGCACTGGTACAGTACACGATCTTCACACCTCACACCTAGCTCACGCACACATCTCACACCTAAGGCGAACCGCGACCTCTTAGCGTATGGACGTTCCTTCCTACCAAAGCTCATATTTGAGCAAACTTATAAGGTGTCTACGCGCACCTTCACTGCCGCTTCAATCACAGGGACGACCTAGCTTCTACGACTGTTTGTTGATCGAGTTCCGCGTCTTGGTCCACTCCTTCTTCGACCGCACTCTACCATGCTGGAAGAAGGATTATTCTCAGACGCTGTGGCCTTATCTACAAGAGGTCTGGCTTCCCACAGCATTGCCGTTTCCTTGAACACATGGCACTTCGGCTCTGTTCGTCCCTGGAGCTGCCGTGGAGCTATCCGCTCCTGCACAACAAACGTTTTTCCGATCACTGGCTGATCCCAGTAAGTTACCTTTACTGTTCCGTCTGCTAGTTGTACGCCAGTACTCGGATCAGGAGTTACGTCCTTGCGGTGTTCTACCTCAGCCGCACGCGCGTTCGTCCTCCTCCGATCCTTTCTCTTTTTCTTCGGCGGCGTTGGTCCCTCCCTCTCTCTTCGCAGCGACTCAGCCTGCTGTTGAAGGGTTAAGGCACGTGCATTCCCTTCATGAACCAACCTATAGCCTAGAAACGAAAGCACATTTGTACCCAATGTGACCTCGTCATCCTCGCCTTTGGACACATGTATCTTCGCTTTGACGGTCTTCCCTCCAACCGTTTGTTCCTTCACCAGCACCTCCACAAGCGCTGTGAGCTCTATGACGCACCCAAATGCATGTATCCACTTAGCTTTACCCACGGGAACTCTCGTTCGTCACTGTCTATGTTGGAGCCATCCTCCTGGGCGTGCAACAACACCTTCGCCGGCAGGATGGAGATTTCGGACTCTCTGTCCAGCAATCCCCTCCGCCTTCTTCCGAATAACTCGACTACCACAACCATCTTTGTCCCGAAAGCAGGGCACTTTTGCCACCTCTGCCTCCTCCTCATGCCTGGTGCCCTCACTTGACACGCAGTGCTTCTCAATCGAGCCGACAAAGATATCGGTAATGGCTTTCTACTGGGTCTCCTTGACGGTGTTACCCTGTTACAGTTCTTTTCACCATGCCCTTTTCATGACACTTAAAGCACATTGGCTCTGCTTTGCTGTCAGCGGGTGTTTCCGTTGCTCTTCCCAACCTTGGGAACCGACTAGAATTTTCCGCCTTGCGGCTTTCCGATCTCCTGGCGCCTTACTTACGTTCGACTGAAGCTCTCTTCGACCACGACGAACAGGGAGTCTCCTCAATCATGCGTCTCTGCACACTATGCCCTTTGCGCTTTGAATTCTCTCGGGCGACAGACTGCTCAGAGTAATATTCCGGCGCTCTATCCGCGCTGCGGTCCCTTTAAACCACTCATAAACGTCACCAGCAATTTCCGGTGCCTCAGTCAGGAAGTAGGAGTCCTGCCAATGAACGACTTGCTCATACAGAAGGTGCGCTCTTTCAGTTGCCAACGCGCTCTCATCCAACTGCGGATACGCGCGTCGTGTGAGCCTCCCTAGCTCGACATAGAACTCCGCAACTGACTGCTCTCCTCGCTTGAAGTTTCTTGAGCTCTTCGAAAACTAACATATTCTCGGTGAAACGCTCAGCTTGACACGCCTTCTCCGTAGCGTTCGCTAAGGTGTCATGACCACCCTTTCTGATCTCGCGGAACAGTGCCTCATTCAGGCTCAGTGCTCTTCCTAGCAGCTTGGTTCGGAACAAAGCACATAACTCGCCATCTCCCCAACTTCCTCTGCGGTATTTCAACTCTAAAGCCACCAAGAAGCCTCTAAACGGGTACCTTTTATCAGTACCGGAAACGCCTTAACCTCTGGTAAGGCAGTGCACTTCAGGTAAGGTGCCAAATTGTCAGGGTCTCTCGGCCTACTCCGAACCCTCTCAGACCTCTGTTCTCCTCTCCGCACTAGCTCAGTAGCCTCACTCACGGACGAAGAACACACCTCACCTGTCGGGCTCCTCCTCGGCCCACGGCGACACGGCCATGTCGTGCGCCCACCTTTGTTGCTACCCCTCTGCAACATCTGGTTTGGCCTTCTCGTCGAACCACCCCGTAACGGAAACAACGCCTCCCGTCCTCTGTTACAGTTATCCGCAAACTTGCCTGATGTATCTCTGTGCATCGACTCCCCCGAGGGTGCCACTCTGACCTCTTGGCGCAGTTCTTCCAGCTCTTGCGCCTGGTTCTGGTACTTCTGACGCAATGTCTGCAGTCCTCCAGCTCAACGGCTTGTTTTAGCATCGTTTCCTGCAAAACGGCATTTGCGCGAAACACGTCAGACAGCCAACGCACACTTCCTCCAGCTGCCATTTGTTGTCTGCAGCAATACTGGCGAGGACCTCCTCCCGCTGCAGTATCTCGTCCAGACTGTCCACGAACTCTTCTCGAGTACGACAGTATACGCTAGACATCACGACGTCGACCCATCGGGGTGGCACTAAGCCCTCCTTCCACTCCGCCATCAGGCTTGGCAAGCACATTGGCTTCCTCAGACGTCCGGCAGCCTCGATGGCCTCCCTCTCTGAGTTCCCACTGGCCACCTTTTACCCACTTCAGCCCGAATCAGGGTTTTGGTGTCTTTTCTCGAACTCTCTAGTCGACCACATACCTGCACCATTTCTGATGCCGCCTCGCTGCTTCCACACAATCGCTGGAACTCGTCCTCCAGATCGTCTGTACGCGACATGATCCTTTGCGAGATCTCACCAGTCGGCAGCTCTGCAACAGCAAAACCTTGACTGTCTGCTCGTTCAGCGTCACCACTGGCAACGCTCATGACTATGCCACAACGATTTGACGGTCGTCTCAACTGGTCAGCCAAATTTGGGTAGAGGTTGCCCTATAAAAACCACTTTTCTCTGCCATCAGAATCGAAAGTTACCACCAGCCGAAAATAATGGCAACTCTCCCTCCTCCTGGACCACGACCACGGCAATAGCCGGAGTGGTGAAAGCCGAAGGCTCGCCGCTACTCGCTATTACGGTCAACGCTACCTTAAGCGCAAGCCTAAGGCTCCGCAGTGGCACAGCACGCATTAGAAAAAGCGAGCGAACGAGACAATAAAATTGCCCGCTCACCAGAGTCTAACACCTTTTTGGTGCACTTCGCATCCCGGTTCGGCCGCCAAGTTAGGTTCTTTTAGAATTTTTTCAATAATGATCCCAAGGCAAAATAGAGGCAAAAACCTTTGTTGGACAAAAGTAGACTCCATGAACTGAAAACTTTTTCTAAACTCAACAGAACAGACACGAAACGCGATATGACAAATGGGAACGAGATTATTGTGATATAGATCCGGGCGAACCAGGTACTGGTGCTTCCGACCCTTGAGCGGATAGTTGACCGAGGATGAGGTTGACTGTGTAGCTTGATGGGCAGCTCCACTTAGTGTCCCGACGCGAACCAAAGTAAGAGTGGACGCAATGCGGCAGATGCGAGTGATTGAACGAGGCAGTCCGATGATGATGGAAGCACGCTTTTAGAAGCACTCAGCATGACAGACGCTCAAATCCAGCACGCAGATGTAGACGAAAGAGATGATGATGAGAACCTAAATAAGACGCAAACACCTGAGCTCCTGGCTAGGAGCTGCAGTATAGCGCAAACACGGAGATAGCAGGAATGGACTAGCTGCAAACACGATTGAATTATAGAACTCAACCGGAATTTCCTGCCACCGTAATCCGGCGCGCGATTCGGGCGCGCCCCGTCCTTTAAACTACCGGCCGCGCGACCCGACCGCGTGGCGCGCAGCGGACCCTCAGCGATTGGAGAGCGCAATTCTTACGGGTACGGACTTTGTCGTCATTCTTCTTCGTCTTGTAGGAATTACATTGAGAAAGGGGACGAGCGCCAGGTATGGAAACATTCAGGAATTGGTGGGAATCAAAATAGCAGCATGGAGGCGGAAATAAAAGAAAACCCTAAAAACACTATCAAGATGGCCGCAGCAAGTTCGACTCTTTAAATGTTCACACCTTTGGGATGGGCATCAGCATCTCTGGCCGCCTGAACTAGAGAAGTGTCTATGGCTCACGCGATATATCACAGTTTCGAGGAGCTATCTGCCATACACCTGTCCAGATTGCTTCATTGATGGTGGAAATCCCGTATTAGTGGAGTTCTGCGATGGATAGTTGAGAGACTATCTCGGTGTGCTTTAACCAACGATTTTTTAAAGCAGCAATCTCGATTGCTTGAGACTGCTCCTACAACTCAGTTCCAAACCTACAAGAGTAGCTGCAAATTAATCTAGTTCTTCAAATAACAGAGCAAAACAGGCCTTTTGCGCTCCGAAATAACGTTTGAAAGTTTTTGTAGCTAACGTTTATGGTACGATTTTCATCCTCTTTCACGCTGTTCTTTGTGCTGGCGCCACCCACAACGTTTTAACTTCAAGGAGCACAGCAATAGAACAAAAAGAGCAACAGAAATCTTCGTCAAATTCGAATCAACAAGTGTGTACCGAAATCGTTTATTGACGAAGGCAGCATTTTCCGTTTCCTCCTTCAGCTTCAAAAAATCTGGAGTATAAAAAATGAATCTGTGTAAAAAAAAAGTCGGAAACGGGACTCAGTAGAAGTGTCGTCTTGCATTTAATCTCCTTTTAACAAGCCCCTATATCTTCCTTGATGGAGCCGAAGAATCATAGGTCTACTTGGCGTCACATCGCCAGATAATCTTATAGATCTATGAGTATTCTATTATATTTACCTCCACTCACCACTTCATCAATTGAACTTCAGTCCCAACAAATGTTTATGTATAACCAATACTCGCAGAAGCAAGCACACAGGAAGTCAAAGGTGGAAATGTGCATGTTCCCGGTTTTCGCCTTCAGCAACCGCTTTATAGTACCTCTCTGCGGTCATTTCTACTAACAACCCTACTCATCCGGTCCATGTCCTGCTTCTACTACCTGAAAAGGAACCTGTATGTCTATCCTTGAGTGAGTCACAGAACAGATCAGGTCGGCAAAGCTCTGCCGCGGCTCGACGGATAGTGCCCATCATATTAAAGTCTGGCGAGGGTCCGCTGCGGGCCGCGCGGTCACGTCGCGCGGCAGCGCGGTCGGCAGTTTAAAGGGCGGGGCGCGCCCGAATCGCGCGCCGGATTACGGTGGCAGGAAATTCCAGTTGAGTTCTATAATTCAGTGCAAACACGAACGTACCCTCCTATACCCGCAAGGTGGAACGACGAGGCAATACCCTAACAGTCTCACACAATAGCGACTCCAACGGCACGGTGAGTGGGACGTGGACAAGGAAGCAACCAACTATCCTCAGGAGAAAGGAGGCACGGACGGAGCGGTAAAACAGAGGAGCGAGAACACTACCCCTTTTGAACAGTAAGGCCTATGGCCTATGTTATACTTCGGCGACGCGTCGCCGAAGTATAACATAGGCCTAAAACGGCAGCAACGTAGCTGCAGAACGGACTGCAGACGCGTAGGTGGCGGTGGAGAACACTAGACGACTGTCAGGGCCTCCTTCCAGATCCTTCCCGAATCCCGCGCACCCACGGCGCACCGCGGTACGCAATGCAGACGGCGCGCCGCGGTCGACGCGCACTACGGCTCGGCTGCGCTAAGACACCGGCCTATTCATAACTGATGCCTACACCGGCGAGAGGCTTGAGGCGCAGTTGATAGTGGCGTTGCTCATGAGGTAGTAGTCCGTCTTCGTGTCTTGCGGCGTTTTTGCATTTCACTGGTAGGTTGAGATTTGAGAGGTCCTGACGTCCACACAGTTTTCAGGCGATTTCTAAAGATTTTTCCAGCTGTGTGCTGCTGAAATCATCCTGCTCTGATTTGCGAAGAAACCAGGGTGCGACGTCGTATAACCAGCTTTGAAGTAGGCATAGAGAACCAGTTTTTTAACGCGAGGATGGCACAGGAGCACCAACGACATGACCTTCACTGTCATTGTCATAGATCTGTTCTCGTTCAGCTACCCGCAACTTCAACACTTACCTCCAAGATATTGTCCCTTTTGTAGATCGAAAGTATGGCAGTGCATAATGATGTGAAAATGAAATCGCTTCAACTTCATGTAAATGAACAAGTCCACGTCGGCTGGTTGGATCTGCTTCCATGCCAATGTAGTTCAAATACTCAAGCTCTTCCCTAGGGGCATAGTAGCTGTAATTTCCACGTGGTTCGAGAAGAAGAGTCGAGAATAAGATTACAGCTATTGGGCATCTGTGGGACGAAGACGCGCTCAAATAAAGAGAGCACAGCTTCAGTCGTCATGACCCCGAATAACCTGTAAAGATTGTTCATCTGGGTGATACCGCAACCGCATGCCGCTAGAAGTCACGCGTCCATGTAAGAAAACAAATTGTGAAAAGCCTGTAGCTTTCAAACGCTGTCCGTACACTGACCAGTCCTTCCGTTTCAAGCACTTTGTGCCTGTGTATCAGTGGTGTTGAACGTCATCATTATGTTGAATATCTTTATCATTACGTTTTGGTTAGAAACCGGTCAGAAACAAACAATTTGCATCAAAGTTACTTTCCACTGCATGCAACTGGAAGAAACCTGCAGAAAACGCCTGAAAACCGTGTGGACGTCAGGGCTCCTCAAATCTCAAACGAACAGTGCAATGCAAAACACTGCAAGGCACAACAACTGAGCCTCCGACCTCCATCTCATGAAGCAATGTCGCTATCTGCCACGATTCGTGTCGGTTGCCGGGGCCGGGCGGGCTAAAGGTGCGCACTCCTGAGCGTCGCCTCTGCGACTCCAGAGCATTCGGTTGTTCGATAATTAATGTCGTTTCTTCTCAAGGACGGCGTGAACTGTATACGTTTATGTAGTAGTGATTGCGTCGCTTACATTATATTATTATACACCATTTTAAAGGCTGTACTTTAGACTATCTCCTGTCAAAAACTGAGCGTCGTTATTTAAAAAAAGTTAGAAATAAAGAAATAAGTTGAAAACGAGCAGGCACCCAAAGAGAGCATTATGGGCATAATTTATTGTTTTACTTCCGAAAGGGTAAAAATGAGGTGCGAGCGGGGCAGGGATTTTTTAAAGTTTATGGTGAGGACTGCCTTCCTGAACGGCAGCGTCATCGTTGATTTGCTCGCATTCGCTCTGGAATTTTCAATGCAATGTGCAAGATGCACCACATACTCGTCGTACAATCACTACTAATAACGAGAAAAAGCGTTAATCACTGGCCAATCGCAAAGGCGTAATGTTCTATCATGATAAGGCCAAACACCACACGTCTTTGATGACCCGTCAAATATTAAAGAACTCAGCTGGGGCTGATACCACATCTACCCCATCTACCCCATCTACCATATAGCCGCGAATTCACATTCAGTTTGGATCACTTTCAGTTTGCCATTTGCCTGACTCCCTTCAGAACCATTTGATTGGTAAAACTGAAACAAAAATTCGTCAAAAATCAATCGTTACCATTCAAATGAGACATTTGAATGGTAACGGTTGTTGCACCAGTTCTTCGCTTCTAAAAGCCCAGGCTTCTTTGAACTTGGAATTTTTCAACTCATCGAAAGATGGCAAAGGTCATCCAACGAAGTGGTCAATATGGCAGCGATTAATGTTTGTTGTCAATATAAATAAATTCACCTTGAAAAATATGAAAAAACGAAACGAATCATTGAATAACCCACTAAATTCGGGGACCCCTTCTCGCTTGACATAACAAATTGTTAAAAATAAAACGCACGTTTACACTACATAAAGGATGGAGTTCCTTTCTATATCACTCATTTTCCCAGTTCAGACATACGTTTCGAATCGTTCCCACGTAAGCGAAAAAAGCAGGCTATCGCATCAGCAATCTTTTCAAAATTTTGAAATCAAATCTTCCTAAGCTTACAAAGCCTGCGTTCGTCCCGCTTTGGAATCAAGAATAACCGTATTTAATCCCTCCAAAAAAAGAAGACATGTACCTTTTAGAGAGTGTATAAAACAACCTCGCTAGGAAAATAATGGACGAGGTGTTTCTCACTTTATAAGGCGCAAAGAACGGACAGAGGGGAGGGGCAGGCCCACTGGCTTCGACCGCCTTGAGAGTAGCAGGGATGAGCGGATTAACCGTTATCCGTTATCCGTTATCTGGCTTCCGGGGGTATTGGCCTATCCGTTTTGTTGTTCGTTATCCGGCGAGTTTAGGCCGGATAACGAACAACAATTGTCCAACTCTCAAGATATCGACATGGTGTTTAAAGGATTAGATAGAAGATTCTCTAAAACCATAAATGTGGTCGTGAATAATAATAGCAGGCACTATAATCTGGTAAGTTCACATGAACACTTGGGTGGACGTGACGCAGCCGGTGCATGGACTATGTTTCGTTTACCACCTCAGGTGGATCTCAAGAACGCTTCATGTCCCGGCCAACCCAGTCCCTCCAGGTCGGTATATGGATCTGTACTGTACGTCTCTGAGAAATGCGACACATTGGATTGTCGTCGTCGCAAACCAGTGTGCAGACTCGATATTGGATCCTATACCAATTCGGTTAATTCGAAACCTTTTTTTCAAACCCGGTTAGAAGGTTCGTGCAAATAATGGCATCCCTGGAAAGGCCCGCATCTTGCGATGTTCAAATAAGGGTAGCTTTAACAAAAAGCATTTTCTTATGATTCGCATAACTGATTTATCTTTAGATCTCAAATCGGAAATCCGGATAGGATAGAGTATTAGATTTCTGACCAAAATCAGTTATCTAAATTATCCGAGAATTCGAGCTCACGCCAAATTCATTAACCGCTTACCGGCCGGTAACAGTGAAAAGTACCGCCAAGTATACTTTTCATCGTTACTGGTCGGTAGCGATTGATGAATCTGGCCCCTGGTGAAAACCACACCTAGCTAAATCGCCACAAGATCCGGGCATTTCAAAAAAACCATTGTTGCACAAACCGTTTAACCAGGGTGTGAAAAAATGGCGGATCCGAATTATCCGAATCGGTGTCCGACCCAAATCTAGAGCAGACTAAGTACGCATACAGCTTGTCTTCACGATATTAACTATCGTTAAACGTAAAAAGCTTAAAGAAACCCAAGATGGAATTATTTGCGCCAGCCTTTGAGTCCCACGTTTATTTGTGGCTCCAGGACCGCAGTGCGATGGGTTTGATTGGATGCAGAGAAGGTATTCTAGTGATTTGCTAAAGCGTATCATTAACCTAGGTATCCTACGTTAGCCAAAGGTTCTAGCAAAATATCAAACAAGTACCGCAACTTACCTTTGTTAAAACCTCAATCAAAAGGTAGAATAAAGTACATAAACAGCGGTCGTAACTAGCACTCCATGGCGCGTTTTGAAATACAAAACGCATTCAAGCCCGTTTCGATTGGTCACTTCAAAAAAGAACTCCCTTCATATTATGTGTATAGCGCGGGCTGACAAATATTCGACGAGACGATACAGTGATGGAGGTCGGTGTGAATCATTCCTTTTTGGCGACGTATCAGATATTCAACTTCTATGAGAGGTTACGACTCCTTGAATTTGACGCAATAATTTGCATGGGGGCCGTCAACAGAAAGCAAATGTTTTATTCTTCCCAAATGATTCCAACTTTGACTGCCGTTGCACCTTGGGATATAGCTGAGCAGTAATAGTAGTTCTCATCAAGGCGGAACCAAGCTTGCAATTTCAAATCTTATTCGACTGCCTTATCGGTGCAACTGTCTTCTAGGGGATAAAAAAAACAATGGAAGCCGGAGGAGTTATTAGTCCAAGGACGACTTCATTTTACAGCAGATTCGGAAGCTTGTGGGAAACAAGGCGAAGGGTGAAAACACGAAATGATCATCATAACAACCCAACCGCCGTATGAAAACAGCTCGCTCCTTGATGAAGAGAAATGTGAATTAGTAAGAGGTAAAAGAGTCCGACATCTGAGAATGAAATTATTCTTGGGCAAGTCGTCTTTAAAAGTTCCCTTGTCTTTCAGAGGCTGTGTAAAAGGCAGTAATGCTAAAATGTCAGTTGAGCAGAGTCCTCATAAATAAATAAATAAATAAAAGCATTGCTTTAACAACTAGAGGAATTTGCCACTTTCCTTTCTTTTTGAACATGGTCCGTAGAGCGCACAAAAGCCCAGCATTCCCTGAGCTTTCTATAAAGCTCTCATAATACATATAGTGACTTCAATAACGAAAGAAGTCGCCGGTTTCTCTCATCTTGAAACATTTAAAATGTGCGATCAGGCAGAATCCGGAGTTCCCTCCTTCCCTAGTTCTTTGCGAAACCGTTTTGTCTGACTGTTCTACGACCATATACAATTTCGATGCGGGCACAGGCCACTAAGCACAAAAAGATCAAATAAAGATACAACTAAAGGCCAGTCAGTGGAATGCTTCCACGTTATCGGACGTAGATTTTTCGAGTGCCCAGTGCACGGGACCATCCATTTTTTGCAACGTCGTGACCATAACACGGTATCGTGTCACACGTCCCACAATGCTGAATAGGTGTGACACATCGTTAATGTGTTAACGTTCAGGAAAAGTAGCCTCCCAAATTTTTGTTATTAGCGCTTTTCTAGAATCGTTTAAAATACGTCCAGCGGCCTAAAAAATATTCTCTCCGTCTCGGCTGTTCCAGGTGGCGGGCAAAAGTATTCTGGGATAAGCAGCGCCAGGTGAGGATAGGCTTATCTTATGAGGTTAGACCAGTATATTTTTGTCGATTCGTTGACGGGGGCTCGGCGAAGAAATTTCCAGCTCCGAAAGGCATTAAAGGATAAGGATAAAGGACGGCGTTACTCAATTTCTTTTGGGATGCGCCACGCATTCTATTTCTATGAGATGCGGAGGCGATTTGAATGCGTGTTCGGCCTATACCTACTTGCGGTGGCGAGCCGATGAACAAGTCAGCGCTTTATCCTCCCAGACAAGTCTGGATGGAAGGCTTGGTTGGCTGGGGCAGGAAATCCGAACCAGGAACCCGGTAGCAGGTGACAGCCGGAGCCTCTTCCGACTGCACCACCCGCGCCCCAAAATGCGTTATTTCCAACAATTCAAAACAAATTCATGAAAACATCAAAATTTTCTTGCCAATTTCAATAGTTTTTCATGAACAATCCTAATCGAGAAGGTGAGACCTGCAACAATCGTGAAGACTAAGGGTAAATGTGATAAAACCACTGAGTAGAAAGTCCGTTAAAAATTCCCTTAAATTTCTAGAAATTTTCGTTAAGTCGTTAAGCCAGATTTTATCGAGAAATGCCGTTAATTCGTTAAATTCGTTAAATCGTTAACCGTTAAATGTGCACCCCTGGTACGAACTGCGAAGCTACCCTCGCAACACTATCGCCGCGACCAGTCGCTGGAGCGACTCGGAGGTATGCCAGATGCCATAAAGAAAGCAAACGCCTAAAGGCACACACCGGTCTGAACTAGGGAAAGGCTGCATGTTGCAACTACTCCGCTGGGTACGCTCTTTGTATGTACCCTTCACCCATTCGCCTTGATACTGGTACTCCCATCTAAAATATGTACGAGGCAGTCGGCCATTGACAGCTGCAGCGGCACATCGTTCTGAGACCAGGAATAGCTGAGGGGATAGCGCCAGAAAATAGAGCACCAAAGGGCGGCTTTCGTCGGGTGGGAGCTACAAAACACTGTTTCTTTGAGCGACATGCTTTTTGTTTTGTCATTGTGGGTGCTCACTTTTAGTTGCGCCGCCGTCGTTGAACTGGCAGAGTGAGGTGCAACTTCCCGCTAGGATAGATGCAGATCGTCCAACAATGTATTTGCTCAGACTGTGAACTACCCTTTCTCTTTTAAAGGTAGCAAGAAGCATGTTAAGTGCTTGTTAACTGAATGTCCACGGCAAGGGCTACCAGTGCTGCCTGCTTGGATTAGCCCTCCACTAACGATCTTCAATCACCCTTTTGGTGAGAGTAGCTTCCATAAGAGGATGAGACTTCGTAGACGGCCTCATAAATGGTCGTCGGCCAGTGAACTGCTGATGTCCATAAAATTAGAGATCCACCGGTTTCCGTTCAGCAGATTCCTCGGCAGCGCGCCGTCCACCGGTCATGGTCAGGAACAGATCTTTACTACTAGTAAATGCACTCCACAGCGGATAAGCCTGACGTGCTCTCCAACGTTCTGCGGTGTGTCAGTGGTGAGAAATACCCCGATATTCCAAATCAAAACGTGTGATAGTAAACTCGAACGAAAGCGTTTGCATGAAATACATAAGGGCGCCTTCGGGAGGAATTTCTCCTGACGAAGATTCGGCCCTTTGTGTTGCCGCTGCTGAGAATCTACAGGCGTCAGGTCTGCGCGACGGAAACATTCTCGTTCCATGTTGCCAAGCTTCCAGGCGTTCTTAGGATTAGATCGGAAATGGAGCTTTGTTCGCATTGGTTTCAATTTTCTCGCTAGTGTACGATCAATTCTTATTTGCAGCTATCAGACCGCTAGTTCTTAGCGTGGAGAGATTTTTCAGCATTAAGGTGGTATCTTCCATAACGTCCTCTATACGGTTCAGCGGTGAGCTGAATGTGGATCTCAGCGAGTTCTCCACCAATCTCGTTCCTTTTCCACGCATACATTTTCCCGTCGTTGCAGCGAGTCCCCTGCTGCCAGAAGAAAAGGTGCGACTTTTTTAAGTGGAAGGGAAAGCGCTTCCTAGCAGCAACGTGTTGCAGGCTCACCGCGAGGCGCTGACCGTTAAGGATATCACGCTGATGTGCCTGGAGCCGTCCAGCCACATGGTGAAGTGCAACTTGTCGACGGGGAGGAACATGGCCGTCTGCCTGCTCTACAGGTACTGCTTAAGAATCCATTCGTTTCGGCGAAATGAGGTTGTTACAAAGGATGTTAGCTAGCGGGAGTTATAAGGTTTGAACGGGACCGGGTACCTATATACATACATGCGAAGTTGAGTCGCATACGCAATTCTGAAGCAAAAACCAGCGCCTAGAACGTTGGGACAGGCCCCATCTTGAAACTCTTCCAATTGAACGGCGACGAAGGAAACGGATAAATCTGAAAAGAAGACTCCGCTCGACGCTCGATATAGGAAGCCACCCAGCAGTTCTTCACGGCAGACACTGGAAGCATCAGATTCAGGGAACTAGAGCGGGACGACTGCGGGCCACCACACCAGATCCAAGCGAGTTCCAGTGCCAGCGCTATTACTAATGTATTGTCCTTGGAAACCCTCGTTAGTTCAATTGTCGTCAAGGCCTTACCCAAGTTTCTTTATGTAATTATCCATGGCTCCTGGTTAATGTAAGAAAGCGCTGTAGAGGTCGCTGCAGAGACTTTATTTTTCCTTTTGTGTGCTACTGCGTCATTCTTCATTCTTCTCACCATTATTTAAGAGCTATAGTGCAACACATCCCCCTCGCACGCTCAGTGCTCCCTACAAACCTGATGATCATTAATTGAAGCAGAGGCAAGCCAAACCACCTCCGGATGAATGCTTTTGCTCCATTCGCTCTTTGCATCGGACCTCAAAAAAGACTACGTAGGAAGAAATGGCGCCCAGGTAGCCAGCAGCGGCTCTCTGCCGCCTTTAGAGGCGTGATCACCTGTGTAAGCCGACAAGCGCATCACGCGAAGAAGGTAGTGGAGTATCGATCTTAACGCTAGGTTTCAGGTATGTGGATACTCACGGTGTGCGATGTAGAGCACAGCAGGTTACTTAGTTAGTGGTACGGAATCAGATCTGAGCTCATCTGTGCGGTTCAGTCTTGGCTGAGATTTGGGAGGATAACTGTAATCTCGGGGAAATGACACCCCTGTTCCAACTTTCGCAAATCCATCCCCTCATTCTCTGGATTCAACCATTCTATGTCGTTACAGGATGTTTTGTTGTGATCAAAACTCTTGCGCCAGGCAGAACTCGAACCTCCACCTTCTGCTTGCCGGGCAGCGATGCTACGCCTTACACCACTATCCTAGAATCTCAGGGATGTTACGTGCGGTCAAGCAGCGCCGGTGGTGTAAGGCGTAGCATCGCTGCACGGAAAACGGAAAGCGCGGGTTCGAGTACCGCCTGGCGTAAGAGCTTCGATCGCAACAAAACATCCTGTAACAAAATATAGTCTGTCTAGCAGCCGGTCCCGGCTTAAACAAATGTGTTAAGACATTCTATGGTGCGCCGCGTTAAGATTATCCTCAATGAGGCTTGCAGGGGAGATGTTGTCCCGAAAGAAGTCAATCAGGCCATAGAGACCATCAAACTGCGGCGCTCACTTGAGTTCGTCAGCTGGTGCCCTACCGGCTTCAAGGTTTGTCACCTAGATCCTTCCGCGCATGTGATTCGAGGGAAGTGTCAGGCTTGTTCAGGTCGGCATTAACCCGAAGCCGCTCAGCTGCGTGCCGGAGAGCGGTCTAGCGTCGGTGCCGCGAGCCGTCTGCATGCTGGCCAACAATACGGTCATCGCCGAGGCGTGGGCCCGTCTCAACCGGAAATTCGACCTCATGTACGCCAAACGGGCGTTCGTCCACTGGTTCGTCCCCAGAACCTTAGCCCAAGACACCGTGCAGTGGCGAAGGCCTCTCACTTCCTTACAGGTACCTAGGAGAGGGTATGGAGGAGGGGGAGTTCTATGAAGCCCGCGAAGACATGGCGGCTCTCGAAAAGGACTACGACGAGGTGGACCATTGGTCGAGGGGAGTTTGCATCCATTAAGACGAGATTTACTCCAGATAGCGAACGAGTCGAACGCTGACGACGACGACGAATACTGAACAAGAGGAACACCGAAGAGAATGTTTCCCTCTATGAAAAACTCTCAGAATCACTTCTATTTTCGCTCACAGCTGTCAGCTGCGGTCTTACGAACGGCCATAAAGCGTTCCGGTCGCTTGTTAATTCGTTATGGTGATTTTCTGGATCTTCTGCTCAAGTTTGTATTACCCAAAGGCTTAAGTCTATCAGAAATTGGGGTCTTAACAAATAATCTGACAATTCAATAATAGCTGACACGGAGCGTGAAGGGATAGCACAGCTGGGTCTTTACGTATCAACTGTGCGCCAGATCCATTAAGTCATTATGACAACAACTTTAGATTCTTTTGTTTATCTACGGATGCTCGTAGAATGGCACAACTTCAATAGGGTAAGCCTGATAAGAAAGACGAACCGAGACGGATCGAAATAGTTACCGGAGGTGCAAAAAAGTAGAGCGAGGCGCGGGCTGCGACAAGGTAGGCCGCTGGTGAGAGCGCAGGAATCACCAAATACGACATGCAGTGTAGCATGAAATCGCGAAGTGCGGTTTGATGCCACGCTGTTGTGTTGCACTGCGACGGTGGATTGCACCGACCGCTTCCGGCAAAGATGTGGAGATACACCGTTGTGTTTATCCGTCTTGTGAAGAAGGCGTTGAGTACAAGGTGACCATCCCCAAGACCAGATCTGTTTTCACCGCTGTGCTATCCTATCCTGTCCTACTAGACATAAAACAGCTAACCCGTGCGCTGTCGCCCTGGTTAGCTGCTCGTCACTCACAATGACTTTAGACATCGATCGGCACTACCGATGATGGCCAGAATTAATCATTTACGGCAGCCATCACGCGAATGTATTGGCCGATTTATAATACATGCATCACAAGTAAACAACATCGAGCGTCTAACCAGTGTCCCTGGATTTTATTGATTTTCGTCCGGAGTTGACCGTTTGAGATGGCGACGGGTTGGCTTCACCACCACCTTCAGGCAAACTATATCGGCTAATATACAGGGTGTCCCAAGAAATGTATGTATTGTTTGAAAGGTGATAACCTTGCTCACAGTAAGGGTACTAAAGAAGTTAGGAGCTCATATGAAAGCTTAAGAAAATAGAAACTTTCTGACATATGAGCGGTATGGAGTGCGCCATGCACTCTTCTGAATTTTTGCATTTTGCAACCGGTTGATGTTTTACTTGGATACTTGTTGTAGTTTCTCCTTAAATGGGTCGTACTGATTATTTTGTGCTTCTTTTAAGGTTTCAAACTTGAAAACACACTGTCTCTTGCAAAAATGCAGGTTCTACTTGAGAGGTTCTAACACTGCTGCTAATGAAGCTTTTGGAGCTGTTCGTGACTCATATGAAAGCACAGGATAGCAAAAATTCTGTGACGTTTGAATGGTCAAGATCGCGCCATGCAATCACCTGAAACCTTGCATTTTAGACTCGATTGGTTGTGCATGAGTTGGATGCGTGTTATATTGTAACTTCTTGGCCACATTAACCTGCGCTGTGCTTCTTTTAACGTTTGGAACTTGACGATCACGTGAAAGACACGTGACATATGAGTTTATTGATTGCACAATTTACCGATCTGGCTATTGTTCTAACAACGCTCTCTACATATCTGACCCCATAACAATCATGCCCGGCTCTAGGCTTTCCTTCAAGGAGAAGAAGCTTATCCTGAAGTGCTATTGGAAGTTCGGAAACATCGTCGAAGTGCAGACGCGATTCAGCGACTACTTCTCCAGAGCACCACCCACCCGCGTCACCCATACATAATCAATCGAGACTGAAATGCAAGGTTTCGGGCGGGGCATGGCGTGACCATTTGCATACCGCAGAAATCTCGTTACCCTGTGCCTTCATATGAGTCCCAAACGTCTTCCAAAGCTTCTAGCAGCAATTTGGAACCTTCCTAATCGTACCTGCATTTTTTGCAAGCCGTAGCGTATTTTTAAGTTTTAGGCCTTAAAATAAGCACAAATCAGTCGATGCGGTCACTTTGTGGAAAAATTCTAACAAGTACTCAAGCGAAACACAATCAATCGACTTCAAAATACAGACGCGTGCATGGCGCAATCCAAACTGCTCATTAGCCAGAACATTTCTATTTCCTTAAGCTTTCATATGAGCCTTTAACTTCTTCAGTACCTTTACTGTGAGCAAAGTTATAACCTTTCAAAAATTGCTTACATTTTTTGGGACATCCTGGATACCACCAGCTCGGCTAAGATCGCGAAATCACCGCTGGACTTTTCGATGGGCATGCATTGTCTGGTGCTTTCCAGGTTACTGAATCCAAATGTGGAATTAAAATTTATTGCGATTCAGTTTGAACACAAGTAAGGGCAGATTACAGTTTCTCGAAACAAACGGAACTACATAATCAAAGGTTTTCTCGCAAATCGTGTCAGTCGTGGGTAGGTGGTTAGTAGTCTAGACAAATATCCGTGTAATCGAGGGTTTGATTCCCGAGCTGCACCAGCGCAATTGGTAGATTTCAATCGTTCTTTTTTGACTGACTTTCACGTCTATTACTAGCAGAAGCATTTGCAATGTTTGTGGAAAATAATAAAAGAAGGGCGCTGCACACACAGCGACGTCAAATACACATACACATACACAAGCCATTTAGCGTCTCCAGAGTAGAATCTACATTCTTCTGAGTTAGGATCTATCCTGGACGCTCCTCTAGAATCGGTTCTCGGCCGGAATTGACGGCTTTAGCGTGGAATAGCATGCACAAGCTGGATGGCTTTCTTCGGCAAAGCCCGGTACAGGATAAACCCGCTCTTGCGACGTGCAACAAAACCAGTCTTACTTAGACCTAACCAGATTCTGCTAATGCACTCCGGCTCTTCTTCCTTCGCCAAGCCTCGTGCGGTCGCGTCATATCGACGTAGCCACTTTCGATATCCACCGACACCACGGTCAGTCGATATTTGGAGGGTCGTTGAGCGGTCGGTGACGGATCGCGACTGTTCCACCGCCGCTACAGGAGAGCCCTGGAAGACGGAGCAGTTCTCGCACGAGCAGCTTGGATGCACCACACCCTGGAGTTCCTTCCCTAGCCTGTCTCTGCGCTCGAAGAGCACAGAACCCAGCCGCCGACTCCCACTGGGAGACGAAAGCAGTTTCCACAGGAGCAGCTTTGGTGGAACACACCCTGCAGTCCTTTCCCTAGCCTTATTCTGCGCTCGAAGAGCACAGAACCCAGCTGCCGACTATCACTGGGCGACGAAAACGTACTCCAATGACAACGGCTTGGATGGCGCTGGCACTTTGCCACGTCAGCGCCTGGTTAGGTCCAATGGCTATCAACAAAATCCACTCGCGAGCTGCAACTACCGCTTGCCCATGCAGAGTACAGCTGCGAAGAGATATTTCCTAGCTGACTCTTATGTAAGCCACAATCACACGAATCTTACCAGTTGCCAACGGGCGTTCATGCTAAATGGGAAATTGCCGGATTCGCCAGCTTCGTGTCTGTCGGTGGGATGATATCGGTATACCTTGTACTCGAACAACTAGTGCAACTACACAACTAGATGATCCGATGAGCAGCTAGCAATGCTGCCCTTACAGATGCAGAACCGGCTTCAGTTGCACCAATCGTGGTGGTTCTGTGGACCAGGAGTATTGGACAGGAGTGAAAGTGGGATAGTTTGATTGATAGCGTTGGAAGCATTGGATCAGCAGATATATAATGGAAGTAGAGTGTCATATAAAAGCCAAGCCGGTAAACCGGTCTCGCTAATTCGATTGCCGCCTTTATCAAATTGCCTTTTTGATGCCTTGGAATGCCTTGAGAAAGGATGTCGAATGCGCCCACTACTGACAGAAGAACACAATCAATAAAACTTTCATCTAAAATCTCAACATTACCCTAACAATAGCGACTCTACCACAAACGAATCTTGACAATAAAATCTACCGCGCCGTACTCCTCAAGTGATAACACTGCACATCTATCCAACAAGGCACAGGATGTGTGCCACGCTGAAGGCACATGCGTACGTTTTCTATCCTTTAACAGCGATCTTAGTCGTCGGCTCGATGTCACTCATGAAGTCGAAGGGCAGACACTGGAACACTGAACTGAGACTGAGAAGAAGCAGGCGAAACGGCTGCAGTACCTCCATGTCGTAGCTCTGGAACGCATCTAAGAGCAGCGAAGGCTCTAGCGGCATGCTGGCCTCGTATCCGCTAAGCAGCGGATCCTCCTCAATCTCAGCTTCGTGCTCGAGATTCACCTCGGTCAGCTGCAACTCTTCTTGAGGCGCGTACTGCAACCATGTGCAATCAGTACTTAAAAGCACAGCCGAAGAAAAAACTTCTGAGGTCGTAAATGAGCGATCAAAGAAGGAATGATGCCTTGCAAACGAAACGCAACGAACTACACTATACGAACCTGCTCGATCCATTTGGGGAGCTGTTGGCATAGCCCTTCGTCCGTCATGAGGCGGAACCGTCCGTTGTTACCAAGAATTTCTGGAAGGAAAGAAAATCAAAGTAGCGTACTTTTTTCGAGTGACAAAATGATCATTGCAAAATACGAGTACGGATACCGATTACCTCTTATGCGCGGCATGTGCCGCAAATCGATTCCCAGCAGGCCTTCCTCAACTTCTCGTATCAATTGCAACACTCGGCACCACTGAAAGTGAATCTATTTTAGCACCCAGTTGTATTTCACGCTCTGGCTATGGAACTATTGTAATTTTGGGACTCCAGAGGTCGAGGAAAGTTTGAGAGAAAAAAATTCGCCCAAACCTCGCCAGGGAGGGGGGGGGGGGTCAGTTGGTGTGCTGATCATCCATTTTTCGTATTACGCTGGAGTACGGAAGGTACGTGTGATTAAGGTCATGGCCACCAAAAGCAAGATACTTTTTAAGATATTCGAAAGCGTTCTTTATCCGTAGCTACCGGACTCCAGCGTAATAACAAAAGCGGACGCCAGATTCGTGATCAGCACCCCAAATAACCTCCCTAGCCGATGTTTGGGCGAAATCGGTGACCATGACCTTAGTCATACGTGGCTACCGTAATCGGCCGAAATTTCGAAACGGACGTCACGTTCGTGATCAGCACCAGGGGTGCACACAAAATTCTGTGCCTTAAGTTTTTTAACGGAAAATTTTCGTTAAATTTCCGGTAAATCGTTAAATTTCGTTAAAAATACAAAACAGATGCAAACCCTTATTTAAAGTGAAGAAATCAAGGAAACTGTATAGGTTTCCACTTCAAGAGTTCAGCAGCTAAAGTTCAAGGAATGGAGTGCAACATTGCAATGTAATACAAGCAATTCAAGATCAACAAACGTAGAAAAATAGACAAGCCTTCAGTAACAAATTATCTACAGGGTGTGGAATAAGAACAGCTATGGAATTATCATGGAAAATGATATCACCGACAAGGCATCTTAAAATGTGCGATCAGGCAGAATCCGGAGTTCCCTCCTTCCCTAGTTCTTTGCGAAACCGTTTTGTCTGACTGTTCTACGACCATATACAATTTCGATGCGGGCACAGGCCACTAAGCACAAAAAAAAGATCAAATAAAGATACAACTAAAGGCCAGTCAGTGGAATGCTTCCACGTTATCGGACGTAAATTTTTCGAGTGCCCAGTGCACGGGACCATCCATTTTTTGCAACGTCGTGACCATAACACGGTATCGTGTCACACGTCCCACAATGCTGAATAGGTGTGACACATCGTTAATGTGTTAACGTTCAGGAAAAGTAGCCTCCCAAATTTTTGTTATTAGCGCTTTTCTAGAATCGTTTAAAATACGTCCAGCGGCCTAAAAAATATTCTCTCCGTCTCGGCTGTTCCAGGTGGCGGGCAAAAGTATTCTGGGATAAGCAGCGCCAGGTGAGGATAGGCTTATCTTATGAGGTTAGACCAGTATATTTTTGTCGATTCGTTGACGGGGGCTCGGCGAAGAAATTTCCAGCTCCGAAAGGCATTAAAGGATAAGGATAAAGGACGGCGTTACTCAATTTCTTTTGGGATGCGCCACGCATTCTATTTCTATGAGATGCGGAGGCGATTTGAATGCGTGTTCGGCCTATACCTACTTGCGGTGGCGAGCCGATGAACAAGTCAGCGCTTTATCCTCCCAGACAAGTCTGGATGGAAGGCTTGGTTGGCTGGGGCAGGAAATCCGAACCAGGAACCCGGTAGCAGGTGACAGCCGGAGCCTCTTCCGACTGCACCACCCGCGCCCCAAAATGCGTTATTTCCAACAATTCAAAACAAATTCATGAAAACATCAAAATTTTCTTGCCAATTTCAATAGTTTTTCATGAACAATCCTAATCGAGAAGGTGAGACCTGCAACAATCGTGAAGACTAAGGGTAAATGTGATAAAACCACTGAGTAGAAAGTCCGTTAAAAATTCCCTTAAATTTCTAGAAATTTTCGTTAAGTCGTTAAGCCAGATTTTATCGAGAAATGCCGTTAATTCGTTAAATTCGTTAAATCGTTAACCGTTAAATGTGCACCCCCGATCAGCACCCACAATATTTCCCTGGTCGGAGTTTGGGTGAAAATTTAATTTGATAAGACGCGACCCTATCATAGATTTATCATAGATTTATATCATAGAAGATTTTTTCAGGAACCGGACAACCCACTTTTACGCCAATACAAAATAACGTCAACCAACGTGCATTGGGATTCCAAGTAAGGGGACCAGTAGGAGGGGGACCAGTGAAGAGGGGATCAGCAAAGGAGGACCACTAAAGAGGAATAAGGGGGACCAGTATTTCCCTCAAATTCGTGGCACGTGTGTCGGGGCGCAGAAGGAGTGTCATAGACGTCGTGACAACGTGGTCACACGTGAGTCGATACCAGTGTCACATGCGAGTGCTCTCTCTCTCACTCTCGCCAGCACATAGGTAAGGAAGTATTAGCGCAGAGGAGGGGGGGGGGGGGGGGGGGCGGGGGAGTGGGAAGAGGTAGGGAGAGTGAGTATGGTATTCGGTGGAGTACTATTGCCGTCGGATAGTAAACGTTGTCCACCTGTTCGACCAATACCGCTTAATTTTTTCATTCTTAATTTTTCTGCAGATTAAGCATTTATTGGGATTGGGACTCTCATGATCTGTTTCTCGCCACGTAGAGAACGGGCACTTCGGAGAATAAGTCGCGTGCATGCGATAGAGGGTTGATGCTCCATAGGAGCAGTGAAAATTCTGCCCAACCATATCCCGCTGCACTAATCTATATAATAAAACCATTTTTCACTGTAATAAAAGTAAGAATGCTTAAAGAAGAAAGGAGGAAGCTTAGGGTTGGGTTGTTCTATTCTCGAGGTTTGGGGCGAAGCCCCCAACCACACGTTTGGCGGCCGCTAGGCCGCTGAACGTCTGGTAACATATATCTCACGTTATCTCTGTTCCCTCAACTTCATGCACTTTGCTGGGACCGGAGGATGAGACATTATGGAACTCTGGGGATGACTCATCTGTGTCTTGTCGCGCTTTTAATAAACGGTCTAGGGAAGCAATCGCAATGAGGAATGTGTGAACCGGAGATGAGTCAGCTGTTGCGGTATGTTCAAAGCGGGATGTATGAGGACGTTTTCTGACGTATGAGCGGTATGAAATGCGCCACGCACTCGTCCGAATTTTGGCATTTTACACTCGACTGATTGTGTTTCGCTTGGATACTTGTTAGAAATTTTCCGCAAAGTGACCGTATCGACTGATTTGTGCTTATTTTAAAGCCTAAGCTTAAAAATATACTACGGCTTGCGAAAAATGCAGGATATCCTAATAAATGCAGGTACTCTTTGGAAGGTTCTAGCATTTCTGCTAGAAGCTTTGGAAGACGTTTGAGACTCATATGAAGGCACAGGATAAGAGATTTCTCTGGCGTGCGAATAGTCAAGATTGCGCTATGCCCCGCCTGAAACCTTGACTTTTAGACTCGATTGATTGTGCATTGGCTGAATGCTTGTTGCAGTCTTGTTACAACTTGGCCAGATTAACCTGTGCTGTTCCTTTTATCGTTTTCCGTCGACCAGTAGCTGCAACTGTGCCGATTAACCTCTCCATTCAGCTTGAACGCTGCTTTATCACATCCACAGAACCCGCCTTGGAAAATGGACCTCCTGCTCGCATTTAAATTATGCAATCAATAAACTCGCATGTCGCATGTGCTTGTTGTTAGCATGTTGGTTTCTTTATAAGTTCTCTTTGTGTTTGTTCGTATATTCTCTGACGTGTGTCTTATATGCACGTAGAAATAAATAAACGAATAAATAAATTTCACGTGTCTTTCACGTGACTGTCAAGTGCTAAACATTGAAAGAAACATAGTACAGGTCAATCTGACCAAGTAGTAAGTAGTAAGATTGTAGCAAGCGGCCAGCCCAGGCACAATCAATCGAGTCTGAAATGCAACGTTTCAGGAAGGGGCATGGCATAATCGTAACTACGCTTGCAAGCCGCATAAAGCTTGTTACGCTGCGCTTTCATATTAGTCTCAAACACCTTCAAAAGCTTCACAAGCAGCTATGATAGAACCTTTCAAATAGTACCTGCATTTATTAGGACAGCCCGCATTTTTCGCAAGCCGTAGTGTGGCTTTAAGTTTTAAACCTTAGAAGAAGCACAAATCAATCGCTACGGCCACTTTGTCGATAAAGTAGGACAAGTATTCAAGCGAAACACAATCAATTGAATGTAGAATGCAAAATTTCAGACGAGTGCATGGCGCATTCTATACGACTCGTATGTCAGAAAACTTCTATTTTCTTAGGCGTTCATACAAACCCTTAACCTCTTCAGTACCTTCACTGTGAGCAAAACATCGCCCTTCAAACAGGGTATACATTTTTTGAGACACCCTGTATATATCCCCCTATTATGAGCTAAATAGCGTGTGGTGGAAAGGAAGGGTCTGAAGCGTATTTCTGAACAGGGAGAATCCCCACCCCTCAATTAGTATAACAATGTGTTTGGTCTTTGCAAGTCGTTAAACCCAAGGAGTTCTGGGTGCTTGAACTTACTACGGAATCGGTGTCTCACCTGCGATGCCACTGCCGGCAAGCGGCACTAGGTGCAGTGGATAATGACCTTGCTCCATGCGAGCGAGGCCGATGATTTGGTTGTTCGCGTTGCAGTATTTTTGCATTTCAACTGACTGATTGAGATTTGAGGGGTCCTGATGTCTACACAACTTTCAGGCGTTTTCTGGGCATTTTCCTAGATGAATGCTGTGGGGAGTAACGTTCTTGCGACATGTTCATTACTGACCGGCTTTTAACCAACAGGCAACGAGAACGGTATTCAACATCCTCTGTTCTTCTTCTATACTATTCTACTACGCTCTCCTTCTTGAGCACGTCTTCGTCCCACAAATGCCCGATAGCTGTACTCTTATTCTTGGGCCGGATTCATTAACCGCTTACCGCCCTCTAACGGTGAAAATACCGCTAAACCCCCGATATGACATTCATCATCATCTGGTTTGACGGTATTTTCACCGTCAAAGGGCGATAAGCGATTGATCAATCTCGTCCCTGGACTCATGCGCCGGCTTTTCGAATCACGTGGCAATTCAAGCAACTATACCCGAGGGGAAGAACTTGAGTATTCGGACTATACATTCGGGGGCGAATGGAAAGATGCAGCTAGCCGACGAGGTATTTTTCAGCTACATTAAGTTGCTTTAAGATTTGTTATACGACGTCGCACTCTTTGGTCTCTTTGAAAATCCGGGCAGGATGGAAAGAAGTCGTAGGTCCACGTAGGGAAATAAGCTGTGAAGAGCTTATAGCTTTCATACGCTCTCCACATAGTTACTCGTGCTTCTTCTTGACACACTTTCTGCCTGTGCATTACTCGTGTCCATGGTTCATTCATTATTATGTGAAGTACCTTTCTCATTGCCTTTTGATTAAAAACCGGTCAGTAGTAAACAAGTCGCAAGAAAGTTACTCTCCACAGCACACAGCTGAGAATACGCAGAAACGCTCTTAAAACTGCGTAGACATCAGGACCCCTCAAACCTCGATCAGTCAGTTGAAATGCAAAATAGCGCAATGCAGAAGAACCTAACTCCAGGCATTCCTCGCATGGATGAAAGCCACTGTCCAATGCGACTCGGCGGCACGGCATCGTGGGCGCACAAGAGAACCAGTGCTCGTAAGGCACCTATTCCGTATAACTTCAGGAGCCCGATTTCTGTAAGTAAGGAAGTTTGATCTCGCCTGCGATTTTGGAACAGGAAGGTAAAGCCATAGGTTCCCTTTCCTATTCGTAGTCAGAGGTGCACCAAAAATATCATGGGATCTATTGAAATTCTATTTGTAAGGATCTTAAACATCATGGTCATGTCGACCATCTTCCTTCGACTGCGGATACAAGGTAACTTAAGCGGTTTGGCCCTGTTTGGACGTCTAGGTATGTTGTCATAGTTAGTTCCAAAACATCTTTAAAATAATGGATTGAAAAAGGTTGGAGGTTGTTGATGTTATTGTTCGAAGGTTGAAAAATAAGTCTGACCACATTGGAGAAGGAAGCGATCCCACTAACGTGGACGGCTTTATTCACCCATATCTACCGTGACCTACCGTAATCGACAGAAATTTTAAAAATAAGTATCATATCCGTGATCAGCACCCCAAATAACCCCCGTGGGCGAAATTTGGGCGAAATTTTTTCTTTCGTCTCTTCTCGACCTCTGGAGTCGTGAAAGGCAGCAGTGCCGGTTATTCTACGTACACCCGTTACTCACACATACCTATCGTAACCTTCGCCATCCATCGTTTCAACGAGAAAAGAAGAATGATTGGCCCTATCAGAACATGTATTGCATTTCTTTTTCAATCCTGAATTTGTCAATTTTCAGGTCGTTGAAGTGAAAAGTGAAAAAGTGAAAAAGTAGCCATTTGCGCACTCGTTCTCTCCGCTTAGGTTTGTAATTTTTTGCGCAGCTTATTATAGCATTTATAGCATTTGGAAGACAATGTTCTGTACTACAAGAATATGTGTTGGTCCTATTTTCTTACTTGTCCTTTATTGATTTTTAGGCCATCAAATTGGGATGTCCGAAGAAGGAGGGTTATTTTTGCCAACAGCTCCTGCTCTGTGGTTGGACTTTTTGGGTTGGTGTTATATGTCATTCGAAAGAGAATGTCTTGCTCTATAAGAATATGTGTCGCGTTTACTGATTTCTATTGAATATCAACAAAATGCCAAAAAGAGCAAAATCGTCTTCACCAACAACTCCTTATTCAATCTGCCTTGCTCCGTTTTATATGACGAGTGATATGACACTCAAAAGCGCATCTCTTGTTCTACCAGAATATATGATTTGTTCTTCGGCCGTTTAAATTTTTCCTAATTTTCAGGTCATCAAATTGGAGTGCTAGATCGACAAGGATGAGCACTTTTGGCACCCTCCTCTCTTTGCTTTCAACCAGGATTCTAGTGCGGCTAAGACACTAGAACCCTGGTTTACCATACAAACACTATTTTTCATCGCCAGTCCCAATTCTGTGCAAAAATCGTTGAATATGTCCGTGTGATGAATGATGACGGACAAGCAGGCCGGCAGCAATCGTCACTCGCTGTTCCTGATGTTCATTCATCACACAGACATATCCAACGATTTTTGCAAAGAATTGTAACTGGCGATAAAAAATAGTGTTTGTACGATAAACCAGGGTTCTACTGTCTTACCAGGATACTATCTCAACGATAGGTTGGAGCGGCGCAAGTGTTGTATATGGGCAGAACCGCCTCTTCCTGGGAAGTAACAAACTGCAGGTATCTCGACCCCAATACAACTCTGCGCAGAGTTAGGGGCGACGGAAGTCGCCTATTGGCGCCCTGTTGATTCACGTGCTCCCAGCTGACGGGCGCGCGCGGGATGAGGGCTCCTATCGCGGATCGGCGCAGTGCACAGGTGGCCTAGTAGGGGAGCGCTCGGGCTCTTGAGCGAGGAGTCGAGGGTTTGGATCCCGCAGACTGCATTTGTTTTGCGGTTTTGCAAAATCCATGTTTATCCTATAGGTAATCCAACTAGGGGTACCATAGTGTGTTATAGAGCATGTTTACATATAACATATGCTTCAAACTACAGATTAGCTAGAATGTTCACTTCTGTGTGTCACCTGTTTGAAGCCTATTTTGTGTTAAACTGTAGTTATTTTATAGATATTTTGTGGCACTAGTTAAAAGTTCCGACTCCACCGACAAGACTTCGGTCAAAAAAAAATTTCGCTGAAACTTCGTCTAGAGGATTATCTGGGGTGCTGATCACGAATCTGACATCCGTTTTTCACGATTCGGTCAGAGACCACCCATACCGTTAACAAGGGTGGTCCAGGCAGGGTCACCGATTTCGCTGAAACTTCGTCTAGGGGTGTTATTTGGGGTGCTGATCACGAATCTGATATCCGTTCTTCACAATTCGGTCGGAGACCACCCATACCGTTAACAAGGGTGGATTATAATGTGTTATAGAGCATGTTTACATATAGCATATGCTTCAAACTACAGATCAGCTAAAATGTTCAATTCTGTGTGTCACTTATTTTAAGCCTATTTTGTGTGAAGCTGCAGACAAGACTTCGGTCAAAAAAAAAAATTTTCGCTGAAACTTTGTCTGGGGGGAGGGGTATTTGGGGGTGCTGATCACGAATATGACATCCGTTTTTCACGATTCGGCTGGATAATATAGATACAGGAAGACGCAGGATTACATTCTTAAAGTTTCTGCAGGTGACGGCAGATAGAGACAGAATTGTGAAAAACGGATGTCAGATTCGTGATCAGCACCCCAAATAACCCCCTAGACGAAGTTTCAATGAAATCGGTGACCCTACCTGGACCACTCTTGTTAACGGGATGGGTGGCCTCCGACCGAATCGTGAAAAACGGATGTCAGATTCGTGATCAGCACCCCAGATAACCCCCTAGACGAAGTTTAGCGGAATTTTTTTTTTGACCGAAGTCTTGTCTGTGGAGTCGGAACTTTTAACTAGTGCCACAAAATATCTATAAAATAACTACAGTTTAACACAAAATAGGCTTAAAATAAGTGACACACAGAAGTGAACATTCTAGCTAATCTGTAGTTTGAAGCATATGTTATATGTAAACATGCTCTATTACACACTAGTACCCCTAGTTGGATTACCTATATGATAAACATGGATTTTGCAAAAGTGCAAAACAAATGCAGTCTGCGGGATCCAAACCCCCGAGCCCTCGCTCACGATCCCGAGCGCTTCCCTACCACGCCACCTGTGCACTGCGCTGGTCCGCAATACAAGCCCTCATCCCGCGCGCACCCGTCAGCTGTGGAGCACGTGAATCGACAGAGCGCCAACACGCGACTTCCGTCGCCCCTAACCTTGCGCAGAGTTGTATTGGGGTCGAGATACCTACAGTTTGTTACTTCCCAGGAAGAGGCGGTTCTGCCCATATACAACACTTGCGCCGTTCCGACCTACCGTTGAGGTAGTATCCTGGTTAGCCGCACTAGAACCCTAGTCGAAAGCAAAGAGAAGAAGGTGCCAAAAGTGCTCATCCTTGTCGACCTGGCACTGCTCCATTTTGATGACCTGAAGGTCTACCACTATATAATTGAGTTAGCTCCCTGCCCTGTAGATGATGAGGCGTATCTCACTCAGGTTGGAAACCTGGCTGAGATACGCCTCGTGGAACCACTCGCAATCTCACGGAACCCCTTGCGACGCCTCTGCGTACCTCGCGCGGGCAACGTCTGCCGTTCAACATGGGATGTTGTTACAGCAGAGGACGCGTAGTCTCCTCCTGCTTGACACAACGGCGTCTGCGCGCGTCTCTGAGCGCCTGGATCCAAAAGCCGATGCGCGCATTTCTGAGCGTCTGGATCAAGAAGCCGCGTCCCCTACGTCACGGTCAAAAGAGGAGGCACCGTCGTTCTACGACGAGCGATCGCATTCAGAATTGAACATGGAATGTTGTTGCAGCAGAGGAAGCCCAGCTTCCTCCTGCTTGACACAACGGCGTCTGCGCGCGTTTCTGAACGCGTGTATTCAGAAGACGGGTCCCCTTCATCGTACAATAAGCGTCTGAAGTCAGAAGAGGGGACACTGTCGCCCTAAGACGAGCGATCGCATTCAGAATTCAACATGGGATGCTGCTGCAGCAGAGGAAGCGCAACTGTGCGCGTTTCTGAGCGTCCTGATTTCGAATACGTGTCACCGACGTCTGCTGTGAGCATAGGAGGACCACCAGTCGTAAGAGGGTGGTAGAAAGGGGAAGTAAAGGGGCCTCTAGGGTGGACCAGGAGAGATACCAGGAAGGAAATGAGCAACCTGGAGGAGGACTAGGACGAGGAAACCAGCAGGAAAAGACCAGTAAGGGCTCGACAATGGAAACATGGAAGTGGGACAGGAGTTGGGACCAGGAAGGTGGGGGAGTAAGGGGGGGGGGGGGGGGGGGGGAGACCAGTAAATGCGGACCAGCAATTAGATCCAGTAAGAAGAAACGAGTGAGGGGAAACTTGGCGTCCGGATTCGGAAGGCGTGTCAACGATATCCGGAAACGTAAGGGGTTGGGCATGAGAACGGTTGTGGAGGAGCCACCTGAGGGCAGAAGTGCTGCGCAGCACAAACCAATGGCGTTACTGGACGGTCCAGAGAGAATGCTGAACGCACGGAAGCAGTGAAGGGCATGATGGCAATAAAGTACGCGGCAGATCCTTGATGTTAGCGAATTTTAAGTTTTACAAAAACTACTTTCCATAGGTCAGTGATGTTGCGAAGTCGCGCGAAGCGCGCAAGTGCGAGACACGCCGCTAGGCGTGTCGGAGCACTTGTTAGGAAAAATTTAAATAGCCGAAGAACAAATCATATATTCTGGTAGAACAAGAGATGCACTTTCGAGTGTCATATCACTCGTCATACAAAACGGAGCAAGACAGAATGAATAAGAAGACAGAGTTGTTGGTGAAGACAATTTTTCACTTTTTCGCATTTTGTTGATATTCAATATAAATCAATACCAAAAAGTCCAACCACAGAGCAGCTGTCGGTAAAAATAACGCTCCTCCTACGGACGTCCCAATTTGATGGCCTAAAAATCAATAAAGGACAAGTGAAAAAATAGGAGCAACATATATTCTTGTAGTACAGAACATTGTCTTCCAAATGCTATAAAAAATTGCGCAAAAAATTGCAAACCTAAGCGGAGAGAACAAGTGCGCAAATGGCTACTTTTTCACTTTTTCACTTTCCACTTCAACAACCTAAAAACTGTCAAAATTCATGATGAAAAAAGAAATGCAATACATGTTCTGATAGAGCAATTCATTCTCTTTCGAAAGCTATGCAGCGCTATGCAAGAGACTGCTGACGAAATCTGCAGTGAATCGTTGAAAAAAAAACGGCAAGGACTTATGGGACAACCTAATACTTCGGCGACGCGTTGCCGACGCTGCGATCCGTCACCGACAGCACGCCACCGATGTCGGCGAAGTCGTCGACGTGTCTGTGGCGTGTCAGTGCTTTTCTTAATGTTTCGAGCCTGTAGAATTGATTGTAGACAAAATATAATAATAATAGAAGTGCTCGGCACTGTTGAACATTTGACGACTACTGATTTACCGATTTTACAAGCATTTTCGTTAAATTTCTTTATTGGAGTTTAACAAAGACCTTTTTCTTTGCATCGAATTGAAATTAAATTTACGCGGAATTTTCGAAATTCACAGGAAAATTTAACTCTTAATTAATATGAATTGTATTTCGAAAAAGCCCTTCGTAGAGGTTTGCAGTATCATTTCAGAAAGGGAGGAAACACTGCTTATTTTCTTCACAGTTTTATTTTGTGTTACTTGCTTTGCAAGAAAACGAAAAGGCCTAGAAAACGCGAATAAAACGGGTGAAAAGGACAGAAAAGTGAAGAAAGGTGACAAAGTGAAGGGAAGGTAAGGTTTGGGCTCCCACTCCCTCCCTAAACACTCAGTGTTATAGCAAATGGCACTATTGGCGTACGCAAGACGGTCGTCTTTTGCACTTCTCGATTTCGTAATTCGAAGTCCGGTGGGGATGATGGAACGAAAACCCACCTCCTCCCCCCCAATCAAAACACTCCATCGGAGCGCATTTTCCGTCATCCTTGGATGACGTCGTCAACCCTCTGTGGCGACGTCATCGGCGACGGAAGTATAGCACCCCCTGCGAAGTTCTCGGCGACGCCGCCGGCTACGCGTCGCCGAAGTATAACATAGTCCTAAGTGTATGAGAGAGTGGTGAGAAAGAAATACACAGCTAGGTGGATAAAAATATGCTGAACTTGGTAGTGGAATTTGTAAAAGTTTCAAAAAGCATAAAAAGCAGTATGTATAGAAATCCGGAGAGCAACGAGCATGCCTTGGTGATGGATCGAATTAATACTTGTCGATCGTGTTCACGAATGAGGTGACAGTAAGAAACACTTCCAAAAGTAATTGAGGGGGCAGCATCTAACGAGAGCTTCCTCAGCGAGACAAGCGTGGTTTACTGGACGCACCCCGCGCGATAAAACTAGCTTCTTCCACATCTTGCAACAGGTTGAAAGCGGTTTTAGGAAGCGAAGAAGGTACCCTGCCAAAGCCAAAATATACATTTCATTTGCTAAAACGCTGACACGCCTAGGGAAGCAGAAACCCATTCCCGGGATATAACCGCCTTGCATTATCAGCCCGCCCTGAAGCGGTACCATTTTTTGCCATTTTCGGACCACCCAGTGGCCTGTAGCAAAAACGAAGCACAGTTCTGTGATCCTCGTCCGATGCTCTACAAGTCCATATAGGTCGCGCTGATAATCTTTGAGGGAAGTTCATGGGAATCCATTGTGAGGGTGGGGATTCATCCTATATTACTCGCTCTCCTCTTTCAGACATACGCTTCAGACCCTTCCCTAAGCCCAGAAGGTCTTCCAGCTTTATGACTTCACTTCCTTACCACAATGCCTACTAGCCAGACAGCACAGAATCGGGGATCGACTTCCGCGGATCCAAAGCTTTGACCACAACTTACCATACCTGTGAGACCATAACGACCGTGGAGATCTTGAGATGGACCGACCTCGTTACGCTCAAGGCGGATCTTTGATGCGTCAATTTCATGACCGCTGTGGTGCAGGCAGGCTTCTATCTTCAGCTCCGATACTGTTGGATTCTGTTTCATCTGCAAAAACAATCCTATGAGGAAACAATGTGAGTAGGTTGAACAGATCTACGATACCTTTAGATAAGCCATGCAGTTCTTTCCACACTTGATCGATGGACGTGTCGGGCGGCGGAACTTCTTATTCGGACGTTCTTTCTGCTCTCCGCTTCGTGAGCATGTGAGATAATGCACCTTGAAGCGAAAGGTTTCAACCGCAAACTGCTATTCAAGCATATAACGCAAAATCCTACGAAGATGCAAATACTAAAAGGCAGACTGAAATAATTTTCTAAGATTCTCTCTCTTATAACAACCACTACGCCAATTTGTTGTTTGCATGATTGCAATCCCACATCTGTCTAGCAACAAGCTACTAAGAACATTGGACGAAAACACTGTTTGTCATCACAGTCCAGCTGCTCCCTCTTGATGATGGACATAAGGTAACAAACGCAGTTGTGCTCGAAGGATTATATCTATACCATTTTCATGTACAAATGGACAGTTTTCAAACTAACAAGGAATGGTTCCCAACTCAAGGTGAGCTTCGATGGTATTTTGGCAGGATGTAGAGTCCTGTGAGCGGAGTCCAGAACCACAGTTAGTTTTTGCTGAGCGCTTTTTTGAAGACCTGAAAAGGAGGTCTGAAAGCGTGCGCGCAACTATCATCATCCCCTACGACACCCCGCCAGTTGTGCTTCGGCGGCGCAGTTGGTAGGAGGGACGCCTCATAGGAGCACACCGGAGGGGTTTTCGGTTCGAGTCCGCGTGCTGCCGGTATTTTTGCACATATTAGGTTGCTGTTATTACGCTTTCTCATGATCACAGGAGTTAATTTTAGACCATCAATGCTTACAACAAATCAAGGCTGCCTATTTGCGCCTTCATATGTGCTAGTTTTCAACAATGCCTATCTGCATCATATCATTTCTCTGGAAATAAAAAGTCCTGTCTTGTCTTCCCTTTTAGTCAACAGCTATAGTACAAATCTTTGAAGTAAGTAAAACACAAGCGCTTGTTACACCAACAGCATCTTAAAAAGCCAGTGAGGAACAATCTTCTCCCTGGCAAGAAATGACCACTTCTTCTTCGCTGGACGCGTAATCCTTGGGTGTGGCGAAAGGTCCTGGGTGAACATCGACGTATCCAGCTGCCACTCACGCGTATAACAGACATAGAAAGGCCCCATTTTTATTATACTTCCTCTAACTTGAACACCCTCTTTCTCCTGACAGTCGATATCTCCATATATGGCATCCAGGATGAGTCCTTTTATGACATCCGCAACCACAATCTATCTCCTTGTCGGCGATGTGAAATCCAGTTGAAGGTGGAAAACAGTCAGCCGACAACACGTTCACGTAAGAACGATATTTTTAGCCCACTTATGCACCGATATGGTCCGGGTTCATAATATTCAACCGTAAGGTATGCGTATTTGTGTGCAGTTATGGTATTATTGGCGATATGGTATGATATGGTGGTGGTGCAGATAGGCATTGTTGGAAAACTAGCATTTATGAAGGTGCGGTTTGTTGTAAGCATTGATGGTCTACAATTGACTCCTGTGAGCATGAGAAAGCCTAATAACAACAAACTAATATGTGCAAAAAAGTTCGGCAGTACGCGTACTCAAACTTGAAACACCGTCGGCGTGCTTCTATGAGGCGGGCTCCTACCAACTGCGCCACCGAAGCACAACTGGACGGGTGTCGTAGGGGCTGATGATAGTTGCGGCACGCTTTCAGACCTCATTTTCAGGTCTTCAAAAAAGCGTTCAGCAAAAACTAATTGTGGTTCTGGGCTCCGCTCACTGGACCCTACAATCCTGTCAAAATAGCATCGCAAAAGCTCACCTTGAGTTGGGAACCTTTCCTTGTAAGTCGGCACTTTTCAAGCCAAGTTAGTGCGAATATTTGTGAAAAATATTCATACAAACGTACATCTAAAAAATAGGTCATAAGTCACAGGTCAAATATGATACGGCCACCGTCGTATCATAATTCTTGACAGTAGGCCGCGAAAATATAACACAAAGATTGGTTTCTTTAGAAACCTCTTTAACATATACGCAACTGTGTGTAGGATAGATCATGAACGGCTATTTCCTAACCTACTAATTCTGAAGACGTGTACCAAAAATCGTGCTCCGCGAGTCAGAGAATATACCAGTTGCTCAAGAAGTAACACGAAGAGGGTCAAGGTTGAGCTATGCTTTCCAAAAGTCATGTAGCACTTCGGAAACTGACGCGAGACGTCGGGAGCACATCTTCTGAACTTGGGTACTTAGTGCAGAACTTCCGCCACATTTCTTCTGAATTTCGACATTCACATCCGCGACTTCTTCGAAACGTGCTGAATTCGAGCACTCGATACGCGACTTTTGCGACCCATCGTCGAACTTCTCCCACGCTTCATTCGACTTCAGAGGCAGGAGTTAGATACTGCAATGCTGGTATAATTACCCAAGTTTGAGGATCCAGGTCATTTCCTGTTCCACTATCGTCGATCGGATTCGACACCTGGATTCTTCTACGGCTCCTTCAGTCTCACTCGGCGAAACTCCGTGTGGCGGGAGTTGAACGATTCTTAACATCGACTCAGCCACCCGCAAAGGTGTATCCTTGCCAGTTACCTTGTATTGTGATTGACGAACTCCTATTGTTCCTCCATTCTTCATTCTTCTCAGAGTTCAATCATCGACTATGGACACGCCCTTGCGATCCTCATCCGTCCCGGCTGCAAAAAGAAGGCTTGTCGACATCGTCACTCCGGACAAGGATCTAACGCTGGCCAACATGCTCATCGACTATCCTACGAGTGATTATCCGTTCTATGTCAAAATCATCCTGGATGCTCTTATTGATACGAGAGAGCAAATCAAATCGCTCAATGATCTTTGCACGAAGATCTCCAATGAAAACGTTGCTCTACGATCTGAAAACTCCAGACTGAAAGATCTTCTTCGTTCTAAAGAAGAACAATTGAGCTCTCACACTTGACCTATTGCCTCTGTCCCTCCTCAAGAAATCTCCTCGCCGGATCACTTTTCTCCTGACCGTGAAAATGAGCTGGAAAGAAAGCGGTCTCTTGTTTTGTCTGGTGTTGCTGAACATTCTTCTCCGTCTGCAGGTGAAAGATCTTGGCATGATTTGAAATTTGTTCATTCTGTGTTAGATCATCTCAATGTCGAATGCCTGCCCCTATCGGTTTACCGCATGGGTAGACCGGATGGCAAACACCCGCGGCTCTTAAAGATTGTTCATCCGTCTTCTCACCATCAGCAAACCGCTCTTCGGCGAGCCTTCCGTTTACGCTCTTTCTTCTGCAGGGGGGTCTACCTCCGACCTTCCCTCACAAGGGAGGAGAGGGAGCGTCAGCGGGAGGAGCGCCTCGCCAACAAACGCATTGCGCCCTCATCTCTTTCCGCTCAAACCTCCAATTCAGGTCATAGCAATGTTGTAACCGCTCCTCGACCACAGGGAAACCTGTGAGCGGTCAGCGGACCTTCGGCCCACAAGTGGATGTTTTTAACCAATATTCGATCCTTTGTTAGCAATGCTGAACCGCTTGTATCGTTTATTTGCAAAGAAAACTCTGATCTGGCTATTATTACGGAATCATGGTTGTCCTCTAAACATGATGTTGCTCCTCTTTTAGGAATCTTTGGTGCCCACTACACCTGCCTACGATGTGACAGATCTAATAAGAAAGGTGGAGGTATTGCTCTCATTGTTAAGAAACAGCACTCTGCCAAGATTGTGTTTTCTGAATCGGTTTTGGGGGCTTATGAAATCTTGGTCTCTGACATTTTATTCTATTGTATCGAGGTTCGGATCATCACTGTTTATAGGGCCCCTAACTATTCTTCCCTCCACAACGACGTTCTCATAAAAGCCATAAGTGACTTCTGTTCCTGTTGTACCAGTTGCATCTTAGCCGGAGACTTCAATCTTCCACACCTTCAACACTTTCCTCACTTGCCCTGCGGGGACACCAGTTGTATGAATTTCAGTAATCTTTTTACTTCTCATGGGTTTAATCAATTCATTAATTTTCCTGCCAGACTCAACTCGTACCTTGACCTCCTCCTCGCAAATGACTTATCTCTCTTAGGATCTGTGTCTAGGTGTCCTCTCATAGGATCTAGTGACCACTCTACAGCTAAGTTTACTCTGTCCATTGTTAAGCAACCTCCGCCAGTTCTCCCCTTCAGGGATTTCGCTAGAGGCGTTTACGATGGTCTTCGAGCCTACTTGGCTCAAGTTGAATGGCTTGGTTCTTTCTCCACCGTCACTGATATAAACGACGTTTACGAAATGTTCATTTCCACCCTTCACCATGCTATTGATTTGTTCATACCCCTGGGATACAGATACGGGGCCACTTTTAGGTTACCTCCTTATCTCATCAAGATGTCAATCGCATTACAGAGGCTGTGGGATGTTGCTATTGAAACAAATTCTCCCACAACTTGGGCAAGCTTCAAAACTCTCAGCAGCAAATACAACAAGAAGATCCACAGCTATAACTCCTACATTGAAAAAAAGCTTATCGAAAAGAATGGTCTAAAAGCCCTTTATAAGATTCTAAAACATAGACTCTCAGATAACCCTTGTATTGGAACTCTCCAGCACGATGATATTAGAGCACTTACTGACTATGATAAAGCAGAAATGTTAGCCTCCTGTCTTGAACAAATCTACAACTCGATGCCTAATTCTTGTCCTAATCCATTGCCTTCCTCTCAGCGCAGTGTAATTCCAACTGCACCCTGGTTCTATCGCGAAGAAATCATTGACATCCTTCGTGGATGGAAGTCCTCGGCCTCAACCAACCCCGATGGGATCCCATACGTGGTCATAAAAAATATTATCGTTGAAATTTCAGGTCCTCTTGAGTTTATTTTCAACCGCTGCTTCACCCTCGGAGTGGTTCCCACCAGATGGAAGCACTCAATAGTGGTTCCTCTTCCAAAAAAGCACCCACTCTCGGACCCTAACAACTTCAGACCTATTAGCCTCACTTCAATTTTCTGCCGTGTTTTCGAAAAGTTGCTCAAGAAACATATCGAAGCTCACATAAACTCTCTCAATATCATTCCCACCGTTCAACATGGATTTCGAGCGGGTATGTCGGTTGAAACTTCATTACTCTCCTGTTTCAATGAGTGGACCAAGGCTTATGATAGTAGTTACTCTATCGATGTGGTCTATTTCGACTTTTGTAAAGCTTTCGACAAGGCTCCCCACGATTTACTTATACTCAAGCTGCATTCAATTGGTCTCAAACCTCGGATTGTACAGTGGTTAAAGTCCTTCATTTCAAACCGAACATTTCAAGTTGCAGTTGGCACTTCTCTTTCTCCAGTGCATTCAGTTTCAAGTGGTGTCCCTCAGGGTGGAGTCCTTTCGCCTTTATTATTTAACATCTTCACCTCGGACTTGCCACTTGTGTTGGGAGACCTAGATGTCACCTGTTGCATGTATGCGGACGATATCAAAATTTTCAAAGTTGTTCAGGACACTGACTCGGACTCTATCATTCAACAGGCCATAAACAGGGTCGATGAATGGTCCTCTCGAAATGACCTCCCGCTATCAGTTGAAAAAACTCGTGTTCTTCCCATTGGAAAACTTCCTAGACATCCTCATTATACTTTATCTGGATTTCCCCTGGACGTTGTTAGTGAGGTGAAGGACTTGGGCGTCTCTTATGACAGTAATCTGAACTTCGATACGCACTATAAATCTATCTCAAGTAACGGTCACCGCAGAGTCTATAACGTTTTCAAGGTTCTTCACACTTCGGATCAAAACACTCTACTTAAGGCGTATAAGTTATACATTCGCCCTATACCGGAGAGCAGTACCACCGTCTTTTCTCCCTTCAAAAAGAAGGATATCCTTGCACTGGAGAGAGTCCAAAACACTTTCACCCGGAAACTGTTCCTGCGTAGCTTCAGGCTTCCCTATAGCGATATCCCAAATTCTACTGCTAGAAACCATGCCTTAGGTATCCCCTCTTTGGAATGGAGAAGAAAGCGCTTTGATCTCCTCATGGCGTTTAAGATTTTTAAGGGATTAATTGATCTCCAAATTTCTGATTTCTTCATTCCAGTAACTTCCAACACCAGAGGAGCAGCCTTAACATTTACAACCTGATCGGCCAATACACAGATCAGGTCAAAGTTTTTCTCTTTCAGAGTTCGTACTGCCTTCAACCGTGTCCTTCGTTCTCCTCATTTCTCATCGAGTTATAATACGTTCAAAATGCGCGTTGCTGAGTTCATCACTTAATCTTTCATTGTTTGTGGCATTATAACCCCAAGTCTCTATTCTGTCCTGTTTCTGTTTGGTTTTAGTTTTATTTATTAATTCCATTGTGTGTCGGTACTTGACACTCCTAAATAAATAAATAAATAAATAAAACTACGGAAACACAGATGCACGCATGAATCCAACGCATCTAGTTTTTGCCAAAGTTAAGCAATCCTTCCAAACGATGATATAGGTATGTTTGTAACAGACTTGTTTGTGACTAGTACAACAGTACATTGGAGAATAAAGGATGAACGACGGTGTCACTCAATCTCTTTTGGGATGCGCCACGCATTCTACTTCTACGGGATGTAGTGGGATGACTTATTTATTTATTTATTACATGAGACAGCGTATGTGAGGTAGAATGAAACATGATAGAATGCAACAGGAACAAATTAAATGATGACATAATAAGAATTAGGAATACTAAGGAACCAAATATCACTCTATCAGGTTTTGAAAGCACGAGTACTGCTCGGAAGTTTTTTGTTCTACTTAGTAGGAAATAATCGATTCCAGCTCTATTTGTAAAGTATCGTTAGCGCAGAATTAACCTGGCTCGCGCAAGCACCGTTGAAGTGGCCCCGCCCCTCGTAATTGATTGCTTGCTGATACAGAATTGATCAAGTTCATGCCCACTGACACCACTAAAAATCGTATGGGAGAGAATAAGGTTTTCCTTCTTCTTACTGCAAGGGTAAGAAGCTTGAAATTTGCATTTTGGTCAGAACTCGATGGAATACCGTCATAGAGGAATCCTAGGGCTCTGACCATAAGCTTCCGTGTGAAATTGTTCTGCACTTTTTCAAGCAAAGCTATTAGTTTAATTTTATGGGAATTAAAAACCGGTGTGCCATACTGAAGTATTGGTCTTACATATGTTTTATAAGCACGAATGAGCACCGCTGTGTCTTTTGTGTTGAGAGCTCGAAACATTGGCACTAGTTAAAAGTTCCGACTCCACCATCAAGACTTCGGTCGAAAAAAATTTTTTCGCTGAAACCTTGTCTAGGGGGGTTATTTGGGGTGCTGATCACGAATATGATATCCGTTTTTCACGATTCGGTCGGACGCCACCCATACCGTTAACATGGGAGGTCCAGGTAGGGTCACCGATTTCATTGAAACTTCGTCTAGGGGGTTATTTGGGGTGCTGATCACGAATCTGACATCCGTTTTTCACGATTCTGTCCACCTGCCGCCACCAGTAGGAACTTTAAGAATGTAATCCTGCGCCTTCCTGTATCTATATTATCCAGCCGAATCGTGAAGAACGGATATCAGATTCGTGGTGTGATGATCGCCGAAACTTCGTCTAGGGGGTTATTTGGGGTGCTGATCATGAATCTGGCATCCGTTTTTCGTTTTACGCTGGAGTACGGTAGGTTACAGAAGGTACGGGTGACTAAGGTAATGGTCACCGATTTCGCCCAAACTCCGGCGTAAAACAAAAAACGGATGTCAGATTCGTTATCAACACCCCAAATAACCCCCTAGTCGAAGTTTGGGCAAAATCGATGATTATGACTTCGGCAGCCTTAGTTATCTTTAGCTACCGTACCCTACCGTAATCGGCCGCAATTTAAAAACGGTTGTCAGATTCGTGATCAGCATCCCAAATAACCCCCCTAGACGAAGTTTCAGCGAAATCGGTGACCCTGCCTAGACCTCCCATGTTAACGGTATGGGTGGCGTCCGACCGAATCGTGAAAAACGGATATCATATTCGTGATCAGCACCCCAAATAACCCCCCTAGACAAAGTTTCAGCGAAAAATTTTTTTTCGACCGAAGTCTTGTCGGTGGAGTCGGAACTTTTAACTAGTGCCGAAACATTTTGTACATTAGGGCAGTAGCTTTCCTAGCAATCATCTTACAGCGAGAGTCAAAACTAAGATCATGGGTGACAAGAAACCCTAGATCTTTTAATTGCTCAACTTCCCCTATGCATGACCCTTCCAAGTAGTAATTGAGCTTTGCATTTCGAGAGGTATAATGTAGTACGCAGGTTTTCTCCTTCGATAAAGGGAGGTCCCATTTAATTGACCATTGTGAAACAGCAGCGAGAGCATCTTGTTTTAAATTGTGGTTCGCTTCAGACGTAACACAACTGTACACTTTCACATCGTCTGCAAAAGCACAACATTTTACACAGGAGCCGATGATCAGGGTAGGAAGTCATTGAGAAGACGGGGGATAGGACCCCTCCCTGTGGAACGCCACTAGTTACGGGCTTTGCACTTGAGAATCCGTTAGTCACACGAATTATAAACTCTCCATTCGTTAAGAACGCATCAATCCATCTGATAATTAGGGGGTGAATTCCTATATGACTGAGCTTTCAAAGGAGTTTTCCATGCGAGACTCTATCGAATGCCTTAGCGAAATCCAGATACACGATGACAACTGAGTAACCTTTGTCGAGATTAAAGTGCAGTCGTTCAACGCTTGAATCATTGCAGTAGTAGTTGATTTTCCTTCGACAGAGCCACGCTGAAGCGGCGACTTGAATGCGTATTTGGCCACACAATGACCTGCGGTGGCCAGTCGGTAAAGAAGTCAGCGCTTTATTCTTCCCAAAGTCTGGTACCATTTCAGCGACCCCGAAGGAACGGAAGGCTTGGTTAGCCTGAGCGAAAAATCCGAACCAAGAACCTAGTGTAGGTGCACGCGACAGTCGGCGCTTCCTCCGAATGCGCTATACGCATCCAACAGTACATTATGGTTGGTAATACTCATAGATATCTCATAGATACATTATGGTTGGTAATACTCATGGATATCGGTCAAGGCCAAGAACTCGTTCAATTTTTCCACGAAATCATGTAGAACGAGCGGCGCACTTCGCAAAGGCGTAGTGATCCCATCTTTTATCCCTTTAGAATTTACAAAAATGAAAAATTCAATCGCCTTTTGACTTATTATGAGCAGGGCGTTTTTCTGTATAGCAAACTACGAATATTCATCCATTTATTCAAAAAAAATATTCAAAAATTAGACTTCCAAATAAACGAAAAATGGCGTATTCGGCTCTCGATGATTTGAAAAAAATTGACGGGCGAATAAATTCGATCGTTCAATGATTAGAAAAATTTCGGCATAGAATCTATTCCTTTATTCAATGCTCCGCAAAATATCTCAAAACACAACCATAGTAACAAAGGTATGGCAGTTAATGCTACAGAATCTTACCTGAAGACCTTGTCCCCATTTCTTCGACCCAGACGAGACGACAAATTCAATGGCATGTGTTTCCCGAAGCTGCTCCAACCAAATCTTCAAACAAAGGCAAGTTTGTTTTCTTAACTTGAGCAACCACAATAATCATACCTGAAGTTTTTCCCGGTCAGAAAAAGTTTTGTAGATCAACGGAGCCACAATCCCATGAGCCTGCGTCATGTGCCGCAACAAAAGTGGTCGTGAGTAGGCCATTTCATCGCACTCACTGCACTTCACCTGAAAATGCGTGCAGATTAATGAGGAGCCCGAGATTATGCACCTATTTAGTTCATTTCATTTCCCATGTTCAATTGTCGCCAAATCTTGGTCCGACGTTGGAAAATAATGAAGGAATACTTCAAACTGAGCTACCGAAATTGTTAGCAACATTTTACCCGGTCCGTTTCAGCGCAACCACCTTCTTCAGAGCTGTAAAAAGAACAGGAGTTGAAGAAGTCACTCACCCAAGAACCATTCAGGCCACAACAGTCTAAAAAATAGTGACATAACGAAAACGATGGGAAATTGGCCAACCCCACAAACCTATAGACGCAAACGATTCCGCTACTGAGTCAGATCACCCCTAAACGATCACCTCGCTATAACAGCCAAGCTCTGAAGGTCAGCAAACGAGGCCAGTTCCTCGGCTACCATTACCCGTTCCTTTCTTACTGATCATGGGGTTCTGGAAGGCAATACACTGCACATCGAAAGCTTGGAAAAGTCGAGCTCGTGAGCCAAGACCGTATTCTCAGATGCCGCTACTTTGCTTTGTCACGATGTCTTCTAACCTGTGTTTGATCAACGTCGAGGCAGTTTTGCACTTGTTAGTGCCATTAACGGTCATCTAAATCGGTCGGACACCAATGTATTCCTCCTCGCACCGAGGACAAGTTATGAGGAACACCACTCCTGAGGCCGCGCAAATCTCTTCCTCATCAAATGCGTGCACAACACGGGTCGGAGAACTAAATTCGCATCGCACAGACATCCTAATAAGCTGTGACATAAGATCAACTACATCGGACGGTCTGAGAAGCACTGCAGTGGTTTTCTAATTTCCCACTGGCATGCGGGTATGTCAAAAACAACAAAAAGTTGTAGCACACCAATGCGAGCTGATAGGGCGTGACGCATGGCCTGACCTCGTCCTGCTCGGAAATTAACCTACAAAGCTTAAGAGCTTCAATAATAGTTAGACCTTGGAAAACTGGCAATTTTCCTAAAAGGTTTTCTAAAAGATGTTGCAGGGTACATTCCGGAGAATCATGCACTCAAACCACGGTAGCGGCGAATTCATAGTAGTGGTGATTTGCGGGGGAGGGGTCAAGGAGTTTCGACCTTGGTAAGCCACCCTTTTCACTTTTTAGCTCTGTTTTTAGTATTCTCTAAGCTCTCTCCGCAGAACCTCGGCATTTCCTTAGTGTGTCAATACTGCTGTGCCAAACAAGGTAGTAAGGTCGACCAATTTATTGAGCGGCCTCACGTTTCGACCTGTTCGCCGTCTTCAGAGGCCTAAAAGTGGTTCGAGACTTGATTTCTCACCTACTCGACCAAACGCCTTTGCATCCCTCTTCCGATATCGTCCTAGCTGCCAAAGCGAAAAACCCCAATGCATGAAAAACCTGCTGATCCACCGTCGAAGCGAAGCGACATCGCTACTGCTGACGATAGTTGCCGAGTGGTGACTGAGACATACTGTGTCATTCCGCACTGATTATACTGGGTATACCAGCGTCATTCTTAAGGACATGAATGTCATCACCGGTCGCTCTATAGCTCACAATGCAAAAGGAATGGTAAGAAGTCACTAGTGATCGAGGGACACTCATTTCGTCTATTCAGTGCTCGATCCTTGCGGAAATCCAGAATGCTTCTAACGCCTTCCTAGGCGAAATGTCAGTATCATACGTCAGAACCATGCGCTTAACATCAAAGTCGGTTCCTCAATGCCCCTCAACCCTGTGCACGGCTAACGGACTAAATAGAATACCACGCCTTTTACTATCTAAGTGTTCTTTAATGCGAACTGCCAGTACCCTATCAGTTGCCCCGATGTATATATGCAAGTCCCCCACACAAGTTGATACACTGCACCAACTTTGACGCAATCCCCCAACTTATTATGGGGACGTCCAACACATTCTTCTGATATACACTCCCTATCGTAAAGCTTATTTCGCACTAGCAGCTTCCTGATGTTGTCACTTTGGATGCTAACAAGAACAACATCATCTTCTTGCTGAGCCCGGACTATGCTCCGCTGTATGGCAGAAAGGATACTATCAGAAATTAAAGGAAGACAAAGGGGTATACAGTTTCAGCGTGGTATATTGCGTTGCACAGGGCAGATCCTTTGGTGGTATTGTGATATCACACAGCCATTTTGGAAATCTTCGAGGCTAATCTCAATGACTCTTGTCGCTCTTCAGAGCCTTGCATATACCCCTGCAGTTCTGAACATTTTCCTTACCACTGCGCGTTCAACAGCCGTAGGATGTACAGAAGCTGCATGGACCAGAATATTCTTAGAGCTTTCTTTGCGGTACCACTTCACCCTGATTCACCCTGATGATGCCACCCGACATTTTAATCTGCGCGTTTAAATAAGACAGCCACCCGTTCTTGGGAGTTTCCTTCGTAACCTTATGTACTGCGATTGAGTAGATTGAAACACTCATCCATTTCGGACTGTGTTGATGTTATGATTAAACAATAATCTTTGTATCTGCAGTACATTAAGGGAAGACGTTCTAGAACTGGTTGCTCTATTTTGCCCATAAAGCAAACGGCAAGAACTGGAGCAAGTTGTTGACACATGGCTAAACCTCGCATTTGCGATCTACCTGGCCATTTGAAAATATTACAACTTAGGCACTCCTTGATTAGAGTCATGATGTATACTTAATGTGATGACGATCAAGCATTTCTGATAACGCCTGAAGGGCATCCTCGTTTTGGACGCTTGTGTATAGCGAAGTCACATCAAAGGACTCTATTACACATTGTTGATCAACATGTCTGCTAACAAGGGAACTGTCTGAACGGTACGCCGGAACCGCAAGAACGAGTACTATAGGGAGAATCCCCGTCCGCCAAATAGTTACAGAACATGTTTTATTTTTGCCGAATCCTCAAGGCAAACGAGTACGAGGGTGTAATGGTTAAGGGTACGCAGAGCGAGCTTACCACGCCAGCGCAAGATGGTGGCGACGTGGACTGGACGGCGCGGTTGTAGAGGGGATGCCTCATGTTCGTGAGGTCTAAGGTTCGGTTCCCATGCTACGTCGCGTTTTTGCTTTTACCATAGGATCGGATTTCCATAGAGATTTCCATATCTGAACTTGTTGTTGGAGTTTGCTACGGTAAGATGTTTTTATTACTTATTATTTGTCGACATCTCGTAACTCACCAGCAATGTCCGAAATATGCCAAATGCGATTCTGTATGAAACTTTTACTCCAATAAATTGTTCTCATTGTCAAAGTAAGAAATTTTGACACAGGAGCAACATGAAACAGCGGCAGAATGCCAGAAAAAATGCTTCAAATGCAATTTGTTAGTGTCAGTGAGGTGAGTGCCACCAGTGTACTCACAGTGTAGAAGGGGACCACATGATCTTCAACTTGACCTACCACCTCGATCAATATTCTCGCCTCTGTTATGCTTACAAAGTCGCGCGGTTATAACAAGCTGCGCCGCCAACACTGACTCTACAATGCCTGCTAACCCTCGAGTGGTCATTCACCTACTGACACTGAAGTGCGGATCTCCACTGGATGCTGTCCATTCGAGAGACGAGAGGAAGCTGGCGGAAAGATAGCAAGTATCCTACAGGATTTCGAACTGCGACAGCTGGAAATCGACGAAGTGGAGAAGTTGGAGGTAGTGGAAGAAGAGGACCACGAGTTTCAACCAGAAGAGGATTGTGCCGGAGTCACGACACCACTAACCAGTGAAGGCACTATCACGTTTTCGGGAGGGCAGATCGTTTCGGAGGAAAAGATTTGGCTATACTAGAATCGTTATACTATACAAGTTTGAGAACTGGGGAAAGTGGACTGTATCGCGATTCCAGGCTTAGGCTGCAGCGGAGTGCCACTGGGCAGGGACTGTGAAGCCAAACACAAGTTCAGATATGGAAATCTATAGAAATCCGATACTATGGTAAAAGTGCAAAAACGCAACGTAGCATGGGAACCAACCAACCCTAAACCTCACGAACATGGGGCTTCCCCTCTACCACTGCGCCACCCAGTCCACGACACCAACGTCTTGCGCTGCCGTGGTAAGCTCGCTCTGCGTACCCTTAACCATTACCCCTCGTACTCGTTTGCCTCAAGGATTCGGCAAAAACAAAACATGTTCTGTTACTATTTGGAGGACGGGGATTCTCCCTATAGTACTCGTTCTTGCCGTTCCGGCGTACCGTCCAAACAGTTCCCTTGTAAGTAGATAGTCAAGGAATAGCCCGTATTAGACAGGTGCAAAGGAACGTATCAACAACTGGCTCACAATTCTGTTGAGAAGCCAGGAGATTCTGTCGTTTAGTTCCCCCCCCCCCCACGAAACTTATGATAGGGCTTATCTTGAATGTTCCCTGTGACATCGACAGTTGCGGAACAAGTATATTGGTTTTAAGTGGGCTATAGAAGACTGGAATGGTTGGATTGTCCTCTACTGAAGACTTTTCTGCTAACCACATAGGTCATCCACACGTGGTTAAGGCACCGGCATTGTGACCAAAACTCATCCGCAGTGGCGTGTCGGTAAACCGACGAATTTCGCAGATGAAGTTCTGTTATCTCACGATCCAAGGATTGTGGCATAACTACAAACTTTCCACCCTTATCACTCACAGAGATAAGGATCGTACCACTCGAGCTTAACTCTTAACTAACGCAATTCCTGGGCCCTCTCCACTGATCATATGTCAAGTTGTTATTGTTCTGCTGCTCATGATTTCTGTTTTTAGTCTCTTGTCAAATATGAAAGGGGCTGGTTTTCGTTGCGTGTAGTTACATCGCGTTCCCAATAAACCATGTTTGACTCGAAAAGAAAATGTCGTCCAAACTTTTTCTTGTGATTAAAGGAGGTGCTTATCACGAATCCTTCGACAAAAGTAGGTGGCGGTGAGTATGTGCAAGTGAAGGGTGGGGGGGGGGGGGGAAAATAAAGAATACCCGGCAGTACTATTATGACTACAAAAGTCGAGGAAAAGTTAATAAATCCCCCTTACATCGCCCCGTACAGTTATTTTGGGTCCTGAGCCCGAATATGATATCCATTTTTAAAAATTCGGCCGACTACGGTAGGTTACGGTGAGCAAGGATGACTGGGTCAAGCATGTCACGATTTCGCCCTTTCTTCGCCTACGGAAAAGCTGCTGGCCACGAATATGTCATTCTTTTTCTATATTATCAATTTTTTGTGAACTGTTTTCCATCTCAACGTAGAAGACTGAAAAGCAAGTCTGACCACAAAGGTGAAGAAAGTGATTCTATGCACTGACATTGACAGACTTGATCACCCATGCCCGCCATACACTACCGTAGCCCGCCGAACTTTCCTTTCAAGTTTATCGTGATTAGCGCACAAAATAACCGCACTGGGCGATGTATGCACGAAATTTCTTTCGACCTCCCCCAGACTTCAGCATAACAATAGCATACTACTATATGCAGAGGAGGATATTTTTTGCCCTAAGTCACCCTTTCCGAAATTCATCACACCTCGTGGCTTAAAGGACGATACTGGAGAGAAACGTCAGAAATTCGACTGGGCTTGACGAGCTGCAATAGGTTGTGAACAGAACCCTAGACGAAGGCACAACCGTGTTAGTTCTATGGTACGTGCCGGTTGTCCTGTAGCAACCCCACTTCTACAGGGTGGCCCATAAGTCCTGCAACAAGTTTCGCGCTCTCGTTACCTGGAAGGATATTGATTTTTTTGAACCAAGTGTTAACCATTATTTAGTTCACTCCTTCTTGCATATCTCTTATAGTTTTCAAAAATGTATATCCTTTTTGTAGAGAAAGGTGGATGCGCGTTTAAAAAGAGCCCAAATCCTCGCCCTGTCCAAATCGGGACACACAACTTCGGAAATCGCTGAAATTCTGAAGGTCAATCGCTCGACGGTTTATCGTGTGATCAAGCGTGGAACTGTTCAAGATCTTCCTAGTACTGGACGCCCGGTGAGTGTTACTACACAACAACTGAAGAACACTGTTAGATTGCGAGTGACACGCAATCCAGCGAGGAGCATAAGGAAATTGGCGAAAGATCTCCACGTCTCCCGCACCACCATGCAAAGACTGGTCAGGAACAAACTGCACCTTCGGCCGTACAAGGACAAAAAAAGACATGGGCTCAGCAACCAGCAGAAAGTATCGAGGAGGAAAAAATGTATTGCGCTACTGAAGCGCGTCGCTCGCGACGAGCATCTCTCGACAGTTTTCTCTCATGAGAAATTATTCACCGTTGAGCGGGCGTACAACCACCAAAACATGAGGATACTTGCAAGCAGCTCTAAGGAAGCCGACTCCATTGGAAGAGTGGTCTCAACCAGCCTCAGTGATGGTTTGGGCAGATGTGTCGGCAACCGGCCGCACACCTCTGGTTTTCGTTGAAAAAGGAGTAAAAATAAATGCGGAAAGTTACCTGGAGGATATCCTGAAGAAACATCTTATTCCTTGGGCTCATTCCCACTACGGCGAGGCCGAATGGACGTTCCAGCAAGACAGCGCTCCGGCGCACAAAGCGAAAAGGACACAGGACTGGTGCCGACTCCACACAGGACTGGTGCCGACTCCATCTACCCAATTTCATACCTGCAGAGGAATGGCCAGCAAATTCCCCAAATCTCAACGTAATGGATTACTGTGTATGGGACATTTTAGAGGAGAAAGCCTGCTCTACACGACACAGCAGCGTGGAAAGTCTGAAGTCCTCCTTGAAGAAAGCCTGGGACGAGATTCCCCAAGAAGTTCTGCGACGCGAAGTGGACAGCTACTCCGACCGTTTAAAGGCTGTGGTAAAGGCAAAAGGAGGTCATATTGAATGATTGTCATGGCAGTTTGTTTGCTAAGACATGAGTAAACTGTTGTTCAAATTGTGTTCGTTTTCATCCTTCCTGACCGGAGTTATGCGGCGAAGTTTTTGTTGCAGGACTTATGGGCCACCCTGTACATACTCGCCGTCACCTACCATGGTCAACCGCAAGCGCGAAAACGTTTGCCAAATTTGTAATCAACACATCAATTAGCCTGTAGACGAAGTTTGGGCGAAATTTGTTTTAGTTCTTCAGAATCGTGGGCATACATGTCCTCCATCCCCCTTCCCTAGGATTAACGGAGTGGTAGGGAAAAATCGGCAGCAGCAAGGGTATCAATACCACGAGATGGATCCAAAATGCTATATTTCGTTGTCGACCACGTCGGAAATGAGGTTATAACGAAAAAGCCAAAACTGTGACTTTCCGAGGCCAACGATGTACTTGGAAGTTCCTAAACGGAAAGACTCTATCCAGCAATCTCCAAACCCCGCCCCCAGAGTCGAACCCTCGATCCTCTCCTGCAAGTCTGCACCACTATCCACTTGGCCACCAGATCGCTGTCACCGGAGCTGTGAGTGATTCACCTGATTGTACCTCATGGTCTGTTTAAGATAACCTAGGAGGTAGCAGTTTGTTATTATCTAACAATAATTAAAGCTCCAAACCTTTTGCGGATTCACTTCTACAAGGCCATTCAAGGCATCACTTTTGGCTTACCAGCCGGCACTGAAGTGCTACGATTTTTTGCCAATTTTTGACTTCCCCAGATGCCCGCAGGAAAACTGGAAACCACTACGTGCTTCCCAGACAATCATCTACAACCGTCAATAGATCACTTTAGAAATCTTCACGGGAAATTCATTGACAATTCTTGTAAGTCAACTCTGCGAATAGTTGAACCCTGAAAGCATTCAAGACAAAGGGCACCGAGAAACAAATCTTGGCGAGCACTTGGTCACTGCTTCGTCAGACATTGAAAGGTTAGATGTATTGGTCTACTTCCGTTCCGTCTCGTGTCATCCCTAGCTTTTTAGACCGCTGTGGCTTGGACAACTACCGCTCCAACTCCTCTTGATTCCTTGCTCCGAAACGGTTGCGCCAGAACATCAGCCGTATAAAATTTGGTTGACAACCTTGGTTGGCCAGCTCGAAGCTTTCCATAATCATTCTTCAACAGAACTATCGAATCTTAAAGATCAAAAACACTGCGGTGATAGATGGTTTAGATGACTCTCCGCTCACTGAATAACCAATGAAACACACACCCCCTTTGGCTTGCTTGACCTGCGTGTCGCCTGAGGAACCGCAGCATTGCTGGTGGCTTTTCGATTGTGAGTGATCATCACGTGACGCCGTAAAGAAGCTTGCGTAGATCCATGCCAGAAGCACGTCATCTCCGAGCAGCTGTAACAAAACAAACGGTCCTCACTGTTTCGATGCGATCCTTCCAAAGGCCACTTACTAAAAGCTCCTCTTGTTCGCAAGTGGGTAGTAGCCATCATCACCTGCATCCATTTCTGCTAGACAAGCTGGAGAGTCACCGCCTGAAAACAATCATATTCAATGGTGAACGATGAGCTGAGATGCTACCAGTTTCAGAAGTGCTTCACCTTCATATATGATCTCGTACTCATCTGCAGAGCACTCGCCACCCATTGACATGCTAGGCGGAACGGTAGGTATCAATATGCGTCTTGGAGAAAACGAGCTAGGCGGCGATTTACTCTCTCTGTAAACGCTACCTCATGAACTGGACTAACCGAACGCGACAAAGTCGCGACGATTAAAAGAGAAAAATCAAACGCACATCTCGCCCTTAGGTATCCGAAGGAGGTATCGACCACTCTGTTGATTTCGAGCCACTGGGATGCGAACGATGCCGCTAGAGCAAGCCGCTCTCGACGTCGACGTCTCCTCGACCTAAGGGTATGATAAGTAGTAATATAGAATTGAGCCCAATTAGCGGATTTGCATACCAGCCGCGGAAGAGACGCATCCTCTTCAACTACTGCCTGAGAATACGCCACAGGAGAGATGCTAAACGACGCAGAAGCATCAGTGCCCTTATTCCGGTAGCTCACGAACTGCCTCTGAAATAAGTGCGCAGCACATGATGGTCAGTTCAGCTAAACTGCACTGTATGAACATTTCCCTGGGAAGCACCTTCTCTTCATCCCTTTCTAAACCTTTAATTCCAACAAATTCTCGAGCTCGGCAGTTGGGCAACAGCGATTGTGTCAGGCAAACAAGATAAAGTTCAACTGTTTGCCCTTTTGAGAGAAATGATAGGTATAAACAGGGTGCTCTGATGGTGATAGCTACACGAAAGGTTATCAAAAAGGATAGCACTCGTACTGGACTGCGGCATCATTGAAGAAAAAAATTAAGAAGCGTGAGCTTCGTGTGTCTTGCACACTACGTAAGGTGACACGTACCAAATAGAGGTCCGTTTCCACAAATTTGCCGCCCTGAGCTTCACTAAAGATATTGGAATTCCACTGCTATGATGCGAAGCCAGTAGTCAAAACTGATCGACCACGCTTCCGATAATAAACCTTCTTCAAGTCTATAATAACACAGTTACGTATCTTGAGCACAAACACAGTGCAGCAAGGAGTCCCAGCCTCCGTCTTTGATCCCTGGTCCGAACTGCTTCAACCGCTGGTAATTACAATACGTAACTACCTGTTACAGTAAACCTCAACAACCCTTATGGTCAGAAACGACGAAAGATCTCACTAGAGACTTCATCAGATTAGCGGAGTTCTGTTTTAACAGAGTTTTAAACAAACAGCAACCATTTAGGACCATTATCAAGCCAGCATGCTCATATTCTTTATAGACTGCTACATATGTGTTTAACGAGCGCAGTATGAGAAGATGCCGGCAATCGCTGCTCAGGATTACAGGTTCCTGGTTCGGATTTCCTGCCCAGGCCAACCAAGCCTTCCCTTTCTCCGGGAGCGGTGAATTGGTACCAGACTTATCTGCGAAGAGAAACCACTAAGTTATCCATCCACTGGCCACCGCAAGTCATTGTATGGTCAAATGCGCATTCAAATTGTCTTCAGGAAATTTCGGCATGGCGCATCCCAAAAATGAGAAAGGTTAACGCTGTCTTTTAACCTTTTATCCTCAACACGTTGACGACCTTCTTCGCGTGTCTGGCGCGTGGGATCAACCGATTTTTTGCAACGCCGACAGCGTGGGATGACATCATGTCGTACGGTCTTACGCGACCGCAAAATTCGTCTCTTGGTGGAAAGCGATGATGAGGATTACGAGGTGGTCCAGGACGATGTTGATACTGAGGACGATATCCCTGTACTACCAAATGACGACGATGGCTCAAAAAGTGACGTAATAGAATCCGAAGCAGAAGATGAGGATAAGGAAGCTTGGAAGAGCGATTTTGAAGCCCCTAATCGGTGGAACTTTGCGAAGGAGACACGGCTTTCATGACGATGTGTTCGACTGCGGTAGGCCGATCGATTATTTTTCAATGACGAATTGTTAGTTGAAGCCATTACTTGACGAGAAGCTCAATGAATCAGTAACCGAAACATGTTTTTGTGGACCACGCATTTTATAACAATGTCTGAAGATGAAGCACACATGACACAAAAAAGTTACTCGGAAAGATCTGAATCCAAGTAGAAAAATAAATTGGAAGGCTGTGGCCTGACATCATGTCACACGGTCCCACGCGGCCGAAAGGGTATATATATATATATATATATATATAACACAAGCCACAGCTATAAGCAATAGAATAAGTTTAAAAACAAAGGATGTATAATGGAGAGAGCAATGAACTGTTCTTCAAGGAATGACTCCAAATCTGCATTTAAAAAAATGAACCAAAATCGAGAATAAAGGGCTAAAAATTATAAAATGACTCATACCGTGAGCGGCGATAACTTGTTGGCAACCAAAGAACCCTGAGCTGCGGCCAGTCCCACAGCGTCTGATCTGTAGCTAATAGGGATTCCATCGCCGTTGGCCTGCCGAAGCGCAGAGGAAGATCGGCGAGGCAGCATGCTAATACCCTCAGTTCTGAACGGGTTACAGTTGGCGCGACAGAGCATGTAACGGAAAACTGCAAGCTAATGCGCAACTGCTTCGGGTGGCGGAACACCCTGGGCGTCTTTGGTGCCACTTTTTAGGGCAACCTGGTAAGCTGAGCAACAGATGAAGGAAACAACAGCGCTGCCGTACAGCTGGGATATCAGGGCCGAGGGGGAGCAAGCCGGACACGCTGAACTGACGAGGAACCGAAGAAAAGCGGAATCTGAACTATACGAACGGCGAGAAATCGATTCCACCGGCAGCGGTTCAGCTGTTGGTGGCCACGCCGGCTGCCGTCCGCGATATCGCGAACAAACTCCGCGGCACCTGCGACGTCGCGAGGACGACCAGCCGTGCTCTCTGGGGACGGACCCGCTCCCTCTGCAGCCCCACGCTACAGGGCGAATCCGGTGCCCCGAATGGCAAAAGGCGATGCCGAGACGCCTCACCCGCTCCTGAACTGCATTGGCCCAGCGTCGAGTTAGCGTGCTCGGCCGCGACTTTTCGCTCCTACTCCACCGCTTGTTCCAGTGGAGCGCGTTGTTGCAGAATTTCGTTAACGGGGATTATTGTACCTCAGCACCACAGGAGTTGAAAGGAAAATTAGCCCTAACGGCGCAAATAGGGTCACCTTATAAAAATGTCACCAACACGAAACAAACGAGGCAAGGCACACTGATAGTGAAGAGAACAAACAAATAATGCTGTAGCTTTCAAACTTACAAGACTTTTTCGGTAGAACGCATCAAATTGGCAATTGGGTGTCTGGTGTGCAAGTAAATTGGGTGTCTGGTGTGCAAGTACGGACAAGCGCCTTAGGACCTGTTCATACTTCGCGGCAAGAGCGACTCGTCGCCCATGCAAAAGCATATCGATTAAAACCGAGCGCGCGCCGCCGAAAAATGTTCATACTCGAGCGCCGGCGCCGTCGCTCCAGTCGCTCTTGTCGCTCTTGTCGCCTGTTCATACTTCGCGCCGGCGCCGGGAGCGACTGGAGCGACTGGGGCGACGAATGGAGTGCGGTGTACGTAATTACACCGCACTAGTGCTGGAAGGGAACTATTCCTGTTCTGCCGTTCTTCATACAAAGGTAGGGAGTACTTTTATTTTCTTTTGAGTGCCAGGGCACAAATAGGGTCGGGGGGGGGGGCGGTCACCATGGCCGGCCGCGGCGAGTAGCTACATACAGCGCATGTAAATGCAGTTTTATCTCCTTGTTTCGATTACATATCCGTCTTTTATCTGCCTCCGAATTGGGCAAGGGAGGGAACTCCAGGATGTAGGCAGTTTCAACATTGGCGCGTCACTCGACTCACACCCTGGAGTCTCTTCCCCGCCCAGATCTGTGCGCTCCTTTGCGTGAGTGGAGGAGAGCACAGAACAGAGCTATAGCATTGTTCCTACCTTTTCTTTTCTACAAGAACTCGGTCACCCAGACAGCATTCTCCGGTTCTAACGTGACGACAATGGAGCACGCAAGTAGGAAAGTGATGAAACATCGAGGCAGTTCAAAACCGCTTTGGCGCCACAAATATGGTGCAATTACGTACACCACACCACGTCCGTCGCCCCAGCCGCTCTTGTTGCTCCAGTCGCTCTTGTCGCCTGTTCATACTTCCGCGCGCTGCGCACGCTGCGCATGCCGCGCACGCCACGCGCGCTGCGCTCTTGTCGCTGCTGTCGCGAAGTATGAACAGGCCCTTATTCGACCCCTCACCTCCAGCAAACATGCTTAGGAGGATTACTTGGGACTGAGGATTGGTTTGCTGTTCGCTTAGGTGAGGTCCGCAGCTGGGTTCTGCGCTCGAAGGGCTAGGGAAGGGACTCCAGCATGAGAGCGATCCAAACTGTTCGTGTTGAAACTACATTTGTCGCTTAGGTGAGGTCCGCAGAAGAACCAGGCTAGGGAAGGGACTCCAGGGTGGGTGCGATCCAAGCTGCTCATGTGGAAACTCCTTTCGTCGTTCAGGGGAGGGGTCCGCAGCTGGAGGGAAGGGACTCCAGCATGTGGGGCAAAAATGCCGCAACGCAGGAGGACCAAACCCCAAGCGCACCCGTACGAGGCAAACCCTCTACCGACTGCGCCACGATCCGCTTCCCAGTCGCGCCATCACTAGCGTACAAGAGACGTCGACGCGAGCTACGACGCATTGGCAGCAGGCGCACGCTACAGTATCCCGCAAACCTGCGCATCAACCCGCGCGCGCCAATTTGATGCGTTCTACCGAAGGCGTCTTATCTCAGACTTAGGCAGGGGAAGGGACTCCAGGTTGTGGCTCAAGTGACGCACTCGTGTTAAAATCGCCTAAATCCTGGAGTTCTCTCCCTTGTCCAATTAGGAATCACATAAGACGCGGATCTATAATCGGAGCGAAGAGATAAGTCTGCATTCACATTCACTGTATGTAACTACTCGCCACGCCGGCCGCCACGTTGTGGTGACCCCCCTGGACCCTTCTCGCTCCGCGTGACCTCTGATGTATACTTTGGTTGATAGAGGTAGAAAGCATATCCCACCATTATATAATAGAGGAGGGCTTTTTTGTCTGTTCGTGATTCTTCGGAACTTCGTAAACTTCGCGGGCTCGATGGTTTAATCACCCAAGTTTGCGGCACGACTTCTCTCCGAAGGGGAGCGCCGGGAGGTTAGCAATCGCCTCTGCCGAGGAGGACACGTGAGGCGTTGCGAAATAGGCCGGCACCGCGGCTGTGTCCGCGCACGTGTTGGATGGCTACTGCTCGAACTGGCCCCCTTGAAGGCTTCTGTCCTCGCTACCGTTCAATTAGTGGACCTGCAGTATCCCACCATTCCACCATATATAATAGAGGAGGGTTTTTTGTCTGTTCGTAATTCTTCGGAACTTCGTAAACTTCGCGGGCTCGATGGTTTAATCACCCAAGTTTGCGGCACGACCTCTCTCTCGGAAGGAGAGCGCCGGGAGGTGAGCAATCGCCGCAGCCGTGGAGGACATGTGAGGCGTTGCGAAATAGCCCGGCGCCGCGGCTCTATCCGCGCAGGTGTTGGGTGGCTACTGCCTCGAACTGGGCCCTTGAAGGCTCCTGTCCTCGCTACCGTTCAATTAGTGGACCTGCGGTATCCTGCGGTGCTGCTGCAGTTGTGTTGCTGCGGGGTACGGCTCTGCCGCCTGTGTGCTCCGGCCGAGGTCACAGCTCATTTCTTGCTACCTCCGCTGTGTTCGGGATTTTCCTATACTATCCTAAGTTCGTTGTGGTGAGCACATGCATCCGTTTCTCCCGCCCATTCATGCTTCCTACTTATCGCTTGGATCCCCAGTTTGGTGGTTCATGTGAGTGGCATTTACACTCTCAACCAAATAAAAGCTGTTAATCGAATAAAATCTGCGGTGAACTTTTGGAGTGCACGGCGCTATCTCGTCTTCTATTGCGCTCTATGTTTTCTTCTTAGCTGTGGGCTGTAAGTAAGATTCTCTCATTCGAAGTTCGTTGGGTTGAGCGCATGCATCAGCTTCTCCCGCCCACTCACGCTTCCTATTTATCGCACTTTTCGACTTCCTTAAGTGGGTTTGAGTTTCGAACTGAACCTAGATGAATGGAAACGGAGCTACACACATCACTTCTGTCCAGAATTCGACTTACTTAAGTGGGCACTTCCGTTACTGAGCATTCTGCTTTTTTCCACACGCTGCACGACGGCAATGCTTCGCTATGATCTATCGGAGGTTTCCATTTTCTTACCCGCAAAGTACGGCTCGATCGTCGATATTGCCCATTCGACTGCGATCATTTGACACGTTCCCAACGCCCCTCCTCCACCCACACACGCAAACGCACACGTAGCAAAACACACAACACGCGGCACACACAATAGACACTAACACACACGTTCGGTTTTTCATCACCTACAGTGAGAATTGACAGTCCATCCGCAGCCATCTAAGGCATCCCAGTGGGATCTCATCGTTTATCAACATTCACCCAACAGCACTCGAATAAAACTAATTATGTTTCGTGATGTGTGCGTATGTGTGTGGGTCTCGCCGCTAGGGATGCTTCCTTGCTCAGTGTCGGTTGCCGGCGAAGCCTTCCTAGGAGGGTATGAGTTTCGAATTGAACCTAGATGAATGGAAACGGAGCTACACGCATCACTTCTCTCTAGAATTCGACTTCCTTAAGTGGGCACTTCCGTTACTGAGCATGCTGCTTTTTTTTCCACACGCTGCACGATGGCAATGCTTCGATATGATCTATCGGAGAGGTTTCCATTTTCTTACCCGCAAAGTACGGCTCGATCGTCGATATTGCCCATTCGACTGCGATCATTTGACACGTTCCCAACGCCCCTCCACTCACACACGCAAACGCACACGTAGCAAAACACACTACACGCGGCACGCACAATAGACACTAACACACATGCTCGGTTTTTCATCACCTACAGTGAAACTTGACAGTCCATTCGCAGCCATCTAAGACACCCCAGTGGGATCTCATCGTTTATCTACATTCACCCAACAGCACTCGAATAAAACGAATTATGCTTCGTGATGTGTGCGTATGTGTGTGGGTCTCGCCGCTAGGGATGCTTCCTTACTCAGTGTCGGTTGCCGGCGAGGCCGGCAGCCGACGCTGGGTAAGGAATCATCCCTAGCGCGGCTCGGCATTGGGATGGGTTGATACCCCACGTGGCTCACGATACCCGACGCCGGCGAAGCCGGCTAGCGGATCCAATGGACTACACATGCAAGGCATGAGAAGATAAGACGTACAGCATTATCTAGTAACCAGTCGTTCGGCGGCCTAGCGGCCGCCTACGACTGGTCGGGGGCTTCGCCCCCAAACCCCGAGAATAGGACGCCATGGCCGCTACGGGTTTCCTATTCTTCCCTAGGCCTTCTGACCATTATGTTAATCGAGATGGATCGGCTGATCTTCCTCAACGTGATCCTCAAAAATCGATAATATCGATCGGTATCGATTGGTCGACTTCAGATTCGTGTTCAGCGACCTCGATTACCCCAAAGGCCGAAGCTTCGCGCCACTTGAACGCCATCCTCAAAAAATCGATAATATCGATCGGTATCGATTGGTCGACTTCAGATTCGTGTTCAGCGACCTCGATTACCCCCAAGGCCGAAGTTTCGCGCCACTTGAACGCCATCCTCAAAAAATCGATAATATCGATCGATATCGATTGGTCGACTTCAGATTCGTGTTCAGCGACCTCGGTTACCCCCAAGGCCGAAGTTTCGCGCCACTTGAACGCCATCCTCAAAAAATCGATAATATCGATCGATATCGATTGATCCGACTTCAGATTCGTGTTCAGCGACCTCGATTACCCCCAGGCCTGAAGTTTGTACCGCCGACGTGTTCAGCACGTCTACGGCTCGCCATGCACGGTTGCCGACGTGTTCGGCACGTCTACGGCTCGCCATGCACGGTTGCCGACGTGTTCGGCACGTCTACGGCTCGCCATGCACGTTGGACGACGTCTTCGGCACGTCTTCTGAATCCCGACGCACGTTGGACGACGTCTTCGGCACGTCTTCTGAATCCCGACGCACGTTGGACGATGTCTTCGGCACGTCTTCTGAATCCCGACGCACGTTGAACGACGTCTTCGACACGTCTTCTGAATCCCGACGCACGTTGGACGACGTCTTCGGCACGTCTTCTGAATCCCGACGCACGTTGGACGACGTCTTCGGCACGTCTTCCGAATCCCGACGCACGTTGGACGACGTCTTCAGCATGTCATCTGAATCCCTCCGCACGTCGGACGACGTCTTGAGCACGTCTTCTGAATCCCTAAGCTCTGCACTTGATCCCCATTCTTACCCTGACGCGTTGTTCGCTGAATACATCGTAAGCTTGGGTGATCCGCCGCCGGGGTTTCAGTTCGCTGGCAATCGCCCATTGTTAAGCTGAAAGAAAACCCGGCTGGCATACGCCGCAACGCCGCATATCTTGGCTTCAGTCCCCTCTCCGTGACTGACAACGTGACCGACGGATTAAGCGAATTATATATAGTAAGATAACATGTATGCCATAGTTGTGTGAGTATTATTATCACTCCGTTACCCCGTAGAAGTTCACGTCTTTAATAGATTGGATTTTTTGATTCTCCAGCTCAAGTAGCAGTGTGGGTCATAGGAAAAGGCGCAAATAGGGTCGGGGGGGGGGGGGGTCACTCCCTACTCAGTGGTTATACGCCTTGTTAAAAAGGCACATGTATGTACAGTTATATCGTAAATGGCCTACCTCAGTTCACTGCAGGGGTAGAACACACTATTGCTGCAAAAAAATCCGATTTCAAAGGGCAAATAGGGCTGTACTTCATGGTGACCCCCCCCCCCCTCGGACCCTAGACCCTACTCGGACATTCGGGTTCGACGAGCCGAACCGAATAACAACACGAGCCACGCGGTCGCGAGGCTCGAATTGCTATTGGGGGAACCGCTGTTGCTATCCGGGAGAAGCCGGTCAACTGAGGGGCGGCTCCTGTTGCTATCCTGTTGCAAGTAGCTGTTGCGTTCGGTTGCTATTGTGTTGCCGTTCGGTTGCTAAACGGTTACAGGATAATCGTTCCTTCGCTCCGATAACCGTGCCTTCGTATTCCCGATACTCGGGCAGCCATATATCCACGTATATCCAGCTCAATACGTACATATTTATGTGTACACATATAAATACATAAATACATATATACATTTATGCATATACACATGTGTACGCATGCATATATATGTATATACGTGTATATATGTATATATATTTATTTATTTATATTTATATTTATTGTAGCCAACAACAATTACAAAAACAGGCAGACAATGAGAAATCTACGATTGGCTATGGAAGAAGTCTAAAAAAAATGTCAAGTCACCCTTGCTTTTTCCTCATCAGACTTGCAAAGCACACCATTTTCACCGAATATAGATCCAATACCTTTTTTAGTTTCAGACGCTCATTCACATAATTATAAAACAACTTATGGTTCTTCGCATGGGCTATTTTCTCTTCAGTCTGCAGGCTTAGATTTGCTAACTCTCTTTTTAGTTTTTTTGAGAAGCGGATGTATTTCTGAGCACCTATTTTATGTTGTGCGTAGTAAAGCATTCTTACTTTCTGTGCAAGTTTCTTAATTCTCATTGGGTAGCGGTACTCTTTTTTGATGGTTTTCATTGGGACTAATTCTCTGATAAGCTTATAACAGTTATAAAGGTAGACGGAATAGTATTCATCTACGGACTCACAAGGTAACATTTCGTTGCGCCAGTTGATCTTAAGGAGTCGTTGACAAATCTCTGAATAATCCCCTCTTGCAAAATCGTAACGTGAATGCTTCAGGGACCCATTTATGTCGCTTAATTTGAAACGAAAGGATACCATATTGTGATCGGAGGTTGAGAAAGGCTCACGAGTGTGTGTATCGTGAATGATATCCATGTTGTTTGTTAGGACTACATCTAGAATATTTGATCCCAGCGTAGGAGTTACTACAAGTTGTGAAAACGCATATTCGCTGCAGAGTTCATAGAACTCCCGTGCTGACCCGTAGAGCTTGGATGGTTTGCCTTTATTTAGCCAATCAATTCTGGACAAGTTCAGGTCTCCTAAAATTATACAGTTTGAGCTTCTCTCTAAAATATCTGTAATATAAGCTAGTGCCTCATGAAACGATGCTGAAGCGCAAGTTGAGCTTCTGTAGAATAAATCGAAATACGTGGATTGTTGTTCAGTATTGACGCATAATATTAAGCACTGGCAATAAGGTGAGAAATTTCGCGAAGCAAACAAATGGTGGGGGAGTTGATCTAGCACCAGAGCCAGTACACCATCTCCAGTAGTGTAACCCTCTCTATCGCATCTATAGATATGGTATGAAAGGTGTGGGCACAAGGTGGCGTCGCAAATTGGTCGGACTTACACCACGTTTCCGTAATAAAAACCATAAGAGGAGTGGCAGTGTGCAGCAAATGTCGTAGGTCTGATAGCTTATTACAAATGGAACGTGAGTTGAAAAGGAAAACTATATCGGGCAAAGTTGAGACGTTGGATGTCTTAGTTGTTGTAGATTCAGTAATCGTGGGAGTAACATTGTATAAACTAGCTGGAAGGTCAGACTCCTAGGCCGAATGGGGGGATGGGGAAGAAGGAAGTGCTGGCAGGCTGTTCTGAACATTGGAATCTCGATCCCTGCGAACTTGACTGGACGCGTAGAAACCATGGGCGCGCCTGGGTCCTCACTGCGTCTTGGTAGATCGCGTGGAAATTTTAGCTTCACAATATCAAAATCTCGAACAACATTGATAAGACGCCCCTCCCTTGCATTCAGGTCTCCCGCTTCCTTAGCTTCTCTTACTTACTTATATATGTATGTATACATGTGTACATATGCCTGTATCCACATGTGTACACAGGCATATATACAGATGTATATGTATATATATTATGTGTAAATATACAAATATACGTATATAAATATGCATGTGTATATGCATGTATACACACGTGTATATATACATATATGTGTATATGCATGTATGTATACACACATACATATGCATATATGCGTGTATACAACTGTGTATACAGCGTGTCTCAAAAAACTGTATACACTGTTTGAAAGGTGATAACTTTGCTCAGGAAAGGTACTAAAAAAGTTAAAAGCTCATATGAAATCCTAAGAAAATAGAAATTTTCTGGCATGTGAGCGGTATGGAATGCGCCATGCACTTGTCTGAAATTTTGCATTTTACACTCGATTGATTGTGTTTCGATTTAACACTTATTATAATTTCAGATCAGAAAGTGGCCGTATCGATGGATTTGTGCTTCGTGTAAAGTTCAGAAATTGAAAACACATTACTGCATGCGAAAAATGCAGGGTATCCCTTAAAGGTGCAATTAATGTTTGAAAGGTTCTGGCATTGTTGCTAGTGAAGCTTTTTATGACGTTTGAGACTCAGATGAAAGTAGAGGGTAACGAGATTTCTGTGACTTGTGAACAGCCAAGATTTCGCCATGCCCCGCTTGAAGCCTTGCATTTCAGACTCGACTGATTAAGCATGGGCTAAATGCTTGTTACAATCGTGTGACTACTTGGCCACGTTAACCTTGCTGTGCTTCTTTTAACGTTTCCGTCGCCCAGTAGCTGTAGATATGCCGGTTAACCTCTCCATTTAGCTTGAATGTTGCTCCATCAGTCCACAGAATCCGTCTTCGAAAATGGGCTCCTGCGCATATTTAAACTGTGCAGTCAATAAACACGCACGTCACGTATCTTTCACGTAACTGTCAAGTTCTAAACGTTAAAAGAAGCACATCACAGGTTAATAAGGATAAGTACTAACAAGGTTGTATCAAGCATTCAGCCCATGCACAATTAATCAGGATAGAAATGCAGGATTTCAGGCGGAAGCATGGCGCAATCTCGACTATTTTCACGCCGTAGAAATCTCGTTCCAAGGTAAAGTGTTGCCAAAGAATCCCGCTCTAAAGTTGGAGGTCGAAAACCTGTATTAATTTCCGGACAACCGCAAGCATTCAAGCGAAACACAATCAATCGAGTATTAAATGCAAAATTTCGGACGAGTGCCTGGCGCATTCCTTACCGCTCGTATACCGGAAAATTTCGGTTTTCTTAGGATTTTATACGAGCCCTTAACTTTTACAGTACCTTTACTGTGAGCAAGGGTATAACCTTTCAAACAAAGTATACAGTTTTTTTTTGAGACACCCTGTATACATAACTCTATATATATTTATTATATATATATTGAAATAAGAAGTTATTTCGTACGAAACTAAAAAAATTTGCAGCATTGGTGTGTTCTCCACCGCGATGAACTGAGGTAAGCCATTTTTAATGTAATTGGACGAGCAAGTGCCTTCCTATCAAAGCGAATATTCACTGAGTACATGGCGGCTCCCCCCCCCCCTGGCCCTATTTGCGCCAAATTCTCTAACAGTTCCAAAAATCATTACTGCAATCATTACTTGATGTGGACTGTCCCACACACGGCCCACACATTTGCTGTAGACCGTCACACGCTTCCAGAATTCTTCAACACCTTCACAGTTACATTCCTTATTTCACGGCTGAAATTACGCGAGCATGCCTCTAAAACCTTCATTAAAAACTTAAACTTCATACGCAATAAATAGAAATGTCTATTGTGGAGACTAGACGGCGGCGGCAGTATTGATTGCGCCAAGACCGCTTCGATAAGCTTCGCGAGCGCGAGAGTATGCAAAGACGCATGCGCAGGGCGCGAGAACGCAGAGACCCTGGCCGATGGCACGCTCTTCACCGAGAGACGCAGACAGCGCAACAGCGCGAGAGACGATGGCGCGCGACCCAGTCAGAGCGCAGACAGCGAGAGTGCAGAGAGACGGGGGCGCGGGACGCATCAAGCGCACTACTCACTGCGCCCGAATAGCAACAGTGTGTTGCGGGCCTCCAGCAGGATAGCAAGACACTGTTGCTGTTGCAACAGAATCGCAACCACAGTTTCTGTTGGCAACTGCAGTTGCCATTCTGTTTAAGGGGCGTGGCTGGGAGGAGACTGTTCGGCTCGTCGAACCCGAATGTCCGAGTACTCAGACAAACGGGCACTAGCACCCGAACAGAAACCCAATTCTAGCCTCGCGACACCGCGGCTAGTCGTGATGATGTCTTAAAACAGAAGTTGCTATCCTGTGGAGACGTTCACCGGATAGGTGGCTACTGTTGCTAATGTGTTGCAAGCTGCTGTAATTAGCTGGTGCTGTTCTATTGCAAGGTGGCCCACGCAACAGAACAGCACCACATAGCGAGGGCCACCCTGCAATAGAACAGCACCAGCAGGGGCAATTAGCTGGCTGCCTTCGAACCCCTTACCCTCGTGTAGCCCCTAAAATGGTCTAGGGGCCACACGAGCGGATGGGGTTCGAACGCTCGCCACCGCTCCTATCCAGCCCTTAGCATGCCGGTGAACAATTGTAAAATATCAAAAATTTATTTCCTTAAAAAACGTACAATGCGATATGATACGATAAAATAAAGAACGTACAATGCGATACGATATGATAAGAAGGAAGCTCATTACGACACGATAAAGAAGCGCGTTGCATAAAATGTACATACACACATCATGTATAAAATATACATACACAAATTATGTAAATATTCTAAAAGGTGCAGTCCCAAGAGGGGTCACTTTAGACCATCTTACGCACAGGTTAAATGAAATCAAATATATTAAAATCTGAACACATACACATAAATCTCAAATCATTTCATTTAAATAATTTCTCTAGAAGAGTCTAGAAGCCGGCTATTAGAAGAGTCTAGTAGCCGGTCGGCTTACGAAACTTAAAACTTAACTTTGGAGACACAAACATTCCCCTCGCCACATTTTTTACCACATTTTTTTTGGTCTAATAGCCGGCTAACGATACTTTGGAGACACAGAAAAAAAGTCCCCCTTCGCTGGATCGTTGAATTTGTTAACCGTAAAAGTGCACCCCTGGGTACCGGATAAGGAGTAGCGTAGATAGTGAGTTAGCGAGTGAGTGTGAGAATCAGCATAGAGCACCAGAGGAGAAGTGAGCACCGGCATCGAGATGGAGGAGTATGAGCGGAATGTAATAAGGTAGAGCGTAGAGAAGAAAGACATATAAAAGAGAACACCTAAAGTAAGTGAAGGAGATGAGAGCAAAATGAATAATAAAGTGATAACAAGAAATAAGGCCGAGAAGGAGTGATGACAAGGAAGAACTGGAAGTGGGGGAAGGGGAGGGGTGCGTTAAAGTATTGAAAATCATTCCATCAGGTTTTTCACTTCGATTTAAATCGTTGATGGCGAATGAGGAAAAATTAACGAAAACGGTTCTATCGTTTAGGATGGGAAGGAGTGGTGGAACGACGAGGTGGAACGAAAACGGAGGGTGTAGCGAGACCACTGCGTAACCAAACCAACTCAACAAGGAAACCGGCCGAGGAGCGAGGACCCACCAATAAAAATCGGTATTCTAGAAGAAAGCCTAATAAAATATTCGGTTCTAAGTGCTGTCGTCCCCATACTGTTTTGTAACAAAGTTTTGTGCCTCCTGCAAAAAGTTCCTGGGAAGAAGACGCCGAAAAAACGGGGAGCAATTTGGTTTCAACGCACCCCTAATTAATAGAAAAGCAAGTGCGAAAATGATGACAACGTTTTAGGAGTAGGCAACATGACAGCATGGAAACGCACACAATAACACTATAAACAAGAGACAAAATCAAGTAAATTCTAGACAGAGAATGGGGCTAGGAAACCGAAGCGAAAGAAACGAACCGAGTTGAGGTGCCGCTCGGAACTGAAGAGACCGGAGGAGGTCCTGGTGGCCACAGCGCAGCCGCTCTCAGTTAGTCATTCCTCCACGCGGTGTCGTCGTCTTCTTCGTCGTCGTCTTGGGGCGTGCGCTGGCTCGTTCTCGGCTGGCTGCCAATGCGAATGATTTTTACTTTCTAAAAATAAATAATGACAGCAACGTGGCAGAAATTTTTCTTTCTTTCCATCCAAGCACTATGGTGAAGAGGGTACCCACCGGTGCGGGGACTAAACGCCCGTTCGCGTCGAGAACGTATTTGCGGATGTCGTTCCTAAAAAAGGTTATAACCTAGATGGGGTGATTGTTTTCTTGAAATGCAGACTAGAAGAAAATTGGCGAAGACGTACAGTGCTCTCTGAAGAGCACCTCTGACGTGAACCGTCCAGCGAGCTCTTGCCTTTTTCCGCTCCTCGAACTCGGCCTCCCTTTCCTCGTCTGTGTCGCCAGCGAAAGCCAGAACCTCAATTCCAAATTTGAAGGAGAGACTTGAACAAAAATTTTTTATATTAAGATTAACATGTACGGAGTGGGATTTCTCCTCAAGGCAGTCACTGACACTGAGTAGGAGAGCTCTCGCATGCCAAGACGAAGTCCGTCGAGACAAACTCCTAGAAGAAGGGCGGAGATTAAAACTATTAACACTAGTTTTACACCGCATTATGGGAGGGGAAGATCAACTAGACTGAGAGCTACCTATCAGTTGTTCCACTAATTCTTCCGGGAAATCGCGGAGTTCCGGACGCTTGGCGCAGGAATCAGAGATGCGCACTGCGTAGAGCTTCACCAATGTAGGAGGTTCGCAAGCCTAGGAAAGTAACTTCAGAAGAGGGGGACAAGCAACGAGGGCTGGCGGCGGAGGGCTACCTAATACCTATATCCAACACTACTGACCTCCTTTAGGTATACGCGGAAGAAATCAGTGCGGACGGTTACGTGGTCATGGGATTTTCCTCTCTTTGTCCGGATCCACTTCTGCATTTTCTTGTTTAAGTCCACACTCTGTAAGCACTGTTTCAGCAAGCAAACTAATCTTCGTAAGAAGAGTCGCTGGAAGCAATTGCAGCACACCGACCTTGAAACGTGCGTTGCTAAGGTCGTTCCATAGTACCGCCAACTGCGGTATTCGCCCCAACTGTGTGAGATTTTCGAACGCAAGGCACGTCTCTTCAGGCAGCTTAGCCTCTGGCGATTTCTTCACAACAGACGAGACTGCCTCAGCAAGTTGCTTCTGAAGCTGAGTGAGCCGCACCATGCAGGAATCGACCTGACCAAAGGGGAAGCTAGTCTGGGGTTTAGCTAAGAAGTAGAGACAGTAGGAAACGATCCTCACCGCCGCTGTAAGACCAACTATCATGTTGGACTGGTCTGCGATGACGTTCATCACCTGTCTGACGATGAGGTCGGATGACTGTTGAACGCTCGACAGCGTTTGCGCAATCCTCTTCCCTTCTTCAACATCGGGCCTTACGTCCCCCATTTTCAAGTGATGAACGTCTAAATGATAAGATTTTGATTTCTATCCCCGGTCTTCCCCTTCCCAAACAGAAATGGAAAACCAGCGTGGTAATCTGCGAGAATATCGTGCTGGCAGATGGCGAGTCCGAGCTTTCCCAGGGGTAATTTGTCCTTCGTCATCAGTAGACTCTTAGTTTTTTCAGCGAATCCTGCGCTGGTTGAACGTAGGACGCCAGAAGAATGTGGTCTCGGTGACTGGGAGGACTGCTGGGAGGAAGACGGCCTCGAAGTGCTCGTTCTCGATGAGCTCCATGGCGACCGAGGTGCCCCCGCTCGAGATCGTGAATCTGAGGAGGTCATACTCATTGGTTCGAGCGGGTCAAGGAACAAAGAAAGCACGCACCGAACTCCAAACCTGGGAGCTCGCCATAACGAGAGCGCTTGCTATACGGCTCCGTTCCCGCATGGGTCTCGGCACGTTCTTGGCAGGACCTCTGAGAAAGGAACCCTCGGTGTCAAGTTAAAATTTTGAACTTAGTGACAAGCTAAACTAGCTTCTTTCGTCAAAAATCTTGGCCTTTCCTTCCCCAATTTTAAGGCATAAAATTTAATTCTCTACTACAAGAAACGCAGTTTCCTAGCCGGCGTTGGAGTAATGGGAATGAATGATGACTGCAACACTGATGACTGCGATGACTGCGATAGTAATGACTCCGATGACTGCGATAGTAATGGTTGCGATGGCTGCGAGTTATCCTCGTCATCGAACAAGTCAAAGTTTTCCACATCCGGATATCTTACCTGAGATTGATTTTGAGTCAGAGTTGGTGAGCATAGCAAGGGGACATAACGGGACATAAGGAGTCAAAGTGAAGGTTACCCGGCAGTATACGGTATCTCGGCGGGACCCGGTATCGCTCACCAACAGTCTTCGTGCTCAGGGTATCCTGGCTGATGGCTCGAACTGGGCACAGGACTTGGTGCTTCGGTCCTCGCTGTCCTCGTTGCGGCCCTTCTCGTAGCGCTCCTCGGCAGTCTGATGCCGTTCCTTTTGGGGCGTAGATATAACACCATCCTTTAGCAAGAAGCAAAAAAAGTCCTTTTCCTAAAAAAACAATCCTTTTCCTAATCGCACGTTAAACTGCAAAAGACCACATATGTACCGAAGTCACTCGTGTTGAGCAACTTTAACCAGTCTTATCAACAAGTTCAGCTCAGCTCAGCTCTTTCCAGAGCTACCCCTCTATAACGGGTGGTTGATTTCAACAAACTGTCAGTTCAGCTCAGCTCCTTCCAGAGCAACCCAATCAAAACCAACGAACTACATAAAAACTAGGAAAAAACGACTTAGTAATGTTCGAGCGACACGACGAAACGAGTACGACACGGCAAAAACTAAAGTACGGCACCGGAAGGGAGGAATACACGAATGCGGTTCGTCAATCAAATCGTAAATCAAAAACATCCTTGAATCCCCCCCCCCCCCCCCCACCCACAGTCCTCACCTCGTCCCTTGCCATCCCACCCTGGGATGTGCGGGAATTTTTTCGAAAAAGTCTAACAACCTAACTGAATGTATACAACGTTCACTTATACGTTCAGTTAGGTTGTTTTAAGTACTAACTTTTTATTCGTGGTTGATAGCCGTTCAAATATTCGACAGGTTACACCATGTGCTTTACTTCATATCATTTTGAGGTGATCGGAGAAGCCAGCTTATTGTCATATTTGAAATCGATATCTGTAATCGTTTCAGACCTGGCTATTGTAACCCCGTCTAGAGTGTATGTGTATAAATCATGCCTATGACCATGTAGCATTCTTGCGTATAGACCACACTGTCCTCCTACATTGCTCATGAGCCCAAGCGTTGCAACTGTGAACGTTTGAGTAGCTTAACCACCCAATCTCAGCGATATATTCGTCTACGAAGAAGAGTTGCAGGATTTGGCTTGTACTGAGAATTCTCCTAGCATTCATGTCTATCTCTTCTCCTCCAGGCATCTCCTCTTTCCTTCATGCCTTGATGCGTACCACACGTGCTTACAGAGTGTTTGTGTGTGTAGAGAGAGAGAGAGAGTGGACCTTTGAGGCAAATACAGCATTCGACAGAAATTTTCATGTCTGCTATTTAACTGTAGGATCCAAAATCAATTTATATGTTGAATAAATAGAACCAGTATAGCCTCTATGAACATCCTACTACAGCAGGGATGAGTTTAAGCATATAGTAAATGCAGAAACGACGCAAAGCATTGGAAGAGCACTCGGCAGGAGTAACGCGCTCCACTGAGAACGGCGCGCTCCAATCGCAAATGCCTCCTTCCGCCTCCGACGTTTAGCAAACGTCGTGGAAGGGTAACAGTACTGGAGAATCAAAAGAATGAGGCGAGCTCTCGAACTCGGTGGAAGGCTGGGCGCTATGATAGGTAGGGGGTAGGGGGGTCTCCCAAGGAAAACCCAGCAACGCAGAAGAATAGAAGCGAAACATACTGCTAGTGATGAACACAAGCAAACAATAACACTGCCGTGTTATGTGCTCTCCTCCGCGTCAGCGAGCACAAAGTTGTGCAGGGGAAGGGACTGCATGTCTAGCGCGACCAACGCACTCGCGTTGAAATTGTCCTTATCCCATTTCACATAACACCTGGAGATCCTTCCCTTGCACGACACGGAAGCAAGTAGGAGGCACAAGACGTTTTCGGGCGGACGCATCAAATCGGCACCGTGAAATTGAAATTAGGTGTCGGGAGTGCAATCACGGACACGCCCTTATTTGACGTCTTACCACAAGTAGAGTTGCTTAGAAGGATTATTCGGATCTCAGAATACGTTTGCTGCAATGAGGTGGTGCGAAACAGATAAACAACTGGCCCCAGAACTTAAAAGAAGGACTCCGAACCTGAATTATTCGAGAATTCTTCCTGGATTACGGATTGAACTTTATAATATAAAGTCGCCGTCCTAAGGTTCCGGGCCTTCAGAAGACTCTTAGTTCCCCAGGTTCCACCTCCAATGAGTGTTCGCATGACATACTTGACTATCGCTGTGGTCTTATTGACCAATACACCTTGGGTGGCTAGCAGATGAGCATATCAGTGCTTCATCCTTTGTAGAGATGTCTGGTACACGGCGTCCACTTTTTAATGGAAACCTCCAGTTAGCTTGTCTGCATCCTTCTGCGACCCGAAAAGTTTTTAAGCCCCTCTACAAGTCATGAAGCTGCAAGAAGATTCCGTTCCGTGATTGCAATCCCGACACCTAACACCTAATTTGACTGTGACACTTTCATGCGTTCGCCCTAAAAGTCTTGTGTGGGAGGCGGCTCTGTGCAGTCAAAATGAGGAGAAAGAGTGAATTAGCATTCCCTGTCTGCGAAGGATGACCTCCGCAGCGACCCACGCAATCATGTCCCTTTAAGCATACCTTCTTTGCCAAGCGATTGAGCCCTTTTAGGTTGCGCATTTTTTCATCAGATGTGAACGGAACGAGCGGAAACAAAAAATGGATGTGAACGGAACGAGCGGAGACAAAAAAACGAAAAAATTCGCCCGCACGCGACCGACTATGGCCCGGCGGCGACGATGAATGCGGTATCGATCACTCTCGGCGCTCGAGGGGCGCCGGTACACGCCGCACCGCGAGCGCCGAGCGCGAGAGCGCGGAGACAGCGGGCCATGATGCGCGCGCCCGCAGAGACGCAGACGGCGAGAGCGCCGAGATAGGACGGCGCGCGGAGCGCCGTGCGCAGACCGCGAGTGCTCGCACTTACGACGCGGTTTTCCTTCCGTCGCGGAGCGTGTTGCGATTGGAGCACGGAATCGCAGCACCACGACACCGCCAGCTGGTGCTGCTCTACGTCTCTGATACTCTCTTTCTCTCTCTCTGACAGGAGCACCTGCCGAGAACCTGCGGGCGACCTCGACCACTACAGCACCACGTGTTGCTCTTAAAATAGCAACACGTGGTCCTTGCCAACACGATAGCACCGCAAAAAACGCTGTTCGAGCAGGATAGCAACAACTGTCCCACCTTCCAACAATTGAAGAAGGACTGCTGCGGGAGGCGTGGTGGGGCGGATCCCGTTCGGGTCCTAGATATCGAATGTCTGAGTAGGTGCGCCTAGGAAAACTTTGTGATAACTAGTGCTATGAAACTGGTGCATCAATACAGATTCTCCTAAAAAATGTTGTCACTATCTGAATGTCTGAATGGTCATAAACTCCTAGCTTTCCAACAACTTGTACCTTGTTTTGTATAGGAAGAAAGAGAAATCTAAGCGCGATTTTGATGCTTGGATTCATTCACTCGTCCAATGGCTCACGATGTTCACTACATTGATAGCTTGAGTGCCATTCACACGAATTTGTCCGTTGGAAGGATTTACGATTTCTCAAATTTTTTATCAGTTGTTTGTTCTATGCAACAGTTTACTGTCAAAACCGCTTCAAACCTTGGGTAGGAACAAGTGCAGCACGTGAAGATGAATCTCTAAAGTGTGCCTAGAAACTTACAATCATGCGAGGAGGTCTGTAGTGTAGCAATGGCGAATTCCACTTCGTTGACTTCAAAAGCCCAATACTTCGTCACGACACCATCAGTTCAGAGGGTCATTTGCACTCGCAGTTACGGGCTGGTACAGCCGATAGGCTTTTTAATACTCATGTTTTATCTCGATGCGATGGTCAGTTGTTCCATAACTTGGAACCACCTAGGAATCAAATCAGGTGTGGAATCAATTGTATAACTTGGAGTCACCTTATGTGAGTCAACTAGATTCCGCTCCAAATTTGAATGAGCCAATTCGCTAGTTGTTACAGCTGCCTCACAGTGTGTAATTTTGAGTTAATAACTAAGACTGGTATGCTTCTGATTCTACAGAATCGCTGTTACAATAATGTCTGGGTCAGGTCAAATTTAATGGCCATATTAGTCCCTAATTCAGCTTGATCGGTCTTGGACAGCGATGAGAATGTGCCTTCATTTTATAAGAAAAGTGTTGGAAAAAACGCAAAAGCGCGCAAAGCTTGCTAATCCTTAATAGACCCTGGAAAGCGATGAGAACCATGGTGGCACTTACGACGGCTTCATCCAAGCTCCCAGACAGAAAATCCTCTATATAGAGGAGGAAGGCATGAGTCTGTAGTGATTCGTCGACAGCGGAAATTAATTTTCCATCTTCCACCCCTGTCTTCGACTACATCAGGCTCCCGTATGCAATTCTTACCGTAAAGTTAGTGGACGATGGTGCGGCATGCCTGGGCTACTATGCTTTTCTATCTGCCAAGGTCCTCCAATTTTTGACGGTGAACTTGGACAGGCCAGCGATGAAAGAATGTGGGACCTACGTTCGGTTCTGCTCCGTTTTCAACAAAGTCTTGGGTTCTCAATTTTCGGCAGTGGCTTGCCCAGTTTTCAAAGTAACATCCATTAACAGAGGAGCACAGTATTTCTGTCTTAAGTCCCCTTTCCCAAATTCATCACACCTGGCTTAAAGCACAGCGACTGAAACGAAATATTCGAGATTCGATTAGGCTTGACGAGCTGCAATAGGTTGTGAACACAAACCTAGACGGAGCAGTAGTGCTGCAGACATTCTTATAAAAGGATCCATATATAGTGCAGCTGTGGAGAGACATTTAAGTTTGTGGTGGCTAGCTATGGAGAAGCGGGACGAACCACTCAACTAGCGACTTACACTCAACTCTGTTTTCAGCTAAGCTTAGGTTCGTAAAGGCAGGGTAATTTGAAAGTTGCCCTGTCTGGAATTAAACGTAAACACTAATCTTCAACTATTTCTCGCTATTTGCTTATATAACTCACCACTGAGTGAACTGAGTATTTGAACGCCTTCTTATTACACCCCCCCCCCCCTCAGAATTTCATCAATAAAATAGTTTTTGCTGCTCTCTGTAACTTTTTCTTGTAGAAACGAAGGCGGTGATGAAATGCGATGTCATAGCGCACAGTTGTTTCCGTTCGGAAGAAGTCTAACCCGTAGCGGCAGAATATTGCCATACTGTAGCGCTCGGCCGCATGTTTCCACCGCTACACCGCGCACACTTAAGCCGACGTGCAATCTTACTGTAACAGCGTTGCTCCATGGCGCGCAAAACATTCTTGTATGTAGGGCAGCCCTACACAACGTTGTGTTGTACGAAACTAAGAATTCTATGCAAGACTGGTGTGTCCTGCACCTATGCTGGACTGGGATAGACCATTTCTGACGTAGTTTGGACTCATCATCAAACATAGCTAGAAAAAAGGGTACTATCGTATTTAGTGCACCCACTTAATCTTGTTCAAAATAGGTCTACTAGGAGTAATCTGCCATGGGAAGAACGAATATCATAGTCGTTTCTTGCGGAAGTATCTTATAAGTCCGTTATATTAAGCCCGAATTGCGCAAGGCCTTGCGAAATAACGAGCACTGGTAAGAGGCGCAGATTCTGCGCCTCCTATCGATGCGCACTGTTTCGCCGCCTCTAGCCTGCAGAAGAGAGTCCCAATTATTTGACACCGGCGGCTGCCGCGACGCAACCGGTTCGCGCCTCGCTGACTCAGCTGCTTCGTGCACGCGATCCACGCGAGTACTCTGAACCGTGAGTTGAACATTGGGCTATCCTACACTGATGGGAATTACGATCATCAACTGCACGGAAATATTATGCACCTCCACCAACGGCTGTCAAAATGATGGCTACCTCCCATGTCTGCTGGCTGATTATGGACCAGGAATTAAATTACATTGCGCCATGGCATTAAACGGCCTGTCGTAAATTTGGGCTCCAGGACCTAACTCCAACGCGACGTCGCAGCGCTGAAACGCGGACGTGCGCTCGGTGACGCATGGTTAGCCGCGGAGCACGAAATGTTCTCAGTGTTTAAGCTCCCAGACAACATTTCTAGCAAGAAACTTAAGATCCCACAGAATGTGGTAAGCAACAGTCTGCAGTAGGACAATTGATCCGAGAACGGGTGATAGTGACCCTTTTCCGTAGCATAACCATAATCACGGGTAAAAATTGACCGAAGAAGTTGTAGATGACAAATACTGACGCTAGAAACCATTCACATGACCAGGATTCCTGTATAAACTGTCGCTGATCGTCCTATTGAAACCACATTCATATGCCATCTCAAAGAAACGTTGGAATGAGGCAAAGGCGTTCCGCATGTCCCTGTAAGAAGCGTTTCTAGCCCTGGGAAGCGTCGGACCGCGACAACTCGTCCAATTTCGTCGCGCACCGTGCGCGACGCCAGGGGGTTCGCGCGGCGTTGGAGTTATGTCTGTCCCCCGTAAATTTGGGTGTGTAGTGCAATGCAATTGAGTCTTTTTTCATTACGCCTCATCACTCACTTGTCGAGTTGGTTGCGAAATGAGCCTAGATGAATGGAAACGAGGTTGCACACATCACTTGCGTCCAGAATTGGACTTCCTAAAAGGGTCTTGGTTTCGATTTGAGCCTAGAGGAGTGAAAACGGAGCTTCAAACATCATTTGCCTCCAGAATTGGACTTCCCAAAAGGGTTTTGGTTTCGAATTGAGCCTAGAGGAGTGGAAACGGAGCTTCACACATCATTTATCTCCAAAATTCGACTTCCTAGGTGGTGTCGTGACGCGGGTGGTCGCTCCCCCGTCGAAGCATTAGCATAGAGGGGGAACGCCACCCACGCTCCGGCTTGGAGCCCTCCTAGATCCGCTGCTCGCTAAAGGTGCCCACCCTAAGGCCACGCGGTGTTGTTGCCCATAAGCCCTATGCGGATCTGTTGTGCCGCGGTGTTAAGGCTTGATCCCAATCCAACACACTTCCATGAAACACCTTGCAACGAGCACAGGACTGGACACTTGCCCCCAGGGTTAACCCCCTTGGTCGTGGCCACGACCTCAGGCGATCCCCCTGGAATTAGACTGGCTCGCACTCTTCAATATATCCAACCGACACGAGCTTGACAGACCATATTGAATAGATAATAATTATAGACTATATAGGTTTATGATAGGCTGACTATTTACGATACAATATACAAAACCTACTAAGAGTACCTACGGGGTAAGGGGATTCCGCACCCCAGCTACTAAGGGACTAGTAAAGCCGACAACCCGCCGGCCATGGCCGGCCCTGCCCCTGTGGCGTATGCCAAGTCAGGGGCGTTACCAGCGGGTCACGGACGGTAGACGAGGCGAGGAAGGCTGGAGGAGTCGAGAATGACGACTGGTGGACACTCCAAGACGATGGCAGCTCTTCGTCGTCCTAAGTTTGACGACTCCGGTGACCTTGGGCTAAGGCGTAGCCCTCCTCGACGACGGCAGACGGCGGAGACCAGGACACGACCGCTCAGCGGGAGCGGCGAGCCGACGACTGACTGGTAGCCCGGCTAAAGCGCTCAGGGACACGCTCCCCCTGCGTCTCTAGCCGATTCCAGAAGCTCCCCTGCGCAGGTGACGTGTTGGCGCAGGCTTCGACGTGTCGATCGACGCGTTTTGACCTGTTGACCCCCGTGACGACCGTACAGTCGTACGGAAGTCACGACAGGTGGGTTATAGCTGGAACTGAAAATAGTCAGGGACGGGGGGCAGGCTTCGCGCGGCACCTACGTCTGACCAGCGCTGAGGTCACGGCGGATGACCTGGAAAAGGGGACGTGTCGGGGGCGTAACCTATGCAGCATATACTCCGGCCGATAAGGTCTGCGAGAGCCGGCGTAGCTACGGGGTATGTGCCGCGGTTGTGCCGCGGTAGCTGCTGCTGGCAGGATCGGTTGGTGCCGGAGCACGTGCTGGCCCCAAATTGGGTCGTTCACGTGAAGGGCACGTGAACCGATCCAGCACGTGCTGCCTTGAGCCTGCAGGTCCCAGATCCAGTACGTTCCGCATTGAGCCCGCAATCCCCAGGAAGGGGCACTCCCCTGGGAGCACTCCCAGAACTGGCAGTGCTCCCACTGGAGTACCCCTTTCTCCTACACCTCCCACAGTGCTCCAAACTGAGCCATAAAAGTGGTGAAACTGTCCATACTCCCTCCTAGTCGTCCTAGTAACCCTCTAGTAACCCTTGTAATGCATGAAGTGCCCATACTGCCCATAAGTGCTCCAACTCGTCAGAATGTCCCCAAAACGGTGCTTGAGCTTCTAAATGCCCCCAAAGTGCCCGATATGGCTGGCTATTTTTCCTTTGTATTTGTATTTTTGTACATGTTTATTTTTTATTTTTTATTTAGATATATCTTCCATTTCTGTTTTCCTAACCCTACTCCTACCCCTACCTACCCACCTTACCTAACCTAGCTCCGGTGAAATTTTTATTTATACTAGTGTTTTATTTATTCTATTTTTTCCAGGACCTACCTAACCTAACCTAACTCCGGTGAAATTTTTATTTATATTAGTGTTTTATTTTTCTTTTTTTCCAGGACATTTTTACCTTCTTTCTACCTACCTATTTTAAATACTTCTGTGATGAAGGCAATGTACTAACACAAATTTATTTCAGGTGATGCGCATAAGACAGAGAAATCTAGAAATACAAGACTAATAAAATTTCAAGACTACTGAGCATCTTCTTCTGTATTTGGGTAACAATAGAACTTAACCAGCGATGTTCTTCTAACAGCAGTAACAATTAATCTAGCCATAGTAATCAAACGATAAGAACTTCCAAAACTTTTCCTAAAGTTTAGATCACAAGTTCGTCGAACTTCGTCGAAAATGTCGTAGTCGTCCGACTCGTCCGCAGTGGCAGCGCTAGTAGAGGTTTTGCGAGACTTCTAAAATTTAGTTCTTTACTGAAATAGTGTGTGTTGTGTAGACATATATCTTTCTTAAGTGTGAGAATTACTTACAGGAGGTGGAACCAACCGGCCGTTTTTTGGCACATATTGGCGCACGTCGGCCCTACAAAAAGTCAAATAGAATAAGTCGTTTTGGTTGATGTAAGGAATTCTATGTCACTTAAAATACTAACATTGCTTTTGTTAGGGCGTCCCGGAAAAATGGACCCCAAATGGCTCGGTACTTCTTGCGCTCTTGAAACGCTTGCGATCGCGTGGAGTTGTCGTTGCCGAGAGTCTCCCAGTACCTAAGTGAATATGCAGAGATTATTTTGAGTCTACCCAAAATACAGCTCTATTAGTTAATCCTAGAGTAGTACCTCGTGGGGCTACGGATAAGTTCTTCAACGGTGGATTCGACGAGTTCTTTCGCTCCTAGCCCGATTCCATCCAGGCAACATCCCACCAGTGCTTCGATGACGGCGTCTGGTAAGTTCTTGAGTTGGGGAGCTTTCGGATAGCGGTCAGTCCTCCGATAAGTGTATTTTGAATTGCGTCAACTGGGTCGCAGGCCTGAATTTTTAGTGAGATTGCAGTGATTCTGCCAAAGTTGTTAAAGAACCTAAGAGCTACCTTGACGAGGTAGTGTCTGGAGAAATCAATAGCTTGTGTGGAGTGGTCTTCGCGCCGAATTCGGAAAGGTCTTTTCCAGCTATGGAGGAAGTCGTTCAAACGGCACGGATGAAAATATGAATATTGAATTCTACTAATGCAGCTAGTGTACCGATATTTTAATACATACCTTGAATGGTGGATCGGACTCAATATTCCAGTTCTGCGTTAAGTGGCGGCCATGAAGGAAAAACTCATCAGGGAGGCTCTGGCTGGAGTTCTTCACCTCCATCGCCTCTGCTTTGGCGATCGAGCGATGGTTAGCTCTTGCAAACTCGCAGCGCGTTGAGCTGCAAGCAGAAGCGGTAAACTGTGACCCATTTAAATATCGATTTAGCGATTAAAATGGGAACCCATAATTGAAGAAGGCGCACACCGTGGTGACAACTCCTACAAGTGCGTCGAACTGGGCAGCAACGACCTCGGTGAGACTACGGACGATTGAATCGGACGAATGTGGGATCTGCGAGCACGTGTCTTGGATCGCTTTTGCGCTGTTCAGACTTATCGAACACTCTCTCATTTTATCGGTGATGAACGCCTGAATTATAAAAGGTCTTCGCTAGATAAGTGAAAGGTTGCAGGGCCGGCGGAGAGTGTGGGAGTAAAGGAGACATATGAACCAACGTGGTATTGGGCACCGGTGTCGAAGTGCGCAAGCGCGGCGCCTAGTTTCCGGAGCGAAATCTCGTTATCTCGTGCCAGTCTTTGCATTACAACTGAAATCAATCCCGATTTCTACTGCCCTCACCACCACATATATAAACGCACACTTCTTTGCTGTAACCTAACCTCGGAACTGATCATTTTCCGATTGCTGAACACGACCGGTCTGCCGTGGTGCGCCCCTCCTTTGCCTCTGTGGTCTTGCTTGCTGTGATTCGGCCGGTTGTGACGCGCTTGGTTCTGATGTGCTCAGCTGCGATGCGCTGAGCCGCTCCTCCCAGCAATTATCGTCGTCGGTTGTCGACAAAGGGCCGCGTCCCGAGAGGTGATCGACTAGAGCTCGGAGTTGGTCGAGACCGAGCTCAAGGTGTACCTTCTCCTGTACTCCTTGGACTTCGACGACAGCCGTTTGATTTGATCCTGATTGTGATCGAAGGAATTAACATATATAGGAGACAGACATATAGTAGAGCTACTGTATATTACCACATACCAGCTTCAGTGGTAGTTGTGCCACAAGTTATTACCCTAGCCATCGCTAACGCATTTTCCGCATCATCACAGGACCCGGTGTCATAGTTTGGGACGTAAGGAGGGGAATCCTGAGAGGCGGGGCTATCATCCATACGCGGTTCTTCTTATGAGCAGAGGTAAATGAGGTTAAATTCGAGACACAAAGCAAAAGTCAGGGCTCTGAATAAGGACAGCGGGGGAGCGAATGTCTAGGCGTTGCGAACCACAATTTCTCGCCTTTGGACAGACAAGAAATAACGATTGTTGTCCTGAATTTCTTGCAGTGCGGAACAGGCACGGAAGTGAGCAGGGTGAGGAGAAGTGAAAACTTATTCATACAGCGCAGCGAACGGGTCAGCGGTCACGAATTCTTCCAATAGAACACAACAATCGCCGATGTAGCTGTCGAAGCCGAATGCAATGACTTGTCCAAATCGGGCTTCTTCATCGGGAGTTTCCAGGTAGACGACGCCTTGAGTAGTGTCCGTTTCCGCGGACTTCTTCCAATAGTCGCTAGACGCATACATGTGGTTGCCGTCGCTCAATCGATCGAGAACTGAAACCCACAACTGGACTCCACTCCATACCATAACCACCACATGTTAACCATTGTTAGATGTGAACACACAACCACAACCACGGGGGAGAACAACCACAAGAAGCGTGCAGGTGTGTGATTGCGATTCAGGTAGAGTACTCTGCCCTCTGTACACCCACCTGAATCTCTGAGACAGACTTTGGTCCAACAGAAATTGCCTGTCTTCCTCGCCCATTCCTTCAAAGGCCAGCACTGAATCGGCCGGAACATACCAATCGCCTTCGAGCCCGATGTCGACCATTACATTGCACCTGACAGTCGTCGGTATGATATAGAGTAATGGACAGGGGATCTGACCTAGATCTAATCTAATTAGCCAATCTTTACAACCTACTAACCGAGGTCGTCTTCCTTGGCCAGCAATTTTCTTATGGAGTCGGTCGAGATGGTGGTTTTCAAAGATTTTGACCTCCTTTTCCAACTTATCGACCATGTCTTTGTGAAGAAGAAAACTGTAATTATAAGTACCGTAGGAGGGAATCAACCATCAGCACAGCCAAACACCTTCCACTATGAAATCCTACTTTTCGATGATTGTCTCCTCAACGTTTGTTGTGCATTGCGAAACACGGAGTTGGAGGCGGCGATGTATGCTCTCGAACGAGCTGGAGGACCAATGGTATGGCGATCCTACTAGAGGCAAATCTTCAAGGACGGCGTGGTCGGCGAGGCACTAAGAAAGAAGAGACCAGCTATCGTTATAAAGTTTTTTTTTGCACCGAAACCTATTGAGGCACTACTTACATGAACTTTGAGATCGAGGTCCGAGGTCGTCTTCCTTGGCCAGCAATTTTCTTATGGAGTCGGATAGAGGGCATACCACAAGTTTTTCATTGAGCTCCCCAGGTCGCGCACCCCTGGGAAGTCGGCCTCAGTAAGTTCCCTGGTGTTTTCGAGGACTCGCACAAGCATCCAGTAAGCCAGCACAGCCACCGCTCCAACGGATTCCGAAAACATGTTCAGCGCCGCTGCCAGGGGGAATACCGCAAAGGAGAGCTAAATTTGCGATGCTGATGAAGTATATGTAAGAGCTTCTCGGTCAGGCTACTTACTGCTTCTTTCTCCGATCTTGTGCGCCGTGATAGGTCTTCCACTCCCAAAATGAACTTCGAGGAGTACGTGTAGTTGCGTGTCCTCTGCAGCGCAACTAGCAACGCGTTGAAGCAGTCTCTTCGAATGGCCAATACTGCCGTGCCCTTTCGAGGTCCGAACATTGCTTAAGGATGATACGATTCTTCCTCATCACTACATCTCACTAGTTGAGTGCTAAGTAAAGGTAGCACTGTGCAGCCACCTCTAAAGACATTGGACGTAATCCCCTCGGAAAGCAGATGGAGAGCGTCCGGCATGCACTGATTCACCGTGAAAAAATCCATCATTTGGGTCCACCCTGGAGAAGCAGAAGTGAGGGAATTGTTCGTCCATCTCCTACCATCTCCTAAGGAATATTAATCCTACTCTACCTCGAAGCCCATTCTGTCGCGCCTCGGCATCCAGTATGAGGCTTTCATCCGTTCGCCGATCATTGGGGTCAGGGAACCTGTTGAACCATAATACGCGTCGACCGACTCTTTCTCCTGGGAACATGCAGAGATGACAGCCTTGAAGCGACTGCCAGCGTGGCAAACCGTAGAGCGTTTGCAGAGCCTTAACAATTATAGGAGATATGCTTAAGTGACCGATGCCCGCAAATGGTTGACTCACTGCGAAGTCGATGATTCCGTTGACCAGTTTCGGGGTGCAGATCCACGTGTCGGAGGCAGTGTGAATGGGGATTCCCTCCCTTTGTAGCACCTCTAATTCGTGCTTCAGACTGAAGAAAAAATCCTAATTCAATGTCATTCAAGGGTATTCTAGGGACTTCGACTTGAACGCACTCGCTGAACAGCTCGACCAAGAGAGTTTCGGTGGGTGGCTTCCTTGTGAACATAATACCGGCCAAGATGATGTTCTCGTACTTATTTTTCTCCTTGAATGGTAGTCCTTCGAGGCGAATGTACACGGGCCAAGACTCCGAACTTAATCAATGGCAGTTAGATGTAGATGTAGTGGACAAGAAGAATGGTCGTCGTTCCGGTACGGAGCTAGAGGAAGGACTAACCGCGAAAGTTTCTTGAACCTTACGCCGTCGACGTTCAAGGTGAGCACGATGGTGATTTTGCGATCTCGAAAATCCAAGACCGATTAGATATCCCGATCGTACTTTGGGAAAGAGGAAGTTTCACTCAAAACTGGGTTGTCGTCTGATTGATCCTGGCAAAAGTTAAGATAGCAGTTGAATTCCAAGACTAGACATAGAAAGCGCACCCTGTTGTGAAAGGAGTCGTGCAATTCAATTAGGAGCGGAAGGACTCTCTTGAGGATTATGTGGAGTTGAGGCTTGATGAGAACCGTAAAAATGGACGTACGCTTAGAAGTTTTCGAGCGCTTTGGCGGAACACTGCAATCTGTTCTAAGGTAATCCATATAAAAGCTCAAATATAAGGGTGTAAAACAAACCCTCGTAACTGGCGACCCTCGTTCTGACACAAGGCCTTTGGACCGGGAAGATGCCTATCGCATGCGTTGCAGTAGTAGAACTTAAGCAGTCCGAATCTCTCTTGCGCATCATGCGTCAAACTGACGAGCCCATTACGAATCTTTAAAAATTTTAAATTTAACTTAAGAATGCTAATTTTTCTCTAATCTTCCTAATTTACTAATTCTTCTATTTCTTTTTAATTTTTCACATTTCAAATTAAATTTTGTGTGGCGGTGTCCGTTTTGATGTGAACGGTTTTTGTTAATTGTGTTGTGTTGGTTTTTGTTAGCTTGACAAAACACACAATACACAAAAAAGTAAAAAGAAAAACATCAAACATCCATCAATAAATTAAAAAACACATCGAACACGAGGTTCGATAATACCGGACAACCGATGAAGTCCGGTATTCAATACAATAATAAAAACAAAAACATGGAAACGACCCACCGGATCGACCGCCTCTGCGGATGAAGTCATGACGTCGCAGAAATTCTCCATGAAGCCACACATTTCATCGCTAATTCCAAAATGTAGCTTGAAATTGGCATAGTACAGCAGTTTTTGGCGATAATCTGAACGAAATCTATTATGCTACTAGTCGCTTCCCACACTACACTATACTCTATTAGTAGCTACTAACCCAAAATCTCGCGCTGGCATCTTCCGTTCCGTGCATTCACAGCACGATTGCCTTCATCGAACCCGCGGACTTCAACTTCATCCGCACCATCGTAGGCTGGATGCTCGTCGTCCCGCGCTTCTTCTGGAGCAGGGGTCACTGACCGACTATTCTCGGCATCACCGTGATGCAGCACTTGCTGACGCACTTCCTGTACGTCTTGGAGAACCTCTAAATTTCAAGTGCCGATAGCATTAGAGGACCCCATGGACCGCAGCCGGAGATAGTAAGCTGCACTCACCATCATATAAAACACGCAGCGATCGGCTTCTTCGCAGCCTCGGCACCTTCGCGTTTCCTGGTTGCATGTCGACCGTGTCCGGGTTGGAGTTTTCGTCAAGCTGAGTTGATCTTCGCTTGCGCCCAGTGTTCATGGAACACTACACCTGCACCTGGAGCACGACCCCTCCTCCAACTTTGCTCACTCTGTGACAAACTCGAAACATCTCGGCTAAATTATCTGTACATATTCCAGTGGGCACTTGACCACAAGGCAGTAAGCACTTAATTATTTCAAAACCATCTTATTCAAAGCGGCATTATCGACGATGCAACAAGGCCACATTCATTATTGACGAGGCTCCTCATCATCAGTATCCATTGTCGCCGCCGTATCATCGTCCTCATCCTCACTTCGTCGTCCTCCTTCAGATTCGACTTCTCCTGCTCCGTCGTCTTCTGCTCCTTATTCTTGCCCGCCTTCACCGATGCCTTCGCCCTCAATGTTGACGTCGGAGTAGTTCAGTCGCGAGATTTTTGGGCACAGCTCTCGCGCAGAACCTTCAACTCTGCTGATTCCGCCGCTGAAAGAGCTCTCCCATCTACTTTACCCTGCTCTGCTTCTGAAGTCCCCCTGCCTGAAGAAAACCTACGCACTTCCTTGCCACTAGGCTCCGGACATCCACGAGCAATTGCTTGACCTCACACAACGTTACCGGCACCTCCTCCGCTTCGTTATCCGGTCTCGCCTTTCTTCTGGGCAAGTCCAAACACCTAGAAGTGAGACCGGTGAGGGGCAAACAGAACACAGGTGAGCTGAGAACAAAACCACTATGCACCTGTTGCCCCTACAGTCCAAAACGAGCAACTCCGGGAACTTCTTCGAGAAAGCTTGCCACGGATTGCACAGATCATTGCCTCGAAGACACAGATACTTGACACGTCGATTGACGTGTTCAACTCCAGCTATGTCCTCATCTGTCAAGGAGCACCCTTGCAGATGTAGGGTCTGTAGAAGTCAACCCCATTACACTTCACTTCACCAAATGTACCTAACTGCACTACATTACCTCAAGACGCCGGTAACTTCAGAGATTCCTGAGTACTTCCTGGGCCCGACCCTGATCGTTCACCACTTTGATATCGACCACGACTGTATCCGAGAAATCTGTCATACCCACGGCCCTAAAGACAGCTTAGCTTCACTACACTGGACGCAAAACGCATTCAAATCGACTCCCCATCGCAACTAAACTATCTATCATACTTCATTATCTATCTATCATTGATACCCTCCACTTAATTTAGAATGTTTTCCCTGACAGGGATGAGCCACGCATCCTCCATTCCTCCATCCTATCCTATCCTACATCCTATCATACTTACATCCTATCCTAATCCAATGGATGGGATGAACCACGGATTGTGGATAGGATGTTAGGTAGGATGTTTGGGATGTAAGATGTTAGTGTGTAGACACACTAACTACACACTAACATCTTACATCCTAAACATCCTACCTACCATCCTATCCTAATCCTAACATCCTATCTGCCTACCTAAGGCTACATCCAGTTGAAAATATTAATAAGAGAAATAAAACTTTGATTGCAATCACTGATTCTAATCGCCCAAAAACTCCCGATGTCTTCACACGACGATAATTTCCCCTCTACATTTAGTGGGAAACTTATAACTTCTGAGCTCAGCCTCCACCACTATTTAAGTGGTGGAAGATCTATCCCTTTAATGAGCATAAATTTAATAAATTTAATAGCATTTAATAACAAAAAAGAAAAAATCGGATAAGAGCAAAACACGAATCGTTTGAAAACACTCACCGCGGCGCATCCCGCACCTCAGCATGCTTCTGCTTGTCCTTGTCCTTGTCCTTGTCCGCCTCCTCCAGCCCATGTCGCTCTGTCACTGTCGCGGTACTTCGAAATGTGAGTCTCTGTAAAAATAAATATAAAGGACAGGAAAAAATAACTCAGCAGAAGGTGATGACATTTGAAACGTTCAAGTTGAAAAACATTCAAAACCAGAAAATATCGCCTTACCTTTTGGTGGTTCTCCTTAAGCCGTCCTCTATCTTCGTCGTTCTGCCCGACGATGCCGTCCATTTCACAGCAGCCCTTGAAGTTGCGAGGGCCTCCAGCAAAAACGAAATTCATGAACCCACAAGCGAACAGCAAATCGAAATCGAAATCGGTCTTGACTCCTTCGGTTGGAGAAGGCCTCCAGCAAAAACGAAATTCATGAACCCATAAGCGAACAGCAAATCGGAATCGAAGTCGGACTTCACTTCTTCGGTTGGAGAGGGCCTCCAGCAAAAACGAAATTCATGAACCCATAAGCGAACAGCAAATCGGAATCGAAGTCGGACTTGACTCCTTCGGTTGGAGAGGGCCTCCAGCAGCAAGCAACAGCTGAGTAATATCGATCGATTTTGAAACTTCGCGGCGCCTCGTCCGTCGAAAGTACGGTAGTCTTGCATCGCTGCGGGACCGCCCGCCACATGCACTTTAAGTGCAGGGTCAACGCGGCATATGCTGTCCTGATCAGGGTCAAGGCGGCATATCCGACCTTGCAGCATACTTCGGGATCAACGCGGCACACAGGTTTTCAGCCAATAGCAGACGAGGGGGTGGGTCCTGGTGGCGGCTCCTATTTTCAGCACCAAAGCGGCATATGCTGGGCCCTCCCCTCGCTCCGCTGGCCAATCACGATCGAGGGTGGAGTCCCTCAGCACATGTCGCTTTGATCCTGCTCCGAAATTTGGGCGTTACCTGACGCGCGAAGCCTGTCCCCCGTCCCTGAGTAGATGAATCGAAGCGAAGCATGACACATCACTTTTCTCCATACCTCGGCTAGGGAAGCGGCTCCAGGATGTGTGCCATCCAAGCTGCTCGTGTGGAACCTGCTTTCGTCGCTCAAGGGGAGTCCGCCGCTGGGTTCTGCACTCTTCGAGCGGCGAAGCGCTTACGGCTGGAAAATGCGCAAAAAATGCCTCAAATTTGCTCACACGCCAAAGCTCCTCAAATCTCACGTATCCAGCTGAAGTGCAAGTGAAGCAGCACACACGAGAACCGATCCGCCGACCTCCCTCGCAGAAGTGACACCACTTCCACTACACCACGGCACCCTTGCCGGCGGTGCCATCGCGAGCGCACAAGACGTCGATCGAGCGTGGCAACGTGAACGCCGACGTGCGAAATTTTCACCACTATTTAAAAAAATTATCTTAAATTCGGTAAAATCGGAAGTGGGAGGGGTGGTGGGGTATGCTATATTGCAAAGGGAAATCTGATCGTGAGGCAACCTTCGATTACGTGTAGTACAAAATCCGACATTTTGTGCCTCGAGCTTTTTCCGCCAGAAGGAGCCTCTTGTACTCGTATCATTGTAGTTACCGTCCTCCCAATTCCACTAGGGCTGATGACGAAGTTCTGATTGAACGCCTGCATGAACTGGTTTCGGTGCAACCCTTTTCTGTGATTTTGGGTGATTTTACTTTGCAAATTGACTGGAAAAATTTGAGTGCATCGAACTCAGTGAGCTCTAAATTCCTTGAGTTCTTTTGAGCTAGTAGTCTTTGTCAATATGTTTTAGCACCCACTCTTGGATCTCATGCACTAGATCTTGTTTATTCTAATTGTTCCAATATAGCTGATGTTAGCGTTCTTCCTCCACTTTCTACGTCCGATCACGCTATCATCTGTTTCAATATGGCTGGGGTATCTTTATCGCCACTTTCCTTTCTATAATAGTTCCAGACTTTATAAATGCAGATTACAAGGGGTTGCATAAATGCTATAGTAGAATCGACTGGTTGATATTATTCAATGATTACTCTACAGTTGCTCAAGTATACTTAAGACATTGCAGAGTAGTTTACTGTGCTCTTTCCATCTTTGTGCCTTTTAAAACTAAGTTCGTATCTACCTTCAAGTACCCAAATCAGATAGTCAACTTAATCGAACAGAAACAGTGTATCATCGCCTGCGATGATGCTCAAGCCCTGGCAGGTCAGGTGTGACGCTGCTATACAGTGAACCCACGCCAGTTCTCGCTCCACCTGTACATAGACCATTTGGTCTCTCAATAAACTCTGTCTCATCTCTTGTACTCGTCATTACATCCACTGAATAATCGCATTATTAGGGCGGTGGTTCAGTGGATGAATGGCGAGTACAAGAGATGAGACAGAGTGGATGTAATGGGTTCAGTGTATAGCAGCGTATCGTCGTACACATTTTTCCATCAACTGAAAATCCGTTGTCGAATAGCCTTTATAAGCAAGAAGCGTTGATCTTAAAGCTCATCTTCATAAATCCCACGCTAACCGTGAGCGCCGTCTGGCAAACAGAACATCCTTGAGCAAGCTTCACCAATATATTCGTTATAGAATTAAGCGCAATACCTTCGTTATTACATTGATTGACGAAAATGGCAGGAGCTATAGCAAGGACTGTTATAGGGCTTAAGCTCTGGGTAGATATTTGCAAATGTTTTCTCGACCTATGTTTTGTCCGAGACACGTGAGCAGATCACTCAAGGGAGCACTAGGCGGTGTGGCATAAGTGAAATTACTTTCATCCGGAGGAGATTTGTTCAGTTTTGAAAAAGCTTAACCCTTCTCCAGGTGAACCATATGATGGGATACCTCAAATTGTATATCGAAGATGCCACAAGTCGCTAAGCAAGCCACTTTCCTTCATATTCAATATTTCCTTCTTCTTAGGTGATGTTCCACAGCTCTGGAAAGAGGCACTGGTTACTCCGATTCCTAATGTCTCTGAAAACAATCTTCTGAGCAACTTTCGCCCAATTAGTCTTACCCCGACTCCTCTTAAAGTTATGGAAAAGATCATCAGTGATAGAGTACTCAGTTTTTAAAGCAAGAATGGAATGATTCCCGCTGAGAAGCACGGCTCTCTACTCGGAGCTTCTACCCTGACTGACTTGCTGGATTCCTATTATGACTGGACTTGCGCCCTCAATGAGGGGAAGTTTTTGGAATCTTTCACTTTGATCTTTCAAAGGCTTTCGACAGATTCTCTCACAGTAAACTGTTGACGTGTATTCTGCCTTTGGGTGATTATAGCAATCTCTTGAAATGACTTGAATCCTATCTGCAGGAGAAATTTATGACTGTTAGGGTCAAGAACTCCTACTCTACTAGGTATCAATGTACCAGTGGGGTCCCTCAGGGAAGTGTGCTATCTCCGTTACTGTTTTTGATGTACACAATTGAACTACCCATGCTCCTAAAAACTCATCCAGACATGTAGAGTCCAGATGTATGCTGACGACATTAAGTTGTACTGTGCTTATGCTCAAGGCAGTTCCTCAGAGATTAGTAGCGCTCTTAGAACCAGCATGGCTAGACTGGTCTCTTGGGCTTCTGATCATAGTATTCCACTTAATCTGAACAAGTCTATGGTTTTGCACCTAGGTGGAGGCAACGTAACTGAGTATGAAATTAATGGTGTCAAACTCAGTTCATGTTCTCTGGTCAGGGATCTTGGTGTTACAATTGACACAAGACTTAACTTCTCAGTGCATGTGGATTATGTAGTGAAGAAGGCTCTGCAACGCTTTTCGCTTTATTCCGTAACACCCGCTGCACAGATTCTGCAACACTAGTACGTCTTTACAAGGCTTATGTGTTGCCACACCTGGAGTATTGATCTCAACTTTGGTGCACTGTACTAAAGAAAGGTGCACTTAAAATCGAAAGAGTCCAGCACATTTCCACGCGTCCACTTTGGTGTAGAACGTCGGGTGAAATGAGAAGATCTATCCTTCTCAGCTACAGTGAGAGGTTAACTCTACTTTCGTTAGACTTTTTGCAATGCAGGCGGATTTTGGCTGACCTGGTGTTTTGCTTCCGGCTTCTCAGAGGTGAGATAAAGCTTAAGGCCAGCAAATACTGGGTTTTTATGCCCACTAGCCTAAAACGGAACCGTTTCGTCCTTCACTATCGGAAAATCCACAAAAGGAACTATTCCAGAATGTTTAACACAGTCTTCTGAAGGTGCGCGCGATGGTCCCATCGCTTTCCACCTGAACTTTTCGTCGCAGACTCTAGTGAAGCCTTCAAAGGGAGGTTGAAAAAGCTTGATTTGTTCCACCTACATAATGAACAGCGTGTATCTGTAATGAGTTTCAGACATCTGCCGTTTCGCATGTCATCTGCCACCGACCAGAGTTCTCTGTTCCACTGCCATGAACCTTAGATTCGCAGGATGGACACATCCTCGTCTGGCACCGGCTATCGAGCCCTCTTCCTCTGTTGGTTTACTCCATCTATGGTGTTGTTTAGACTGTTGTTTTCAGACTTGTTGTTTTCAGTTTTCAGTTTACTTCATCTATGGTTTTGTTTAGCTGGTGATTTTTTTAAATTTGTTTCTCGCAGTGGGTTTAAACTGAGCGGATGTTTCACTCTTCTCTTACATGATTTTATTAAGCTGGGAGTGCGGTATAATTATGATTTAGCTGTCTTTATATTGTGACCTTTTCTCTCTAAATATTTTTTTTTCATTATCAAATCCTTGTTATACCTCCTGGAATCCTTGTTATACCTCCTGTCTTGTCCTTTTCTATTCTCAATACTGGCTATTAACTAGCACTCGCACTGCTTTTTTACAAGCCGATTTCTTTTCTTTTGCTTCCTGGCCGCCGCCGAGGTGCGTACCAGTATAATGAGGCCTCTGAAGCCGGGACCCGCCTGGCGGTGTGCGCCCTGAGAGCTATGGACTGAACACATTACACAGTGTTTAACTTGGAATGTTAGCTGGTTCTCACCTCTACACCGTCTATGTCGGTTCTACTATATATACGTGAAATTTTTTTTCAAATAAATAATTGATTTAAATATTAATATTCTACTACGGTTATTCCTTCTATTGAAAAATGCTCTTCTATTAAAGCTCCTCTCAGTTGGTTTCAAGTTTCTGCTGGGCAGTGAAACATCTGCTATGAAATCTGTCTTTCTTGTTGTTTAGTTGGTTACGAAGGATTCTATCATTTCGCTCTTTCCTTTATCTAGCCGATTCAATGGGTCCTATTTAGTTGTGCTCTCTTCCTCTTCTGATGTTATTTTTGTTTGTTTCTTCTCTCCTACTGAAGCCTTTTAGAGTTTCTTCGAGTCCATCTACATGACAATTATACGTGGTTACGTCTTCGGCTTCACAAAGATAGCAATAATCCATCTATCATCAATGAAATTACTAAACGAGAAGAATCATTAAGGTTGTAAAACCAAGCAGTAACTTCTAAACACAGGACATTTAAAATAACAAATTTCCTACTATGCATAGTTCTTTTAGCTTGTGGAAAGTCGTTCAAATTCTGGAAAGGCCCAAATTGCTATGCAACCAATATATAGCACGGCTCAACGTTTTTGAGCGCTTTCATTTTTCCTGACAAAACACTTTACAGAACTTACGCTTGCTAGTTAGATGTTTACAACCTAACATTCTTCTATACTGTCACAATTGTACCGGAAAGCTACAGTACCGGACATGTTCCTCCGTTGATTCGCCGGAAATCCCGGAAAGGTCAACATAGGTCGCTTTGGAACGGTCCAAAGCGGCCTTTTTAAATAACTTTTTTAAATATCACGTACTTGCAAAAAGAAACATACTTGAGCTCAGCAGCTTAAGCACTATCTTATGACCTATAGATCTCGGTAGAGTTGAACAATGTATATGGGCCTGACAGAATCAATCGAGTGGGCGCGACAACTTGTAGAGCGATCGAGCGGCAGCTTGAAGAGCGAGCGTTTGGGGAGTTTTAAAGGGAATTCCTAGCCTTCCTGCTGAATTGCTCTAAGACTGTCCAGCGAGCCTTTGGAGTGCGTTGTGCACAATGGATATTGGATCGAACTTATCAATCGAGGGGGGGGGGACAGGTTATAGAGTGAGCGTCTGAGAAGTTTTATCAGAAATTTCCTGCCGCCCTACTAAGCAGTTGCTCTAAGGCTGTCCAGCGAGCCTTTGGATTGCGCCGTGAAAAATGCATGCAGATTCGAACCGTTCAATCGAGGGGGCGACCGCTCGCAAATTGCACGCGCGGGCGTGGCGAGCGCAATAGCTCTGTCAAGTTGGAACCTTTCAGGTTGCAGCTTGTAGGTTTTGTAGGTAGTCGAACGGTCTGTTAGTACTTCAAAGCATAATGATTTAGCTTAGAAGGGGCAATGTTATAGGGGTGCGAAAATGCAGATGAGGTTTGTGTGAAGCATTTTTTTCCAACTCTGCGAGAAGACGCGGCGAGCTAACGGCCTTAAAATGCGTACGCGAACAGATCGCTTAATGTACTTTACGATGACGTGCTCAGAACTTCTCAGCTGCCTAAACTGCCTTAGCCCCGTCTGCCGTTTTAGGGCGGCGGACTTAGCAGTTGAAGTTTCCTGCACTCTTACTCGTCCATATTTGGGTTTTCTACACTTCCAATAACACCGTTTTGTTCATAACGAAAGGCTCTATCGAATGGTGTCACTCTCGACCGATTTTGGAAACATCGATATTTTGGCAATATACTATCGAGGACGTGGGCGCCCTAGGCCGAGCTGCGTGGTTGATGATGTCATCGAAAATCGATATTTTTCGAAATTGGCCACATTTCCTCGTGCAAACTTTGTCCAAAATCGTCTAGGGGTTATTTGGGGCGCTGATTACGAATCCGACATCCGTTTTTGAAAATTCCGTCGACTTCGGGTTTTGGATTTTCTTCTGGACAATTGAGGGTGGTCGGGTCAGGATCATCGATTTTGTTCAAAATTTGGGTAGGGTCGGGGACTTATTCGGGGTGCCGAACACGATGCCGAGGAACATTTGGACGATTAGGGCAGGAGAACGTTCATACCGGATAACTGATGGTGATCGGTGATCGTGACCCGACCACCCTCAAACGGGAAGTAACCTGCTGAAGTCGGCGGAACTTTCGAAAACGGACGTCGGATTCGTAATTAGCGCCCCAAATAACCCCTATGCAATTTTGGACGAAGTTTGCACGAGAAAATTTGGTTAATTTCGAAGATATCGGTTTTCGATGACGTCATCGTCCGCGCAGCTCGGCACCCACGTCCTCGATATTGTCAAAAATCGATCCTTTTTTTGAAATTGGTCGAGAGTGACACCATTCGATAGAGCCTTTCGTTATGTACAAAACGGTGTTACCGGGAGTGTCGGAAACCCAAATATGGGCGAGTAAGAGGGCAGGAAACTTCAACCGCCAAGTGCGCCGGCCTAAAACGGCAGATGGGGCTAAGGCCCCGTTTATGCTTCGTCGCGGCGCGACGCGATGGTTAAATTGATCGATCGCGTCGCATAATCAATATGGCCACTAAACGTGGCGTCGCGTCCCCCAACCCCCCCCCCCCCCCCCGAGACGAAGTATAAACGGGGCTTAAGGCAGTTTATGCAGCTGAGAAGTTCTGATCCTGTCACCGTAGAGTACCTTAAGTGATCTGTTCGGATACGCATTTTGAGGCCGTTAGCTCGCCACGTCTTCTCGCAATGGTCCACCGAAATCGGAAAAAATGCGTCACACAAGCCTCACCTGCATATTCGCGCCGCTGTTACTTCGTCCATTCATAAGCTATATCGCTGTTATTTAGCACTCGACTAGAACATCTCACTGGCTACAAAATCGACAAGTTGCAGTCAGATCGATCTCGACAGAGTTACTGCGCTCCGAACACGCCCTTGCATCCTATTTTTTGCACAACAACGGTCGATGTTCTCTACGTTCTTATTCGCCCAGATCACAGTTCTTGATACTCCTGATAACACCATTTGAAATCAGCAGGAAAAGTTCTATCGAATGGTATCAAGCTTGGCCAATTTCGAAACATCGATTTTCAATGACGTCATCGTCCGTCCGCGACGGCCTGGAGCGGTCTCGTCCTCGATGCGAAATTGTCAAAAAATCGATGTTTCCAAAATCGGTTGAAATTGATACCGTTCGATAGCGCTTTACACGCTGAACAGAGCAATACCATTGCGTGTGTCGAAAACTCAAATCTGGGCGTGCAAGAACTCAAGAAACTCTAACCGCTATCTTCCGCCACTCTAAATTGGCAGATGGGGCTAAGACACCTCGGGAAGCTGAGGAGTTGTGAGCATGTCATCGTAAAGTACATTAATTGTCCTGCTCGCCTACGCGTTTGTAGGCTGTTAGGTCTCCGCGTCTTCCTGCAGAGGTCGACTGAATTCCGAAAAAATCGTGTCACACAAGGCTAACTTGCATATTCGCGCCCCTGTAACTTTACCTAATCATAAGCTACACCGTTCCATTTAGCGTACTACTACACCGTTTCGCTGCCTACAAGATCCACGAGTTGCAGCCGAAAAAATTCGGACTTGACAGAGTTATTGCGCTCCGAACACGGCCACACGTGCAATTTGCACGCAGTCGCTCCCACTCTATTGATAGGTTCGATCCTATATGCATTGTGCACGTCGCAATCCAAAGGCTCGCTGGACAGTCTTAGAGCAATTCTTGAGTTGGGCAGCTGCAAATTTGTGATAAAACTCCCCAAACGCTCACTCTTCAAGCTGTCGCTCGATCGTTCCACAGGTTGTCGCGCCCACTCGATTGATTCTGTCGGGCCTATATGCATTGTTCGACTCTACTGAGATCTATAGATCATAAGATATAGCTTAAGCTGCTGAGCTCAAATATATGTTTCTTTTTGCAGGTACGTGATTTTTAAAAAAGTTATTCAAAAAGGCCGCTTTGGACCGTTCCAAAGCGGCCTATGTTGACCTTTCCGGGATTTCCGGCGAATGAACGGAGGAACATGTCCGGTACTGTATAGAATGTTCTAAAGAAGAATTCAAGTTATGCAGTGACTACAGCGAATTCTTTGTTACAGTTTGTTTTTGGAAGATGTTTACGAAGTCCACGGATCTCCCTCGATAGAGAGCCTTCGGGCTCTCTTGTTAAGAGGGATCTCGGGCCGCTTGTCGCAGGGCCACGTGGCGCGTCCCCGGGTGGTGGATAGGGGAATTAAACGCGAACCAAATGCGACCATGTACTGCCCAGAGACGCAGGTGGGATGCAGGGGATGGACTCCTTGCTCCTGCTGTGTCGGGTCGATGCGTTCCTTGTGCGTGGGAGCGGCATGTTCGTGCACTGTGTGCGTGGATGTGTCCGTGACTGTGCGGATTGTAACTGTGTCGGCTCGGCCAAAAGCTTGCACTCGGTAGACTGGGAGTACATCGTAAGGCGATTCGAGGCCGCCTTAAGTCTCGCCCCGTCCCTTCGGGCAGTCTGGCTGGCTGCCCGGAGTACCCCGCCCGCACGACAGAGCCTGACTAGCTACCCGTGTTGTATTCCAGTCAAACACAGCAGCACTAAAGGGCCTCATTCCCCTGACCCCGAAAGAGCCCCCATTTCTGCAGCGATGGGAAGGACGAGTACGGAGAGGCTGCTAAAATCTCAGGGCCTAACCAGGCTGCGCAAACTGAGAAGGACTAGGATGACGATCTGTACTTACAACGCCCGCACGCTTGCGTCGGAAGCATCCGTCGAGGACCTGATGATGCAAGCCAGGAAGATCAAGTACGACGTCATCGGACTGACCGAGACGAGAAGACACCACCCCCTACACGCCGCCTACGACTCCGGAGAAGAACTGTTCCTCGGAACATGCGACAGCAGGGGAGTAGGCGGCGTTGGTGTCCTCGTCAACACGCACTTGGCCATGAACATCGATTCGTACGAGTCTCTGACAAGCCGAATCGGACGTTTGCGACTGAGGCGATGTGGCTCCGTGCCAGCCTTGACTGTGTTCGTCGCGTATGCCCCAACATCCGACTACGACGACGAAGACGTCGAGGCCTTCTACGTGGAGCTGGAGAAGTTCTATAAGGAAGATCACACCTTCTACAAGGTGATCGTCGGCGACTTCAACGCCAAGATCGGGCCACGAAGGTCGCCGGAAGAACTTCACATCGGAACCCACGGTTTGGAGTGGAACGAGCAAGGTGAAAGGCTGTCTGAGTTTATCATGTCGACCAAGACCATCCATGGAAACTCGCAGTTCCAGAAGCCTCCCTCCCTACGATGGACCTGGGAATCCCCCGGTGGCCAGTTCCACAACGAGATCGACCACATCATCTTCAATCGTAAGTATTGCCTGACCGATGTCTCCGTTGTCCCCAAGTTCTACACGGGATCGGACCACCGCCTCCTTCGCGCGAGGTTCCGCTTTTCGCGTCAAGGAGAGAAGGCCGCGAAGTTCAAGAAGAGGAGTCCCAGAACGACCATCAACTGGGATCTCTACACCTCTCTTGTCGGCCTTTGGGAAGATGCCGTCATGGACAACGTCGACGAGGAATACGATCGCTTCGTGCATCATCTCCACGATAGTGCTAAGGGAGCCGAGAGCTTGAAGACCACCAAGAGACGCCTGTCTCCGGAAACTCTCGAGCTGATACGCCAGCGTGGAGCAGCACGAGCGTCAGGCAACTACCAACTGACGTCCGAGCTTGCAAAGCTATGCAGAGCGGCGATAAAGGAAGATCTGAAGGAGAGAAGGGCGGAAGTGTTGGCTGAAGCAGCAGAGGCAGGGCTGAGCATCCGCAATGCCCGCCGGAACTTCGCCAACTTCAAGACCAAGATGACCGCTCTCCGACGTCCTGACGGAACCATCACCTCTTCTAGAAGGACCATGGAGAAAGTCATCCACGACTTCTACTCCGATCTCTTCGATAGCCACGTCCACCTGCCCCTACGCCATCTTCCGCAGGATGGATACGTCGTTCCCTCTGTTCTCCCTTCCGAGATCCGACACGCCATCTCGTCGGTGAAGAAACGTACAGCACCCGGTCCTGACAGGATCAGAGCTGAACACCTGAAGAACCTCCCGCCAGCGCTCATCAACACCTTGGCGCGGCTCTTCACACGCTACCTGTCCGAATGCAAGGTTCCATCTGAGTGGAAGACCAGCAAGACCGTCTTGCTGTACAAGAAGGGAGACGTGCACGACATTGGCAACTATCGCCCGATCTGCCTGTTGTCCGTAGTCTACAAGCTGTTCACTCGAGTCATCCTGAATAGGATTAGTAGAACGCTGGACGAAGGACAGCCATGCGAACAAGCAGGATTTCGGAGAGGATTCAGCACGATCGACCACATACACACCGTTACGAAGCTCATCGAAGTATCGCGAGAGTACAAGCTGCCGCTGTGCCTTACGTTCATTGACCTGAAGAAGGCAATCGACTCCGTCGAGACTGAAGCGGTCATGGAAGCCCTGCTCACCCAGGGCGTTCCTACTCAGTACATCAGAGTCCTTCGAGAGCTGTACAGTGGATTCACGACCAAGATCTCACCATTCTACAACGACGTCGTCATTGACGTGAAGAGAGGGGTTCGACAAGGGGATACCATATCCCCGAAGCTCTTCAGCGCCACCCTCGAAAACGTCATGCGCGAACTAGAATGGGATGACATGGGAGTGAAGGTCGACGGCCGGCAACTGCACCATCTTCGCTTCGCTGACGACATCGTGCTCATAACACCGAGCATCAGTCAGGCGGAACGAATGCTGGCCGACTTCAATCGTGTATGTGGAAGCGTTGGACTGCAGCTGAATCTTACGAAGACGATGTTCATGAAGAACGGATGGGTTTCTGATGCCCCATTCTCGCTCAACGGAACGAACATCTCCGAATGCTCCAGCTATGTGTATCTGGGTCGCGAAGTCAACATGGCCAACGACCTAGCACCAGAGCTGAGCAGAAGGAAACGAGCGGCTTGGGGAGCTTTCAAGAGCGTCGAAGAAGTCGCGAAGAAAACGAAGAACGTCCGACTCCGTGCCCACCTATTCGACTCCACTGTTCTTCCTGCCCTAACATACGCCTCAGAGACCTGGGCTATACGAAAGCAGGATGAACACGCGATCAGCGTCGCGCAGCGTGGAATCGAGAGGACGATGCTCGGAGTGACACGACTCACACAAGTGAGAGAAGGCCTCCGGAGTTCCGAGCTTCGCCGACGTTCGAAGATCAGAGACGCTGTCACATGGGCCAAGTCGTCGAAAATTAGGTGGGCCGGCCACGTAATGCGATTCGCAGACACCCGCTGGACGAGAGCCGTCACAGACTGGATTCCGCGGGATGTCAAAAGAACACCAGGACGCCCACCAACGCGTTGGTCGGACTTCTTCGTGAAAGCCCTGAACGACCGATATGACGCTCTTCGTGTCCCTCGAGCGAGGAGGATCCATTGGACCACTCTGGCACGCGACAGGGACGAATGGAGACGCTGCTGGCGCCCGCTCGAGCAAGTCGATGATCAACGGGACGACAGGTGATACAGGTGATACAGGTTTACGAAGTCAACAGATCCACCTGTATTACAGAAATTTTCCTTCTTTGCAGAAGGTCCTGTCCTTAATGCAGAGAACAAAATAAACAGCCACGGACCGTTGACCAAATTTTAATCGAGTCGAAGTCTACTGCGTCTTTGCCACCAATTAACGTAGATTCAAATTGTTATGCCCATTCTCCTTCGTATTCCAAAGGATACGGACAAGGAATAGGCGTATTGAAAAGTGCATTTCTCGCTTTGTATTAACAGGGGTTCATATTGTCTTTATCCTTCATAATTCCTCCAAATAGAATCCGCCACTGGCTGTCACTGTGTGCGACTTCTCAGCAATTGACCTCTCTTTTCTTCTTGAAGCACCTATTGTGCAGCACTAGACTTGAGCTCGATTAATCGTGCCGAATAGTCGTCCACGAAAAAGCATTATTCGAACATTGTTCAAAATCGAATTTCACGAAATACCATTATTCGAATATTGTTCGAAATCGACTTTCGCGAAGAACCATTATTCGGACGTTGTTCGAAATCGACGATGACGATAAAGAATTGTTCGAATATTGTTTCTAGCCACACATGCTATTCATGCGATTGCTTTCCCACGATTGAGACACGTCACATGAGACCCAAAAGAATGAAGATGTGGCGAGATTCGGAAGTACCACTGTTGCGAAATGGCGTCGTTCGAACCGGGTTCGAGTGATGTTTGCTCCCTCACAGCAAAGGGGTAGAGATATAGCGATATATATCCTACCTCGAGATCGTCAGCTGTGCTATGAGTGGGCGTATAGGAAGACACACCCAGACGGAGAGACCAGCACCTTTGTGTGCTGTGGATGCCGATCGCTTAAGGATCGAGAGCGCGAGGTGTACAACAGGGATGAGCGGATTAACCGTTATCCGTTATCCGTCATCCAGTATCCGGGAGGTTTTGGCCTATCCATTTTGTTGTTCGTTATCCGGCGATTTTTTGCCGGATAACGAACAACAAATTAGCTGAATCTTAGCTTTGGACGTGGTGATGGGTGGACTATGTACAGGATCCTTCACGATCGTAAGAGTGGTCGTCAGAAACAACAGAAGTATTCAAATATAGAGGGGTTAATTGAAGTTTCCTCACTTGGGAACTGGCTACATCGTTTTAAAGATATCTAAATTCCAGCCTCCGCGCTAAGCCTGTACCATACTTATGTGAGGCCTACTTAGCACAGCATTGTTCAGTCATCTCAAGTCTTGTGCTGACAAGAAGGCATACAAACTGCTACTAGCAATCGTCAAAAGTGGAAAACCGCATCCTGGGAAGAATTTTTACCGCCGATCTTTCCATCGTATCATTTGTGGTCACACGATTGCAGTATGTTCGATTCGATTGCAGGCGGTAATGGCACCTTTTTACCCATATGCTGTCGTGAATTATCAAAAGATACTACAGTACAACAATGAATACTAGCAAAAGAAATAGGATTAATCCAAATACATAGAGTAAGCAACTTCTTTGAAAATTTTAGGGGAGCAATAAACTACTAAACAAACTTATCATCGTGGGTGCTAAAGACATGTAGATTTGTTTTAATTTCAGTTTTTTTTATGTGAAACTTATCTGCAACATGGAGAACACTTTCGTTTTGGGGCTGGGTCGGGCATTCTTCCTCTGCTCCAGAAGGGATGGGTCGGATATTCTTTCTCAGATCCAGAAGGTCTGGATGTCATAACTCTTTGAGTGTGTGTTTGCCGTACGCAATTGCTTGCAGTTACTACCCAAAAGTTAGTATTTTATCCATCCCAGATAATTCCGCGTTCAACTACCTTGGATCTTGTGATGCTATAGAGCAGCAACAACAGTAACGGCTCATAGCATGTGTAGGATCAAGACGTTATGTGAAGTTTGTTTGGTGTTGTGTTTGTGGCGCGTGGAGGGTGGACGGTCAGACGAATAGGTAGTCAGCTTTATTCAGCAACAATAATGGTCGAACCAAATGAGAACATGCGGTTTATATACCCCTAGAGTTCAAAGGACACTGCCACCCTGCCGGTGGCGCGATGGCCAAAGGCAAGTGGTGCGATGAACAAGACTGATCAGTCGCGTACTCATTCGTATACAACACCTCCCCTTTCTAAAAAAAAGTATCAAACGTAGGACTTCTGATGTGGATCCATGTGCAATCGTCTCGTTGGTCGACGTGTGCGAGTTGATCGTCGTGGTTGATCCTCGTCGTTCCCTGGTTGTGCCTGCTGATGAACGTGCTGTTCCGTAGAAATGGGCGTAGGCTGTAGTGGCGGTGCTGAAGGTGATCGCTTCAAGTCAAACATCTCGAAAAGAACGTCCAGGTCCTGGTGTGGCATGTGGGTGCTATCGTAGGCGCGCTTTCGAAGTTGGTTAGCGTGTCGAATCCACGATGTGTCTCCAACGAGTACTTTGTAGAGTACACGCCCGACACGTTGAAGGACTTCTCCATTGCACCAGTAGGAATGCTTTCCGTTGTAGACACGCACGAGAACAGCATCTCCCCGTGCGAAGCACCTCTTGCGAGTTCCATACTGCTTGTTGAACTGCGATTCCATCGAGATGTTGTGAGTTGGTGCCCGACGAAGTGTAGGTTTGAGGAGCGAAAGCGGCGTTCTTAGTTTTCTTCCGACGAAGAGTTCTGCAGGTGATTTTTCTCCATCCAGCGATGCACATGGAGTGGATCTATAGGTGAGAAGGAAGGTTTGCAAGATTTCCGACAACGTTCCTTCCCCTTTAAGCTTCAGAAGAGTCCTTTTGAACGTGTCGACAAATCTTTCCGCCTGCCCATTGGTTTGCGGATGGTACGGCGGCGAGAAGAGGTGCTCAATGCCGTTTTCCATGCAGAACTTCTTGAACTTGGCGGAGCTGAACCGTGTACCATTGTCGGAGACGAGGATTTCAAGAGCACCATATCTGGCGAAGGTCTGGCGCAGAAGAGCTATGGTGGCTTCTGTTGTGGTACGGCTGGTGTTGAAGATTTCAGGCCATTTTGAATAGGCGTCCACGACTACTAAGAAGAAGGTTCCTTCAAAGGGGCCTGCATAATCTACGTGGATGCGGGACCATGGCCTGTCCGGTAGAGGCCATGGTGCAAGTGTCGTCCTGACTGGCAGTTTCGCGACGGATGAGCACTTTGTGCAGCGGCGAACGGTATCCTCAATGTCCTTGTCTATCCCTGGCCAATAGGCGTAGCTTCGGGCTAGAGCTTTCATTCGTACTATTCCGGGATGCCCTGTGTGAAGCTGTCGAAGGACTCGTGGCTGCAGTTGTGCTGGAATGACTACACGATCGGCTAGCAAGAGACATCCGTTCAAAGTTGAAAGGGAGTCGCGTCGGTTATAGTACTTCAGTAGGTCCGGATTCGTGATTGTTTCTGGCCACGATCCTCTGATGTAAGTGTTGATTAGCTGAAGTAGGCGGTCCTTTGCTGTCGACTCCTTGATTTCGTTCGCGGTTACTGGTAGGGCTCGAACTGCACTCGCGAAAACGTTCCTGATGTCGGCATCCACTGCGATGGCTGCAATCACTCGATCTTCATCTTGAGTTGAATTTATGGCGATGAGTCTTGAAAGGGCGTCTGCTTGGCCGAAGGTGGTTGTTGATCTGTACTGGATACTGAAGTTGTAAGCCAGCAGCGTTGTCGCCCATCGTTGCAATCTGTTCGCAGTGTAGACTGGGATTCCTTTCTTAGAGCCGAAAATAGAGAGCAGTGGTTTATGGTCAGTCAGAAGAGTGAATCTGCGACCATGCAGCATCCTATGAAACTTCTGGACTGCAAATATAAGGGCAAGGCCTTCCTTTTCGATCTGGCTGTAGTTCTTTTCGGCAGGAAGCAATGACGCGTGAGCAATGGCTCTTTCGGAGCCGTCCTTGTATCGATGTGAAATGACAGCGCCCAAGCCGTGATTTGAAGCGTCGGCAGCGACGACGATATCTTGACAAGGATCGTAATGGGTCAAAAGTAGATCCGATGAAAGTATGGACTTTGCTCTGTTGAAATTCTCCTCGCAGGTAGGCGTCCAATTGAATTTCGCATTCTTCTTGAGAAGGGCATCCAGTGGAGCACGTAGACTTCTCATTTCCTTGACAAATTTTCCATAGTAGGAGAGCAGTCCAAGGAAGGATCGAAGTTGTGGCGCATCTTTTGGGGCAGGCATTTTCTTTATTGCTTCGATCTTCTTCGGGTCAGGTCGTCGTCCATGTTGATCAATTACGTATCCGAGGTAGTTGATGGAAGTTGAGGCGAAGTGGCACTTCTCTATACGTACGTGAAGTCCACTATCTGCAATTCGTTTGAAGGCGGCGTCTAAGTTGCGTTGGTGTTCCTCGGGTGTTCGACCAACAACGATTACGTCGTCCAAATAAGCCAGAACTCCTTGCAAGCCGGCTAATGTCGTGTCCATGATTTGCTGGAAGATCGCTGGAGCCGATTTGACGCCGAACGGTAGCCGGTTGTATTGGTATAGGCCTCGATGTGTGTTTATTGTCAGCAATTCTTTCGATTGGTCGTCCATCTCGATTTGAAGGTATGCATCTGCGAAGTCGATGGTGGAGAAGTATCGTCCTCCTGTGATCGTCGAAAATATGTCCTCTGGACGTGGCAATGGATACTGATGTAGATCCAAGGCGTCATTTAGGCCCGTGGAGAAATCGGCGCAAATCCTCAGCGATCCGTTTGCTTTCTTCACAATGACGATCGGAGCTCAGTTAGAATAGTTCACTTTCGAAATTACGCCACTTGATTCCAGCCGGTCTAGCTCCTTTTCTACTGCTGGTAGAGCTGCGTATGGCACGGGCCGTTTTGGACGAAAGACTGGTTTGGCTTCTGGTCTAAGTCGTAAGGTAGCTGTCGTGACGCGGGTGGCCGACCCCCGTCGAAGCATCGGCGGAGAGGGGGGACGCCACCCACGCCCCGGCTTGGAGCCCTTCCGGATCCGCCGCTCGCTAAGGGTGCCCGCCCTAAGACCACGCGGTATTACTGCCCACAGGCCCTGTGCGGATCCACGCTGCCAGTTGTTAAGACATGAACCCATTCCAACACACTTCCATGCAACACCCTGTAGTGAGCACTGGACTTAACACTCGCCCCAGGGGTACCCCTTCGGTCGAGGCGTCCCCCGACCTCCGGCGGTCCCCCTGGAATTAGACTGGCTCACACTCTTGCATACTTCGACCAGACATGGAACAGATAGACCAGTTTAGTAAAGCAATTAAGCTATTAAGGTTATATGTTTATGATACTATAAGCTAATATGATTAAAGATATACGACAATTACAAAAGGGCCTACGAGTTAGGGGGAAGACCGCACCCACGACTACCAGGGCCAAGCAAAGCCGACAACCCGCCGGCCATGGCCGGCCCTGCCCCTGTGGCGTATGCCAAGTCAGGGGCGACGGGGCCGGTCAGAGGACCGGCGTTACCTGCGGGTCCCGGATGGTGGACGAGACGTCGAGGGCTGGAGACGTCGAGCACGATGACAGGCGGACACTCCGAGATGATGGCAGCTCCCCGACGTCCTAAGCTGGACGGTTCCGGCGACCTCGGGCTAAAGGCGTAGCCCTCCTCGACGACGGCTGGCGTTGGCGGACCGCGGAGACCAGGAGACGACCGCTCTGCGGGAGCGGCGGACGACGACTGACTGGTGGACCGGCTAGAGCGCTCAGGGCACGCTCCCCCTGCGTCTCTAGCCGCTTCCAGAAGCTTCCCTGCGCGGGAGACACGTGGGCGCAGGCTTCGACGTGTCGATCGACGGGTTTTGACCTGTTGACCCCCGCGACGACCGTACTGTCGTACGGAAGTCACGACACTGGGGGCCGCGACGAAGAAGACTACCCACTAGGTAGTTGTGGTCTTGCTGCTTACCTACTAAGTTACAGACATGTTAAGCATCGAAGACTACGTGGTTGACTTTGAGCGGCGGCGTGGCGGGCGATGCCACGGTGCGTGCGCCGCAGGGTGACAGGTGCGGTCTAAGGTCGGGTTAGCATGACGAGACTTTTGGGGCCGATGTACTTGCCTACGAGTTAAAGATACATGATAAATGAGAATAACTAGGTAAGTAAAAACATGACAAAAATACACAAAAGGAAAACCGGGTTAAAACTTCAGTAACATGATGGGGAGATCTGCGTATACCGGTGGGATGAGTTGAGGTACTAAGTGAATGAAGTGAGGACGTGAAGATGGAAGGGAAGTGTCGTGGGATGCTACGATGGACGAACTACTATGGACGAAACGATGGGCGACTACGATGGACGTTGACGTGGAGTTAATGTTGTTGTCGGTAATGTTGATGTTGGCGATATATACAGCTATGTACAGGATGGCGATGTATTCGGCAGGCGTGGACTCGGATCGGCGGCTCGACGCGTTAAGGACAGCAACGGCACGCAAGCGGACGCGAGGCACGAACGACACCACCAGACCTGAACGAAGGCTGGGGAGAACTGCGTTAAAGTTGAGAGTATTGAAAATGGGAATGATATATTGATTGTGTAATAAAGACATTGAAGTGAGAAAGGATGTGCATATAAGAATAGTGCATGAAGATTATAAGAAAAATAAATTGTAACAAGAATATAAAAGGAGAATGAAAAAGGAAAGAAAAAGGAAAAGGGAATGGAGAAAGGAGGAAACATACCATATTGATCCTCAGCAGATGCCGTTTTCTTGGAGCTCCAGCCGGTAGAGATGGTACCGCAGCCAGGCTTCTTCTTCCTCCTTAGGGCGGCGAGCGATAGCGCTCTGCGGCGTGCCCTATGCATATGCCTTAGCCAGCGCTCGTTGCTAAGGTCCCGTATTGCCTGGCGGCTATGCGCGCAAAACGCGATATGGTGGTCGTCCAAGCCGCACCCGAGACGTCTCTTAGGAGGTTGTTCGCACTCATGCTCTAAGTGATCAGAAACAGAGCGGAAACAGCGTGCATTCCTCATGTGGATATATGCGGTCGCTGATCCGCGGCACATTCCGGCAAGATGACGAGAAGTGGTTCTCACTACAGAGCCAACATTCTAAGGCCGGAGGTGGTGTGGACTGGACTAGGGGTGTTGGGTCGTACATAGACCGGCGAACGGGTGGTGCTGGTACGGCTGGACTGCGTGCGCGTGCCTGAGGGACCGGTGTTGCTGGCTTTGGGCGTGGTGGTGACGGCGTGTGCGATGGCGCTGCGTGGTGTGCCGGCCTGCTAGTGTGGTGGTCAGCAGGCTCTAAGAAAGCCTGCTGGTCTGGAGCGTGCGCTGTAGGAGCCGCTTGGCGTCGCGTCTCACGCCGGCTGGTGGGGTTCCACCAGAATCCTTCCCTGCTAGCCGAATTATCCGTAGAGGATGGCTGCTGTAAAGGCAGGGTCGGAAGTGGCGGTAACGGCGGACACATGTTGATGTGCGGCTGATACGGCTCGCGCGGAGGTGCAGACGGAGGTGGTGTGGTCTGCATGCAGATCAGGGGTGTGCGTTAAATATTTTTCGGTAAATTTTTAACGACCATTTTTTAACGAAAAATTGTTGCGGTAAAATCGGTAAAATTCGGTAAATTCGTTAAATAAATTTTCCCTTAGTTGCAGTCAGTTTGGCTGCATTTTAGTATTAGAAAGTCTATATCTTTTCCTTTGCTAATTTTTGCGTCTCCACCTATATATCATTTATATGACTGCGTCTTCATCTTCACAACAAATGGCAACAGTCCATCTATCATTAACGACACTGCTAACCGGGAAAAGTCATTAAGATTCTGAAACCGAACAGTAACAACAAGACTTCCAAAATAAGATGTTCTTTACTATGCATAGTCGGTGGGAGTCATCCAGCTTCCAAAGAGCACCATAGCACGACTCAACCTAACATCCTTCTTTACTGCCATAATTGTTTCGGAAAACTACAAAATGCTTAATGAAGAATTTATGTCAGGCAGCAATCACAGCGAATCCCTTGGTACAGTTCCTCTTTGAAAGATGTATGTTCACGGAGTCCATAGATCTGCCAGTTTCAAAGAGTGGTTCCTTTTGTCCCAAAAGGTTTTGTTCTTACTGCCCACAGACGGCAGCAGAGAATCAAATAAGCAGCCATATACGTTTCACCAAATTTTAACCGAATCGAATTTTTTGCACTGATATTTTCGTCCTTGCCACCCAAGTAGCTTAGATCTCAATTGTTAAGCTCTTTCTCCTTTGTATTTCATAAAATGCATAAGTGACACGTGTATTTAAAAGTGCGTTTCTCGTCCTATATTAAAAGTTGTCCATTTTGCCTTTATCCTTTCTAATTCCTCCATATAGCTACAGGCTGTAACTCTTTTTTACAATTTTTCAGCAAATGACAGCTCTGATTTTCTTCGTGAAGCACCCGTTCTTGTACTGTGAACCACATTTGCTTGCGGTTCGAATGTAAAATTTTGGGCTTCTCAATTTCTTCCTGATTTTTTTTTGGAGCACATTTTGATTTGAAGAACGGTATTATAGTAAATTCGCAAATTAGACGAACAAACCCACAAATATAAAGGAAATTTCCTGCTTGAGCCAGGGGCTCCTTCAAAGATTTAATTTTTCCGAAAAACTTTTTAAAAAAGTCTTAATGTAGTAGAGTGCATGTAAGGTACAGTTTTTATAGTAATCACACGTAAAATAACTGACGAACAGTGATCATAGGCTTCTTCTCTTTTCTATTTAATTCTATTGTTTTCGTGTACATATGTTCTCTTCCCTTGTTCCGTTCCACGACCTTGTTTCCTCGCATTATTTGCGTTTCGTAGCGTTTTCTTCGCGTCTTCTATGCCTTTTCAATCCCACTTATGATACAAATATCACAAAAAACTGTAGAAACTGTTTGGTTGGTAAGTATGCAGAACTAGTATGTAGAGTCAAACGCGAGAAATGGCCTAGGAAGTCCAAAAAATACGAGAAGACTGCATAGAAAATGGGGGCACACTCAGATCAATTGGTAAAGCAGCAAGAAAATTGCCACCAGTTCTCGAGACGATATCGATTGCCTACACTGATTCGAGTAAGTAGGAGATTTCCCTGGTATCGCAACGATATTGCGAAAGGTCATCCAAAAAATTCGTCCAAAATGAATCTATACAAGGAAGAAATAAATTTTCCAAAATGAAGCATAAAATGTCGTTAATGCTATTTAACGGAATTTTTCGTCGTTAAATTTCGTTAAAAAGTTTTAAAGAAAAACGCCGGTAAATCCGGTAAATCGGTAAATCGTTAATCGTTAAACGCACACCCCTGATGCAGATGTGCCGATGGCGTAGCGGGCCCCAGTCTAGCGATGCCGATGGATTCCGGATGTAGCTGGACGACCATGGCAGAACACGTGTTGGTGGGCTCCTTGAACGGTCTAGCCGTATGTCCAGAAATTGGAGCTGTTCTGCCAATGGCATGCCGTCAAGCGGTCCAAACGGCGAGGTGCTAAGCGCGTTGAACAGCTCAGGCCCGGCCTCCATGGGGACCGGTTGCCTGATGAGCGGACTACGTGCACGAAACAGCGCGCGTACAACTTCAGGCGTTAAGCCTGAGGACGACTGCGACTGCCGTGGAGTAGACGCGCTAAGGGGCGGCTGAGCAGGTTGTGGATGATGAGCGTGCGCGAGCGAGGATGTTGCTGAAGCATACGCGTTTAAGCGGCGTCGCGCCCTAAGGCGGCGACGTTGTGTTAGCGCTGATGTGGCTGAAGATGGACGGTATGCAAAGGGAGAAGGTTGAGATGGAGGTTAAAAGGTCGTTTTCTAAGAGAAAACTGAGTTCGCAAAGTGGCTCGTTTTCGCCTTAGAAAACGAATATTTTAAGAAAAAACGAAAGTATAAAGAGACTAAATAGTATAATGTAATATAGTAAGTGTAAAAAATATGATTGAATAAAAATATAGGCTTATAAGAGAAAAAGGGATTTACATCGGCCGTGTGGGGTGAAATGCACGGCGCGATTTACATAAAAAAAGAGAGTAAAGAGAAAAAATATGCCTTAAGGGCAGTTGGCTTAAAAGTATAAAGTTTATAGAAGGTATATACTAAAAGGAGGAATATATGGGTGGTAGCGATGCCTTAAGACACCACTGCCAATGTAATTTGGTTTAGAAAGAAATTAATTAAAAAGTGAATGGTAAGGTTATAAGAAGGGTGAAGGTACAATGGGGGAACGAAATTTGGAGACGTGTGATTATTTTTATCGCGAGTCCCTAAGAGGAATGAAGATGAAAAAGAGGGGACTCGCTAAGCGGGCATGAGATCAGAGGGCGCGAGAGGAACATGATAAGGACTGAGAACAAGGATATAAAAATGGTGAAGGAGGAGAAACTAGAGAGGAAAAACTGACCGAAAAAACAGACGAATTAAGAAAAAAGGATTAAATGGAATACAAAAAATCTAGTTGGAATAGTCGCTTGCGCCTTAAGGGCGCATCTGGGAGAAAAGTTAAATAAACCTAGCGCAATCACACGTCTGAACTTATTGAGAAGAAAGAACTTACCTGTATTGAGTCGATGACGTCTCCCGCGGATGGTGTTGAGCGGTTATGGCGACGAAGTGATAAGAATATATCGAAAGTGAAGTCGAACGGTCAGATGATAGCAAAAGCAGTCAACGGTGCCCATTCTGGGCTAAGAACAGTCCAGAAGTGATTCGCAGGCAGTCCAAAGCGGCGTTATACGGTAATTCGCGTTAGGACCAGCCTCTTACGGCAGCTTGCGTTAAGCGCGGCGCGTGTTAGCGCCCTTGCGCAACGGCTGAGCCGGCATAGAGCCGGAAACGGACCGAAGGGGTCAGCTGGCGATGGCACGCGCCATCGGACGACTCGCCGAGAGGGGCGTCGACCGCGTGGTGAGCGCGGGACGCGAAGCGAACACAAGTGAAGGGTCAACGACACATGCATTGAGCTATCTTAGCCTGCTGACCGAGCCGCTTAGGGGCTATGATAGTGTGAGCGGACCGCGGCAATGGGCGTGAGGCCGCCGCTGGTCCGAACCAGGCGCGATGTTGTTAGCGCGAGCGGGCAAGTGCGCGTAATCGCTGCGAACCGTTTGAAGTGGCGCCTTAAGACGTGTTAAGCACGTCTTAGGATGGAATTGCTTAGCTAATAGCGCCTAATGATGGAGTTGAGCCTAAAGATGGTATTTAGGCACCTGAAAGGTATAGTTGAAGGTAATACACTTAGTCAGTGACGCCTTTATGATGGAGCAATGGCTAAGGAAAGTTCCTTAGCGACGGTTTAGCGTCTTAAGTCCGGATGAACAGGTGTTTGGTCTTAGCGCTGCGCTTAGGTTGAGTTCGCGCTGGCGATAGCGTTGTTGGTGAGTCCTGACGAGACGGAGATAGAGGAGAGTCCGGCAGCGTTCTAAGTGAGTCCTGCGGCGGCGCATAGGTAGTAACAGCGCGGATTTCTAGCGGGTACAAGTGCGAAATGGATCGAGTCAAGCACTTGCCGCTTGCCGTACGGACTTCTGCTGCCCGAATAGCTCCGTCCTTTCCTGAAATAAGTGAAGCAATCATACCGTAGTTCCACTGTCCTCGTGGCGATTTTTCGTCCGCAATCAGTACGACATCTCCGAGCTGTGGAGCGAGTGCAGTTGACCTCGGTTGTTTCGTGCGAGCTTGATGTCGTTCTCGCAAGGCTGCAAGATAGTCGGAGTGCCAAAGTTTCCAGAAGTGATCTAAAACAGATAAGCTCTCCTTGTACCACTGGGAAAGGTTATGTGAGGCATCATAGATGTCGTCTATTTGGGACGGTAAAGGTGGTATTTGTAGGTCTAACTGAGGACTTAGAAAGTCGATAGGCCTTAAGATGTGGACAAAGCTTTCCCGTTCCCTGTAGGGTGTTATGGGACGGCAATTTAAGGTGGCCTCGACTTCTGTGACGACAGTTTGAAGTTGACTTAGCGGTAAAATGGCACGACCAATGGACTTTTTGTAGGCGGACTTAAACAGACCGACTAAGCGCTCGTAGAAACCACCTTTCCACGGCGACAGCGGGGTGATAAACTTCCAGGTGATCTTCTGCGTGGAGCAGAAACTGGAGATGCTGTGCCATGAGGTGGTAGAGTAAATGAGCGATGCGATAGCGGTCTCTGCGCTACGAAACGTGGTCGAATTGTCGCTGTAGACTATACTTGGTGTACCTCTTCGCGCTATGAAGCGACGAAATGCTAGGAGAAATTCTTGCGTAGTGAGATCGAGTACGACCTCAAGATGAACTGCGCGTGTTGACATGCATGTTATGAGGCAAATCCAGACTTTGCCGGAGATGGTACCAGTGCACGCTTGAGGACCAATGTAATCGAGTCCGGTGTTTTGAAAAGGTCTTGAGCGTTTGGTCCTCTCCGGAGGGAGAGGAGGCACATGAGGGTACCGGTAAGGTCTGCCATTGTTTTTACGGCATGTAACGCAGGTACGCAAGGTCTTAGCGACATAAACCCGTATGGATGGAATATAGAAACGGGTACGCAAGTTGGCGATGGTGTGATAAACACCGGAATGGTGGTTTTTGAGATGGTAATGCAGCACTAAGAGGTGCGATAGCCGATGTTGTGGCAGTATTAAAATTGGAGCTGTTTCTAGAGGCCCGATCCGGTATGGACAGCGAATGAGATGGTCGGGTGCTCGTCTGGCGTTGAAATTGGCGAGCTGTAAGCGGTATAGCTCTTGTTCACCTTCGCGATAATGCGCTAAGATGAGCTGTTTTTCCGCCGCTTTAACGTCCGATGGCTGTACCGTACCTGAAGGGGACACTGAAACTACTGAGGGCAGTTTTGTTTGCATTGCTGTTTGAAGATATGGAGGAATCCGATCTAGGATCTGACGGCGGATGAATTTGAGAACGTACGCCGTGATTCTGGCCAGCTTAAGGTAGTTGTTGGTCCTGGAGAATGGTAAGGCCGATTGAAAAATGCCTTTGGTGATTGAATTAACGCTGGAATATTCCAACTGCGCGTCGACCTTGTCCTGCGGGAGGACAATGAAGTCGATGTTAGCATGCGGCCACTGGTCCGGAGGAGCAGTTAAAAAGGACGGACCGCTCCACCACATGTGGATGTGGGCTTCCTTCGTGGCAAGACCGCGAGTGGCGCAGTCTGCCGGATTATCCTCGGAAGCAACATAATGGAAGCGGACCGGGATGTTTTGAGCCGCTAGCGCAGTCACAGCGTTACGAATGGCTGTTACGCGATTTTGGACGAACATTTTGAGGGTTTTGGCGGTATGCACCCAGTGTAACGCGATAAGCGAGTCCGAAAAGATGTGAACCGCGGATATTGAAAGGCCAAGCTGCCCAACGAGATATTGTGCTAGGTTAACGCTTATGAGCGTGGCCAACAGTTCCGAGCGCGGAACAGTGAGCGGTTTGATGGTATTGAGACGCGATTTTGCCATTAACAACGTGGAAAACGCAGATGTTGAACTGCGGCAGAGTAGATATGCGCAGCACGCGTATAGGCGTTTGGAGGCGTCTCCGAACACGCAAAGCTCGTACGTGTTGGCGTTGCTGTGCGCTGGGATGATGTGTCGCGGCAACGGAGGGACAGGAACGCGGAGGTTTGCAAGAAGTTGTGACCACTGCTGCTGTTGCGCCTGCGTTAGTGGCGTGTCCCAGCCAAGATCTTCGGCCCACAAGTCTTGGATGAAGACTTTGAATGGTGCCAGAAAAGGAGCTAGGAACCCTAAAGGATCGTATGTTGACGCTAAGGCGCGCAAGGCAGTGCGTTTGCTGTTTACCGCGATTTGTGTGGTTTTGATGGGAATAACCAAAGTGTCCCTTAGAGGTTGCCAATTGATACCCAGCAGAGTGGCATTAGCTGGGTTGGTAGCGCGATCAGAAATAGCGGCGTTGACAGTTGGTGAGTTACACAAGAACTCTCTAAGGTTCATGTGCATCTTATTGAAGATGGTTTTGGCCATGCTGTACTTTTAGATGGCTTCTTCGTGCGAGGACGCACCCAAGACGACGTTATCCACGTAGGTATTACGCAAGATCTCGTCCCCAAGGGGCGAAGACTCCCTACGAAGATAGTACTGAATGGAAGCCGCCAAAAGAAACGGTGACGCGTCAATGCCGAAAGGTATGCGGGTGAACCGAAGGATGCGCAGATTTGATGGAGATGGTGGTAAATATGGGTCTTTGAGCCAGAGGAAACGCGTTGCGTCACGCTGTAATGTTTGGAGCCTGATTTGGTGGAAGGCTTTTTCTACATCCGCTATTAGAAGATAGCGGTGCAGGCGTGAACGCAACAGGATGCCGATTAGCTCTGGTAACAGAGTAGGACCCTGATAGATACAGTCATTAAGACTGACTGCGCCCTTCGTTTTGGAGGAAGCGTCGAACACGACTCGTAACTTGGTCGTGGCTGATGACTCTTTGTGGACGGCCTGATGTCGAATGTAATAAACGTGTGGACCGTCATACGTAAATTCATCGACGTCCTCAACGAACCCGGCTGAAATGTGTTCATCGTTGACCTTGATGTACTGTTGCCAAGCTTTAGTCTGACTCAAACGCTGAAATTGGTTTAAAAATCTACAATAAGCTAAGTTTTTGTTGTTTTTAAGGGGAGGATGATCCTCCTTCCAAGGAAACTGAACATAGAGATGACCTTTTATGAATTTGGAAGTACTATTGAAGTTGTCTAGGATACGTTTTTCAAGTTGATGGTCGACAGATGGGTCATGGTCGTCTGTGATGCCTAGTGCATCAAGCGACCAGAGTCTCTGAACAGCGTCTTCTTCTTGCTCTGATGTTGTGAGCGCTGATGCGGAGTCGATAAGCTCCGCCGGTTCTTCCAAAAAACCGAATTGCCTGAAACGATTGTGCCGAAGCGAGTATGGCTCAAGACCATGCCCGACGGCAAACAAATTGGAGCCTCTGGGGAGATGACATCCCAGTAATGGTCTATCCCGATAAGGATATCAGGAACGACAGAGTCGTTTTGACACAGTGGTGCAGTAAATCCGTGGTCGTATATGAAGTCGAGATCTTCTTGTGGAAGACGTGGCGGTTGTTGAGCCAGAGTGATGACTTCTTTGGTTGTTAGTTCCACTGTAAGCTCCTTGTCGAGCGAGTCGACAAGGGTGATCTCTGTAACGCCTGAAACTTCAGAGGTGGTTTCACCACCGAAGGTGACATAGGTACGAAGTTTGTTGTCAGTGATTTTAAGGCCTAAACGTCGAGCTGAATTAGCTGAAATAAAGCTGTTTTGAGCGCCTGAGTCAAGGAGTAAGATAACGTCCTCGAAACGGGCGATGTTATAATTAAAGGTTTTGGCTTTAGTAAACATTAAGGAAGCTGGATTATATTTGTTGACTGAAAAAATGTTATTGGAGTTGTAAAAATGCAAAATCTTTTCCGCCTCAGCCTCAGACTCGGAGGCATGATACTGAGATGGATAAGGAGATGGGCTACGACGTTTTGGCGAATTTGAGCGCTCCCTGACGGGAGAACGAAACGAAACGCGCGATGGAGAGCGCGGACGGAAGTTATTATCTTGGCGGCTACGATGCAGCCTGTTGGATTTGTTTCGACTTAATGTTGATCTTGACTCACCACTGCTTAGCGTCGTGAATGACGGTAATCGCGTGATGAACTTCGCGATGAGTACCTTGCTGGTGATCGATGTCGGTAACGGTTGCGGCTGCGCTGTTCCTGGCTGTCACGATGTCGGTCTCTGGCGGAAGCGCTGTTAGATCTGTTTCGTTGCTTTGCTACTCTGCACAGGAGACGATTGTGGTCTCCTCCACAAAGGTGGCAAGCTGGATAAGCACAAGAGGTAGCTGAATGACCAGCATGAAAGCACTTCCAGCAGAGATCGATATTACGGCGAATTCGATATGAGGCATCTGAATAGCAACGTGTCGAATTATGATTGTCAGAGCCACAAAAGCAGCAGCGATTAGTGCGTTTATTGCTAGGTGTTGGAGATCGCGATGCGCTGCGCGTGGCCTGTGACATGTTAACCGTAAAATGATGACCCTATGTTGTTGAGTTTTCATACCTCTCCTGAGATATGATGATGTGGTCAAGTTTGCGCATGATTTGATCTAAGTCGAACTGCGAGTTGCTTTGATATTCGAGCTCGTGCAACTTTGCGCGGATTGTATCTGGGAACTTGCTCTTGACTAAGTCAAGAAGCGGCAGTACCGTACGAAAGTCTTCACCTACGAAGACCGTGAAGTATAGCTGTGAGGCGAGACCAGGTGCGACGGAGCTCGGAACCCGTGTTTCGGGCTTGAGGGAGCTGTTGGAGCTGCACGTGTAGGGCTGCACGCGTCGTATGAGGACAATCGTACCGCCTTTTGAGAGCTTTCACCAATTCAAGGTAGTTGTTGTCAGCGGGATCCACATCGTCAAGCACCATTATGGCGTCGCCGGTTAGTAGGCTTTGCAGCTGTAAGTACTTTTCCAACGGTGGAATGTTGGGATTGTTATGAACGGCCAATTGAAACGCGCCCCAGATGCGTTGGAACTTAGTGATGTCGCCGTCAAATGGCTGAAGCTTATATTTGCTAAGCTGAATGGTGGTACAATATGGCAGCTGCGGCGTTGGAATGGTTGTAGCCGCTGGAACGTTGGAACTAAGCGGAAGCTGCGCTTGTACAGGCGACTGAGGGGCGGTGACGATTTGCTGTTGGCAGTGGTCTCGAGAAAAGCTGAAGCCTCTGTGCTAGTATTGGAACTCTGCGTCACTTCAGAGAGTTGCGCTAAGCGACAACGCTCGATCAGCAACTGCACTTCATCGAGGCTGTGATTCAGCGTGCTAAGAATTGACTCTGCGTCCACCACTGCGTCGTTCACGGGCGTTTCCTGCATGTAGTTTTCGAATGCAGCATTGTCTGCCTCTGGATCAGCAAACCCTTCGACCGTAGCGAGGAACATTTGACGTCGCTCTTGTACCGTGCGGATAGCAGATGTTAGGTCCGCAATGGCCGCCTGGATGTTAAGGCGGCGCGCGTCGAGAATTTGGGGCTGATTACTGTCGCTTGCATCTACAGGTGTTATGAGAGATGCATGAATTTTACCATTGGCGACTGCTAGAGCCGTAAACGCCTTGGTCAGGTTGGCCTTGCAGGTCGTGATTGATGGCATTGCTTGCGTGGGTGAGTTGAACGTTAGTGACAGGAGGTGGTACTGTCGATACCCGAGTCTAAAACAAGCAAACTAAGAGTGGGCTACCCTGAGGGAGGACTCGGGCCCTGAGCCTCCCCGTCGAAATGCACGGTCATACGAAGCGAGTGATACGTAAATGCACGACTGCAAGTTGTGACATGTGTGTAAACATGGAAGGTGGATGATGTTAGATATGGATTATGAGGGCTTAGGAAATGGGTGTGCAAGCGCAAAGACAAGATTGTTGAACAGCGTGAGCTCAACAGCACGACGCCTTATAGCTAAGGCCAAGGAACCAAGAGAAGCTACGCTCGGGCCACACCTTGCAGCCAATGCCCGCGCGGCTACATGGGGTCACGTACCAGACAGTTGCCAGCTACTGTATCGCTCTAATGCCACTGGCCCACTGTAAACCCGCGTCTCTGGGGCTCCCCGGTGATGATGCCCGTTAACAGCTTCTTTGACACTGCGACTTGGTCCTTGAGGGGTTTCCTAGCAGCTTTTGGCTGCTTTCTACTCCTTCTTTGTGATCGCCGTAGCACTTGTGCCTCGACGCATAGCGGCTGTCCCTGTGCCGGCTCGTGCCACTCGAGGTTGCACAGGTAAGAGGACACGGCTACAAGAAGTGAGGAAGGCAGTACCCCAGTTATAGCGTACGTCGCACACATCAGCGGCACCTGAGCAGCCAATCTGGCTTTACACTTGCACCGTACGCGGCTTGAGCTCAGCTCAGTAGCTTGCGAGCGGATGGAAGGTTCGATCACAAAGGCCCCCCGTGGGTTTCCCCACGAAGAACCTCGGTCCGATGCACCATGTCGTGACGCGGGTGGACGACCCCCGTCGAAGCATCGGCGGAGAGGGGGGACGCCACCCACGCCCCGGCTTGGAGCCCTTCCGGATCCGCTGCTCGCTAAGGGTGCCCGCCCTAAGACCACGCGGTATTACTGCCCACAGGCCCTGTGCGGATCCACGCTGCCAGTTGTTAAGACATGAACCCATTCCAACACACTTCCATGCAACACCCTGTAGTGAGCACTGGACTTAACACTCGCCCCAGGGGTACCCCCTTCGGTCGAGGCGTCCCCCGACCTCCGGCGGTCCCCCTGGAATTAGACTGGCTCACACTCTTGCATACTTCGACCAGACATGGAACCGATAGACCAGTTTAGTAAAGCAATTAAACTATTAAGGTTATATGTTTATGATACTATAAGCTAATATGATTAAAGATACACGACAATTACAAAAGGGCCTACGAGTTAGGGGGAAGACCGCACCCACGGCTACCAGGGCCAAGCAAAGCCGACAACCCGTCGGCCATGGCCGACCCTGCCCCTGTGGCGTATGCCAAGTCAGGGGCGACGGGGCCGGTCAGAGGACCGGCGTTACCTGCGGGTCCCGGATGGTGGACGAGACGTCGAGGGCTGGAGACGTCGAGCACGATGACAGGCGGACACTCCGAGATGATGGCAGCTCCCTGACGTCCTAAGCTGGACGGTTCCGGCGACCTCGGGCTAAAGGCGTAGCCCTCCTCGACGACGGCTGGCGTTGGCGGACCGCGGAGACCAGGAGACGACCGCTCTGCGGGAGCGGCGGACGACGACTGACCGGTGGACCGGCCAAAGCGCTCAGGGGCACGCTCCCCCTGCGTCTCTAGCCGCTTCCAGAAGCTTCCCTGCGCGGGAGACACGTGGGCGCAGGCTTCGACGTGTCGATCGACGGGTTTTGACTGTTGACCCCCGCGACGACCGTACTGTCGTACGGAAGTCACGACAGTAGCCTTAGATAGCCTGTAGAGCCCGAGGTCGCTCTTGAAGACGTCAGGATATGCCGCTTGTAGCTTCTCGGCAACGTTGTCCCGTTCTAGGTTGGCGATGCTGACATCAATCGCTGTTGGATTCCCTGGGTCAGTGCAGGGTAGGGAGTCCATGTTGCTGTAGATTCCCAATTTGGAGATCCATTCTGCTCCCAATAGGTCTGACGGATTGTTGCTGACGTAGAACGTTCCTTGGGCTGATGCGGCGTTGAAGCTGTACGTGCACTGTCGTTGTCCAATGAAATGGCTGCGGTTTCCGGATGCGCTGTGAGCAATGAGCGACCAAGTTTGAAGTTCAGGTTTACCCATGAGTTTCCACGTCATTTCGTTGACGATCGTGACATCCGAAGCGCTGTCGACTTGGAAATTGATCGACTGACCGTCTACTGTAATGGTGGCGAAGCGACGATACTGACCGCAGTCGATGCTGGAAATTGTGAAGACCGCATCGGAGCGGGTGTTTGGCCTCGCTGAGCGGTAGAATCGTGACTGCCTTGTTCGTCTTCTGGCGAATCTGCAGAAACCATCTTTGTGACCAGTCCTGTGGCAGTTTGAGCATTGGTGTTCACGGTAGTTGCAGTTGCGAACGAAATGCATGGCTCCACAGAGCCAGCAGGGCGTAGGAGGAAGCCTTGGCGAGCGCTTGGAGTCGACTTCGGTCTTCCTGTTGGCTGCTTTTTGCTGCAGTGGTGATGGGGGCTGCTGGTGGTTGCGTCCTAACAGATGCGGAGACGGTCGATTCACTGCTTGTACCTTTGGAGATCCATCTTCGATCATTTTCGTGTCGTGCTTCAGGTTGAGGAGCCGTTTGCATTCCTCAGTGAGTGCGTGGATCGTACAATTTGGGTCGGCCTCGATTTTGTCGAGCAGCTTCAGCCGGATAAATGCGTCGTCGCTTGACTGGAGGCCACATACGAATATGAGACACTTGAACTGATTGTCGTTGCACTCAGCTAGCTTGAATTTTTCGCATTCGCGATTGACGCGTCCAGCGAATGTGACGAAGTCGTCGTTAGCGTCCTTGGCTAGCTTCATGCAGGCGTAGCGTGCACTGAATAGCGACTGTTGTGGTCCGAATAGATGCATGAGGGTAGATACGGCTTCATCGAAGGTCACGTCTCGTGGAGTCTTCGGCAGGATGTAGTTCGAGTACTTGCGGCCGCATCCAGTTTGTGAAGCAGAAGTCGTACGCGTGTCGCGTCGTCGAGTGCCTTTGCGTCCACTTGGAAGATGTCCTCGTGCCGACGGTACCATGCTTCGAAAGTTAGGTCGGCTTCGGGGTCGAAAACGAATTGTGCGATTCGTCCCGCAATTAGGTCGAAATGGCGCACTGGCTCGACTGTTGGCGGCGTCGACTGCAGCGACTGCTGTTGCGGAACGCTTCGAAGAACGTCTGTAAGAGCCGCCAGGAGCTGCTGGAATTGTTGGTCCGTCATTGTTGGCATTGTTTCCAGGTGAACTTGTTGGCGCCGGAGCTGTAGGTAGAAGAGCAGGAACTATTGGTGATGGAAGTCTTGGTGGAGCCAGTACGGACGATGACTGCTGCGGTGGTCCTGGTGGCGGTGACGTCGACGGCTATGGTGGCAAAGGCGTTGGCGGTGACTGCTACGGCTGTGGTCGTGAACTCCTGATCGCCACTGTTGTGTTTGTGGCGCGTGGAGGGTGGACGGTCAGACGAATAGGTAGTCAGCTTTATTCAGCAACAATAATGGTCGAACCAAATGAGAACATGCGGTTTATATACCCCTAGAGTTCAAAGAACACTGCCACCCTGCCGGTGGCGCGATGGTCAAAGGCAAGTGGTGCGATGAACAAGACTGATCAGTCGCGTACTCATTCGTATACAACATTTGGCTGGATGTCTCCTGCCTTCTTATTTCTAGAGACATCGGAAGAATTGCTCTTCCAAGGACTATTCTATTTTTCAACTGCTCTAATTGAAAAAAGAGTTAAGCGCAGAGTAAGGCTGATAAATAAGACAATCCAGGTCAAGGGCGGGTATGTTGCTGTGCGTTTGTCTTCCTTCGGATGGGCAGAAAACACCATAGAGCGTTGTTAATGTGGCGACTGCAAAACGTTTGAAAAACACTACTAAAATGTCTAGAAATGGCTTATAAATTAACAGTCTTTAAGTCCTGGTCTCGTTTTAAAACTAGTGCAATTTAAAACGAGTTTTAATTTTTGTTGTTTGTTCGTTATCCGTTTTTCCGTTATCCGGCCATTTTCGGGCAAAATTATCCGTTATCCGTTATCCGGTTTTCGAAATTTCATTATCCGCTCATCCCTGGTGTACAATCAGCCTCTGCCTTCCTGCAAAGTCAGAAGTGGACACTTCATAACGGATCCTGAAAACCCGGTTCGCCCCCACTTCTGTGAGCCAAGAAGCGTCCTTCGTTCTATTATGCGCCGTAGGGTGATGCGAGACGCTTCAGACAGTTCCTCCAGGCGGCTGGTCGTCCACTTACCACAAGAGAGTGTAAGCATCACCTTGATACCTTAGCCAGCAACCTTGCCCACTATTAGCTCTCAATGTGTCCCCGTCCCCTTGTTATTCTCCTCTGAAGAACCCCACGCATGTTATCCTGTCCATTCCGTGAGGGAACTGTTAGCACACTTGCCTTTGTATTCAGGTATATGCTTGCTCACAAATGCAATCTCATGCTTCACACGATTCAGTTGTGTTGATTTGTTTGATTCGTATGTTGCTATTTGTACTTCAAACGCTTTGATAAAGAGTGTTCTAAAATATTTATTTCAAACAAAAGACAAGTCTCAAACATGTTTCTAAACATCCTGCAGAAACTCAGCGACCGTTGTGGCTGGATCAGTGTATTTCCTCAGTGGTATCACCAACAGTACGATTGGTGTGGAAATATATCACGCTATGATGAGACGTCGGTCGTGCAAATCGCTCAAGAAACAGCATGTTCCCGCGCGAGACGGTAAACGCGTACTAAAGAATGAAGACGCAGCGAGAGGTGGCAGACGCGCTGCAAATCGACGTGACTCGCTCCAGCCATTTCCTTCACAAGACCAAAGGACGGCGACAAAGGTATAATGACAATGAAGCACCCTTTGCTTCCCTAGGGATTCGTGCACCGCGAAGAGAGAAACACCCTGGACAGGCAGAGCTAGGTTGTTATGGATCTTGCTCCAAAGGATGCTTTCTTTCCTCAGATTATACCGAAGCTTCTAGGTGGTACAAGAATGACTAGCACGGGCGAGGAAGTAACACAAAGGCGATCTGGTGCAAAAAAACAAAAAAGGCACATTGGAGGCTCATGAATGGCATTCAGTCTCGTGTTCTGGCTCCGTTGAAGAGCTTCGCTTCACTTATAAGCAAACGGACCGGAAGTCCATGGTTGGCACCTAATCCGATAAGACACTTCGACTTGAACAGTATTATAGCGAAAATGGGGATGGCTTGCCTTCATAGGAAACGGAGTATGACTGGTTCTTGTATTCCATAGCCATTCTCTTGGCCTCTTCTTTAACGTCTTTACTGGCAGAAAGCAGGAACTATGCTTCTGAAAGCACCACCCCCGTCCACATCCCATTCAGGTCTCAATGGTTCTATTGTTGCACTTATCGTTAGACTAGGGATACAAAACGGAGATTTCCCGCAGCACACCAGAATCGTCTTTCTACAGCCACAACCCGATTCACATGCTGTTCACGTGACTGGCCGCAAGGCACTCGACGTCCGTTCGCAAGAAAGCAGGCACGCTGCAGAGGTCTACGCCCGCGCCGCGCTCACTCTGCTCATCTGACTCTCGCCGCTCGCGCGTGACGAATTGTTTGGGGACCAGTTCACATGTAATCCAGCTGGCACGCGATTTAAACCTATATTTTTTTAGCGTTGGAGCGCTCTTACTGCGAAGGAAGTTATTCCTTGACATGTGACTGAATTCACAGCAAAGCGTGAGATTTACACGCGCGGTCGGAAGGCAACTCTATGACTATCTGAACGCTCGATGCTTTCAGTTTCTTCGACTTCGGTGAGATCACAAACAGCCGGAGTAGTTATCGTCCTGGCATATTATTAGACCAGACGTTCTTAGCAGGGTGATCCTTACACTCTCTTGTGGTAGGTGGACGACCAGCCGCCTGGAGGAACTGTCTGAAGCGTCTCAGATCACCCTACGGCGCATAATAGAACGAGGGACGCTTCTTGGCTCACAGAAGTGGGGGCGAACCGGGTTTTCAGGATCCGTTATGAAGGTCCACTTCTGACTTTGCAGGAAGGCAGAGGCTGATTGTACACCTCGCGCTCTCGATCCTCAAGCGGTCGGCATCCACAGCACACAAAGGTGCTGATCTCTCCGTCTGAGAGCGTCTTCCTATACGCCCACTCATAGCACAGCTGACGATCTCGAGATAGCTATATCTCTACCCCTTTGCTGTGAGGGAGCAAACATCACTAGAACCGGTTCTAACGACGCCATTTCGCAACAGTGGTACTTCCGAATCCCGCCACATCTTCATCCTTTCTGGGTCTCGTGTGACGTGTCTCAATCGTGGGAAGGCAATCGCATGAATTGCACGTGCGGCTAGAGATGTAGGGTCGGCGAAGGCGCCGGCACTCTTCCGTCTGGAATCTGTCCCGCCGCGATGACTCAGCATGCTTGGGGCCGAGCTGCCCCGTAATCAGACCCTCTCACCCTCGGTATACTTATGAACTCCGTGAACATGGTTGATGAATTGTCCTGATGCGGGAAGGAAACTTTCCAGGGCGCAAATAGGTCCGGGGGAGTCAGCATAGCATGGCGCGGAGGGCCGGCGTGGCGAGTAGCTACATACAGAGAATGTGAATGAAGTTATCTCTTCATTCCGATTATAGATCCGCGTCTTATGTGCTTCCTAATTGGACAAGGGAGGGAACTCCAGGATGTAGGCAATTTTAACACGGATGCGTCACTTGAGCCACATCCTGGAGTCCCTTCCCCTGCCTAAATCTGTACTCTCCTCCGCTGACGCGGAAGAGAGCACAGAACAGCGCTACAGCTTTGTTTTTTTTACTATCAGTGTGCATTGTCTCCTTTTTTTCGTATTGGTGATATTTTTTATAAGGTGACCCCCCAGACCCTATTTCCGCCCTTTCCAGTTCAGGCGATCGGAGATGGAGTCTCATTCACGCACCTCTAACCCTGCGTGACTCATTTCTCTTGGGCGCCTCACAGTATCTAATGTTCTGGCGCAATGTGAAAACAGAGGGGTTAGTGAAATTCAACCAGTCACCTAGGATGCGACTCAGCACATCCTAGGTGATTCGTTGAAAAGAAACAATTCACGAAAACAGCTAAGGAAAATGAAGAAGAACACTCACCTAATCGTAAGTCACTTTACGGGAGCCCTGCTTTGCTTCGCGTCTGGTGACTCGCCACACCCCGGAGTCCCATCCCTAGCCCAATCTGTGCTCTCTTCCGCTGTTGCGGAGGAGAGCACAGAAAAGGCCGGACTCTTCCGTCTGGAGTCTAACCTACCACGTTCAGAACCGCGCTCGCGGGGGCGAGTGGCCCCGCATCCATTCCAAGCGGACCACTCCACCGGCGGGCGCACGTGTTGCACGGCCGCGGTGAGTTTTTATTTGTTTGTTTAGAGTTTTTTGAGGTTTTTTATTCGTGTATGATGTGGGAGGGAGGGAGAAGGGGGAGACGCCCCTAGGGGGGTGAGATCGTAGGGGTGGATTCGGGAGGAAGGGGAGGCGCGCCGAGGGGATGAGAGCGAGGGGGATTCAGATTTGGGCAAGGGAAGGGACTCCGGGGTGTGGCCGAGTTACACACCCGTGTTTAAATTGCCTACACCCCGGAGTCCTTCCCTTGCCCAAAATTTGGAAGTAAAAAAGAGGAGTATCTGTCCTCAGGCTTTAAGTTACTCGGGCGACCTCCCCCCCCCAAGCAACATGGAGCCGACGCCATTCCGGTTAAATGGTAAGTGGTTTTGTATTGCTTACATAAATGTCTACCTAGGCATGTATATTTTTTTCAATTTCACTAACCTCTCCGTTGTCACATTGCGCCAATGTTGTTACCAACGATGTCTGCTGACAATAAACAGCTGTGCTGTGTAGCTCCAACAGTTTCCCGGTACTAAGTGGGCTCCCTGGTTCTCCCTCCATTATAAGACCAGTGGTCGTGGAACACTTAAACAAACACGATTTCTGAGAGCACCGAACTAGACAAGGGAATGAACTCCGGGGTGTGGCTGATCTAACTTACCTGTTTTACTTTGCCGGTGTACAGCGGGCACCAGCCCGCTTAGTACCAGTTTCCCTTCAGAATGGCTGACGCGGCCTCGCAGCCGGTGAAAAAGAAGAGGAAAGCCGTGGTGGTTGGGCTCAGCGACAGAAGCGATGAAAGTATTGTGCTCGTCGGCGAGGACCATCCACTGAGCCAGCCTGTCCAGTCGACCTCGAACGGAAGTAACCCGAATGAGAACCCTGAGGCCTTCTATAGCCAGCGCGAACATCCGAAATTCTACACTCGGAATCTGGATAGAGCGCTGGAGCGGGAGAGTGAGTTCCTCCAATCTGTCAGAACTTTGAGGGAGACTTTGTGAAAAGAAAGGAATTTGCCCACAGGTTTTCGGAGATGCTCGCTCAATGTTCACCTTATACAGGAGCTTGGTCGAAGCCGTTGCCGGAAGCCTGCGATCTGTTTTTTGTTGCGGCATCGCCGAGGAAACCCGACGACCTGTCGGTTAATCCTAGACAGTTGAATAAGGTGAGTTGAGACTTTGTACTAAAGTGATCAGGTTTTGGTCCTAAACGGTAAGAGACGGCTTCACAAATGTAGTAAGGGTTTAGATTTTTCTTTTACGTAATTTTGGTGTTAATTGGGGCACTCCTTCTAGGCGCATGGAGCCAAAGGAGGGGCCGGCTGTTGCAGTGTGCCCACCTAGGTGAATGAGGCCGCATATCTGGAAGGGTCCTTTTAACCCTTCCAGTTATGCGGCTTGGTGCTACTAGACCTGTTCGGAAGCCTAAAACACTGGCCTATTTAAGGCCGGCTGTCACAAATCATTGCATACGCTAGGTACACATTCGAGTTGCATCCATGATGTGCCGTAGAAGTAGAATGTGTAGAAGTGGATTAATCAAGGCTGCCCTTCATCCTTCTATGCTTTACAAAGTGCAGTCGATTAGCTGCGATGAGCGGCTGATGAACAAAGCGGTGGTGTACCCTATACGCAACCAAACCTCAATTTGATTCGTCTTACACCTCAAGTCGGCGCATTCTGAATGAGTCCGTAGAGTCACATGTCCTCCATCAGGGGTACTGCGAGGATTCACTATTGGAGTTCATCTCAAGACAAGGTAAGCATTAACCTAGCCTACCGTCCCCTCATTTAGAGAACGTCTAAGAAATGTTGGGGTCTGGGGTAGGATCACCCGCACGTTGGCACCCCTTAATAAACTATCCGTTTCTGTCAGTGAATGTTGGGAAGCCCTAAATTCTAAACAATCTCAACTAGAGTTATTAACGCTGAGTACTTTTTCTAGTTGAAAGCGCTGCTGAACAAGGACGAAGGACGAGGACGTATTCTTCTTGTGACGGGACCAGCTGGTTGCGGTCAGTGTTCGGCTCAACAATTTCGTGTTCCCCAGCGAAGGGTCTAGCTATTTAAAGGCAAATCCTCGTCAATCGATGTCATTGCAAAATCTCTTAAGTTCGAGGTTTTGAAATGGGAAAGATCTGCAAATGTAGAGGTGGCGCACTACGCGGACAACAACTACCTGAAGGAGGTAACTGGCTTGTATTCGGTGTACTTTCACCAGCTCTTTTCATTTTCTTCAGGATTCCGAATTGAACTCTCTAGTAGCGTTCCTACGTTCCTGCACCCTCCCTGCGAAAACGAAGCGTAAGGCTGCGAAGATCACTCTTGGAAGAGTGTATCACATCGACGAGTTGCCGCATTCAGCTTATCAGTGAGTTCGAAGAAAACTATGGGAAATCGGAACGGAAGTTTCAGTTTTCCCACTGACTGCTGCCGTGCCGTTTTCAAAGGTGGTAATTGCTAGAATCGATGAGGATCCGTAAGCTGTCAGTCGAGTTGAGGGCCACTCTAATAGTTGGTGTAGGTTAAATTTCAAGACATATAGTGGTGCTATTTAAGGGATGTTGGAGAATTTCGACGCGTCATTCTGCCATATCTCCAGAACAACAAGAACACTATAATTTTTGACCTCACTTCTCGTGACTCTTCTTGGTTTACGTCACCTAAACGGGTGTTTCCCAAGTTTTTCATCAATGTGAGTTCTGCTCAAAACTTGAGGATTTATTGGCATATTAGTTGTCAATTTTCATCTCATAAGCGAAACAGCCTGTGTTTTTTGTTGCTGGAGAAATGAATCAATCGTTGTGAAAAGAGACGACAACTCATCAGGATTCAGGGCCTTCGTATTTTCGAGCTGGAGTTCTATCCAGTTGCGAGCACGTTTATGCGGAAGGCATTAAGGAGAGTTGTGGCCTGCATGGGTTTCAAGTCCAGAGTGAGTTCACCGCATTACTATGGCATCGTTTATGGTATTGAATGGGGATTGAAGACGTCTGGTTGTCAAAAGGTGCAATAGAGATGGCTTGTTTTACCAGAGGAAATGTTTCATGATGTCAAGCAGAGGCTGGACGAAGTTCCTGAAAGCTGAAGCCTGGCTTTTGTTGCTTACCCATACTCATGTGCGCCGCAAAGTGTTTCTAGTTCGGTTCATACATGTCAACGAAACATGCCATTCACCAAGTGTAGGTGCATCTAGCAGGCCTGTCTAAAAGAAATAAAACCCTTGGCCATCAGAAGACATGATATGTGTCAGTCATGTATTCAGAGTACTCACGGTATCCAATAAAAACAAAGGTTGTGGCCCCTATAGAGCGGCATTCTTTGATGCCAACGTTTACTCTTTACCCTTTTCTTGATCATTGCTTCAGAATGAGCTATCGAACACTTTTTCTTAGATACTTATTCCAGCTGTCTGCGCAGGATTATCGGGCTATTGAGAAGATCGCCAATGGTAGCGTTTTATTTTGTACTTTGATATTCTCCTCGGTCTGGATTACTTATGTGATTGTTTCCAGGAGATATGCGTTGCGCCATAAACATAATACAGTTTTCCCTTCTATGTAGTCGTGACTGTTTCTCAATACCGAATGTCTTTGAAGGTGCTTCGAACGATGAGGTGCTTTCACTTCTAAGCTTCTCACAGCTGGGTTTTTCTCCAGTTCTTTCTTGTCTCACGTGCTCACTTTCAGCTGTTCCACATGCTTGGATCATTGCTGTACGCGAAGCGAGTAAGTGAAGGTTCAGATTTCCCAGAGCAAGAATTGACCGTACGAGGAGATCTTAGGAGACCCTCTCCCAAAAGGGAGGTCAACGACATACTTCTAATGTCGAAAGCCTCTGCTGATACTGTGAGTTTAAAAGCTCTAATAGAAGCGCGAAGTGATCGCCTGCATGAAGTGTTTTGTGATGGTTTCATGTCTTTCTTGCTCTTTCTAGGTCATGATGTTCTTGCATGAACACGAGCCCAACTTTTCGGGTTCCATAGCAAACACACGAAAGGTTCTGGATGCAATGTCTATGAGCGATGCAATGTCATCTGTGTGGGAAACTCGACAGATTAGTCAAGAATATTCGTCACAGGTGCTATTACGGTCCTTTCCTCCTATGCGGTTGTTCTTGCTCTCAGTACTAGTGCAGCTACTCAGGTGTGTGCTCGGGCGACAATGTTCTACAACTACCGAGCTAATAGTGAGTGTGGGCTATTTCAACTTTCCCCTCTGAACAAGCTGCTTCATTCATAGAATATTTTATCTTTGAAGGGGTAGCTCGAGGTTTTTATTCGTACAGCCGCCCAAAGTGGTATCCTCTTTCCGAGAAGACAACAGAGCTACAAAAGGAGGTGAGGGAAGTGATGTGCTGCTCAGCATCTTCTCAACGGCACTGCGCAGATATGTAGGTGCCTTTGAGCCTTTCCATTTTTTCAACCACTAGATCTTTCGCTTTAAGGGATGTAACCTACCTGTCTCTGCTCAAGTCGTCATTAACTGGTAGTCAGTATCGGTTAGTTACCTATCTGACGAGGCCGTGGAAATTCTCCTGGAGCACGGATCGAGGTTTGTGGGATCACCAAATTGCTTCGGATCCGTCTTATCGAATGGCTCAGTTCAGGTACTTCTTTCTTTTTCTACTAATATGAAATGCATTTTAATTTTTTTTTGTACAAAATACGTTTCGCTGAAATGCGCTGAGGACCTATACTGAGGCTTCTTTAGGAAACTGCGGTAATTTGAGGGCGTCTCAGCATAACAATCTCGTTCCGTTTCCATAGTTGCCTTGGACCCTATGGGGAGAATTGCAAATGAAATGACGTTTGAATGGCAGCACATCGGTTTGTGCCGTTTATTGTGAGTGATATGCAAAAGCATCTTCGTGATTGTTGCAGCTTCAGAGAAGTACCATGTATTTTAATGCTCGTAATGTGATGTGTAAAATGGGAAATGGGAGTGTAGGAGCAGCAGATACAATGAGTGGAATGCGTTCGGAAGCAGAAGGAATGCATTTGAATCTACCACTCCACAAATGAGAAACTGCTTTATCTCCTCATTCGTCTTCGCGGAGCTAAGGGTTGTAAGCCTTGGGAAAATAAGGTAATTTGGCATGAGTAGCCGTCGCTTATGGTTGCACCGTATATCAGAATGATAAAAGAGGGCGCCAGTCAAACCCACTTTGGAACGCAGTATGCACTCCGCCTTCGCGGGATGTCGCTAAGGCGATTTGAGTGCGTACTTGGCCTGTACAATGACTGATGGACAAATTTGGCACCAACTCACCGATCCGGGAGGGACGGAAGGCTTGGTTGGCCCGGAAGAGACTCGAGACGTAGATGAAATCGAGATGCATCTGAGAGCAAGCGCCTCAACCGGCTGCGCAGTTTTGAGCTAAGCGTTCAGAAGAATTGCCTCAGTTATTCAGATGAAAATAGGACGCAGATGCAGCGCATGCTAAGTGGCCTTATTTAATGCGGACCACTTTTTGTGATCTGTTGTTTATCACAGATGACACCTCGAAATTTGCAGAGAAAACACATCAAGCAGATCCATCTCTTCTGAAGTCGAGGGCGATTCCGATGAAGAGGCTTTTGTGATTGAGGACTCCGAGGAAGGAGACCAAAGTGACGACAGCTTCGATGAGCCTGTAGTACTTCTTTAGCCCCGAAAGCCGGATTGCGACACGTGAGCGCAGAGACGGAGAGCTGTTGCCTTTTTGCTCAAGGTCCTTCTTGAAGTTCGGCACTATTCACATCTCACTGTAACCCTTCTTAATCTCCGATCGCTCCTTCGGTTTCCCGTTTGTGATCCTTTGCATGGAGTATGTCATATCAGTTCGGGTTGATGTGAACGGTAAAGTTACCGCCCAAGTTCGACTTTCGATAAATCTTGGCATGGCGTTGTTAAACTGTTAGTGTATTTTTCTTGTTGTAGCCGTTAACCAAGATTGTTACGACCTTCTTTATTCGGCTTACGTTTCGGCGAGTTTCGCCTTCTTCAGAGCCTGGAATAGCCGATAACATCTACAAGACAAGACACGGTAAAGTTACGATATCATGTTCTGAGTTTTAACGTGTTACAGTTAATAAATTTATTCGAGACCGGCGTAAGTTTCTGTTAAGAACTTTTGATGCCATTGATCTAGTACTGGCTGTACTCATCCTCATCGTCCTCATCATCCGTGGCATCAATCCCGACCTGGAAACCGTTCATTAATCCCTATAAAAGTCGTTAACTACACCGAACCTCCTCGTAGTCCTTCTCGAGAGCTGCTAGGTCTTCGCGAGCTTCGGCGAATTCACCTTCCTCCATGCCCTCACCAACATACCTAAGGATTTATGCGAAGAAATGAGCTGATCGAGAGCGTGAGGAACGTATGTGGAGTCCCTACCAGTGAACAAAGGCCCTCTTCGCATACATCAGGTCGAATTTATGGTCCAGCCTGGCCCAAGCCTCTGCGATGGCCGTCGTATTCGAGAGCATGCATACGGCTCGCTGCAGCTTCGCCAGGTCGGCGCCCGGGACCACCGTCGGCGGTTGGTAGTTGATGCCAACCTGCAGAACTGTGGCTCGTGGCATGCTGGGTCGTAAGAGGATGGCTCACCTTGAATCCGGTGGGGGACCAGTCGACGAACTGGATGGTTCGCTTCGTTTTCACGGCGGCGATCGCTGCGTTCACGTCCTTTGGCACTACGTCACCTCGGAATAGGAGGCAGCATGCCTGCTCGGTACACAACTGTACGATTGGAACTAATGTATAGCGACAAAGAATGTCGTAGAAACGCCAGTTCGTATCCTAGCTCTGGCTGCATGGGGAGAGGGTGCCTGCTGCTCCTGAGGACATGGAACAATTTGAAGCTGACAATGGCCTGTAGTAGTTAATTAATTTGTTCCAACGCTCCCTTACCATTCCCACTGGGAACTGGTGCAACAGGTAGAGACCGTGTCGTGGATGCTATTTATCGCAGCGCTGATTGTCGGGTGACATCATGAGGAGACCAGATGGGCGAAAAGAGCAGTGGAGTGGATCAAGAGGGACGTCAAGCGTCTCTGGAACACCTTCAAGAAGGTGTGCTCACGGCTGACCTAACTGGCGTATCAGTTTCGATCAGATAAAGCTGCTCATCAACGTCATAAAGTTCGGATATCAACAGCGTCCTGAATGGCGATGGCGAGACAATGAAGGGAATGGAAGCGATACTGTGCCACGCACGACCGCGGAAGACGAGCCTAGTAGTAGTACCTAAGTATATACCCGCTGAGCTTGCTTTATAAGCGGGCAGAATTTCCGCTTCCATGTTCCTAGTTCGGGCCGTTTACCGCATTAGTATCTTTACATGCTCCGATTGTTTTTGATCGAATGACGGAAACGGAAATGGTCACTCTTCCACAGTAGTTTTATACAGGTCGCTAATCGTCTCACCAACAAAAAGCTGTCCTCCACATAATCGTGAGAGGAATGCTGTTTGACTGTTCTAGCACTATTATTCCGGAATTTGGTTAGATTCTCAAAGTAGTTGCGGCTGGGCGCCAGGACACAGTATGCCAACGAAGGACGGTATGCATTATGTTGTGAAAAGTCCGTCCGACGTTCGAATAATTGTAAAATTTTTGCTTTAGCTGCATCAATGTTCCTGATTTTTTAATGGCACTATCGACCTTCTACCTCGAGCCCTTATTTTGACTGAGTAGGATTAGTTATTGAACTCTGACCATGAGAGAAGAGTTACTTGAAGTAGCAAACAGGAGCTTTCCAGCTACGTCGCCCTACGGAGGTGGCGATGTCTGTTCCTCCACGTGGTGCCACTGGAAACTGCCCGCTCTGCGAGCTAAGCCGAACACGGACATTCGATTGCAGGCGACAGGCCCTTGTGACAGGCCGGCCTACGAACACCCATGTCACATAACATGGTTCATGACATTGCAAGTTTTTCGAGATAGTGCTACGGCGTCCGCGGGAGCCGACGCGCACTCGCAAAGCCCGGCGAGTGTGGAAAATATGCGAGGGTCCCTGATGCGAGAACGACGTCGGGGGGCAAATGAGCTAGTCCGAAAGTTCCGTAACGTAAGCAGGACCCGCGTGGCAACGCTGAATGTGGGTACGTTGACGGGCCGCTCGTGCGAGTTGGTTGAAGCACTGGAGCGTAGAGGAGTTGATCTCTGTGCGGCGCAGGAGACGAGGTGGTCCTGTCGCAAGTCAAGGGACAGGACGTGGCTTCGAGGCCGTTCTATGTGGAAGTCCCAGGACCACCAGAGGCGTCGGAATAATCGTTTCCGAACGATTTCGTGACTCGATTGTAAGCGTCGAGCGCTTTGACGATCGATTGATGAAGATCGTTGTCGCCGCGAAGGAGCGACTCTATCATTTCTTCTCTGCGTATGCTCCGCAGACTGGCTGCTCCGATCAAGCCAAGGATGAGTTTTGGAACCTGCTTGATGAGAAGACAGCAGAGGTACCGTCGAAAGATGTCATCATAGTCGCTGGTGACCTTAATGGGCACGTAGGTGCTACGAAAGACGGGTACAGCTGTCATGGTGGTTTCGGATACGGGTCTCGTAACGCCGATGGTGAGCGTATTCTTCAGTATGCGGAATCGCATAGCCTCACCATTGTGAACACCGTTTTCCGAAAACGCGACTCGCACCTTGTCTCGTGCTACAGTGGGAGTACCAAGACTCAGATAGATTTTATCCTTGTGAGAGATCGCGACCGGAGTCTTGTCACAGGCGCGAAGATCGTGCCGTATGAGACGCTCGCACCACAGCACCGACCGCTGATCTGCACTTTGAAGATCGCCCCTCCGAGGCTGAACAGGTCGAGCGATGCGGTGCAGCAAGAATCAAGTGGTGGCGAATGAGAGAGAAGGAAGCAGCTGTGATTTCTCGCATGCGGTTACCGACAGTCACGGCTGTCGACGAAACTTGGAATAAGGCGACCGACGCGATTCGTCAAGCTGCACAGTCGGAACTCGGCATTACGAAGCCTGGGCGACGGAAGGTGTACAAGCAAGCCTGGCTGTGGACAGATGACGTGAAAGCAAAAGTGCGAGTCAAGAATTCGCTCTATCACGTGTTTCTCTGCGAAAAGACAGCCGATAACTGGTGGAAGTACCAAGAAGCGAAGAAGGCTGCAAAGAAGACCGTGGCTGTTGCAAAAGCCACTCGTTATGGAGATGTCAACGAGAAGCTCGAGTCACGCGATGGTGAGCGGTATCTGTACCGACTTGCAAAGTTTCGCCATCGGCAGACCGAGGACATTGAAAAGTTTTTCGGCATCAATGATGAGAATGGCCTTCTTCTCATGGACCGCAAGAAGGCATTGAAGCGATGGCGCGACTACTTTGAGGAAGTTTCTACGGTAGAATTTCCTCATCCAGCCATCCCTTCTACGGCTCCAACCCGCGGCCCCGTTCAAATGATCACCGTGGAGGAGATTGAAGCGGCTTTGAAGAAGATGAGGGCAGGCAAAGCGACTGGGCCCGATGACGCGTGGCAGCTGATTTATGGAAGTCCAATTACTGGTACCCTGCTGAGTGGTTGGCGAAGTTCTTTAATCGGGTTGTGGCGGAGAAGAAAGTCCCTGAGAGTTGGCGCCAAAGTGCGACGATTCCGATTTGGAAGAAGAAGGGCAGTCCTGCAGACTGCTCCAATTACAGTCCGATTCGCTTGCTTTCGCACAGCATGAAGATCTTTGAGCGAATTATCGACGGACGAATTCGTGACATCGTCCAGCTTTCCAGCAATTAGTGCGGCTTCGTGGCTGGCTGTGGCACCGTTGATGCCATTCACGCCGCCCGCCTCCTGATAGAGAAGCATCGCGAGAAACAGAGACCAGTGCATATCGCCTTCCTCGACTTGGAGAAGGCCTTTGACCGCGTACCGCGTGAAGATATGGTACGCCCTGCGTCAACATGGAGTTCCTGAGGAGCTCATAGAGTGGGTGCGAATTCTCTACTCTTGTCCAAAGAGTCGAGTTCAAGCTGCAGCTGGAACCTCGATGGAGTTCCCCATCTCTGTCGGGGTACACCAGGGTTCTGCGCTTTCCCCACTCCTCTTTGTTGTCGTCATGGATGCCATCACACGAGATCTTCAGAAGCCCGTCCCTTGGACGTTGCTTTATGCCGACGACGTTATGCTTGCTAGCGAGGATAAAGGTGAACTTGAGCGAGAGGTGCAAGCTTGGTGTAATCGCTTGGAGCGGTTTGGACTCAAACTGAACGTGAAGAAGACCGAATACCTAACGACGGACGTTACTGAGTCCAGCTCCATCAAGGTTAACGGCATCGAGCTTCCACTGCGGTCTTTAAGTACCTGGGATCAGCAGTCGCGTCTGACGGCAAACTGATGGTTGAAGTGAATTCACGCGTGAGTGCAGCTTGGTCCAAGTGGCGTTCGTTGACTGGCGTGCTCTACGATAGGAAGATACCAGAGCAGCTGAAGTCGAAGATCTACAGGGCAGTCGTCCGGCCGGTAGCAATGTACGACGCTGAGTGTTGGCCAGCGACCAAGGAAGTTGAAACGCGCCTCAGCGTCATGGAGACGAAGATGCTGCGCTGGACGGCTGGAGTCACGCGCATGGACCGCATCCGAAACGATGTCATTCGGCAGAAGTTCGTTGTCGCGCCGATAGCGGACAAGATGCGCGAAGCTCGCTTGCGATGGTACGGCCACGTTCTGCGTGGAAAGGAAGACAGCGTCCGCAAGATAGGCCTTAACTTCAAGGTAATAGGAAAGCGGCCTAGAGGGCGCCCGAAGCAGCGATGGGCTGATACGTTACATATGGACTTGAAGGTAGCTGGTGTCCACCCTGATCTAGCGCTGGATCGGGAAAGGTGGCGTCATGACACCAGAATAGCGGACCCTGCCACGAAGCGGGACAAACGCTGAAGAAGAAGAAGAAGAAGAAGAAGAATGTTCCTGATTTTTTAATGGCACTATCGACCATCTATCTCGAGCCCTTATTTTGACAGAGTAGGATTAGTTATTGAACTCTGACCATGAGAGAAAAGTTACTTGAAGCAGCAAACAGGAGCTTTCCAGCTACGTCGCCTCCATATCAGGAAGTCTCTAGACTGGTACAGACTGAATAATATTGCGGAAGTGTACAGCGACCATGAATAATCAGTCATTTCATATTCGTCTTCGATCCCTGAGTGGATTGGAGCACTAGTTGTGGTGACTGTAACGCATCTGCTATTGTTGAGTAAGGAGATGCCTGTTGAGTCACGACGTCATTCATGATGACACAGGCCCACAAAAAGTTTGAGACCGTGCAGGGCAGAGTGCTTCTTTCCTGAACGGAAAGTGATGTAGGTGGGCTACTCCAGTCTTAGCGTCTACGTGAATCAGTTTTTGCTTAAGGCCTTGCAAGTAATCAAACTGATGGAGCGAGATGGATTCTGCATAGGATTCAGCTGCATGGAGCACATCCTAACCGTCTCGGGGATCGATAGTGTTTGTCGGGAGTACTGTTTCTCATCGTCCTGATTATCAGCGGCTAAGAAGAGGCAATCGACAGCCTCGAAACGAAAGCCATTTCGTCTGCACTTGGCAAGGGTGGGCCCGTCCTACGTAGGAGAACTAGGCGAATGGTACGCTGAGTGCAAGGCGACATTTCAGCTGCTGCACTTCCCGTCTCCTTGGGGAAGGCATGCGACTGGTAGACATTGTGTCGCCGAAGCTGTTCACAGCGGCGTTACAGTGGGTAATAAAGTAGCTGGACTGGAAGAAGAAAGCAATCGTGAGTATGGAAGATTCCTATCAAATCTTCGTTTTGCTAACGACGTTGTACTCTTCTCGAGACGAGCTGGATAGGAGGCGACGATCTGAATAGACCGCTGACTGAGAGTTCAGGCCATATGGTGGGCCCAGATTTTCGTGCATGCCAACCTATTCGACTCCACTGCCCACCCTTGGATCAGCATCAAACCGGACTTCGCAACCCCGACACGTCTAGCTGAATAGCTTCAGATTTTCTAAAAAAAAAATACAGGACTTGTTTCGAGTCACCAATTAGGACAACTAATTCGAGATTCTTCAGCGAAGCATAGCTTGCATTCCCCTAGCGCTTTACTCACCATGTACTTTCCCCGTCGAGGATCGCATTTCACCATCTGAGCTCCAGGCTCAAAGCACTGCTGTGTGATTTCGCTCACCTGAAGGAACCTCATGAATAGGACACCACATGAAGAGGCAAAGCTGAACAGGAGGCTTGAACAAACCGTCATTTGCTCGTGGAACGCCTTCTCAGCCGATATTATGGGCGCATATGTGGTGAGAGGGAAGTGTATACGCGGGTATGGGACGAGATTTGTCTGAAAGTGTCTCGGTTGAATAAGAAATAAGACCGATAAGGAGGCTGATAGGAATGTGCTTCCAGTAGAGACCTGTTCGCTGCTGTCATGTAATGCTGCTCTGTCTTAATGAGGCAGTTCTCTCCTATCGCAGGTGTCATTGAACTTATACGGAATTCTATCTAATGTATGCATATGTCATAAGTATATTCACAATAATAACAACAAATTTTTTGATAATAGCTGTAATCCTGGATCCTGGACCACATTCAAACAGTCACCCATTTCACTGGAAGGGGTCGTGAAACCATCTTCCTCTTGTTCTCGCCTTTGTGGAGTGCAACAAAGCCTTCGACTCCGTGGAAACAAATGCTGTTCTAAATGCCTCATCGCATGCCGGGATTCCCAGTACCTACATACTATACCTTTGTCTTTTTCAAATTTCGAAAAAAAATCAAATTTCGAATATTCGACTATTCGAAAAAAAATCCATTATTCGAATTATTCGTTTATTCGAATATTCGAAGGGTGCAAATATAGAATTTCGTTTATTCGAATATTCGAATATTCTTCATCAATCTGTTAACAGTTAGTGGCACTCCTCTTCTATAACCAGTAAAGCCTTATGTTAAAACAACTGCTCCGTCACGCCTATCGGCATGCCTCGTACCTGAGCACTTCGCGCGATGTTGCGGTATCACTAGAGCGGCTTTCACACTGCTGTTGCTGCTGTTGCAGCAATGAGCAACGAAAAAGGGGTGGAGTTCGATGCTTGTTGCAGCCGCAACGTGTGAGATAAGATAATGAGATAAGACCTGTGATACGCCTCCGTTGACGAGCATCAACAACAAGAAATGATGGCGACCATTCCTTGTTGCTGAGCCCGCGCAACCGTTGCGCAACAAATGCCGGTGTTGCTGATGCCGGATTGCGGCAACACAGTGTGAAAGCCCCCCCCCCCCCCATCTCCTCGTTGCTGTTGTTGCTCCTCTGCGGTATGCTTCATCAATACGGCATCGGTTGCGCAACAGCAGTGTGAAAGTCGCTTAAGCTAATGGTAAGGACAATCACACCAAGCTAGCCGCTCTGCCTATACAGCTTTCTTCCCTTCCCAGTAGTACACAAGCCAATATTTGAGAACCTTTACCTTTTACCTTTTATGTTCCATCGAGCTCTACCTTCCTTAAGATCAGGTGAGTAGTTTTGCAGTACAAAGCCTTCCAGACCCCATCCCACCACTACGCTCAACATCGTCATCATGTTCAGACGGTTCGGTGATGCTTGTGCTAATCAGCCCTTTACTCCACTAGATTCTTCGACAACCCTTCTGATGCTCCACAGCACGGCCCCCTCTTCACTCTAGCGCCAAGTTGACTGCAGGCACCTTCACTTCTCATCCTCAAACGGTCAACCTTAGGCAAGAATAAACATTTTCGATAGGTCTGATCGGTTTTAGTCACACGACCAAAACCGAAATCACTGGTCAGGAAAACGATAATGTCGACCGGTATTGGCCTCCCGATCGAAACCTCCCACCTGCTGGGAAGTCCACGATAGTAGTCACTTAACTCCCACTCTGATCGGTTAAATCCCAGAGAAAATTGACAATCTATCTATCTATCTACCACTATATAATTGAGTTAGCGGTCGCTGACGTGTTTGTGATTTAACCTAACTGTGATACGCCGCACCATCCACAGCGAAGGTGGTCGAGTGATCTAACCTAAGTGAGATACGCCGCATCACCCGCAGCGGGGCGGTCAAGTGATCTAACCTAAGTGAGATACGCCGCATCGTCCACAGCAAGGGCGGTCGAGTGATCCAACCTAAGTGAGATACGCCGCATCATCCACAGCGGGGCGGTCGAGTGGTCTAATTTAAGTGAGATACGCCGCATCATCCACAGGGAGGCGGTCGAGTGGTCTAACCTAAGTGGGATACGCCGCATGTTCACAGCGGGGCGGTCGAGTGATCTAACCTGAGTGAGATACGCCGCATCATCCACAGGGGAGGCGGTCGAGTGATCTAACCTAAGTGAGATACGCCGCATCATCCACAGCGGGGCCGTCGAGTGGTCTAACCTAAGTGAGATACGCCGCATCATCCACAGGGAGGCGGTCGAGTGGTCTAACCTAAATGAGATCTATCTATCTATCTATCTGCCACTATATAATTGAGTTAGCACGCGATGACGTTTGAGTGATCTAACCTAAGTGAGATACGCCGCATCATCCACAGGGGAGGCGGTCGAGTGGTCTAACCTAAGTGGGATACGCCGCATGTTCACAGCGGGGCGGTCGAGTGATCTAACCTGAGTGAGATACGCCGCATCACCCGCAGCGGGGCGTAAAGTGATCTAACCTAAGTGAGATACGCCGCAGCGAGGGCGGTCGAGTGATCCAAGCTAAGTGAGATATGCCGCATCATCCACAGCGGGGCGGTCGAGTGGTCTAACCTAAGTGAGATATCTATCTGTCTATCTATCTACCAATATATAATTGAGCTAGCGGTCGATGATGTTTGAGAGATCTAACCTAAGTGAGATACGCCGCATCATCTACAGCGCGGGAGAATTTGCTACTGTACGTGAGATGCTGCTGCAGCAGGAGAAGCGCAGCTCTTTACTGCTTAACACAGCAGTACATACGTGCGTTTCTGAGCGTCAAGATTCAGACGCCGACTTCGTGCCATTAGCGTGAGAAGACCACTAAAGGGGTAAAAGTGGAAGGGGACTTCGAGGGTGGAGAACCGATAGCGATAAGGAGGGAGCGACCTGGAGGAGGCATCGGGATGGGGGGGGGGGGCGATAGAGGGAACAATGAAGGAGGTCAGGAGGTGACATCAAGAAGGGTTTAGGCAATAAGGAGGGACCAGTAGGGAGTTAGCAATCGGGGGGCAGCAAGGAGGATCAGCAAGGGATCCATTTCCAGTAAGAGAGACCGGATTTGGAAGATGTGACACCGATTTCGCGCAATGGGTGTTCGCTCGCCGTCGTCGTGAGCGTGGGAGGCATACCTAATCGGGGTAGAGTAGTAAGGAGGATTCCGAGGGGGGGGGGGGTGGGGGTAGGGAGAAATCTACCTGGAAGAAGGGACCTGAAGGCGGGACCAGGACGGCGAACCAGGAAGAAGGGAGCCGTGAGGGAATTCATACGGAGAACAAGGATCTGCCATATGCATTCCTCTTCATGTTCGACACAGCGGCGACTGCGCGCGTTTCTGAGCTTCTGGATTCAGAAGACGGGCCCCTGCGTCGCGCAACAAGCGTACTGATGATGAATACGTGTCACTGACGTCTGCCGTGAGCATGAGAGGACCAATAAGGAGGTGGTGGAAAAGGGAGTAAGGGACACCTCTAGGGCGGATCAGGAGAGCGACCAGGAAGGAAAGGAACAACCTGGAAGAGGGGCCAGGACGTTAAAACCAGCAAGAGTAGACCAGTAGGGGTCAATAGTGGAAACAAAAAAGTGGACCGGGAGTTGGGACCAGGAATGTGGGGGACTAAAGAGGGGAGGGAAGACCAATAACGTGGGACCAGCAATTAGATCCGGTAAGAAAAAGCGAGTGAGGGGAACCTGGCTTCGGAAGACATGTCAACGACAACTTGAAACGCTAGCTGTTGAGCATGAGAACGATTGCGGAGGAGCAAGCTGAGGAACAGAATTACTGCGCAGCACAAACGCAGCACAAACCAATGACGTTGCTGGCCGGTCCGGAGAGAATCTCTATGATGAAAGTTTCGAAGTGGTAAACGCTTGATGACGATAAACTACGCACCAGGTCTTAGATGCTAGCGAATTTTATGTTTTACAAAAACTACTTTCCATAGGTCAATAATGCTGCAAAGTCGCGCGAAGCGCGCAAATTCGAGGCACGCCGTTAGGCGTGTCGGACCTCTTGTATCAATAGATTTGATTACCTTCCTCTGCTGCGAAGGCCTTCCGTTGACGATCATAATCACTTAACTCCCATCCTGGTCGGATAAATCTGAGGTAAAATCTATACCTATCGATCGTTTCTGGTTGCATCCCCAGCTGTGAATGCCCTCCGCCGACGATCATCTGAATCCCCGGGCACGCTGGGCGACGTGTTCGGCACGTCGTCTGAATCCCCAGGCACGTAGAAGACGTCTGGGTGTTTTTCGATGTTTTTCGCTAGTTTATGACTAATTTTTCCCGATTTCCCCCTCTTCTATGGCTAATTTCTGCGCGGCGGCGAACTCTAACTCTTAGCTCTTTATTATATAGTATGAAACCGTGTTTGAGTTTTGCCCGTCGCCTAAAGTGTGGCGAATTGTGTGTACGCAATCAGAGTCAACACGAAGCCATGACTCAGCCTAATCCTGGGCTGTCATTTGCTGCCTTTAATTTAAGATAAGTGAATGGTAATCCTTCCAAGGATCTCCCTCGATAGAGAGATTCCGGGCTCTCTTATTAAGAACGATCACGGGCCACTTGTTGCAGGGCCACGTGGGGCGTTCCGGGTGGTGGATAGTGGAATGAATCGCGAACCAAATGCGACCTTGTGTTGCCCAGAGACGCAGGTGGGATGCAGGGGATGGACTCCTTGCTCCCGCTGTGTCGGGCTGACTCGTTCTGTGTGTGTGGGAGCGGCATGTTTATTCACGGTGTGCATGGATGTGTTCGCGCCTGCGCGGATTGTTACTGTGTAGGCTCTGCCAAAAGCTTGCACTCACAAGGGATTTGTCTCAACGGTACGCCGGAACGGCAAGAACGATTACTGTAGGGAGAACCTCCGTCCTCCAGATAGTAAAAGAACATGTTTTATTTTTGCCGAATCCTTGAGGCAAACAAGTAAAGCCCTCCGCACACTTTTGCGGCAGCCGCGTACGCGGCATAGGCCAGAACAGCCGCGTACGCGGCTTCCACTGCCGTGTGCTAGAGTTCACGCGGCACTCCTCCCGCTCGCCCAATCACTAACGCGGCAATGCGGCAACAATGCCTTGAAGGATTATTGCCGCTGCCACCGCGTCTGCCGCGTAGGCGGCACCGCGTCTGCCGCATCTGCCGCGTAGGCGGCACATCAGCGGTATGCCGCAGGAGGCTAGTTTTGCCTCGCGCGGCGACTCTGCGTCTCTGCCCCATGCTTGAAGATAGGGCTGCCGCGTTGCCGCAAAAGTGTGCGGAGTGCTTAAGAGGGTGTAATGATTAAGGACCGAGCGTCGAGACCACGGCTGCGCAAGGAACTTGCATCGTGGCTGGGTGGCGCATGATAGAGGTGTTGATTCATGGCTGGGACGGGTCGGTTCCCGTGCTACGTCGCGTTTTTGCACTTTTACCATACTAACCGGATTTTCATAGAGATTTCAATATCTGAACTTTTTTTGGAGTTTGCTGATGTTTTCACTATATATTCCTTGTCGGCATTTCGTGATGTACCAACAATGTCCCAAATATGCAAAATACGATGATATTAGGTTGAGTCATAAGTTTTGCAACAAAATATGTCTTTCAGCAAAAATAAGATTATACCACAAAGGAAAAATGAATGACTTAAGTGAAGTAATTGACGTTATTTTCAATGAGTTTCTTCCGCTTTTCATGCACTGAGTGAATTACATTGCTGTAGAATTTGGCCAGCTTCGACCTGAGAAGTCGTGTACCACCGCCATGACCTATCGACTTCGGCGAAACGAATACCATGGAGGAAGTCATCCATCAACCAAAGCAGATATCAGTCAGACGGCGCAATGTCCGGGGTGTGTGCTGGTTGCTTGATCTTGGTCCAGTCCAATTCTTAGATTTACGCCACCGTTTGAAGTGCCGTAAGCGATCGGCTGTTGCCCTGACGGATGAAACATTGGCCTGCATCAACTTCTTTCTCCACTAATTTTTTTGCGGGAACTAGTCGAGTTGTTGGCAAAAACAAGTGTCGAGGATGGTTTGACTATGTGGAGCAGCTTCCGGTGCACAGGACCATCATACATCCATCAAACGCACAACAGGACCTTCTTTCGGTGGAGCTCCGGGTTTGATGTCAGAATTCACAGCTCTTTGATTCCCACCTATTGCTTTCCTGCTTTGCAGTTGCAGTGAAGCATCCGCTTTTTATTGCTGGTAAAGACTCGATCCAGGCCTCCTCGCTTGAACCGGTGCTGGAGTTCTCGGCAATCGGAAGCACAGCGATTTACTTCGGTTTCCGTTGTTTACAGCAGTTGGTTGGAGTGGTTTGTCTTTGTTGCCCTTCTGGGCGGGAAGGAACTGCTGATACCATCTCCAATAATTTATTAGGTTAGTAGCTAACTTGGCGGTGACTTATTGAACGTGCTTGACCCCCGTTGCTGGTTTGCTGCCGAGCTTGAACGAATTGAAAATGAAATCACACACTTTTTCACTTTGAGTGGTCATTGTTCTAGAGAATGAAACGTTTCAACAACGCAAGAAAATTTAACGACTCATAACTCAAAATGATCGCTAGGGAACAAGCTTTCAAACAGAGCATAATACTTGAGCGGGTTTACTTTGAATTCCAGAACAAACAGAAATGTTGCATTATTTTGTTGCACTACAAATGTTGCACTGTTGACTCGATCTAATATATGAAAAATTCATGAGACACCTTCAACACCAATTATACACAGACAAAGTGCATGACATAGTTGGACCGATCACAGTATGGGCAACGTGTGAAGGCTACAGCTTCTTCCCATCCTGAGTCATTACAGGATGGGAAGAAACTGTAGCCTTCATAAGCCTAGGTCTTCCGGGAATCCCATTCCACTCGGGTTTTCGAAGTAACCGGGATGTGTGATGATGGTGTTTCATCTTTTTCAGAGGAATCTAAAGCAATGGCTAGTACTTTCTCTGCTGCGAGATTGTTTCACAGTTCCTGCTAGGAGCTACTCCGCTGCAGCCCAAATCTGGAATCGCGATGCAGCCCCATTTTCTCCGGTTGTCAACCTTGTCTAAGATAACTGCTCTAGTGTAACCAGACATTTTCCTCCGAAAGGGTCTGTCTTCCCGAAAACGTGATTGTGCCTTCACTGGTTAGTGATGTCGTGTCTTCGGCACAATCCTCTTCTGGTTGGAACTTGGGGTCCTCTTCTTCCACTACCTCCAACTTCCCCACTTCGTCGATTTTCAACTGTCGCAGTTCGAAATCCTGGAGGATACTTGCTATCCTTTTCGTGATTTTCGTCTCGTCTCTCGAAGGAATGGCATCCACAGTGTCAGCAGGTGAATAACCACTCGGGAGTTAGCAGACATTGTAGAGGTGGTGTGAGCAGCAGCTCATTATGACCGCGCGACTTCGTAAGCATAACAGAGACGACAATATTCATCGAGGTGATAGATCAAGTTGAAGATCAAGAAGCCCCTCTTACATTGTGAATACACCGTGGTGGCGTTCACCTAACCGACAATGAGAACCATTGATTGTCGTGAAAGTTTCATGAATCGTATTTTGCATATTTGGAGCACTGACGAGATGTCGACAAGGATTATGTAGTGAAAACATCAGGAAACTCAAAAAAAAAGTTTAGATATGGAAATCTCTATAGAAATGCGATACCATGGCAAAAGTACGAAGACGCGGTGCGGCACGGGAACCGAACCCGTGACGTCAAGGCACGCATCAGCACCTCTACTGCGCCACCCAGTCCACGACACAAGTTCCTTGCGCAGCCGTGGTAAGCTCGACGCTCGGACCTTTAACCATTACACCTTATTACTCGTTTGCCTCAAGGATTCGGCAAAAACAAAACATGTTCTGTTACTACGTGGAGGACGGAGATCCTTCCTATAGTATTCGTTCTTGCCGTCCCGGCGTACCGTTGAGACAGTTCCCTTGTCAGTAGACTGAGAGTGCATCGTAAAGCCGCGGGCACACTTCGCAGTGGCAGTGCGGCAGCCACGCTGAAGCATAGCGCGGAGAGGCGAAGTCGCACTGCGGCAGCGGAGGCCGCAGTGAGGGGATGTGCACACTTCCGCTGCCGCAGTGGCAGCGAGGAATGAGCTCGGGCATTCCTTGGTATTGTAAGCAGAGTTCTGTAATTAATAAATTTATTATTACTACTATTATTATTATTCAATTAATAAAGTTTTCACGCAAATAAATCAATTAAATGAAGATTTTTAGGCATGGCAGCGACATGGCAACAAACTGAACACCGCTTCTTCTACGGAATCAGACGTCATTTGGATTTGCAGAGCTACTGCATTAGATAATCAATTTTTTGAAGAAGTTTTCAAAATAGCTGAAGTGGGTCGATTGCTGCTCAATTTTCGCAGTGATAGCGCGACACATTTTTTAGTTGAGAGTGAAGCTGAGAATGGATCTTGCCGAAATTTATTCTTCGGTGTCCTAGCAGGAAAAAATCAGGCCTCTCCTAACTAACCTTCCATCCGATCAGGTGGAGTGATTTTCCTATCGTGGATTTTTCCAAGAATAAAATATTTCCTGAACAAGGCTACCACAGGAGCTGAAACTGGGGTCCACAGCAGCACAGCTTTTATTTAACACTTGTTCGAAAAATCAAGCCTTTTCTAAGCGATCTTCCTCGCTATCAGGTGAGGTCATGCTCAAAATTTTCCTTTTTTTTCAAAAATAAAGAATTTCTACCTGAGGAACTCAATTTCTAGAACAGATATGTGCTTTAGAAAACGATAATTTTTATCTTATATATATTCCAAAATTAACCCTTTCCCAAACGTTCTTTGCGATTAGGTGAGCTCATGCTCATTTTTTTCAAAAATAAAGATTTTAAAACTGAAGGAAACCATGTCTAGTGCTGAGATTTAGCTCTACAAGAGCTCAATCTTTGATTGATACATAATAAAAACGCAGCTTATCTGGAGCTATTTTGGTGAGATCAAAAAAGGATGGGTCACTGGTCGATCGCTCGTCGATGTGATTGGATGGTGCTATACTTGTACTTTGTTCAGCCGATCGTAACTCGTTCAGTTTTGAGATTTATGCAAATGCGGGTGGCTTTCTTCCGCCACCTCAGAAGGGCAATGAAGAAGGTCATCCACGACTTCTACTCCGATTTCTTCGAGAGCCAGGTCCACCTGCCTCCGTGCTATCTTCCGCTGGATGGATGCGTCGTCCCCTCTTTTCTCCCTTCCGATATCCAATGCGCCATCTCGTCGATGAAGAAACGTACAGCACCCGGCCTCAATAGGATCAGAGCTAAACACATGAGGAATCTCTAGCCAGTGCTCATCAACACCCTGGAGCGGCTTTTCACATGCTTGGAGTGTAAGGTTCCATCTCTTTGGAAGACCAGAAAGGCCGTCTTGCTGTGCAAGAACGGAGACGTGCACGACGTTGGCAATTATCGCCCAATCTGTCTGCTGTCCGTAGTCTACAAGCTGTTCACTCGAGTCATCCTGAATAGGATTAGCAAAACGCTGGACGAAGTACAGCCATGCGAACAGCAGGATTTAGAAGATTCAGCACGATCAACGTCACAAACACCATTACGAATCTCGTCGAAGTATCGCGAGAGTACAAGCTGCCGCTGCTCCTTACCTTTGTCTACCTAAAGATTCCGTCCTTGACACACTGCCGCGGAGTCTACGACCAGCCGATTCGAACGCCTCCCTCCGCTGGTTAACCATGACTTTCGTTTTGTTCATGTTCATGTTCAAGCTGATCTTTTCCAACCGTGTTCAGCTCTTTTATCATTGCCTCCATCTCGGTGATGTTTGATATTAGAACGATATTATCCGCGAATTGGAGGCAGCCGATTCTGTTGCAATCGATGAGATAGTCTTTATCTCCACAGCCTACGCTAGCCAAGACGGTTTGTTGCGCAGCTGTAGAGAGCTTAGTAGGAGTAGTAACTCCTCGCTTTACTCCTTTATCGACGTGGAATCTCATCTTTTGCTCAAACAGCTGTATCGTAGTTGAGCTATCTGAAAAACATTCCTGGAGAAGGTGTATGTAGTGTACCTTTGTTTCAGGGAAAAATAGTCGAATTTCGAATATCATTCAATTTTGAAAAGTTCGAATCCTACTATATAAAGCAGAGAGGCGTGAGTCACTGACGGTTGACTTCTGTCGCCGTCTGCTGACAGTGGATACTACACCCAGCCGTTCGTCGTATCGCTGCCGGCAACCGTAAGCACCACAGCATAGCAGTATGGCACGCAGCCATGACCGCCGGTGTTTACTACCACGACGCTTCCACAGCAGGTGGTCACCAAAGAACATCCACATGATGAGGTTTCGCAAGACGTCACCACGGCTATGACGAGCCACCGCGGCCGGGTTAAGAGAACACGTGAAGCGTTGCCGAAAAGGTCTGCAACGTGGCACGGCTCAGGCCCCATGATCTGTGATGGAACACGTCGATGTGCCCCACCATTCGCTTTTCCTTCCCTCTAAGATCGCTACTGTTCCATTACGCGTTCTTGCTAACGTGTACTTCTTCCTCCAGCTCCCAACACATTAGCAATAACATATTATGATGGCTGAATGTGTTTCGATGGGGCAGTCAATCCTACTATAGCCGCTCAGACAATCAATACCGATCGATGTAATCCACCGCTTGAGCGGAGCTATCGGCTCTCCAGACTTAATCGATCTGGGTTCGTGTTGCGTGATTATGAAGGCCGACGGAAGGACGATCAGCTAATCAACCACCATGATGAAACTTCGATCAGGCAATCAATCTCAACCGATATTGTTGATATTTTCCGCGGTGATATTGGCTTGCTAGCGTGTACTTCTTCTTTTAGCTCCCTACACATTAGGAACAGTACGGTGAAGGTCGCTCAGACATTCAGTGGCGTTGGATATTGTATATCGTTTGAGCGGCGCGGCATGGTTTCTCTCCCAGACTTAATCGATTGGGGTGGGTGTTGCATGGTTTTGATGGTCGACGGAAGGTCGATCATACATATATCGACCGATACTGTTGACCGTTTAAGCGATGAAGGTCGCTCAGACATATATCGATTGATATTACTGATCGTTTGAGCGGTACTGTCGTTTCTTGGGTGGGTGTTGCGTGATTATGATGGCAGTCGGAAGGCCGCTCAGGCATTCAATATCAATCGATGTTATCGATCGTTTCAGTAATGCTACAGTTTCTCTTTGTCCTAAGTCACATGTTCCGAAGATCGTCACACGTCGTGGCATAAGGCACGGCGACTGGACGGAAACGGTCAGACGTTCGATTAGGCTTGCCCAAACGAAGAGGAGTGCTGCGGGCATTTTCGTGAGCGCTATGCAGGGAAGTGACTGATACTCAGCAAGGCATCAAGCTGTTGCAGGCGTACGTTTCTACGTTTTCTCGACTTCGACGCTAGGGATGCTTCCTTACCCAGTGCAGGTTCCGGTGAAGCCGGCGATGGACGCTGGGTGACTAAGGAACGTCATCTAGATCTGGGCTACGTTCCTAGCGTGGCCCGCACGTCCAACGTCAGTCGACGGACCCTGGGTGAGTAAGAAGCCTCATCGAGGTTTAGGCTACGTTCCTAGCGTGGCCCGCCATACCCGAAGCCGGCGACGGACGCTGGTTTCGAATAATCGAATATCATTTGATTTTCAAGAATTCGAATTTCGAATAATCGCACGTTCAAGAACACTCTTATTTAGTGTGGTCACTAAAGGATTAGCATTTCACTTGTCACCTGCATTACCTGTCGTCCCGCTAATCATCGTGTTGCTCGAGCGGGCGCCAGCAGCTTCTCCACTCTCCCCTGTCATATGCCAAAGTGCTCCAATGGATCATTGCTCGAGGGACACAAAGAGCATCATATCGGTCGTTCAGGGCTTTCATAAAGAAGTCCGACCAATGCGTTGGTGGGGGTCCTGATGTTCTCTTGATATCCCGCGTAATACAGTCAGCGACGGCTCTCGTTCAGCGGGTGTCTGCGAATCGCATTGCGTGACCGGCCCACCTATTTTTTGCGATTTTGCCTATATGACGTCTCTGATCTTCGAACGTCGACGAAGCTCGGAACTCCGGAGGCCTTCTTTCACTTGCATGAGTCGTGTCACTCCGAGCATCGTCCTCTCGACTCCACACTGCGAAACGCTGGTCGCGTATTCATGCTGCTTTCGTATAGGCCAGGTCTCTTAGGCGTATGTTAGGGCAGGAAGAACAGTGGAGTAGAATAGGTGGGCACGGAGTCGAACATTCGTCTTCTTCACGACGTTTCGACGCTCTTGAAAGCTCCCCAAACCGCTTTTTTCCTAATGCCCAGTTCGGAGCTATGTTGTCGGTCGTGCTGACTTCGCGACCCAGCCACACGTAGCTGGAGCATTCGGAGATGTTCGTTCCGTTGAGTCCGTTGAGCGAGAATGGGGCATCAGAAACTTGTCCATTTCTCATGGACATTGTCTTCTTAAGATTCAGCTGCAGTCAGACGTTCCCACATACGCGATCAAAGTCGGCCAGCATTCGCTCCGTCTGGCTAATGCTCGATATTATGAGCACAACGTCGTCAGCGAAACAAAGATGGTGCAGTTGCCACCTTCACTCCCATGTCTTCCCATTCTAGTTCGCGCATGACATTTTCGAGGGTGGCGCTGAAGAGCTTCGGGGATATGGTATCCCTTGGCCCTTGAAGAACCCCTCTCTTCACGTTGACAATGACGTCGTTGTAGAATGGTGAAATCGTGGTCGTGAATCCACAGAACAGCACTATCATATTTGTACTCGAATAATCGATATTCGAATATTCCATTATTCAAGGGTCGCAAATGCGAAAAATTATTTGAATTCGATATTCGAAGGGTCTCAAGTTCAAGTACTACTCGAATTTCGAATACGTAGTTGTTTTGAATGTGATATAGTGATGACTTTTATGGGCGATATTCATTCCGGTTACGACTGTTTTCGAAAGCACATTGTCGGGAGTCACTTGGATAGGCTTCAGTTTTAAAGGTACTGCCCCATCATACCCCGCTATGCAATCATAATCCTACTATATATAAGCGAGAACGGTCGTTTGTCTGTGGATGAGTGAGTGTGTGTGTTTGTTTGCACAGAAGTGCTGAAGGAGTGTGTTGGGAAGAAGTATGGGGAAGGGGGGGGGGGCGGGGTTGTAGTTGTCACCAGTTGTCAACTGTTGTTGTCGACAGGCGTCCATGTTCAGGCGACATGTCAGCAATGTCGTGCAAAGGACGTTCAGGTTGAGAAGAGCTGTTACCGATGTCGCGCAAGGGGTGTTCGGATTCAGACGACGTGTCACTGATATCGCGCAAAGCACGCCGACTTGAGAAGACATGTCACCGACGTCGTTCATCAGGTGCATAGGTTCAGAAGAGGTGTCACCGATGTCGCGCCAGAGTTCCGGATTCACACGACGTATCAACTATGTCAAGCAAAGCACGTCCGGCTTGAGAAGAAATGCACCGACGTCGCTCATCAGGTGCCTGGATTCAGAAAAAGTGTCACCAATGTCGCGAAAGGCTTTCCAGATTCAGACGACTTGTCAACGATGTCGCGCAAAGCACGTTCGGGTTGAGAACACATGTCACCGACGTTGTTTAACAGGCGTCCGGTTCGGAAGAGGTGTCACCGATGTCGCGCGGTGATTCCGGATTCAGACGACGTGTTACCGGTAAAGGTGGGACCAGTAATGGAGGATCGGTGAAGGATGGGGTTTCAGTAAGGGGGACCGGTAAAGGGTTGACCAACAAAGGAGGGACCAGTGAAGGTAGGACCAGAAATGGGGACCGGTAAGGTGGGATCCAGTGAAGGGGAACCGGTGAAGGAGTGGAGAGGAGTCCAGTGAAGGGTGGACAGGTGAAGGAGGGGAGGAGTTCAGTGAAAGGGGGACCGGTGAATGTTGACCAGTGAAGAGGGAACCAGGTGAAGGGGGGACCGGTGAGGAAGGTACCAGTAATGGGGACCGGTGAATGGGGGGAAAGGGTCCAGTGAAGGGGGACCGGAATAGGGTTGATGAATAAAAATGGGACCAGTGAGGGTGGGCCCAGTAATAGGGACCGGTGAATGGGGGGAAAGGGTCCAGTGAAGGGGGACCGGAATAGGGTTGATGAATAAAAATGGGACCAGTGATCCAGTAATGGGGATCGGTAAGGATAGAATGACCAGCGAAGAGGGGATCAGTAAAGGGAGGTCCAGTGAAGGTGGAAGCAGTAGTAGGGACCGATGAAGCGGGAGGGGGGACCAGTGAAGGGTGAACCGGAAAAGGGCTGACAATAAAGGGGAACCAGTGATAAGGGACCAGTTAAGGAGGGTCCAGTGAAGGTGATGGACCTGTTTTGCCCTATTCCGCTATACCATTCTATGTAGCAAAACCAGTTTTTTACTGTAATGAATGAGAGAAGGCGTAAAGAGGAGAAGAATACGTTCGAGGTGTTCTATTCTCCGGGTTTGGGGCGAAGCCCCAACCAGACGTTTGGCGGCCGGCAGGCCGTTGAACGTCTGGTTGGGGCTGGACAATAACGCGCCAAGCGATGAGTCATACCATCGATCGACGCTGAGTCATAAAATAGCAGGGAAGAATGGGGAGAGGGGGGGGGGAGTTCCGGGCGCAAAAATAGCGGAAAATACCCAGATGTGTGCTACGTGCCTGGGAACGTCAGCTATGGGGTAATCGAGGTCGCGGAACATGGTCTCAAACTTCAGCCTTGAGGAGTTTACTTTAGGGGGACCAGATAGGAGACCTCAGGGCCACGGTCCACAACGCTTCTACTCTGCCAGTACTGCACTGCTACGTACAGTGCTTGCAGTGTAGAAGCACTGTACTGCTACGCAACTGAAACCTGTCCTGACAAGAATGCAACATTTTTTTCGATGCCTTCGACCCATCGCGCTTTGGAAAGATGTCTTCTGAAAACGAATTTGCGTCGACAACGGCTGCTCCTTTTACGAAATTCATATCAAGCAATAAGGGTAAATCGTGTTTGCAGTCGTGAACCCGTTGCAGTACATGAAGAAGTAGAAGCATCGCTGGCTGGTCACTTACTGCGACGAAAGGACGACAGAGGAAGCCTACGAGTCACCAAAACGCTTCCAAGAAGCAAGGAAAGGCCGCTAAGAAGACCGCTGACAAGATGGGAGACTCATTCTCGAGATCGCTTAACGAACGCGAACGCCACACTGGATGCAAGTCGCCAGAAATCGAGCGGAATAGTTGTGGTCCTCGCTAGAACAACACTTGCTGATGGATCACGAAAGTATCAGTATGTAGTAGTTGTAATCATATTAAAACAAGCAGTTTAAAAATTATCAAGCAAAAAAATTAAAACATAGCTTTGTAGAGGTACGGAATATAAAATATCAGAACCAAAGAATAGAACGAAGCTAAAAGCTTATATTTGAAGGCTTGATAAATTTTTAAACAAAATTAATTCTAAATATAGGCTAAATGAAAATAACATGAATCTGCTGAAAAAGCATTTATTTACAAAGCTGAGAAATTAAAGGAAACTTCTAAAGGAAGAAACAATCTGAAAACAAATATAATTTTCAAACATTTACGAAAGGCATGGAGGTAGAGAACATAATGTTGAAAATGTTTTCATAACAAAGGAAAATATCAGTAATAGCAAAATTTCTGAACCTTTATTAGGCGTTAAGAGTTTAAGCATTTTAAATAAATGCAGATATTTCTTTTCCTTCTTCTTCAGCGTTTGTGCCACTTACTTGCGGGGCCCGCTTTCCTAGAATGCTGGCGCCACTTTTCCCGATCGAATGCCTGACCAGGGGCAACCTAGCCATCTTCAAGTCCTGATGCAGCGTATCAAGCCATCGCTGCTTTGGTGGCCCTCGTGGCCGCTTCCTTGGCACATCAAGGTTAAGGCCAATCTATTAGGGCGGACAGTCACCTTTTCCGCAAAGGACGTGACAGCACCATACCAGATGAGCTTCGCGCATCTTCTCAAATATCGTGTGACACCGAATCTCTGCCGTATGGAGTCGTCACTTACTCGATACAAACGCGTAACTCTGGCCCCTTCATCAGCATCTTCGCTTCAATTACGCTAAGGCGTCTTTCAATTTTTTAGTTGCGGGCCAGCACCCAGCTCCGTAAGTAGCTACTGGACGGACGACTGCTCTGCAGGTCCTCTTGACTGAAGCGCTCTGGTATATTCTTGTCGCAGAGCACTCCCGTCAGAGAGCGCCATTTGGCTCAATCTGCACTAACGCATGAGTTTACTTCAACGAGTGCACTACCATCGGACGCGATTGCTGGTCCCAGGTATCTGAAAGCCTAAGTACGTGGTAGCTCAATGCCGTTCACCTAATGAAGTGAGACTCATTTTTGTCAGTGGTCATGTACTCGGTCTTTTTTACGCCAAGCTTGAGCCAAAATCTCCCCAAGCGATCGCATCAAGCTTGAACCTGCCTCTGGAGTTCAATCCTGTCCTCGCAGCGAGCATTACATCATCAGCATAAAGCAACGTCCAAGAAAAGGCTGCTGAAGATCACGTGATATGACATTCATAACGGCGACGAAAACTAGTGGGGAGAGCGCAGGTTTCTTGATGTACTCCGATAGAGATGGGAAACTCCATCGACGCACCTGCTGCAGCATGCACTCGACTCTTCGGACAAGAGTACAGTATTCGTACCCACCCTATTAGTTCGTCGGGGACTCCGTGTTCTCGTACCATATCACCTCACGCGGAACGCGATCAAAGGCCTCCAAATCCAGGAAAGCGAGATGTACAGGCTTCTGTTTCTCTCGGTGTTTTTCTACCAGAAGACGACCGTGCCACAACCAGCTACGAAGCCGGACTGGTTGGCAGAGAGCTGTACAATATCACGAATGCGCCCGTCGACAATATGCTCAAAGATTTTCATGCTATGCGAAAGCAATCGGGTTGAACGGTAGTTGCGGTTTGCCGGACTGCCTTTCTTCTTCCAAATTGGAATCGTCGTGCTTCTCTGCCAAATATTAGACACTTTCTTCTCCACAATAACCTGGTCGAAGAACGTCGCCAGCCAATTCGTTGTGTACCAAGATTTCGATTTCCACAAGTCGGCCGCCAAGTCATCGGCGCCCTATGCCTTGCCTGGCTTCATCTTCTTCAGAGCCGCTTCTGTCTCCTCTACGGTGATTTTTTGAACGGGACCGGTACAGGAGGAGAAGGTGGAATGCCCGGATGACCGTACTGCCCTACTGTTGAGATCGAAGTAGGTGCGCCATTGATTCAAAACCATCTCACGATCCATGAGTAGATGACCGTTCTCATCTCATCATTTCTCAAAGAACTTCTCAACATCCTCGGTCTGGCGATGACTGGCCTTTGCGAGTCGGTAAAGAAATCGACTGAAACTTCCCGTTGACACTATCGTAATGAGTGGCTCTTGCACCGGCTACCGCCTTGTTAGCGGCTTTCGTGGCTTCGTGATACAGACGCCATTTATCGGCTGTCGCCGCATATCGCCGAGGAATGCGGGTAATGTATCTCCATAATGAGTGGCTTTTGCAACAGCCACGATTTTCTATGCAGCTTTCCTCGCTTTCTTGGTACTTCCGCCAGTTATCAGCTGTCTTGTCGCTGAGAAACACGTGATAGAGCAAATTCTTCTTTCGAACTTTTGCTTTTACGCCGTCTGTCCACAGCCACGCCTGCTTTTCGACCTTGCGTCGTCTAGGCACCGTGATGCCAAGCTTTAACATGCAGCTTCACGTATCGCGTCGGCAGCCTTCTTCCAAGTTTCGTCGACAATTGTGACTGTCGGTAACCACACGCGAGAAATCACAGCTGCATCCTTCTCTCTCATTCGCCACCACTTGATTCTCGGTTCACCGCATCGCTCGACCTGCTTCTGCCTTGGAGGGGCGATCTTTAGGATGCAGATCAACGGTCGGTCCTGTGGGGCGACCGTCTCATACGGCACGACCTTCGCCTCTGTGACAAGTCTTCAGCCGCACAAGGACGAAATCTATATGAGACTTCCACTATAGTATGAGATGGGATTGGAGTCGCGTTTATGAAATACGGTGTTCACTGTGGTGAGGTTATGCGATTCCGCATATTCAAGGATATGCTCACCATCGGCGTTACGCGACCCATAACCGAATCCACCATGACAGCTGTACCCGCCTTTCCTCGCGCCGACGTGCCCATTAAGGTCACTAGCGACTATGGTGACATCTTTCGACGACACCTCTGCTGTCTTCTCAACAAGCAGGCTCCAGAACTCATCTTTGGCTTGATCGGAGCAGCCAGTCTGCGGAGCTTACGCAGAGAAAAAGTGATAGGGTCGCTCCTTAGCGGCGACAACGATCTTCATCAATCGATCGTCAAAGCGTTCGACGCATACAATCGAGTCACGAAATCGTTCAGAAACGATGACTCCAACTCCACTGGTGGGTGGTCCTGGGACTTCCACATAGAACGACCGTGAAGCATCGTCCTATGTCCCTTGACTTGCGGCAGGACCACCTCGTCTCCTGCTCCGCACAGAGATAAACTCTTCTACGCTCCAGTGCTTCAACCAACTCGCACGAGCGGCCCGTCAACGTACCCACATTCAGTGTTGCCACGCGAGTCCTGCTTACGTTACGGGATATTCGGACTAGCTCAGTTTCCCTCCGATGCCGTCCTCGCATCAGGGACCCTCGCATGCTTCTCACACTCGCCGGGCTCAGCGAGTGCGCGTCGGCTCCCGCGGACGCCGTAGCACTATCTCGATACTCATGTAACGACATCAACCATGTGATGTGACATGGATCTTCGTAGGCCGGCCTGTAACAAGGGCCTGTCGCCTGCATTCGAGTGTCCGTGCTTAGCTTAGCTCGCAGAGCGAGCAGTTTCCAGTGGCATCAGTGGAGGAACGGACATCGCCACCAGTCGCATGCTGCCTTGCCCTATCTAAATTCGTTAACAGCAACTCAGTTATTACTACTATTATGGATATATGTATACATTTATTTATGAAAAATTAGACGAAGTAGTGAGTTTTGAATCATTTTCGTCACCATGTTTCGGATTCCGGTTTCCGCTCATTTTTGAGCTCATCCGTTCCCTATTCCGTCTTTCGTATTCTCGAAAAAATTTCCGCACATCCCTGATTCCAAGGTGAATTACTCTACGTTCCGGGCGTTCCAAAAGAGCAAAAGCAGGCTCCTAAATTCATCCTTGACTCGCTCTCAGTAGCCAGTCATCTATGGAGCATATGCAGAGAAAAAGGATACCGCCGTCGTTCTGCAGCCACAAAAAGCCTCATCAAGCGGTCATTCAAGCGTTCCACGCTTGTAATCGCGTTTTGGAACCGTTCGGAGACGATTATGGCAACACCGCTAGTGGTCCTGGGACTGCCACGCAGAACGGTTGTTAACAAAGTGGGGGCGGAACGAGACTCAATCTAGTATAAATGAGTGAAGGGAAGCGGTCAAGGGTCTGATGAGGAAAATTCGAAACAAGAGCTGGGACGGAAGTTTCGGAAGTAAGTGTTTGTAAACTTCTATTGGGGGGGGAGATGAGCAAAAATTTGAAAATTCTACTCACATTCTCTGAAGTGGTAATTGGTTATCTCTACAAGAAAAAAAGCTAAAGGATACCTTAACTGTAGGTTTGGGAATTGTATGAAACTCGAATTACAACATGAACAGAGGAAAAGTCGGAAAAAGTCGGGGAAAAGTGCGGTCGAGATAAGATTTTGACTCAGTAGGACTATATTTATTTATTTATTTAGTTATTTAAAGCATGCATTCAACATAACAATATTATACAATGAACACATCCGAGACGAAATAAAGCTTGCAAAAAGACGAGAAGATTAATGCGGATCGAAGGTGACGTTTCGCATAACAAACGTTTTAAATGCACTTTTCGACAAACTAAGAAAATTATCACTTTTGGCTAGTAACGAGTTCATCACATTCAGACACCTGTAAGTGATGAAACATGATCTAATCCGTGTTCTAGCAACCGAGACGTACAGCATTGCTTTTCCTCTCTTACTTCTTGACAGTGGATGACCAAAGAATGTTATGGTTTCTATAGACACTTTCCCAGTGAGAATTTTGTAAATCATTAAGAGGTCAGCTAGTTTCCTTCTTTTGTAAAGTGTTGAGAGACCAGGAGTTTTAGATCTGTCATTCCCTCCAGGTATATGGAGGTAGACCATTCCATAACACCTCATAAATAACTTTCGTGTAAAACTGTTTTGTATACTTTCAAGAAGGCAAATGTCTTTTTTCTTACATGGATTGAAGATAGTTGTTCCTGACTCTACAATTAGCCGCACATATGTTTTGTAAGTACGGAGCAGCACTTGGAGGTCGTTGGTCTTCAAAATTTTGAAAAGATTGTAGATTCGATGACTTGCCTTGTTTGCCAACATCTTATAATCTTCTTCTTCTTCTTCATCGCCACCCCTAAATCTCGTACATCATCTACCAATTTAAGCCCAGTGTTTCGAAGACTATAAGATTGCGGCCTATTCCCTGATTTTGTTTCAATGCGAAGGTAGCAAGATTTTTCGGCATTAAGCGGTAGTCCCCATTGGTCGGCCCATTCACTTAAAAAATCGATAGGATTTTGGATTTTTTGATAATCGCCATCATTTTCTACTGTACTGTATATCTTAACATCGTCAGTATGCATATTACATCTCACTCCTAACCGTTCTATCGAATCAGGTAACTCGTATGCATATATCAGGAACAGAAGCGGGGACAGTACCCCTCCTTGAGGAACGCCACTATAAACGTTAAACACAGACGAGAGCTGACCGTCGATCTTTACCTGATACGTCCTATGTGAAAGAAAGTCTTGAGTCCACTCAACTAATCTAGGGTGTAATCCAACCATTCTCATTTTTCTTAGTAAATAAGTGATTGGGACTTTATCGAACGCTTTCGAAAAATCAAAATAAATAACATCCGTACGTTTCTTACAGTCAAAATTTTTGGACCAGTCATTTAGGGCCGTCAGAACCGCAGTCTCTACCGATCTGCCTGGTAAAAAGCCGTATTGATTTCTTGAGATGATGTTGCTCTCTTCGAAATATTTCAGTATATGCTTTTTAACAATTTTTTCGAATGCTCTTATATATAAGCGAGAACGGTCGTTTGTCTGTCTACTAGTTTGTGTGCACAGGAGTGCTGGAGGTGTGTGTTGGGGAAAGTGTGGGGATGGGGGAGGGGGTTGTAGTTGTGTGGTGTCACATACGTCGTGTTGAGAGGGGTCAGAAGACGTGTTGCCGATGTCACGCAAAGGGCACCCGATTTCAGAAGAGGTGTCACCGACCTCGTTCAACAGGCGTCTGGGTTCAGAAGACATGTCACCAATGTCGCGCAAAGGACGTCCGGGTTGAGAGGAGGTTCACCGACGTCGTGCAAGGAGTGTTCGAATTCAGACGATGTGTCACTGATGTCGCGTAATGGGTGTCTGGGATAAGACGTGTGACTGATGTCACGCAAAGGACGCCCGGCTTGAGAAGACATGTCACCGACTTCCTTCATCAGGTGCATGGGTTGAGAGGAGGTGTCAAGAATGTCGCGAAAGGCCTCCGGATTCAGACGACGTGTTACCGATGTCGTGCCAGGGGATCCGAATTCACAGGACGTGTCAATAATTTCGCTCAAAGCACGACAGGATTGAGAACACATATCACCGGCGTCGTTCGTCGGCCGTCCGGATTTAGAAGTGGTGTCATCGATATCGCGATGGGCCTGTCCGGATTCAGACAACATGTCAACGATGTCGCGCTAGGGGGTTCCGGATTCACATGACGTGTCAACGATGTCGCGCAAAGCACGTCCAGCTTGGAAAGACATGTCACCGACGTCGTTCATCAGGTGCCAGGGTTTAGAAGAGGTGTCATCGATATCGCGATGGGCCTGTCCGGATTCAGACAACATGTCAACGATGTCGCGCCAGGGGGTTCCGGATTAACATGACGTGTCAACGATGTCGCGCGAAGCACGTCCAGCTTGAGAAGACATGTCACCGACGTCGTTCATCAGGTGCCTGGGTTCAGAAGGGCTCCAGGACCTAACCCCTACGCGTCGTCGCGATCTAGCCGCGTGCGACGTTGCGGTGCCGAAACGCGGACGTGCGCTCCGTGACTCATGGTTAGCCGAGCCAAGCACGAATTGTTCTCAGTGTTTAAGCTCCCAGACTGTCCCTAGGTTGATGATGCTGTCTTGTATCGTTTCGTGCGGACATTCCTCGTTCCATACTAGTTGATATCCGTCCGTACTCCCGGTATTAGCCTATGTTCATTCTAACATAACATAATAACAGACATTATTTGGAAGACCTAGTTCATGAAATCGCGGTAGAATCGGACAATCGGAACACTCCAGGCATTTAGCCACAGATTCAGGCCAAAAAACAAACGAATAGAAGCATGGCAGACAGTTAAGTCTTGTATCCAACGCATGCTACCATAATTAGGCCGAATCCTAGGACGATCTCAATTACCTGCAAGAAACTCATCTCGAAATGGAGAAGATAAGTAAACATGAAGATTAGAAAACTCGTCCAGCAAGCAGCACATAAGATTTCAGTTTGCTAGAATCTCTCATGGTTGGCACACCAGCAAACAACGATGCTTTTTCCTCTTGAGTTTCCACCAGCAACAGGACTAGTCCACCGCTTACAGTAACATTTCTAGCAAGGAACTTAAGATCCCACAGAATGCGGTAGGCAACAGTCTGCAGTAGGACAATAGACCCGAGAATAGCGCAGGCGATAGTCGCCTTTTTTCGTAGCATAACCATAATCACGGGTAAAAATTGACCGAAGAAGTTGTAGAGGGCGAACACTGACGCTAAAAACCATCCACATGACCAGGATTCCTGCATAAACTGTCGCTGATCGTCCCATTGAAACGACATTCATATACCATCTTCAAGAAACGTTGAAATGTGGCAAAGGCGTGCCGCATGTCCTTATCGGAAGCGTTTCTAGCCGTCGGAAGCATCGCACCGCGACAACTCGTCCAATTTCGTCGCGCACCGTGCGCAACGCCGGGGGCATTCGCGCGGCGTTGGAGTTATGTCTGCCCCCGGTTCAGAAGAGTTGTTAACGATGTTGCGAAGGGCCTATGCGGATTCAGACGACGTGTTACCAGTGAAGGTGGGATCAGTAGTGGGGGAGTGGTGAAGGATGGTGGTCCAGTAAGGAGGGACAGGTAAGGGTTGACCAATAAAGGATGACCAGTGAAGAGAGGACCAGTAAAAGGGGTACCAGTGAGGATGGGTGGGCGACCTGTAAAGTGTTCACCAATGAAGGGAAACCAGTGTAGGTAGGACCAGTAATGGGGAGCGGTGAAGGAGGGTGTGGGGGTCCAGTGAAGGGGCAATAAATGAGGTACCAGTGAAGGACCAGTCAAGGAGGAATAGTAAGTGAGCCAATAAAGAGAACACCGGCTAAGGGGGTTCTTTGAAGGGTCCGGTAATAGAACCAATAAAGGGGGACACTAATTCATAAATAGAACGAGTACTTCAGAGAAGCCCCCAACCAGACGTTTGGCGGTCGGCAGGCCGTTGAACGTCTGGTGATACCATAAAGTAGAGAACGGAATGAAATAGCAACCCAAGAGGGCCTGTAATGTTTAAGGAGTCTTTCCCACGGGTTCTTCATCGTGTCACATCCGTTCGCCTTTTCGTTTCCAGTTGAGAAGCTCGAACACTAGCAAAATTTCGTGCTCCGCGGCGAACCGTGCCTCCCCGAGCTCACGCTCAGAAAATTTTGAACAAGTTACTTGCAAGCTGCATGCGGGTCATAGATTGCCTCAAACTAGTCATTTGTAAGTTGCTGCAAGCTAGCAGAAATGTCGCAAGTAAGTTACACGAAGAGCCCTGCTTGTCATTCGCAAGCTGCTGCAAGCTAGCACAGATGAGGCATGTAAGTTACACGAAGACCCCTGCTAGTCATTCGTAATCAGCTGTAAGCAAGCAGAAGATTTCGCATGTAAGTTGCACGAAGACCCCTGTAAATCATAGGTAACCTCCGCTTGTATAAATCTAGTTTAGACCTAAACTAACGAACTATAAATGTGTTCGTTCACATGGACCTTGGTCCTTCACCTTTTGTGAAAATGTAATAAACAACAATAAAATAAACGATAGCATAACGATTTCCAACGGCCAAATTTGGCTAAAAATAAAACTCGACCTGTGCTTTCTACTGAATAACACTGCGAGGTGCAAGCCTAGAGTGGAAGCGAGGGTATATCTGGCCAGTCTGACATTCTCTCCTTATTTTGAAATGGCACCTTTTCCGACTTGCAGTGCCTTATAGCAATGCCTTTCTCCTTCTTACAGTACAAGTCTGTCACACATCAGGTTTTCACCGAAGTCGTAGATGACCGTCTCCATGGTCCTTCTGGAAGAGGTGACAGTTCCGTCAGGACGTCGGAGAGCGGTCATCTTAGTCTTGAAGTTGGCGAAGTTCCGCCGGGCATTGCGGGTGCTCAAACCTGTCTCTGCAGCTTCAGCCAACACTTCCGCCCTTCTCTCATTAAGATCTTCCTTTATCGCCTCTCTGCTTAGCTTCGCAAGTTCGGACGTCGGTTGGTAGTTGCTTGACGCTGGATGTTATAAAAGAACGTAAGTATGCGACCATCTCTAGACTTGCTTTAAACCCTTCATTCACATTGGAATAACTACAACACTGAGAGAAGGTTTCGATGACAAAATTAGAAACTGGCAAACCAATAGAATGCATACTTTCATTTCTATTTATTTATTTCGTACCAGCCGTCAGAGCGGCCTCTCGACCGCACTGACAACTTCTAAACGGCTTCGTCGTGGTAATAGCTTCTCACCATTAATTGTAGCTGCCACTTATGCCATGGTTTCCTCAAGAAGAACACCTTAACTACGTCGATCGGTGTAACTTATATTGAAATAAAAAATAAACGACATCCACAAAAATCGACTATTTGACCAATATCGATATTTTGAAAACGAACTCCAGATTCGTGTTCAGCGACCTCGATTACTCCCATGGCTGAAGTTTCGGACCGCTTGAGCGACACCCATAGAAAATCGATAATTTGATCAATATCGGTTGATGGCGATCGATGCTTTGAAAGCGAACTTCAGATTCGTGCACAGCGACCTCGATTACCCCACGGCTGAAGTTTCGGACCGCTTGAATGATATCCACAGAAAATCGATAATTTGATCAATATCGATTGATGACGATCGATATTTCAAAAACGAACCTCAGATTCGCGTTCAGCGGCCTCGATTACCTCAGGACTGAAGTTTCGGGACGCTGTTGAGCACCATCAACCGTTGGGTATGGCCAGTACGCAGTGCGTGCCCCACCCCAGTTGTGACGGACGGAGGGACGAACGGAAACACACACATACCCACAGAAGAAATAAGGAAGGTGACAGAAGCAAGGGCAGGCCAGTGGCTGGCTCGCCAGAGCAGCGTCGGCGGAGTTCCTCACACGCCGCGTGTGAAAACGCGTGCGTAATGTTTCAAACCAATTAGGCGCGAAACACTGGCTTGCACGAAAGTTTCTTGGAAGTTTGCACTGCAGCTAGTTACATGCAAGTTTAAAATTCCTGGATGCAACCTTGCAAGTTAGTTAACCGCGAGGGATAAGTCGCAAGTAACTTGTTGTCGAAGTCTAAAGGCGCAAGTAACTTGTTTTGAAGCTCATAAGGCGCAAGTAACTTGTTCAAAATTTTCTGAGCGTCCGCATCTCAGCGCAGCGCCGCGACGTCGGATTGGGCTAGCGCGCGGCGTCGCGTTGGAGTTACGTCCTGCAGCCGTCCCGCAGCCGGATCAACCATGACTCGTGTTTTGGCGGTTTCGTCGCGTCGTCTATGCCCTCTCGATAAAAGGCTGGGCACACTCGGCAGCGGTTTTTGCGCGTCAAAAACAGGGCGGGGCGTCGCTAAACAGGCTCACGGCATGTTTGCGGTGAGGGCCGGTCGTTCTCTCTCTCTCTGGTGTCGACATTGGGCTATTGCCAACACTCGCTCAGCTGATCGCGAGAACTGCAGTCGATATTCAGAGTGCGCCACGCGCTCTGAACAGGGCGTATTTCAACCGCCCCAAACCCGGAGAATAGAACACCTCGACCGTCTTCTTGTCCTCTTTAGGCCTCTCATTCATTACAGAAAAAACTGTTTTTGCTATATAGAATGGTATAGCGAAATACGGTAAGACAAAATCTTCTAAACTGCTCCTGTGGGGCCTCACTCTCTATTGCACATACGCGAGTCCAATTGTTCAAAGAACTAACAAGGGAAGGGTTGAGGCATGTGTCTGAACGGGGAGAGCGAGTCATATAGAAAGAGCCCCACCCCTCATTTAGTACAAAAATGTGTTTCTTTTTGCCAAGTCGTTAAAATCAAGGAGCAGGGTCCTTGAAGTTACCACGGAATTGGTGCCTTTCCAGCTGCATGCTGGGGAGAGGAACTCTCTTGCGACTTGTTTATTATTGACCGGTTTTCAACCAAAGGACAATGAGAACGACAGAAAGACATTCAACATGCTCTGCTCTCCTTCTATGCTTCTCTACTATGCACGCCTTCTTTGAAGTCGTCTTCGTCCCACAGATGTCCGATAGCTCCACTCCTATTTTAGACTCATGGGTCGGCTTCTCGAATCACGTGGCGATTTAAGCTCCTATACTCCGAGGAAAGATATTGGATATTCGGATTATGCCTTCGGGTGCCACCGGCACGATTCAACCAGCCAAAGTAGGCTTTCTCTTTTACATGAAATCGCTTATGAAGCGATTTCACTTCTACGTCGTTGCCCACGACCTTTCTTTTGATCTACAAAAAGGTCCATCATCCTAAAGATGACTGTCGACGTCACGGACAGCTGAAGGAGAACGGATTTGTTATAATGACATTGAAGGTCGTGTAGCTGGTGTAACGGATCCTGTGCTGCAGAAAACCTCGTTGCTTATGCCTGTTCAAAGCTTGTTACACGACGTCGCATCCTGGTCCCTTTGAACACCGGAGCAGGATGGTCTTTCCCGATGCCACTGGTCCATGTAGGAAGCTAACTGTGAAGAGCCCTTTGCTTTTGTCCGTTGCCCGTATTATGACTATACTTGTGCACTACTCCTACACTATGCGCCATTGAAGAGCATAAACGCTACAAAACGGAATTGGCTAATAGAAAAATCTCACAGTCTCTATTAATGTCAAGTTATAATGAAGTTTATTCTATTTATTCGGTTTATCCGAATATTCAATCATTCGGAATTTCGAATAACCGCAAAATGGGCTTATTCGGTTATTCGTTCATTTGAAAATTCTTGGAAAAACCACAAGTATACTGAGTAGGAAATATAGTTGTGCTCGAATGTTCTATTCGAATAGGCATTCGAATGATGTTCGTTCGAATTTGAACGTTCGAGTTCGAATAATCAGGTAATCGCGTTTTTCGAATGTATTCGAATTCGAATATTGGAAATTTGTGAGCATTGAAAACCATTCGAGCATTCGAAAAAAGAGAGCACAACTATAGTAGGAATGCCCTAAGGGATCAGGGCCTCAACGACTGCTTCAGTTTCAACGGAATCGAATGCCTTCACCAGGTAGATGAAGGTAAGGCACAGAGGCAGCTTGTCGTCTCGCGATACTTCGATGAGCTTCGAAATGGCGTGTATGTGGTCGATCGCGCTGAACCCTTTCTGGAATCCTGCTTGTTCGCATGGCTGTACGTTTTCCAGTGTTATGCTAATCCTATTCAGGATGACTCGAGTGAACAACTTGTAGACTACGGACAGCAGGCAGATCGGGTGATAGTTGCCAATGTCGTGCACGTCTCCCTTCTCACACAGATGCTGGCCTTCCACTGAGATGGAACCTTGCACTCCGACAGGTATCGTATGAAGAGCCGCGCCAGGGTGTTGATGACCGCTGGCGGGAGGTTCTTCAGGTGTTCGGGTCCGATCCTGTCGGGACCGGGTGCTGTACGCTTCTTCACCGACGAGATGGCGTGTCGGATCTCGGAAGGGAGAAAAGAGAGGACGGCACATCCGTCCTGCGGACGATGGCAAGGGGGCAGGTGGACGTGGCTATCGAAGAGATCGGAGTAGAAGTGGTGAATGAACTTCTCCATTGTCCTTCTGGAAGGGTGACGCCGGAGAGTGGGTCATCTTGGTATTAAAGTTGCCAAAGCTCCGGCGGCATTGCTCTATCCCCTAGGGCGGTAGTTTCTTTGACTGTGAGTTTCCATGGATGGCCTTGGTCAACATGATGAACTCAGACAGTCCTCAGCCTTGCACGTTCCACTCCAGACCGTGGGTTGAATGTAAATTTCTTCTGGCGACCTTCGTCGACCGATCTTGGAGTTGAAGTCGACGACGATCACCTTGTAGAAGGCGTGATCTTCCTTGTAAAACTTCCCCAGCTCATCGTAAAAGGCTTCGACGTCTTCGTCGTCGTAGTCGAATGCTGGGGCATACGCGACGAATACAGTCAAAGCAGGCACGGAGCCACATCGCTTCAGTCGCAGACGTCCGATTCGGCTTGTCAGAGACTCGTACGAATCGATGTTCATGGCCAAGTGCGTGTTGACGAGGACACCAACGCCGCCTACTCCCCTGCTGTCGCATGTTTCGAGGAACATACCCTTTCGGGTGATACCCTTTCGTCTCGGTCAGTCCGATAACGTCGTACTTGATCTTCCTTGCTTGCATCACCATGCATTCGACGAATGCCTTCGATGTGAGCGTGCGGGCGTTGTAGGTACAGATCGTAATTCAGTCCTAACAGCTTATCTTGTGCGTGAATGGATTTATGTTGTTTAGGAAATCGGATGACGTCGCCTTTTTGCTCAGTTACGCGGGTCTGTCGAAGCGGAAATGAAAAGTGAAGCTGTTTTGCTCTTAAGGATGCCCAGACACTCGTGCACAAGGCTTCAGGGCGGCGGCCCATCTGTAACGCGAATCTAATAGGCTCCATGGGAACGCATACAAATACCCTAAGAAAGTCTTGGGGTGCTCGACTTTTGTTCTTGGTTTTTTATTCAGCACTCGTACAATGGAATTCGCTCATCAAACTAATCACCATCACTTACAGTGTGCCACTTATTAGGCAGGTTAGCGATTCCCTCCTCCAAGAGCCGCAGAGACTTGGAGTCAACGAATCCGCTAACCGGCCCTTCAACATCTTCAATTTTGGAGGTGTATTCTTCACTAAGATTGCCTTAAGAGTGAAAAATAAATGATACTCAGAGGTGGCAATCCCAAAGGAACAGGGTGAGTGGAGTGTCCAAGCCCAACTCCCGCAATTTTTCACTTGTCTCTTTAGCTAAATGCGGTCTAGCGTTGTCGTGAAGGAGGTGGCAGATGCGCGTCTCGGCCGCTTTTCTAGAACAGCATTCGCTAGAAGTCTGAAGTTGATTGGCGTAAACGCTGATGGTGACCGTGTGTCCTTGCGGGAGCAATTAATAATACAGCATTCCTCGCGAATCCCAAAAGCGGCAAAGGAGACACTTCTTGGGGTGAAGGCCCGTTTTGGCTTGCGCTGGCGGGTCTTCTCCTCGAGGGAGCCACATGGCACGATGCAAGTTAGAATCGTAGAGTACCCAGCCCTCATCTCCATTAATCATGTCTTCCAAGAGCTTCTTTCGATGCGGACGAAGAATCCCATGCCGTCGGTTAAGACATGAGGGATCCATTGAGTCAGCATTTTTCTGTAGCCGAGGGACTTGAGGCGACTCAGAACTGTTGGCTGTGCCACCCAAGTCATATCTCGACTGCGAGTGCTGACCTTCGAATCCTGTTTGGCAGCGTCGAGAACGACAGAGTTTTCGGCTGCGTGAGGGCGTCTTGGCCGAGGTCTGCCTTCGAAGTCCGCGTCTCCTCCTCTGAATCGAGAGAACCGGTGCTTGACCGGCGGTGATGGAAGCGGTGTCCTCACCCAGTGCGATGTTGATGCTTCGAACGATTGTCGTCGCTCCAGTGCCATGACGTCATTCATAGAAGATGACGGCTCGAAGGTACTATTGTGAAGTTGATATCGTGATTAGAGCTAGGAAGACACCGTGGCTATAGATACATATGTATCTCGAGGAAGTTCCGAGAATTCTACAAGTGCCACGTGTTAGACCATATGTTTCAATCAATAACAGAGAGTTGACGATTTTTCAAAAAGTCCCATGAAGTTGTTAGCGCCCTAATACTAGGGACTGGGCTCACCTGGAACTCCGTAAGATCAACATTCAGAGCGCCGTCGAAGCGTAAGGAGGCGGTCACAGAGCTGATCACCTAAACATAGTAGTCTTTATCGTCTGTTCGAAAGTATGGTCTGTTGTGTGATTTTGAAACGATGCTGACAGCTCAAAAGGGTTCGTGCTTGCGTGGATGAGTAGGTGAGAGCTACGGCTTCTTTTCAGACCTTTTTGTATGATGATGCGATACCTGAGCGATGAGGCGATTTAAATTCGTGTAGGTCGGTCGCGCGAGATCCAGATTGCGTCTGCAGATGTCGTAGATGGCCTCGTTGTCCACCATGAAAGAGCAGTCCGCATGTTCGAGGGTCGTGTGAGTGGTGAGGATCGAGTTGTAGGGCTCAACCATCGCTGTTGACACCTACATATATACAATGAAGCAGACATCACAGGGAGTGGATCTTCGAGTCGAAAACATCGCCTACTTGAGGAGCCGGGTAGATGCAGAACTCCAGCTTGCTCTTCTTACCATAGTCCACGGATAGACGTTCCATTAGAAGTGCCGTAAATCCAGACCCCGTCCCGCCGCCAAATGAGTGGAACACTAGAAAACCCTGAAATTACAAACATTTGAGTAGGACATAGAAGAAGGAGCTGCGGAGGCTTTCTGTGTCTCACACAATTCGTTTACCTAAGGCACTATTTTGTGAAATACCCAAAAGCCAAACGCTTGCGCCTAGATCGGCTCAGATCAGGATGTCTGAGAACTCATTTGCTGGGATAGAGGAAAGAGGACACGTCGGGGTCGTAACGAAGCGTAGAACTGGAAGGAGTTGTAACAACACCAGATCACATGGGAAGTCCCGGCTTCCATTTGACTGATTGTTTGGAATTGCAGGATGAGAGGGGTCGTTGAGATGAATTCGAAATCTAACAGGTGAAGGATGCAAGATGGCAGAAGTGCTTTGAGATGAGATATTTATCGCGGGATGCGGCTCCGAACGCTGGTTCCAAACACGTGTTCCGTATCTGCAAAACTCTTCTGAGAAGGGAGTTGTGGACCGCTGAGTTTGCCTCGTCGCGGCGAGCTCAAATAGGCGACAGGAAACAACGCTGACTGCCGAAGAGTGCTGGGGCAGAGGATAGATGAGTGGTGTCGTCAGGAGGAGTTGTGGCTTGACTCTCGTGCGGTCCAGAGTTTTGAGCGTCCCCATATAGATCTAACGCATCTAACACAGAGCGCTTTATGTAAAATCGCAACGAGAAAGGTCTCCAAAAGGAAACCTGATTCAGAGGTACTACGTATTGCACCTTCACGACTCCAGAGGCCGAGATGTTTTTCGCCCAAACATAGCCTAGAGAAGATATTTAAGGCGCAGATAACTTGCATGATTTCTGTTTTTTTTATTGTTGATTTCTGTTTTTTTATTGTATCTTTTCTGTGTTTTTAATGGCGCACTATGGGTGCAATAATGAATGAATGAATAAATGAATGAGGCCCTTTTTGAAACACCTGGTCATAACGGTAGCTCACTGAGGTTTGTGTGAGGAAGGATGGAGCAATCAGGATCAGCACAAAAAAAGGAAGAAACGAACGTCTCTAGACGTCGTTTTGAGCGAAACGATAATCATGGCCCCGCAGTTGAAAGTTTTACTGTAATTGGAAGAGAACCTGTTGTAAGTGCCCAGTTCCTTAAATAACCTCTATTCTATGGTTGAAAAAAAAAACAGATTTACACCTCTGGAGTCGCGAAAATAGAATAGTGCCAATCCCCTATTCCTTGCATCGCTGCTTCTCGCCGGTCGGCTCTGATTCCAGCCTACTACAGGGTACGGAGCTTAAATCTGGACAAATTTAATTCGAATTTTTCGCCATACTGTAATTCCGTCAGAGTCGCGATTTGCGTCCTTGAAAACGAGAAGCCTCTAGTAAACAGCCATAACCTCAGAATGGCCTCGATGTTGCATGCAAGTGCGGGGTACAAACGAAGCGCCGCGATTATCGAAAGTATTCGCTCTGGACGTTCTCCAGCTGAAACAATTCGATTGTTCGGGTACCCGAGATCAACCGTTTGTTGTGGCCAGGTACAACGCCTCTGTGGAGTCTGAGGAAGGTTTCGCAAACCCGGCGAGGAAAGTCAATTCGCGGGAACGCGTGTCAGGAAATGCGGCAGTCGTGGATAAAGCTCAGGCGCTGGTTCTAGAGGACCTGGGCAATCGTTGAGGAAATTGGCGTCCTTATTGACTGTCGGCGAACGAACAATGTGTCGCTTTACAGAGGAGGATCTACGGTAAAAGACGACGATAGATGCTGACGAAGACGAAGAAGAGGTGCGACAGATGCTGCCAGAACCAAGTGGGTCCCCACTGCCATCTGCTTCTGAGTTCCTTAAAAAATGCAGCGGCGGAGCGAATTTGATTCTTTTCTGATGAAAAAATGTTTGCCGTTGACGCAAAAGCTCAACCGTAGAAATGATCGCTGGCTCGTTTACGATCCCGTGGGCGTCCCTATTGTCGCTAGTGCAAAATCTTCAGCATTGTTCACGCCTTTGGTGTTGCATCCAGTGGGGTGATATCGTTTCTTCATTTCCTTGAGAATGGACAAACTGTCACCGAAGAAGTTTATAAGCGAGTTTTGCAGTCTGTAATGATACTGTGGATGGAGACTGCAGCCTCAGGAGGCCATATGTCATATGTCATATGTCATATGGCCATATGTCATTCTGGTCGGCACGTTGGTTGTGTGCGGTTGCGTTTACTTCAGCTCCGAGCATCTGCACTCACTTCTACAGTGAAACTCTGACATCGCCTTTGGCGGCAAGAAGGCAAGGCATTTCATTATTCTCTTGCCACTCTAAAAGTACTGCCTGTTGTAATCGACGCCGGTTTTTCCATGCCGAGAAACGCAGCCAGTAGATCGATGAACTCTTCTTCTCGTCGTTGCTCTATTACAGAGACACCGAAAACATCAACCACAATCGACGCGCCGGATCAAATCAGCCAGCTAAAGTGGTAATGACCAGAGGCAAGATTCCGACCTATGTCGAGCAGATCGCCGAGCTAATGATAGAAACCAGGCAGGAGATGAAGGAGGTGACCAGAAGGAATACGGAGCTCCTTAAAGAAATTCGTCTGCTGAGGGAGGAAAACCGTTCTTTGAAAGAGAAACTGGCTAACACTGAGGACTCCAGAGTAGACGCAGTAAATTCAGGTCCTAAGCTTAAGTTCAACGCTGCTCCTGCAAATGTGGATGTCGAAATTGAAAGATCAATTGTGCATGTGCCAGAGTCCTCTTCATCTAAACCATCAGAAAGATCAACTCAACTTTGAGTTCGTTGTTGAGGTTCTAAACCAATTAGGTGTTGAGTGTACTCCCTGCTCGGTTTATCGCATGGGTAGGTTTGATCAGAATAAGCTTCGATTGATAAAAGTCGTGCTCCCAGCTAGCAGGTTTCAGCGACTAGCGATAAAACATGCTCCACACCTGTGCTTCTCTCCTCTTCTCAAGGGGGTGTACTTATGCCCATCATTAACATGGGAGGAGAGAACGCGCGGGAGGGAACAGCGTGAGGTTAGTGGTAGATTACAGCCAAATCAAGCTGCTCGGGGTTCTTCTTCATCCCCAGTTTCTACTGCTAACCCAGTCGCTAGTTGCACACCTTCGACAGCGTGCAATGGTGATCCTGCGGCAAACCATTGAGCTGTCGTCGGCATAAATGCTTAAGTTTAGTAACAAATGTTAGATCTTTGGTTAGCAACTGTAATAGCTTAGTATTGAACCTGTATCTATATAATTTTGACTTGGTCGTACTTACTGAAACGTGGCTAAGTAATCTTAATGAGTGAAGACCACTTCTTGGAAGTGTCAATAATCAATACTTGGGAGTCAGATGTGATCGGCTTTGCAAAAGAGGAGGTGGTCTACTTCTTTTGCTGAAAAAAGCCTTCTCTTATGTTGAGGTGTTCAACGAGTCAGTACCAAATGGTTATGAAATTCTAGTATGCGACCTGAAGCATGGGCTAATCATGTTTCGTATCATATTTGTTTACAGAACTCCTGACTGCAGTGCCTCAACTTCACATCAGTTATTGAAGGCTATTAGTGATTTTTCTTCAGTTAACATTACCTCCGTTCTTCTGGGAGACTTTAACCTTCCGAACCTAATGGTCCATGTAACAGTAATGTATGCAAGAACTTCAATGAGGTTTTCGAAAGTCATGGCTTCCTACAGTTGGTGTTAACGCCTACCAGACAGAATTCAATTTTGGATCTAGTGTTCTGTAATAAACGAGACTTTGTCAGCGACGTGCAAACTGGGCCGCCCATTGGCAGTAGTGACCATGCTACAGTTACGTTTTGCTTAGACCTGACGCATAAAAACAAGGAAGTGAGATGGGTTCGAAATTTCAAACACGCCGATTATAACCAAATCGGTACATTCCTGACAAGCATCGATTGGGTTGGCATAACGAGTTCGGGCAGAACAGTTGACCAACTATACGAAACGTTGCCACCGGTCCTTCACCATGCAATCGAACTGTATGTTCCTATCAAAAAACTAAATGGTGACGAACAAAGTTACCCTGGTCATATCACTAGATTATACCGTCATCGTTCGTACTGCTGGAATGTGGCACGTTCCACCGGCAAAGATCCACTGGTCTGCGTACGAGTTAGTTTCCGCAAAACTGGAAAAGGCCCTTTACCGTTACAATACTTACTTACAAAGGAAGGTGACTAGCTCTAGAGACAAGACAACTTTTTATAGGTTTATCAGATCGCGTACTGGGAGTGACAGCTTAATTCCTGGTCTGATCAGTGAAGGAGATGAACTGGTTTATTCGTCAAAGGACAAAGCAGACTTGTTAGGCGAAGTATTCCAAAAAGCATACAACAACGGGCAAATCGGTGAGGATAGACGTGTAATAAACGATGATGAGACGTTGCCAAGATTTCCACGTATGGAATCTATTGTATGGTTTTACAGAGAAGAAATAATTGAGGTATTATCTAAATGGCCTAAGTCTTATTCGGTTTCTCCGGATTTCATCCCTCTTGTTTTTATAAAGAACGTTGTTTACTATATAGCCTTTCCATTGGAAAGTATATTTAACCTGAGTTACACCAGAGCGGAAGTTCCTGAAAGATGGAGGCATGCTTTTGTGACCCTCATCTCTAAAAAGGCTTCACTTAACGACCCCAGGAACTATCGGCCTGTTAGCATCACCTCAATCTTTGCGAGAGCTTTCGAAAAGATCTTTAAAAAGCACGTCCTAGTTCATCTCGAAATCAACAAAATTGTCTCTGGAAATCAGTTTGGCTTTCTCAAAGGAAGATCTGTGGAAACTGCTGTCCTTAGTTCACTAAATGACTGGTCTAATAGTTTCGAGGATAAAAACATACGGATGTAGTATATTTTGATTTTCCAAAAGCGTTAGACAGAGTTCCAATAGATAAGTTGTTACTGAAAATGAAAGCGATAGGTCTTCATCCTATGGTGATAAATTGGACTCGGCAATTTTTATCTAGGAGAACCTGCCAAGTAAAGATTGAAGGCCAGTACTCCAAGATTGAGGTGATGCTAACAGGCCGATAGTTCCTGGGGTCCTGCATTAAGCGGAGTCCCTCAGGGAGGCTTCCTTCCCAATCTTGTTTCTTTTGTACACATATGAACTTCCAGACTGTCTTTCTAATTTAGAGATAACATGTAAAATGTATGCAGATGATGTTAAGATCTACAAAAGGATTGACAATGATGCGGATTCAATGTCTCTCCAGGTAGCGATCGACTTCATTAGTCGCTGGGCAGAAATATGGGAGTTGCCTCTCGCAGTTGAGAAAACACATCTTCTGATGATCGGTCCTAAAAACCGTGCCCAAACTCCGGAATATCGAATTAACGGTCAGGTTTTAACTACAACTGATGAAGTTAGAGATCTCGGTTATATAATAAGAAACGACCTGTGTTTTTCCAAGCATTACAGTCTCTTAGTAAGAAAAGCCAATTATCGCACCTATAACCTCTCTAGGGCTTTGAAATCCGAGCTTCCCAAGGTTTACATACGTGGTTTCAAAACCTACGTAAGACCTATAGTGGAAAGTGGGACATCAGTCTTCAATCCAACGAAAAAGAAAGATATAGACCTTCTAGAAAGCATTCAGAATAGTTTCACTAGAAAGCTTATGATGAGGTGCTTTTCAGTAGAAACGGTACTCAACGTGCTTCGCTATTTGGTCCTTCTTCGCTGAAGAGCAGAAGAAAAATCGCTGATTTTGTCATGTTATACAAAATTGCTGCAAATAAGGTTTCCGCTGACACAAATAAATTTCTTGACGGGATGTTGACAAAATCCGTGAGAGGGAAGTTGAAACTTCGAGTCTCAGTTGCTAAATCGCGAATCAGATCAGATTTCTTAACCTATCGCATTCTCAAGGAATTCAACCTGCTACTGGGCAAGTATGAAGGTTTAGAGAGGCTCTCCGCTCAAGTCTGTAGAATGTTTGTCAAAGATTGAATGCCAAACAGTCAAGAAATGATCCCTGTGGTTTGTTATTTACTTGACTTGTGTTTGAGTGATCAATCTATGATGTTTTTTTTTACACTCCACATGCTAGACAGTTGTCTGTGTCTGTCTATGCCTTGAATAAATAAATAAATAGATAAATAAATAAATAATAAATGTTTCCCAGTAGGACGGCGCACTGGCTCACAGTAACATTTAGTCCAAAACTGGCTGTCCGATAACTTGGACGTGTTTTGGTCTAAGGAGTTCTCAATAGCCTGGATTTGAATCCCGGGACTATTATATTTGGAGCGCAGTCGAAAGGGTTGCTAACAAGACGAGGCACCCTAATGTCACACCTCCTCGCACCGCTATTGAAGCAGCGTTCACAGATATTTTGAAAAGAGCGTATGAGCGCTTCAGGTCAGGCATGGAGGCGATCATTGCGGCTAACGGAAGACATATTGAGTAACTTTACTCTTGACATATCTCTACATTTGTGCGCATATTTGCTAAAAGGATTTTTCATTTCGATTGCATTTTATGTTAATAAATTTATTTGGTTTAAGGGGTGAGCGCAGCGTGGTCCAAATGGCGCTCGATGACAGGCGTTTTATGCGACAAGAAGATACCGGAACGTCCTAAATCGAAGATTTATAGAACGTGGTCCGATTCAGTAGCAATGTATGGAGGTGAGTGCTGGCCTGCAATGAAGGAGGTTGAGAGCCGCCTCTGCGTAATCGAAACGAAAATGCTGCGCTGGACGATTGATGTTACGCGTCTTAACCGCATTCGCAACGATGGAATAGCCAGAGGTTAGGTGTCGCTCCAACTGCTGACAAGTTACCTGAAGCTCGCCTTCGGTGGTAGGCCACGTTCTTCGCCTTAGTGGTGACACCGTTCGGAAGATTGGCGTCAGCATAGCTTTGCCCGGAAAACGGCCTAAAGGACAGCCTAGGTAACGGTGGCTTGACACGTTTCACGTGGACCTAAAGGAAGCTGGTATCCACCTCGATCAAGCGTTTGATCGTGCGAAGTGGCTTCATCATATCAGAAGAGCGGACCCCGCCTCGAAGCGGGATAAACGCTGAAAAAGTTCCTCCGCGTTACCGTAGAACGACGGTAGAGACGCCTGAGGTGGTTTGATAGATCTGCAGGATCGAACTGATGTGTGGCTTAGGCTTCCACTAGCATCAGGAATAGCAGTATATGCGGGTATGTCCGCTGCAGCATTGTCAGCGTTGATCTGACCGCAGCTGTTCTCGCAATCGTTTGTTTCAAAATTTTCCAAGCTGTTCGCTTCGATTCGCTGAGCTCTCTGCGTAATATAGCCCAATTTGACGTCCATTCTTTCACGCATGCACTTGGCTTCGTCAACACGCGTAATGAGCATAAACATAAGCTCATCAGATTCTTCTGTTGTAGTGTGCAGTTTCGACTCATTTTCAATCTGCTCAATTTCATGCATGATGTCCTTTCTTTCTGTTCTGCTTTTACAGTTGTTGTACTCTTCTCTGACTTCTTTGTACAATTTTTGGAGCTTTTCTTGCCCCTCTCGGATCCGCTTGATCCCGCTTTGTAGGAGGGCTATGGTTGACCTGCATTTTTCGTATGTCTCTTCATCTGTGGTACTGAAATCTACCACAGCGGTATAATCGCTGTACCGATCAACCAGGTTTTTGAGTGTCGTCGCACTCAATACAATAGGCGTCTTATAACAATGAAGTGCCATTTTGTTTTCAAAAGAGGGTTTTGTTCTTGATTTTCAAGAAACGAAGTGAGAATTTTCTCTCGTTGCTCCTCGTAATTAACACGGAAGTCTTGCAGTCTCTTAATTAGAGGCTGTGGTCGTAATTAGACCAACTCAAGGTGTGAACCGAGAGTAGTTCTCTTAAATAGAGAGTGCAATAGATCGACTGGCGGCTCTAGGCGTAGGTACGCGAGAGACTTACGATTCATTTTATTCTAGAGAATACGATCTGCAATAGACCGACTTGTTGCTCTAGGCGTTGTACGCGAGAGACATTCAATATGGCTTATTATGCCGATGCACCACAATGTGCGGTTCAGTGGATTTATATGATAACGTACAGAAGCAGAGAGAAGAGGAACGTGTTTATTCCTTGGTATCCAGAAAGAGAGTGCCTTAGCGTGGGTTGGTCGCCCCTGCCATCGTCGTTGGCGGGGATAAAGAAGTTAATAAATTTATTTGAAAGGAGAAAGCTTAGCTCGTCCTGATTTAAAGGCCGCACCCTGCAGAGTTCGAAACGAAGACAAAGTGACAATGGTCCACAACAGCGTTCCCAGCCAAACGTCCCTAGCAGAAATGGAACGCACATTTGGAATCAGGGTTAGAAGTAGCACCCCGTGGTATCTCATCTCAAAGTGCTACCACGACCTCGTATCCTTCCCTTCAATTTGTAAACCCATCGAATTTTTTGTAGTCCAGGACGGGAATGCTAGGCATTTGAGTAATGTTACCAAAATCCTCTAGATCACCACTATGTAGGTGCGGAGGTGCAACTGATCTTGAAACCATGCAAAGATGGACCTAAGACGTTCTGGTTTGCGGCGTTCAGCGGAGTACCGCAGGGAGGAGTTCCTTCTCAATTATAAAGTACCGCGCATGTCTTTTGGTCAATTCCCGAAAAAGCCGCTTTGGAGCGTTCCAAAGCGGCTCTTTTATATAATAACTCTCTTTAAAATCAAGCAGTTGTAAAAATAAACCCATATTTATGCTCAACAGGCCGAGCTCTATCTTTTGACATATGAATCAATTGAGTTGAACAAGGCATATAGGCCGGACATAATCAATCGAGTGGGCGTGAGAGCCTGTAGAGTGACCGTTTGGGAAGTTTTATCGAAATTCCCAGCCGTCCTACTTAGCAAATGCTTTAAGCCTGTCCAGCTTGCTTCTGGAGTGCGCCGTGAACAATGCATATAGAACCCAACCTATCAATCGAGTGGGCGCGAGAGCCTGTAGAGTGACCGTTTCGGGAGTTTTATCAGAAATTTCCAGCCGCCCTACTCAGAAATTGCTTTAGGACTGTCCAGCTTGCCTTTGGAGTGCGCCGTAGACAGTGCATATAGAATCGAACCTATCAATCGAGTAGGCGCGACCACTAGCAAATTGCACGCGCGAGTGTGTTCGGAGCGCAATAACTCTGTGGAGATCGAATCGTTCCGGCTGCGGCTCGTGGATGTTGTAGGCAGTAGAACGCTTTAGTGGTCCGCGAAAATGCAGCTTTATAGCTTCTAAACAAGCGAAATTATAGTGGCGCGAAATGCAGGTTAGCCGTGTGTGACACGATTTTTTCTAAAAAAGCTCTATCGAATGGTGTCACTCTCAACCAATTCTGGAGAAAGCGATTTTTTGACAATTTCCCATCGGGCCTGCGCGGACGTTGACATCATAGAAAATCGATATTTTCGAAAATGGCCAAATTTTCTCGACCAAAATCATCTGGGGGTTATTTTGTGCGCTGATTGCGAATCCGACGTCCGTTTTTGAAAATTTCGTCGATTTCGGTAGGTTACCTGCCGTTTGAAGGTGGTCAGGTTTGCTCCAACTTCATCTAAGGGCAGGGGTTATTCGGGGTGTCAAACACGATGGAGAAGTCTATTTGGCTGATTATGGTAGAAGACACCCATACTGATGACTGGGGGTGATCGGTGATCCTGACCCGACCACCCTCAAACGGCAGGTAACCTACCGAAATCAGCGAAATTTTCAAAAACAGACGTCAGATTCGCAATCAGCGCACAAAATAACCACTAGATGATTTTGAACGAGAAAATTTGGCCAATTTCGAAAATATCGATTCTCCATGACGTCATCGGCCGCGCAGGCCCGATGGGAAATTGTCAAAAAATCGCTTTCTCCAGAATTGGTTGAGAGTGACACCATTCGATAGAGCTTTTCGTGCTAAAGTTAATGGTGTTACTGCGAGTGTCGAAAACTCAAATATGGGCGAGTAAGGGCGCAGGAAACTTCAACGCTAAGTCCACCGCCCTAAAATGGCAGCTGGGGCTAAGGCAGTTTAGGCAGCTGAGGAGTTGTGAGCATGTCATCGTAATGTACCTTAAGCGTTCTGCTCGCCCATGCATTTGTAAGTCGGTATCTCCCTACGTCTTCCCGCAGGGGTCGACTGAAATTGGAAGAAATCCTGTCACACAAGGCTAACCTGCATTTTCCCAGCGCCGTAACTTAGCTACATTGCTCTGTTTTAGTGCACTTTTAGAACATTTTACTGCCTACAAAACCCACAAGCTGCAACCAGAAAGGCTCACGCATGACAGAGTTATCACGCTCAGAACGCGGGTGCGCGTGCAATGTAATACAACAGCGGTCCATGTTCTCCTCGCTCTTACTCGCCCAGATTACAGTTTTCCCTACTCACAATAACACCATTCAATTCAGCATGAAAGGCTGGACCAAATGGTATCTAGCGTGGCCCAATTCTAAGATATCGATTTTCTATGACGTCATCGTCCGCGCAGGCTCGGCCTGGGCGTCCACGTCCTCGATGGGAAATCGTCGAAAAATCCATTTTTCTGAAATTGGTCGAGAGTGACACCGTTCGGTAGAACTCTTCGAGCTGAAGAGAACGGTACCATTGCGAGAGTCGAAAGCTCAAATCTGGGTAAGTAAGAGCGCAAGAAACTCTAACCGCTATCTTACGCGGCTCTAGATTGGCAGATGAGGCTAAGGCAGTTCAGACAGCTGAGAAGTTGTGAGCATGTCATCGTAAAGTGCTTTCAGTGTTCTGCCAGAATACGCGTTTGCATGCCGTTAGCACGGCGCGCCTTCCTGCAGGGGTCGGACTGAATTCGGAAAAAATCGTGTCACACACGGCTAACCTGCATTTCGCGCCACTATAATATCGCTTGTTTAGAAGCTATAAAGCTGCATTTTCGCGGACCACTAAAGCGTTCTACTGCCTACAACATCCACGAGCCGCAGACGGAACGATTCGATCTCCACAGAGTTATTGCGCTCCGAACACACTCACGCGTGCAATTTGCTAGTGGTCGCGCCTACTCGATTGATAGGTTCGATTCTATATGCATTGTTCACGGCGCACTCCAGAAGCAAGCTGGACAGTCCTAAAGCAATTTCTGA